>OY740766.1:99836811-100580204 GCA_963513935.1 Aphrophora alni
TCATCAGCTGTTACTTTATTTATACGAATTAACGATTGTAAAGCATAATATATAAAAACAACTGATACTCTCGATTTGTAAATCACCGATAAAACAGCTGTTACCATCGATTTGAAGGTAAATAATAGATTTTACCTAAATTTTAGTTTTTTGAAATTGATTTTTTAAAATTAATATTGTTTGCAGTATAACGATATAGTTCATGACTTGGACAAAAAAAAACTTTTCGATCCACGCTCATTTTCCGGCTTCGGCTCCGCCTCGGCCGTTAAATTTGAGCTTATTTCGGAAAGCTTCACTTTTGGTCCTAGTGGTGAAATATACTATATTCAATAAGAAAGACAAGGAGAACAATATAATACATTTTGCTTAGGTCTTTAAAGGCTATATTTTTGCTAAATTAAAATTGTTTAAGTTTTATAGCGGCTATCCATAAAATTAATTGAAAAATAAATAAATAAATCTGTCTGTAAATATGATCAAATTATGTCCGTGGAAGAATTTTATTTACCCTATCACAATATGTTTTATATATTGTATATTTTAATAATATTAGGTTATGTTTTGGGGATAGCCTAAACTAATTTTTACTGTTATTCCTAAACGATTTGGTCACATCAAACCTCTATACTACATCAAACTTCAAAATTTGGTCATTGTGGCCACCTTAAGATAAAGCTTAACAATCAGAGTTCACCCTTAAAACTTTCAAATACTATGCGATTTTGTCCATAATCTCATCGCAGCATTCCACAAAACATTCACTCCTTTATAATTTATTGTTTTAGTTTAAAATATTCACAAACGAGATATCAAAATTCAGTTACATGACACAATATCATTTGATGTATATAGTTTAGGATGGACACAGCACCTACTTTAGGTTAGCAAACATATTTAATTAAGGTACCGGTATGTAACACAAATACATTGAGGTTAAGTAACGTATATTTATTATTTATCTGTTCTTGTCGCTGATAAACATAGCCTACATAAGTCACATCATGCTTTCCCAGTTGAATTTGTGAACAAATATAATAAACGACTCAAACATTTATAATATTTATATTCCATTTAAGCATTTTAGTTATTTAGTGGGTTTTAATAAAATGTAATATAACAATTTAAACTTTTTTTAAATAAAAGTGTAATACCTTAAATACAAACTGATATGCTATTTATTGGGACATTTTAGGAATATCTCCTGTTTTAATACGACAATTTAATAATCTGTTTATATTGTTTTTGTTGGTTTGAAACGGCCAAATACATCTGCCAATCATTACGAAATTTAGGAATAAGGTGCTTTGTAACAAGCGAATGTATAATATTGATGTGTGTAGTACAATATTAAAAAAATATATTCTACTTTAATATAGTGGCTTCTCAAAAAATGTTACTTTATATATTATAGTTATACTGGTTTTATACATAATTATACACAAGTGTTCAAACTAGGAATAAGGCGTATGCTAAAAAGTATATAATGGTGTGAACGAGACATACAGAAGTTATACAAAAATACCTCTAATAAAAACTGAACTGTTTTCTAAAAGTTCACCACAGAAACTTTTTACTAACGTACAAATACAAAGCTTCCTCACTTACTTTTTATTTTTTTATTTTCGAGTTTCATAGGGTTACAAAATATCAAATAAATCATTATTTACATAACAGTTACACTGTTTTGTTCCCTAAGATTTCTTCTAAAAGTATATATAGTCACTTGTATTATAACATAAGCGATTTAGTTTTGCTATATATTTTAATTTACTTTTAATTAAAAATTTACCATCTCAATTTTTATCTATTAGCCACACTTTTTTAGTGCCAAATCTAACAATGAAGTCGTTTTCTTTTAAATTATTTTAGACTCTACTAAAAAAGAACAATTTATAATTAAGAACTCATTGACAAACAACGTTTACCTGGATAAAAATTCTTTCTTTTAATTTATCCTTGAATAAATTTACTACAAGACAATGAACATATACATGAAATATCAATTCTTACTTAACTAAAAAAACCATTTATTCCTCATTCATTCCTTAAATTTAATTCATTTATAATAGACATTTAAAAATACAAAAATTACTTTATTTTAACATTTGTTAAAACTTGAATCTGCAAATTATTAGTTCCCTTTGATTTTAATATATTTCTTTACAATTTTAATTATTACTTTTCTTTATATTAACATTTATTATCTTTTTTTTTAATCTCGGGCTAGCTCAGTTTTTAAATTTATTTGAACAACAAAACCTCTTAATCTCGGGTCATAGGTCTTTTAATGGCTCAATTGAAAGTGAAATAGAATTTAAATTAATTTAATAATTATACAATTTGTTTGGTACTTATCAATTTGCTGGTCCTTCTGATCGGTCGATTTGCACTATTCCACTACACATAAACTTTAATTTACTCTTTTATTAAAAAGACACCACACTGCTTAAAACACTTTCTTCTTTGGTGATAACGCTTTCTCTCCCTCCCTGAAGTTGTTCCAATTTTCAGCTTCTTTCTGCGACGAATGAAATCCTTTTGGCTCTGATGAATTGAAACTCCTTTCTCGATCTGCTTTTCAAAGAAAACTCCACAAAACTCCTAGTCTATACTTCCTATTATTACTTAAATCTTCCTTTCCTTTGACTCTACTTTAAATTAAAACTTATCAAACTTTTCAATAACAAAGAGACTTCTTGTCCCTTTAATTTCTGTTAAACAATTCTATGGAACACAGTGCTGACTAGCTGTGCCCACAACCTTATTTCTCGGCGACCCTTGTAAGACTCTCTCTAAGAAACTATTATTTAAGACTCCTTCTCTCGAACACTGGTTTTCGCGCCCTGTTCGCTGATTCGTGGATTTTCACTAACTTTCTCTACATGTGTTCTTTCTCGATTTCTAGTGGTTGTTTTTAAATCTTTCCGTTGTGTTTTTTAAACTTGAGAACGTCTCCGATTGGCTGACCCACTTTCTCCTTGCGTTTTTGTGTTTTTTCTGAAGTACCGTTAAGATGCTGGCTTTCCCTTGATTTCTCTTTTTAGTAAAAAAAAAACTCTGCTACCCCAAGAATTCCGTTACTGTACACACGTGTTTGCTTCAAGGTTCTTGTAATCCTAGTTCTATTGTAACCTAACAGGTACATTTTTTGCAGGCGGCAGCTGCCGTCTCCCTTCATTTGTTTAACATTGTTCTATATTTTCCATATTTATTATTTTATACAAGTTATTTTAATTATTTTATTATTAGATTTCATGATTGCGATGTTTTATTTAGTTGAGATCATGATATCGTTACAGTATGTATAGTCTATATATAACCTAACCAAACCTAGGCCTAACTGTGTGGGGAGGGGGAAGACATTGCAATCAAGGGTGTATGTACAATATATTGTCGACAGGTTTATTAATGAATGCTAATTAAAATTCGATCGTAATGGTAAAGACAATCACAATATAAGTAGTGTCGCTCATAAAGCAATCACACACAATCAACCAAAAAACATTTAGAGTTCTACCCATGTGGGCTCGATCCTATAATTATAATTCATAAGTATATTTTATTTTATTTGTATTATTATTTAATTTTAAATTTACTTTATATATTTGGTTTGCTATACTGTAGTATTTTTATTGTTTTGTTTCTATTGTTGTGTTTTACTTTTATGTATTACTTTTATGCTGTACTTGATGAGTGAATCAATAAAGAAATAAATTAATACAAAATTTAACTTTTATTCTTTCTCCATCACACTGATGTATTGTATTAGCAGTTTCTTATAGGGCTATCAAGATTGTTGTTAAGCCGTGAGATAACCACATTGAGCTTACAAGAAAGATTTATTGAAAACATTAAAACATCCAAGGGAGAATCTAATTTCTGTGTTTTAAATTACTTGTAATTTCGTGTTGTAAAACTATAATTTAATCCAAGATAAAAACGACGATGCTGTAGTTTCTAAATGTTTTTACGAGCTCCGAAATATACGGTTGTTGACATTCTTGTGGTGTGACTGTAAGGTTTGTTGACATTGTTAGAAGGACATAATAAAACAGACAACCGCGTTTTAGACACCAAATAAATCTTTTTGTCTAAAACACCGAGTTCATATTTTTGTCTTGCTATAATTATTTCGAAAGCTGGATCAACTTATTTATTGTTATTATTAAGCTTTAAATGCAGACCAAGAGATCAAATTCAGATACAAAAATGAATAAGAAATCTATTCGGAATCGCAGTTTCTAAATGTAGATTGTGATTACTGAAAAAAGATTTGAATCAGACACTAAAACATGCATAGATTGTAAGTTATCCTTCGTTGGTTAAAATTTCAGCGTTAAAAAACTAGAAGAAAAAAATCGGTTATAAATATAATCCATCTATCTGTTTTGTATAATCTATTTTGTATACAACTTTAAGTTCTTCGGGGAAAAGATAAAATTTCCCACATTACACAATTTCTTTCTGAAATTAACTAAACTTTACATATTAAATTTTTTTACTAATATCTTCCCCCACTTATTTCTTTAAACTTAGTTTCCCCGTGTTTTCTTTGGTCACTGAACAAGAATTTGTTCAAACTTTTTATAATGTAGGTGTAACCTCCTGGATTGTAATTTCAATGAATATATTAAAGGTAAATGCTAATTAATCAGCGACCGCCGGCTACATACGTTTAACTTTTTACTCCGATATCTAAATCAGTTTCTCCTTTTTTTATGTTTTATTTTTATTAATTAGCATCCAGTTTATGTGTAAATATACTTGTGTAACATAGTCAGTGTATCAATGTGCCGATATGTGTTATATGTTATTAAGTATAAGTGCCAGTTTAAGAAGACGCCTTTGAACGGCCGAGGAGGAAAATACTTGATGTCTTGGATCTGACGATGACAGTTTAACCGTCGAAACTGGTTATCCCTTGGATTTTCTGACAGAAAATGTGGTAATTAACTCTTTTAATATATCCATTGAAACTTTTTAGTTCAGAAAAATTAACTAAAAATTGTAAAATGACTCAAATAATTGTCAAAGTACACGATTACCGACATCGCTTTGGATGTTAAATTTTTTTTTTTTTTTACAATATTGCAATCACGAATATTTAACTAAGCGATATACAAACTTCACTCTATGTTCTATAATTGATTAGTGAATTGTTTATGGTTTAAACGTTACAACTTATTTTACAAAATAATGGAAATATACTTTTTGGCCTTAAAAAAAAGCAAATGAAATACATGTCCGATTCTCATCCACAGAAAATTGTCTGCCATCACATTTATTTCTTTTTATAAATACAACCGACTTCAATAATATAGGCCTACTCAGAAAAAATGTATCATGAAATTACTTTAAAATTTCTTTTGTGTTGTTAGTGACATTTAAACACATTTTAAAAACGTTAACGAAATTAAGTAGATTAATCAAGTTTATGAGATTGATTTACTGAATCCTTCACATTTACCAAGCGGGAGCGAAACACACCCATGTGTGTGTATATATATAAATATATACACACCCATGTGTGTGTATATATATAAATATATATATGACCTTGCATATATATATATATATATATATATATATATATATATATATATATAAAGGGGTCAAACTATTTATTTTTATGAAATATTAGGAACGACACAGAAGGATAACACTTACTGGGCTTAGAGTGAGTATTACCGAACAAATTATTTATAAAAAATGTAGGTAATCAATAAGGATGGAAATAAAAATATTTATTTTGAACTAATGTTACTTTCGGAGTCATGTGGACTAATATATAATGCTAATTAGGTGATTTTTTTCTGTCATGGTGAAGGATGAATTTCTACAACATGTATAAACCAAAAAGGTTCAATATTTTTTCTTTCTCCCAAACGCGTTATGTGATGTGTCGAACATCGATGTAGAGATTTTTACGGAAATATGCATTTTGAGGGCTCCGAGTCCAAAATATTAGTATTTATTTGTCTATAAATATTGTCTGTGTATAAAAATAGTCCAAAAGAGTTTGACTTTGGTAGATCTTTTTTCCCTCTCGAAAACTAAATTAAATTCTGATAGCTACCATAAGACCAAAAAAGAGTCAAAGTACTAGTTTGGAAGTTATCGATAAAAAAACAATAAAGAACTATCATGGAGGTATTTTAAAAGACCTAATTTCTCAAAATCGACTTTCAAATTTTAATGAAATATGATTCAAACAAGTATGAAAATATCTGGTAAAACAAAATTTTGGTTCAGATATAATTTAAGCAAATGTAGCAAGCTTTTGTTTTATTTAAATGTTATTAATATCTTTCAAAAATGTGTTTTAAATAACGAAAAGTAGAAAAGGGAAGTCCTTTCTATACCAACTTGTCTCTCATAAGAAAAAGCACAAATAAAATAAATAAATAAATAAATAAATATATATATATATATATAATTATATATTTGTTTCTCTTCACACATGTAGAATTTAAAACACGTTTGAGGACATATCGAAGATTATTATTCTTGTTTATGTATTTGGTTTTGTGGGTGGGGTGGACGGGCGTGTGATAATGACAGTGTAATGTTTTTGCATCGTTTATTTTAATAAATTTCTACACGAGATTCATTCAACGGTGGCATTTTAGTTTTTGTGTTCTATCTCAAGAGACCTTAGTTAACAGAAAACATATTTCAGAAATAAACTTGGCACTGTTGGAAGTTTTACAGTTATTTGTGGGGAATATAAATACAACTTATGCTTAACATTATATTTCGTGTTAGCTTGATATCAAGCTTCTGTCTCATTTTATTTTTAGAAACAAATTTCTAATCGTTCAAATTCTACTTGTATAAACAATTAGAGTTATTTTATACATTCATAACATACACACACAAACACACACACACACACACACACACACACACACACACACACACACACACACACACACACACTCAAACATGCACA
Source organism: Aphrophora alni (assembly GCA_963513935.1). Classification (NCBI taxonomy): domain Eukaryota; kingdom Metazoa; phylum Arthropoda; class Insecta; order Hemiptera; family Aphrophoridae; genus Aphrophora; species Aphrophora alni. The sequence continues at coordinate 99,843,767 of OY740766.1, forward strand.
CACAAATACACCACAGCATACTTATTAAAATTATTTTTTTATTGTGAAGTACCGTTTCTCCTATTAATTTGAAATCATCAAAACATGACAAATATAAATTTTTACTAAACATTTGATATTTTTGAATAATTATTTGTGTTATCATAACACAACCACTGTTACTTTTCCCAATATTTTATGGTAAACTAAAAGAACACAAATTATATATCTCGTTTCGTAAGAATTTAGATATCAAGTTACTTTTCTAACAATTATTTTCATCTTTATATATAACAAAACACCCTGTAGTAAATATTAGCAACTCTAATATAACTCACAGCATAAATGAGATACTGCAACGTTCTTCTTGAAAATACATGTATACAGTATAGTCTACTTTCACTTTCGGTTAACCCCTAACCCCTAACCCTTTTCGGTTAACTTCACCCCTACCCTAACCGACAGGCAACTTTACAACCTAACTGTCGGTTAGACAACTTTACAACCTAACAATAAATTTAATTATTGTAAATTTTTAATAGTTAGAAATAAAATTAATAAAGATTTCCTTACAATGATATTAAAAATGAAAAGGATTCAAATGTAACGAAATATAAATAAACATTCTAGAAAGGGGCAATGTTCCGTTTGAAAAATGGAAATTTTTGTCATCATAAATATTAAATAAGCTTCTTCAATTAATTTACTAGTATAAAATCTTTCAAAAGAAGTTTATTTACCAAATATTTATCAAAAATATAATAAAAAGTTTTCATAACTTGTTTTATTTCTCTATTTATTAAAAAGTTAAAAATTATACTATTAAAGTCACAACATACGGTGATGACAAGGATATGGGCAACTAAATATAAAAGAAGGAAATTAATTATTATGTTATATATTAATATATAACATAATTAATTAATATGTTATATTTATTTAAATATATTGTTGTTTATAATTATAGTTTTCGTTGCATAGCAACAAACAAGTATGTTTTTTTTTTACAAACATAAGTAGGATGACTAAGGTAACGGATTATCTTATGTTTTAGGGAAATAAACCACTGCAAACACAGTGCTCAAAGAAACGCCGAACGAATAACCACCACTGATGGTAGCGTAGAACTGCAGAATGAAGAATTAATTTCCAAGATGAACTAGAACACACATTATTATTACGCTTTGTAAATAATTTTAAACTCATTCACACAACCTATTATAGATAGTAAGGCCAATGACACGCTTGATGTATATTCATATTACCACTGATAATTTTTATATTGTCTATTTAATATATATATATATATATATATATATATATATATATATATATATATATATATACATAATTATATATAGTATCAAATTTAGGTCATTTTCCCTATTAATAAGTAAAACTAATTTAATTATTGATAATTATTTATTTAAAAATTCAATAAATAACATAATTTATAAACACCAGTTATCTGTACAGTATTATCTTATTTTAGATCAAAAATGTGAGCGTAAATTTCTATTTAAACCAATGATATTTTTTTACAAAAATTAATAACAATATGAAAATGTTTGAATACAACTAAAATCTGAATTCAATAATTATGCTTTGTATTGCACAATATACAATTAATTTCCAAACTGAATTTACAGTACTGTATAACAGAAATTGTATTAAAAGTGGTTTAGCCATGTAAGCTGTAGAGACGGAAAACTCTAACAAACTATGGAATTGACAACATTTTTTTTTTTTACGGATTTGGTTTTAAAAGTATCTGAAAAGAAATTATAACCAGTATGATTTTAAAAAGAGTGTAATATATAACGATACAAAATTAATTTTCATAATTTGAAATAATCTGGAATAATAATAATAGCTCCAACCACATCCATTCAGTAACATCACATATTGATTGACACTTAGTGTCAACATTCAGCAACATCACATATTGATTGACAATAATTAGTGTCAACTTTCAATAACATCACATATTGATTGACAATTAGTGTCAACATTCAGGAACATCACATATTGATTGACAATTAGTGTCAACATTCAGTAACATCACATATTGATTGACAATTAATGTCAACATTCAGTAACATAAAATATTGATTGACAATTAGTGTCAACATTCAGTAACATCACATATTGATTGACACTTGTAATTCACTTTGTAATTGTGAATTTTTTAATGCTTTTCAAAAATATCGTAATTTATTGACGAAAAGTCAATTTTCTCAATTTTCCTGCCACCAATTATTATTTTTGGTATTATTTTTTGAAAATGGATCAAATTTTGAGTACAATATAACCATTTTCATTTTGAAAAGTTAGTGTATTTAGTTTGAAACAAACAAAATAGACGTTTTCGGGGGAAAAAACTGAAATAAAGTATTCTAAACATTATTGTCAGATTGTTGTTAGGCATAACAATTGCCAAATTGTATCAAGAACTTGGGCTTGTAATAATTTTTCATTAGTTATGAGATACTTTAGATTATTTTTTTAAATTAGAAGAGAAAACTGGGCTAAAATTTATAAAATAAGTTTTGAGGAGGGGTCACACGCAATCCAGGTAAGCTGGATTCTATGACAAAAGATAAGATAATGGGTAATAGAGAATGGTTAGAATACCACAAAATATATATTTTCCAACTTTCTTCATGTTCTTCAGTATATAATAAAGATAACATATCCTCTCAAATTTTAAATTGCTTCAACAATTGTTTTATCATAAGTACAGTGGTCTGTTAAGATCCGTGCTAAAACAGTTAATTACTAAACGTATTTTAACAATGTATTTTTGGATTTTACGCTGGTTTTCTCTTACATTTAAAATATTTAAACTGAAGTGTCTTATATAAAATGAAAATTTATTACAAGGGGAATTTTTGATTCGAGTTGACAGTTGTTATGCCTAATAACAATCTGACAATAATGTTTTAAATATTTAAGATTGTTTCCGAAATAAATATTTTGTTTGTTTCAAACTAACATTTTACTTTTCAAAATTAAAATGGATGTAATTTTCTCAAATGTAATGTGCTTTTAGCAAATAATACTAAAAGTAACAATTAGTTCCAGGAAAGTTTAAAATTGAAATTTTGGTCGAAAAGTCACGATATTTTTGAAAAGTAAACAATTCATAGTACCAAGGCAAATTGAGAGAAAAAAATTCAAGAGTTTCTACTTTTTTTACCCCAAAAATTCATGACACTAAGTGGCAATTATCCTGTAATTATGTCTATATAAAGAAATAAGAAATTTTAAATAATTAATTAATAAACCAAATTTCATATAAATATCACCATTTAAAATCATCACTACCCTTCAAAACATGGTATGTCCATTTCATTTACTCATTTCATCTTTTATAGTATTTAGGCATCTTTAAAATATAACACTTTAATTGAATATCAATGTCAGATGAAGGCTGAGATTAGAATTAATATAATTCTAAACTAGTATGGTTTATGGTTAACACTTTTCCTCAGTAATCATAAAAGATATCAAAACAGGATATCCTGGAAGAGAAATAATTTTTAAATAGAAGGAGGGGATTACCATTTTTTTTTTAATATAGAGGTTTCTGAAGTAAAGGGAGACTAAAGTAAACTATTGCTAAACTGTAGTTTAAAACTGTTCCTTAGCTTAGAAGCCACTTAAAACGTATTTACTCTCCAACTCCAACAAAAATTTCTGTTTTTATGTTACGGATAAAAATTGAAATTGTATCAAGCTGCTTTAAAATGAAATTGTATCAAGCCGCTTTAAAAGATCGAATCAAACTATTTCAATCAAATTTTGAAATATGTGAAAGTTTTTCTATGGGGGAAAATTGTGGGTTTTTAGTAGGGCCTAAATTGGAAAATCATAATTTTCTGATGGAGGATATTTCTAAGTAATAGACAAATATCAACAAGAAAAAACAAGAGCTCTGTCACCTGCAGTATGAAATGTGAATGTGGCAGAGAGAGACAGTGTGATAAATATAGAAGTCGACTTGTGTTTTATTTATAGAGTTAATAAATCATACCAACACGCTGCCTTGTTGTCTGCCATACTGAACCACTTAATCATAACAACTATAATGCCGGTTACCGCTTTCATAAGAAAATTATTTATTTTTATTTGCAGTTTATTTAAATCTAAATATTTTCCATCAGAACAACTCGGAGTGTAGTTGGTGAGATTTAGTTGTAAAATGTAGATATTTGTACCATTCATGTCATACTTTCATTCTTATACGGTATCAGTTTGATCAATATGCAGGTACTGTTTCAACAATCTTTACCCTGAAGCTTTATCACTTTGCTTCACTAAGGATAAATAAATATTTATTAGTGGTTCTGTTAGATATTATACTATAGGCTATTCAGTATAACGACTAGAAGGCTAAGTTTCACAATATTCATAGACGAAGATGTGACAGTAATTAATACCAAGCAAAAGAGAAATAATAAAATACAAATGCTTTAAGGGTGACTTGGTCCTTGCACTGTAATTCATTGGGATCACAGTGGTTGTAAATATCTCACTGTAACAATGTTGATACTCGGGTAAAATGGATAATGGAATAATAGGTTTCAAATAATTTCAATATTCGTATTATTATTTCGAAAACGAGTATCTGTGCAGAATGATTTTGCGCATCGGATTCCAACTCAGCTTTACCAATCAGTGAATTACTAACGAATATTATGTCGGCTCCTTGTTCATAGTTACGAATACTTTGTCCGGATATTTTATTTCGAATCAACGTTATTCCGAGGAACAATCGGAACGTTCCAAGGATTTTGATACTCGCTTTCACGGAGTATTTTAGTTCAAACTCGCACATCTCAGTGTACATTTCGATGTATAAAATAAACTGAAACTCTGAAATAGTAACGGCTTTTTCTGAAAACTTTACCACAAACACTGGTAATCTCGGTGTCTGGTTTATTTATAAAAGTGACTAATAATTATATTTTACTATAATTCATATTTGATGCTTAAACTGTATACAATTCACGTGTACCTCAGAAATATGGCTGACGGTCGGCAGGGAGAGGATGCGGCGTTGCCACGTTGACCACCTGGCTCGTTTGGCTGTACACTGCAGAACACCCACCCACTAATTAACATACACATATTTTCTTAATTGATGTCATTATTATTAGAATTACTGCTTCGTTTTTTTTTTTTTTTTTTTTTTTTTTTTTTTTTTTTTTTTTTTTTAATACACGCAAATTTGCTGCTTTTGATATTTTATACTTTAAAAATCAGCAACGAAATATAATTATGGTTATAATTTTAAGTTTTCATTTTTAAATTCACTGGAAAATGTGTTATTATTCCAAACCATGTCCTGTATTTATAAGCCGAATAATAGAAATTTAAAGTATTATATTATTAAGAATTGAACAGTTTGCATTTTCACTGATTACTTTTACAAAATTTTCATAATGATAAAAATTTTATAGAGATTTTTTTTAAGAAACGATTTCATGTAAAACATTTAAAAACATTTTCAATGTATTGAAAAACTTTTGCGTTTTTTAATATGTCCATAAAATTACAAAACATTTTACCATAAAGGTATAACAGTATATATTTGAGGCATATTTTTAAATGCAAAGTTCTTTTGCGTTAGCATAAAATATTATTCTCAATGGCACATAGTATACTTTTATAAATTTTGTGTTCTTACAAAACAATACTGATTTATATATAACTTATATTATTTAAGTAGCACTTGCAATAATAATTGGAAGTACAAAACAAATTGACTAATATTATTGTTTGTTTATTTAGACACATAAAAACAAAAACATGACAGAGAAAATATTAAATTAAAAATATTGTGTCTGTAATTGCTAAAATTAATGTAACAAAATACCAGAGTTAGATGTGTAATATTTTGTAGTATTATTGTCTTTTTAATATTGCACTACATACATTTATTAATATTTATCAAAAATTAGCACTCTCCCTTGTGGTGATAATTGTTCCACTCCAGTAAGTCATTGACACTTTCCTCTTCATTGTCACTTTGATCATCGTCAGAAGACATGTCGACAAAACGACCTTCTTCGTCTAAAAAAAATAATAGAACTGTTATCGCTGGAGTCCTCGTCACTGGTTAATGAAATTATGAGTTCTTCAATCGTAGTTTCCAGGAGACCATCATTTTCCCATGCATCTCTAAAGGTTTATCTTGTGTGTGAAACAACTTTTGCCGATTCTTCTTCTGTTATTAAAATTTCCCCTTCTTTGGTTTGTCTGGTATCTTCTGTTAGTATAAAAGTCGTATTGTTTTCGGAACGTATCCTTTAATTTGAGCCCAAATCAACTCAATGGGTTTGCAGTGGCAGTGGTACGGAGGTAAACGAATTACAGTATGGCCATGTTCCTTGGCCAGTTCATCAACAATATACCTCGGAAAGCGAGACTTGTGTAAATTTATCACTTCCAAAAGTTCTACTTTTTTCATGTCTTCTTCGAAAAGGATGTCGAATTTCTGTAGCCACTCTTCCATAAGACTTTTTTGACGACATTGTAGGGCATTATCAAATACTAATGTCGACTCTTCCTTCAAATTCGGAAGAGGGTTGAAGGCTTAAGCCAGCCTAAAATTTTTTCATGGTCCATCTACTCATGGTAGTCACTGGTATTTTTTTAGAGGAAAAAAGCAGAAGACAGTTCGGAATAAATCCTTTTGAACTACCTTCGTGGAGAAATATCAGACGCTCTCCTTTTCCGAGAGGCACAGACATTGTGTCTTGAACTGAATCATCTGTCCAAACCGTATTTTGAGATTGGTTTGTGTTAACCCACGTCTCGTCAAGCCAAACTACTTCATCTAGGTTTGTGTTCTTCATTTGACGAAGAAACCTGCACCGCCATGCAACTATATCTGGCCTTTCAAGAAGAATTTTACGTTTTCCAACTGACTTGTACAAAAATCCAAGTTATTTTAAAACAAGCGAGAGAGAATAATTGCAGCCGAAAAATAAAGCAACATCCTTGAACGATTGACATAACCTCCTTTCGTTTGAAGTATGTGTACACAGACATGTTGACGAATGGCATTTTTTTGGATATTGTCCATGCTTGTCACAAGTTTCTGATGTGGCAGTTTTTTTCTTATTAGACGTGTGCAATTCTCCATTTCCTCCTTGGTCAATATTTTTATTCTCTTCTGCGCAATTTTGTATCACGGTATTCTTATTAATGCCCAGGGCTGCAACAGTCCGTAGAACAAGCTTGGATACGAGTAAAAGGTGTCAATTGTTGCAGGAAATACTCTTTATCACCACAAACAAGTTTCCTAGCTTGAGTATGCAGAGGTACACCTAAGTTTTGATAATGTAGATGCTTAACATGAATACGTGGACGTCCACGCTGTTTTGCAGTTTTTTCTGCATTCAAATTGGCAAAACCAATATTTTTTAAGCACAGCTAGCCCTGAATATATTATAGCAGATCACGAGATAGCACAGTAAACAACGAAACGCGGGGGTCGATTACAGAGCAGTGACTGAGACTAGTGGCAACAGAGGACGGAATGCTCGTAACTAATTGGCCGCCGGTCTCGCTTCCCTCTCCGCGCTCCGACCGGTCCCAATCCTATTCTGTAATCAATTCAACTATAGTCCAAGGACGTGGTAATTTTCAACCAGTCCGTCCTGCGTTTAGATCCCTCTCATCTTTCCTATCAGCTCTCTTACTTTTGTTCTCTTCCGACCATGACGCTATTAGAGTATTTGAGGGATAGGCTGCTCTTCTCTTCTTATTTTTTAAGGTTATAATGACCAATAAGTTTTTCGTCTGAAAACGATAAGAAAAAATATAAGTTTTTTTTGTTTGAAGTTTGTACGACGTCTCATTCTGCCTTGTTTATACCTTTTTACTTAATCGGAGTGCTTGCTGTATCAATAATCAAAGCACCCATGTTAATTCCTTGGAACCGTACCGTAACAGTTTTGGCCGTCATTTTCTAACAAAAAATGAAAATAGAAAACTTTGTACATACATCGTTCGGCCTAGTTGCAAAGAACTTTATATAAATTGCATAGCGACTGGTACTAGCGTTTAGCCGTAACTGCATAACACACACAAACTACAGAAAATGTTAAATGGTCGAGTTAAAACAGGATCTCGTTTTGTGTCGCTCGAATACTGGTGCTAAAATTCCGAAAGGAAATGCAATATAAGATACTACTGAACTCACAACAATTCCTCAGAGAAAAGGTAAAACGGTTCCAGCGGATTGACCACAATCAAATACACAGACATGTATACATGAAAATTAAAAAACACTGGAATAGTATCTGGATAGTCAGAATGTAGGAGTATATATTTAATTGTCCAGATTAGATTTTCACAATAAAAACATGCTGCTCGAAAGTATTACGAAACAACCACTAATACAAGCAATTAAAAAAATAAACAACACACATCACCATAGCAACTGGAATAATGTCACCTATTGCCAGCTGGTTTAAATCTCCCAGGGTTTTTCTATGGATTTGATTCAGTTTTATGTAATTTATGTGTTTAATAAATATTTATTGTTAAATTAAAATGGTAAAAGTTTCCTATATCGTTCTGTATATTGAAAGTTTGACAATCTGAAATAACAATGTCATAACTTGAAAAAAAAAGTTAATAGTTTTTCTTCTTATAACTAATTTTGTTTAACTTACAACAGCGCTACTTGGATATTATGAAATTATTTGGAGAAAAAAATTGTTTTGTTCAAATTTTAATCTTTTTCAATTCAATGGAGGATTTTGTTTAATCTTGATAACATTAGAAGATATTTATTTAAAACTCTTATGAATCAGTTAGATTAAGACTACTTGCTTGTTAAAATAATTCTTGATCACGACATGTCTAGTAGCAAGGTTTTAGGAACAAAACAAAAGTACCAATTTGGTATTTTTTGTGTAACAATTTTTGTTTTGTAAACTAGATCTCTTTCTCAAAAAAGAAGTTAGTTAATATAAAAAACCCGTTCTTCCTAAATATAATAAAATAATCTAAAACGAATATACCTGTAGTCTCTTCTCAAGTGTTATGTCAATAACAATAACAAATGGAATCATCCTAACGTAACGTAAATAACTAGCGTTCCAAATTCTCACTTTGTTCGTATCATTTTGTTGTTACACTAAATTTGAAAATTGAGTTACAAGCTGTCGTTGTAATGAAAACAATCCCAAGATTATCTTCGGTCTACTTTTGAAGATAAATCACAACGGTAATGTTATTTTTACCTAATTTGAGACACTTTGCGTTGTCGAGCCTATACTGACAAATTATGTGATGTATATAACGGACATGTGTTTGTGTGTAGGAATTTGCCGATAGAACACGTCGTTATTCTTAGACAATTGGTCCGCTGATACGATAGGTTGAGAATTTGTTATGGTGTTTTATTCACTAGTTTGTTTGCCGACCTCGACTGTTGTATTGATGACTTCACATCCTTATAATAATTATTTGATTGTTCAAAAACCTTCGGTTAAAACCGGAATCAACTCCATGAAACCTAAAGGAGATATGAAATAGTTCAAAATACCAGGGGGTTTGGTTTTATATTATTCTTACATTTATTTTCATAGGTAATGTATTACATACACAATATCGTTTCTTTTTAACTCATACAATTTAATAAATTGAGTGAAAAAAACAGATTTAGGCTATATCTGCTTGTTAATTATTCCTATGTTACAAAAATACAATGCTTTAAATTGACATACAGTAATTTTAGCTCCGGTTTGTGTCAGGATAATAAATTTTTTTAAATTTGAAAATATTAATTTACACAAATTAATACTATTCCATTAAATTTTTTTCTTATTTAGTAACTTTCGAAAATGGTATTATTATCAAACACTACAATATGAAATATGATTTACAAAAATTAATATATTGCATCAACAACTTTAAAATTGGGTAACCAAGACGTCAGTTTTATGGTCGATAATGGATGATCAGGCAGGTTTGGCTATTTTTTAAACTCCAGGCAAGGTGTAAAATCGAAAACTAACATGGTAATTCACAGACACAAGGCAAGTCTTTTACATACCTCTTATATATAAACTTATCCTTAATTAGCCCACATCGGATCGTCTATTATAAATTCCTTTATATCCTAAGTAAGAAGTATATGGCGAAAAACATTTCGAATATTCCTAGATCACTTAGGCTTACCTAGCTCACACCACATCGCCTATTAAAAACTTATATTTATCCTACATAAAAAGGAATTACTTAAAAGAGTTTGCATTTTTCAACCCCTACTTAGCCTTACTTAGCTTACGGCATATCGCCTATTATAAATATGTATACATATTGATGTAAACATATACGACTCATATATGACATAGATAAGAAGGAAATGGTGACAACCATTTTGAATTTTCCTAACACATTAAGCCTTAACTATCTCCCTGCAAATCGCCTATTATTAAAACATAATGTTATAGATAAGAAGGAAATAATGATAACAATTATTTTGAATTTTTCAAAGCCACTTGTCCATACAGCTCATATCTATTATACATATCGCATATCATCTATTATACACTCATTTATGTCATAGAAAAGAAGGAAATAGTGATAAAAATATAGGATTTTACCGAACACACTTAGCTTTACCTAGCTTAAGGCACATTGCCTATTATAAACTTATTTATGTCCACGATAAGGTAGAAATACTGAAAAACATTCGGAATTATCCTAGCCCACTTAGCTGTACCTTATTCACGTCACATCGCTTATTATAAATTCATTTATGTTCCATATAAGAAGGATATACTGAATAACATTTTGAACATTCCGTGTTAACTTAGCCTTACGTAGGTCACAACGTAGCCTATCGCCTATTATAAACTCATTTATGTCCACGAGAAGGTAGAAATACTGAAAAACATTCGGAATTATCCTAGCCCACTTAACTGTACCTTATTCACGTCACATAGCTTATTATAAAATTTGCATGTTCCTGATAAGATGGAAATACTGACAATTTAAAAAAAAATTTAGAGCCAGCTCAACCATAATTACGTCACGGCACATATCCTATTATAAACTCAAATATACCCTAGATAAGGAAGAATATATGAACACCATTTTGTATTCCGAGGCACGTAGCCTTATCTATATTACGGCACATAGCTTATTCCATTTATATCCCAAATATGAAGGAAATACTGAAAAACGTTTTTAATTTTCCGAGTCCACTTAGCCTTACCTAGCTCACGACACTTGGCCTATTATGAACTCATTTATTTTCTAGATAGGAACGAAATACTAAAATAATTTTGAATTTTCCTAACCCACTTAGCTACACTTAGTTCACGGCTCATCGCCTGTTATAAATTCATTTATGTCCTAGGTAAAAATTTTAAAAAAATTCTAAAGCTATTATGAATGTTCAAACCCCGCTTAGCTTTACCTAGCTCACGGCAAATCGCCTATTATAAACTCATTTATGTTCTAGATAGTAAGATAAACTGTAAACCATTTTGAAATTTCTGAGCTTACTAACGCATACTTAGCTCAAGACAAATCACATAAACTCATTTATGTTCTACTTAAAAATGATTTACTAATAACTATTTTGAAGTTTTCAACAATTTTTTTCGCCTAATCCTGTGAATATTAAAACCAAACCTACATGCTAAATTTGACTAAATATCTGCTAATAAGCAATTATTGCTAGTTTTAAATTCTTTTGAGGTTGTGTTCTTAATAATTTAGATTTTTAATGATAAGTCTGCTAATTGCAAAGGTGAAAAATCGTTTCAGCATCATAGCATGCAAATTTAAAATCTACTTAAAATAAGTAGTGTGCAATATTGTAACACCTTAAATCATTTTTGAAGTTTAAAAATAAACTTTATGGAATTTATCTCCATTATCCAACGAATCGTAAAACAGAGAATAAATATAAAATTTGATAAAAATTAAGTAATGTGAAATTAAAGTCAATTTTGCTATCAAATTCCCATATTTTTTTTCACATATACCTATGAGATAATTGGACATTTTTAACGTTCTCTTCCAGTAAGGGGGGGGGGGAAATTAACTATTTATATAAATAGAGTCATGTGGCAAGGCCATTTAGATGTGCCACTACACTCTAAAAACTATTGCGAAAACGGGACTCGTAAATATTTCACACTATCCTAGATTTTCCTAAAAATTTCCACTTTATTACTGATTAAAGGCACTTTTTTTACGTACCTGTGATGTATGGTTTAGGATGATTTTCGATTCTAGAGCCGTTTGTACAAAAGTAATTAAAATCTGCTGTATTACTTTCAAGATATACACCTTATATTTTGAAGGTTTAATCTCGTATTTTTATTTAAAAATATGTAAACCTATATCCACTTTACATTTTAAAACATTTTGTATCGACTGTGAACTTGATGAAGGCTTATTCTTTAAACAAGTACAGAAGTTTTCAAATCACGATCGTCAATAAATGATAAAAATATAAGTTCAAAATGTTTCAAATAAATTTATTTTAATTTCTTGTCCGTGAACAAAAAAATAATGCTATTTTGTTATCGTAGACATTGGTTCTATTATTTTGATATCCTAATTAGTTTTCTACGTTACCTTTTACAATTGCCAGTTGTGGCACGAGGCAAATGTACTAAAACCCAGCTGTGTAAGAGTTACACAAGAGCCAAGCTAATTTTGGCATGTTTCCATCAGGAAACATAAGTACACAGCTGGTCTGCAAAGAATCTTCAGGCTTCACAAGAACAACGCATTTCATTCTGGAATCTACTATTATTGTCTTTCGACAATTGCTAATATCCTAGATCTTCCTTTTAGTGAATTTACATTTTCCTTATTTTATCAAAAGAATCGCGTGAACATTCTTTAATACATAGATAAAATTTGTCACATTTCATTAATTATTTTTGATGTTATAATAAATCTTTTCACACCGTGTGTACTATTTAGACAGATTATTTTAAAGTAAAATTATTTTTTAACTTATTAATAATTTTAAACATATATATTCGACATCCAGTAATATAAAACTATACCACGTGAATCAGAGCAATCGTCTCAAGTGTGATTTAAGGTTTGATTAGTAACTTGGGGTAAAGGTTTACCTTACTAATTTGCATGTGAAGAATTAATGTTGTTTTTTTTATTTCGGAGCCACAATGCGGCATGTATTGAATGGCCTGTTTCTAGAGATTTTCAAATGCAAACATAAAACAAATTATGACATTTTAAAGGTCTTTGAAAACCAAACATTTTGGCATAACGATTTTTATATTATTCACCATTTTAAAATGGTCACCTATATAAAATATGAAGTGTTGTACGTTCATATTCATCTTAAATATTTGTTGTTTTGTTTTTGTAAAATAATTAAAAATAAAATCAAGCATCAGCATTAACCTTTAAAATATTGTTATATTGGCAGTATATTGATTGTTTTTTTCTCTCCTTTTTCTTCCATATCTTTCAACCACAAATCTTTCAACTCTAATTTTAACAAAACAAATACCAATATCTAAAATTTGCTAATTACAAGATAGGTCTAATTGTATATCAGATGAGAAGTCATGCAAAGTGTACTTTTGTGAACACGTAGTTTTGATATCTTTTGTGGTTTCAAAATAGCTGCCTAAAACACCATTTTTATTCACGTTTTTAGTGGTCAAAAGTGGATAATATGTATGAAATGGGACTGTAGACCTTCCGACTGTTCTGCTTTTAATTGAAGAATATGGCGTATTACTATTTTTTTTTTAAGAATTTTATATTTCATAACATACAAAAAGGAACTAATTTATTATGAAATTATTCCCTTTCAAATAAGTATTGAATTTTTCTATTCAATTTAATATTGGTTTCCTGTGTTTTTAATTAAATTATTTGTAACTAATACATAACGAATAGATGATATTTATAATTTTATTTTTATAAGAAAATTTTATTCATAACCTACAGGAAATTTGTTTAGACGCTTCAAAAACAGGGAAAAAAATTTGACCAATTTTGAATATACATTACTCTTTTGGGATATGCTATTTTTGGTCAATTAATCTATTCTTTGACATTGAGGTCAAATTTTTTCCAAGCGTTTGTTAAGGTTCCAAAGATGAGTAGAGAGCACGACGACAGTTTTAAATCTTCATTAAATTATCTCATTTCAAAAATCTTATTAAGATGAGAACAATGTGATAAAGAAACTTTGCAAGAATCTCGCCAAAACTTTGTACGGCAAATTGCCAAAAAATGAAAGGATGGCACTTGGAACATCTGTTGTTATTCACAACTCGGAAGATAAAACTTTTTAGTAATATTTCAATCTTGTTAAATTTTGTGAGGTTTAATTAATAATCATATTAAATCGAGCGTTATCTTTGAAATAGATTTCTACAGATTATTTTTTTAATAAATACACTTTTAAAATGAGGTAACTCTAGTGGGGAGGTTTTATTGGAAGGTTGTGTAGTTTCAAAGTTCAATTAAATGAAAATCTAGTGATTATCAGATTACTGTAAATGGGAACAGTAACGAGTTTACAATTTTATTACTGTTGTTTTGCTCAAAATTATCGAAATTTTCTTTATGCCATTGTTTTTGTCTTAAGTGTCTTTTAAATTTGGTGTTATTCAATGGGTGTGCTTATTTAAAATTTAGAACTAAATTTCACTTTCAAGGCAAAAAATTACTTCAGTCTCAAAAACATAAACTAAATGGCCTAAAAACGTCCTGCACGTTTCCAGGCTCAAACAGTCTTCTTTGTCTGTATAAAATGGAATCATTATGAAACGTTGATATCATAAAACGGTTCTAAATCTGGGGTATACAAACTTTCAAAATCGTAAATCAGGTGGCAAGCCGTTGATAGTGAAAAGCCCCTCCTTAACCTTCAAGGGCAAGGACATGTTTGAATTTCCGTCATGTAAATATGCTTCATGGTTTCATAAGTGCTTGGTTATGATATTTTCTGGAAGTAAATTATTTGTTTTTACTTTTCAGCGACAAAACTTAAAAACATAGTTTTCTATAGTGGGCGGTGGTAACATTTAACTAAACGCTGATTAGTCGTGAATCGCCCTTACCCAATATCATATTAAGTTGAGATAAGCCTAGATATTGCCAGAATACACTATATTATTGGATTAATATTAATAAGGGAAGGAGGGGGGGAATTATAAAAGTATAACTTATTATGAAAGAACTAATAATAAAATGAACAGCCATAATAGATATTTTCTCCGAGAAAACTACGATGATCATTTTTTATTTTATTTTAAGATTATATTAAATATTTACAGATTTTAAAGCTAAATGCATATGAACTAATTGTGAGAACGAAACAAAAGTTATTCGAAAAAACAAATTTCAAATATTAAACAATTGATCACCACTTTGAAATTTTACAACCGATTTGTCTTGTTACTAATCCAACAATTCGTAATACCGAGTCTATACTTAAATTTCAAGTTTTATAACAGGCGCACGCTCTCTCTCTCTCTTTCTCTCTCTCTCTCTCTCCCTCCCTCCCTCTCTCTCTCTCTCTCTCTCCTCTCTCTCTCTCCCCCTCTCTCTCTCTCTCTCTCTCTCTCTCTCTCTCTCTCTCTCTCTCTCTCTCTCTCTCTCTCTCTCTCTCTCTCTCTCTCTCTCTCTCTCTCTCTCTCTCTCTCTCTCTCTCTCTCTCTCTCTCCTCAGGGGCTCACACTTGTGAGTACAAGTGTGGCAACTTCCAGGTTCCCGCTGAATCTACAGTTTTCTTAATTTTGTCATGGGTTAGATTCCTCTCTTTCATCTTTAGTCTGAGGATTTCTTGACCAATTCTTCTTTTCTTCCGACTGTCAGGCTCTATTATATTATTAAAGAAATCTAATTCTATTTTATGCTCATTATTTCTTCTTTTTTTAATCCAACGTTGAGCTCGAGGTTATTCACCTTTAAACCTCAAGAAAAAAATACAAAGGCTTTCAGTAAGTCAAAAATGATGATAAATAACTTATATGTGTAGAACCGATGAACAATTCATAGTCTGTGTTTCTGTCAGGAAGATCGCAATATCTAGAATCTCTTATGTTAGAAAGTTACACACCACCTTCAGTCACACACGCCATCAGTCTGCAGAGTATCACTCTATGATGGTACCAAGTCGCAACGACAAAACCTCAAACTTACACTTAAAGAGGGTGTAGGGGACAGAGCATCGGTGGAAATCTTAGCAACCGTCTTAATTGATGCAAATTAGCTATTTAACCTCTGGTTAACAGTTAACCTAACCGTTTAGCTGTTCCGTCTTCTCAATTGTCAGTTTAATTGTATATTTCCTAGAATGAACTATGAATTTAATCTTATAGAGTTGTTGTTGCTTTCTTAGTAGTACTATGGATAAGTAGGGAGACAGCGAAGGAATAAGTAGAATCTGACGTTAAAATTTGTGTAAAAATTTACAAAAATAATATGAAACAAACAGGATGGAAGGCTACTCGAATTTTATTTGGTGTATTTGTGTCTGCTCTATTTCTGACCTTGGCTATGATATTAATCTGAGCTGTAGAAAATAAAATCTAAAATTTATATAAAAAATAAGTGCAGAAAAACTGTTTCAAGCTTTTTTAAACCTAATTTACATGCTAAATTTGAAAGGGAAAAAAAACTAAATTAAAAAAAAAACATCCGATATTACTAATATTATTATTGTTGATGTTTATCTAATTTTAAGATTGTATTTTTTACAATTTTGCCTTATAATTATTGTGTTTTTTTTATTGTTTTTATTGTGGAATAAATTTGGCATCATTGAATGAATATTTTAAAGATAAAAAACGCTGCTATTTTGGAACATTATATAATTTACAGGTAATAAGTATTAAAAAGTAGTGTTATAATGTAAATATAAATAATTTTCTCATAATTTGATTCACTATATTATCGTATAATAAATGGGGCGTTTAAATGCAGACATTTAATGGAGGAGATCCTAATAGCTGGAATTATATTAGAATCCAAGGTAGCTGCACAAAATAAATTGTACAGAAGATCAAGGTTTGTTGCAATGTGAAGATAATGATACAAACTTTGCAAATAAGAAACTTTGTTTTCGTTTAAATTAGTGATGGAGAATAGTAGTTAGTAGTAGTCTAATATATAAAAGCGTTATCTTTCGTAACTGATGATTTCATTTAAAATTAACTGGACGTTTGAGTTTATAGCTCCAACTTTTGAATTGCAAAAATTATTGTGCTAATAAAGGTACATATCCACTTTTCAGCTATACATACACTATGTTATTTTGAGAACTTTGATAGTGTTTTACTAACACTTTTACGATAAACCTTGGTCAGTTAAGTTCCAGTACAAAAATACAAAATTACACTTAAACATATTAATAATTTGTAATAGATATAGTGCAAAGAACATTATAATGAATCGAGACATTGTCAATAATTAACTTCCTCCTCTCACACATTATTATAAATTATTGCTACTTTCTTTAATGCATGGATGAAAAGTATTTACTTTCACAACAAATGGTTTACACTCTCTGCACGGGTTTAACTCCAAAAAACAACTTTACTCTTAGTAACAAACGAAACTAATAACTATCAGTTGCCTTTTCAGTCTGTAAGTGTTTTATTGAATAGAGTGGACATATTTTTTTGTTTCACATAAACAAAGAATCGAGAAAGTATTTTAAACGGAAAATTGTGTACGAGGAGTATATTTAGCGATTATTATTTAAGTTAACATGAGTCAAAATTAAATCTTGTACGGTTATAAGTCTTGTCTATCGTCTATAATATATTAAATTGTTATTAGGTCACTTTTATAAAATACGATTAAGATGGTAAATGAGTATTTTTACAGCAAATAATCAAATTAATTTAGAGTTAGTTTAATTCCTAAATCCTTAAAATCCAACAATCTTGAACTGCAAATTAATATAAAATACATTATGACTTTCAATATTCAATACGCTAAAATTCTGGTAATTCCAAATTATACAAATTGATGTTGGCACTTAATCCCTAAACACTCGTCAAATTTACGTCACCAATTTCTAAACAGATTTCAGTGCAAATTAATTACACATTAAAAGTAATAAAAAATGTTGTAAAAGTTATTTTTGTCCTTAATTCTCAAATACACTATCGATTCTCTAACAATTTCGTTACTGCGTGCAAATTAATTGTACATTTAATTATGGCACCTTACTTTAAAACACCGTGCCATTCCGTTAGATGGATTCCGTATTATATGGCACGAAATACATTTTATTGTTGTCGATAAGTAATTGGTTTTGACAAAACGGTACTTAATCCGTATCTAACGAGGCAGAAATTACGTGGAAAGCATTTTATTCAGTAAGAACCTGAAACAAAAAACTGGGAAAAAGTGTAGTGTGAAGAAGCGTAGCCTATTGACCAAATTCTATTCCTGCATGTTTTCATGTGAAACACTAACCAGTCAGTGGTGAAATTCAAGAACTATTCGTGAAGACTTTATGGTTTACAAATAGACCTTAAAGAGGTTATATATTTTTTTAAATATTTATTAATAATATTTTACATTTCATTCGATCTTAATGCTTAATAGAGTTCTTTACTTTTCATCGAATCTATTCAATTCAACCAATCACTACGAATAGGCCTACTTCCATCGGTGTATAGGTTCTCCTATGGGTGTAAATGAAGTGTTCAACTTCTAGATTCAGAATGTATTCTGACACTCCACTCCAGAACTATAGTTTCTAAAAATCTCCCCACCATCAAATATTAATCACTGGAATATCTGGCTTATTGTATTATATTTATTGGTTAATAGTTTCACTAAATTGTAATACACACTAGAAATAAGAAACACAATATTTAATTTGAAAAAAATCAATATCTCTAGAGTTCATTTATTTTCCTTAACGAACAGTCTTCTTAACATCGACTTTATTTTCCAACGGTAATAATAAGGTGGTGCAAAAACATTGCACAAACTTTCCTAATTCACAATCGAAATACTAACCAAACACAACTAGGCTATTCATCGGCATAAATGTCAGTAAGAAAGTGAAAATCAACAGTGGATGCCTTTTTAGGTTATTTTAAGATATTTTAAACAATACTTATATATATATAATAAATATATATATATATAGTCTCAACTTGCTCTACTTGTGTCATAAACTCATTTAAGGATCTCGTATATTATAATATGAAATAAAGTTTAAACAATCAAGGTTCGTTTTCGTTTTATTTTGATTTAAATTTTTATTGTTTATCCATTACAAAAACTATTGGAACAATAATGGAACACACCGAAGTAATAAAACCTGTGTGGGGTGGTTTTATACTTATACGAGTATATACGATATAAAAATAGCCCAACGAAAAGGTTAAATGAGCTGCAGCCTACCGAATTAGCAACAAATACATACTATAAATAACTATTGAGCTTGACTTGTGAGATAGTATATTTGATAGAATAAAACTCGAACACAAATTATCACAAATATTATGTTTATTTATTCAAATGCGTTTCAACGACAAAGTCACCATTTTCAGTATAATAACTAAACTATAACTAATATAAATATAACACGTACACACGCTCATACATAACCCATCAAAATTTCCAGTGGATTTGACAAAAGCACACATTCTTGTATATACAGATTATATATAGCACACAAAATCGTACATGTATTTAGTTATTGCAGCTCGTGTATCACTCAAAATGGCTATTTTGTCGTTGAATACGTTTGTATAAATAAACGTCATATTTGTGCTCAAGTTTTATTCTATCAAGTATACCATCTCAACAAGTCAAGATCTACATACTATTTGTGAGAACTTGTGTTCAAATATTATTCTATCAAAAAAATACACACTACTATATACAATAAGAATTTATTCAAAAAGCAAATTATACTTGTAAGTCCTAGCTTACCAATTAACACACATACATATACATAACCCATACCAATGTATACATTCTTGTATATAGATTATAATAACATTTTATGTTAAACAAACAGGATCGTAGGTATATATTAAGCACATGAACTCAATATTCACATACATTCTAATGAGAATACAGTACAAAAATCGCACACACTGCCGTTTGTTATAGAAATTGTTGTTGTCAATTTAATGGTAAAAGAATGTGTGAAATTGTTTAAAGTAAAAGTTGATTAAGCTACTGTATTGGATTAAAGTAAAACTTTACTACACATAGTTTAGAAAATTTATCTGCTTACACATGTTTGAATACTTTCTGGTATTCAATTGAAAATTTTAAGTGCTGGATAGGTATAAGAAGATTTCATATAAATAGTTAGATTCTGTTAAGGTACAAAAACGTTATTTTATTCCGCAACGTTGAGATCTTAATCTCTTTGAACATAAGTTCCACAGTTTGCTTTATAAAATAAGCCATGTCAACTGCAAAATTGAACAGCTCAACGTTAAATAAACCCTTGCACAAGCTGTTAATATACGTTAAAAATAACTGGCCAAATATGGACTTGCTTCATAAATTTCTTTCTGAAACTGAATTCTTTTTTTTCTCCCAAGAAGCTTACCAATCTCTGTTTTACAACTTGTTCTAGGATCTTAAAAAATTTTAAAAAAATTAAAGTACTGTAAAACTATAAGTCTATTTATAGTTATTTGAATCCATTTTATCATTATTCTTACGAAGAAGTTAACTATTGAATTTTTAAAATAAATGGAAATTCGCCAATATATAAATAAAATTAATTAAATATAAGTGAAAATCTACAATGTATTCAGAAATCACCTTAATAAATAAAGCTTAAATTGATTTTTGTTTATTTTCTTAAAAAATATCTCTATAATATTTAATTTGGCATCTCTTGTTTTTCTTGAAATTATAGTTTGTAGATTTTTTCAAACAATTTTTATATAAAATATTTTTCTTACTAACCAATTGTAAAAGTGTTATTATCTAAATATTATTAGATTTATTATCTATCCAGGATTTCAATTTTAACTTCGACCTACCTTCCATTTCAGAATTTTTGTAATAAATTGTTACAAGATTGAATAGATGTGAGAAAAAATTTGTGCAATATAGAAAGACGGACGGAGCTTGATAAATTGGTACAAGTTGTTATTTTTCGAAGAAAAGCCGATTCACCATGTGTAATGATTTGTTGAACACTACTTTTCCAAAAAATGATAATTTTGATTTTGGTGTTATAATAAGGTTGTTATACCTCAAAAGAAACCTATCAACAGGGCTAACATGCTAAGTATATCTATGGGTCTTGGTAGAAACTACAAATCTGCTAAAAGGAAGCGTGAACAACGAAAAATTGAGAATGAAAAGGAAAATGAGAAACCTTATACATACTTAAATGTATCAAGCAATTCTACAATATCGAAGAAAAGCCGACGTATCGTGTCTAATGATTTGTTGATCACTACCTGCTCAAACATGATAATTTTGATGTTATTCCCATTATTGGTGATGGAAACTGTTTATTCCGTGCTATACCTTTTTGTTTTTATGGTAATGAAGAAAGACACCCTGAAATCCAATCTGTTGTTGTTGATAATGTCATAAAAAAGTGGAATGCATACTGAGATTTCATTGTTGGTGACAATTCTTACGGATAACGTGTTATAAACGTTAATGATTACAAAAGTGTGCTGACCGCTAATGCACAGAAAGCTGAGCATGTCGAACCTAACAGTGCCGGTGACTGTACATTTAGAGTACACAGGGGAAATAATGAAACAATTATTAACTATGGTTCTGGTAACATTATTCACGGGTAGTTTAGATGTTGGACACTATAGTGTGTTTCGAGATAAAAGTGACAGATCCTCGAGTGTAACACCGTTGCACAATCTTGAAGGTACTGACAACCCACCTACCCAAAATAATGGTGTTCAGATTGTGGTAACTGTTCCTGCAACATTAACAGGTATACGCGAGAGAGGTGTCGATATTACAAGAAATATTGTTTTTAAAGCAGTCTTCACACTGTGCCGTTTCAAACGAGATTCCAAATGTACGTAATTTCTCTGTTGGTGGCATTCAAGAAGTTTGTAGACATTGCTCTGCATTGTATTTCAAAGTGGAAAAAATACATTGGGACGCTTTACTCTGTGTTGCTATGATGGAAAAATCAAATTACCACCAAAAACAACTCCTGAGAAAATTTAAAAAAACTATTTACTGGAAATAAAAAATTTTAGAGAAAATATAAGGCAGTACAATAATGCAATGTTATTTGTTTCTTTTGGTGCCAAAGTAGACATACCTCTGAATTACGGTCCTTAAACCTTCAGAATCCATGGCATGGTCCACCATTAATTTCGCCTTTATATCCCAAAGATTCACAAAGTGCTTCATATGGCCAGTTATATATTCTTGACTTCGCCAAATCTAATGAAATTACGATTTCTCATGACGTTAACTTAAATATGGATAAAAATACACTAACGGATTTAAGTAATTTGTTAGAAAAATGTAACCCATATGTTCGCTCTTACAAAACCATACACCAGAAACTCGAACAGGAAAAAGTTCATGCACAGAATGAGAATCGTGTTCCTCTTAATTTTGTTTTGAGGTTCTATGAGCCATCTGCAGATAAGCGTCGTTACAATGACCCAGCTTCCTCAGAAATTGCTGCTGTTTTGGAAACGGAGGATGGTGCGCCACCTTCCCATAGACATGTTACAGTGTATGAAAAAGATGGCGGCTTACAGAAAATTGATTATAATAGTATGCAGTGTGATCTCATGTGTTATACTTTAATTTGGCCTTGCGGCAAAACTGGTTGGCATATAAATATGCCTATTGAAGGAACACGTCAAACAAAAATACGGATGACTGTTACCATGAGAGAGTAGGCCTACATTCTATACAGAATTTCAGTTAGGGGAAATGGTTGAGCCGGTATCTTTAATCCTATAATAAGCCGTGGAAAACTTACTCAACAGCTTTTTTTAGACTATTATTGTCGTATTGAGGGAGATAGACTAAAGTTCATTCGAAGAGAACAAACTAAATTGCGTGTAGACATCTACGTTGGTTTATCTGATGCTTTATGTATAAGGGCTGAACAGGATAAGTTAAGAGTAGGTCGGATCGTAGTTTGGCCATCCTCTTTTATTGGTAGCCCCAGAAATATGATGCAGAATTATCAAGACGCTATGGCATTAGTGAGGAAGTTTGGTAAACCTAATCTGTTTATAACATTTACCTGCAATCCTGCATGGCCTGAAATAAAAGAGAGTACAGCAATCCCTCGCTATTCACGAGGGATACGTTAGAAAAAGTACAGTACGGCGAATAGCGAAAAATCTAATCTTTATCGGAAAAGGGAGGTTATATTCGTGTTATACTGTATAGAACATTTTAAAACATTATGTACTAATACAGTATCTATAGGCTACGTAATTAATTTACATAAGATAATACATTTCATTTTTACTTACATTTTATTTACTTTATTTTTGAATAAAGTAGCCTGCTTATCCCGTAAATGATAACTTCAGTTTCATAACACTAAATACATAATCATTAACATAGTCACTAAAATCTAAGAACCGTACAGTCTACTATGGAAATATTTATCACTGAGAAATCTAAAACACTACAATTACTAAAATAAGACTAAAAAAAAAAAAAATTAATTAATTAACTTAATTTTAAAAAAGTTGTCATCTTTAAAAAACAATTATCAATATTTTTTAAATAGATAAAGTTAGATAGAATAAAACTTGAACACGAGTTCTCACAAAAATTACGTTTAATCAAACGCGTTTCAACGACAAAGTCGCCATACTCATTGATACATGAGCTACAATAACTAAACAATTTTAATTTTTGTGAGAACTTGTGTTCGAGTTTTATTCTATCTAATATTATCTCCCAAGTCAAGTACAATATTTGTTTATAGATAAAGTTAATAAAACTCAAAAAAGGAAAATTAATTATGGATAGCGCCCATCACCTCTCTAGGAAAATCCTTAAAAGTAATCAGAGCAGCAAGTCGGGTTTGAAAACCTTCGCTTTTGAGGTAACCCCCCTCCCCCCCCCAGTCACAGAAAGTTAAGTTCAGAGACCTGGCAGACCAGAGTGTCACTAAATCGTCAGTTCAAGCGGCTGCCAAACCCCACTCTTTAAAGTTCTGATTTTAAAATTATTTAATAATGATGGCTTATTTATATAGTTCGGACATTTTAAGACTATTAATTAAATCCTGTTATTAAGTGATATAATATAATATATATATATATATATATATATATATATATATATATATATATATATATATATATATATATATATATATATATATATGTACACCTATAATATGATATATATGAAAAGGACAGAAATAGCCTAGGGCCATGTTGGAAAATAAACTTAAACTAGTAATCTAAGAAATAACCCAGGGCTAAAGCGAGTTATTAGTGGTTAACGTTACTTAGATTATATACAAATGTATTCAGAAAAACACAGGCCAGAGAACTACATAACTCAAGAAATAACAAATACCAAGTTGAACTGAGAACTTAGACTGGTCAACTAAATAAACAGCGGTTGTATATCAACCCCGTGGTTACTTTATGATTTTATCGCGTTCACAACTTTTTGTCCCCTCAACCTTACGATCACTCCTTGTAGATATTTAACAGAAAATTTTTTAGCTATACTTAAAGTAAAGGAATTATCTTTTTCAATTTTTAATTAAATTTGATCTCATTTCTAAAATGTTTTGACTGATCGGATTGTTCGTTAAATATATAATTTGTTTCAAATCATTTTTCGATAATGTAAGTTTTCCCAATGGAATTTACGATTTTCGGATGAAATATGTTTAGCTAATTTCAATTTATCTACAAGGGTTAATCGTGTTTTCATATTTAAAAAGTCTTTCCTTATTTAAATTCACATTATAAATTAATACAGTTTTGAGTGTCCTCAGTATCATTGGTTTTAATGACATGTTACCAAACAGTATTTTGATAATTGAAAGCTGTATGTACTGTATTTTCCACTTTAAATGTTTCGTCTACCTATTTTCTCTGTGAACTGTAGCCCATATTGTTAAAATCAGCAATTATTGACGTCAAAACCTTGATGATGCAAGTGCCAAAAATACTAAAGAATCCTCTTTTCATACCGATGTACTGCTTAAAATTTCCTGTAATTGACCTATAAATTCCTAAGTAAAAAAAAGATACTAACGAAAAATATGAAGTATAAAAACCCATACAAAATCGTAATAACAACGTGAAGAGATTTTCCATGGAGTTCCTGGAGATTAAATGCACTCTAAAATCACACATTCTGTTTAGTCACTCAACAAAGCTGAATATGAGTTTCATCCTAAGTCTGAAAAACTACGATTTTCATCAGTTTAAAACCATAAAATCTTCATAAATAGCTTCTGCACTTGTATTTTTGATAATGTTCCATAATGAAGGATTTTGCGTAGGTAATGATTTGAAATTCAAAATACTAGTGAATGACTACTTGTCTCTCTTAGGACTACGTGCAATGACACGTCGAATCATTTCAGATGTTCTCTCTCAGTATGTTTCGGTTCACTGCAGATACGGATAGTCGGAAATCACGAACCCAATTTTTTAACTGCTTTAAAATTGGGACCATCATTGTCTTTCAGTATTAAACATTCCTTGAGTCGGAAAATTGAACAATCACTGTTCAAAAAAGAAGTTTGTAATGCGAACGCTAGGTGTCTAACTGAGGCATCTGCACAAAATTGGAATGAAAAAAATCTAGATTGTGATATTTGGTTTGTTTCTTATCAATCACCATAGCAACCAAGTATAACCCTAACAAAACCCACGAGTTACATTGGATCACCTCATTATCAAGTGAATAAAAAAGAACTGATTTATAGCAAAACGGGTAATCCAAATAGAAAAATGTTATTGTTGTACCCGTAATTCTGCTAGATTGCTGTATGATTAATGTATATATAGTTATACACAAAATGTTATAACTCGGTTTTTGTACACCAGTTTAATCGCTGTTTACATACCTATGCAAAACCATGCATGAAGGACATCATACAACAATTAGATTAAGTTTTTATGTTAAAACATTAGTAGAATTAGATATTGACATAAAAAGCTGTAACACGAATACTTCAGGAACTTTGGTTTTTATAAGTGGAGCGAACAATTTTTGTACTTGCACCAGAGCTTTATATTTTCTTTGCCAAGTTTCTTGCAGTGCCATGTTGTCAAGTCGTAGTTTGCAAGAATTCCCCGGGGGTTTTGTGGCACTTTATTATCACCATCCTGAGACATTAAAATTGAATTTCATCTAAATTGATTAACTACAAATAATCACTAAGATTTTTTTAACTGGTAAATTTTTTAGGATTAAGAAATTTTTGTAATGATATTTAAAAAAAATTTTTTAACTAAATTAAATCAAAATTCATAAAACACCACTAAAGTAAAGAAGAATATGAAACCCAGGTTCAAATAAGTCTTCTGTTAGGACCAAATACAGGAGACAAAATATTACAATACAAAATCGGATCTATAAGGAAATCATACAGAACTCATAACAAACATTTTGGTAACGGTTTCATTAAAATAATTTTAGATTAGATCCTGACATTAAAATAAAAACATAGAAAACCCAATTTTTCAACTTAAATTGTTATCAACAATTTGTTTCGTATGTTTCCTGCACTACATAATTAAATTTTAAACTTTTCTTAATCACCAAACAAGAAACAAAACAAAATTAGATATTCAGAATCGAGCACTAAAAAATTATAATTTTACTCCACTACAGATGTAGTATACAGTTGTGTTTTGTTGCATTATGAACATGTTAATAATGTAGGCCTAAATGTTCTGGAAACCCATTCTTTATAAATTTCGCAAATATGTATACGAAAGTTGAATTTCTTTTTAAATAGAATTTATGACACAAGTGGTATCATTCCTATAAGTTGTTTATAATTTAGCAAACAGATGACGAGAAGAGTATGTTTAATACTGCACCTTAACTTGATAGTTATAGCGAATTAACTACATCCTCTTTACAAGACTTGGAAGTTATTTTAATACGACATATTATGCAAAACTCTTTGATCATATTTTGCAGGTAATTAAATATTAGTTGTATGTGAAAAGAAGCGAAATACAGTATATATACTTTGATGTTTTGATCTAAGTCAAGGTATAAAGGAAATGAATGCATAATTAAAGAAGCTGGCTGCAATGTCTTTGAGACCAAACCAAATATCACGTCAAATAGATTTCATAACAAAAACCAACTTCAGTCGCAATTTTTTTAAGGTCATTTCATAAATTATGCATGAAGGCTTGTACTGCTGTTAGGCTTGTACTGCTGTTTTACTACTAAAGAAACAAAAAAGAAAAGGGCATTGCTTAGTTTCATTACAATGTAATAAATTGTTCATTTGTTTGACTCCTTCTCAGACACAGTTCTGAGGTTCTAAATAAAACATTTTGGAGATATTGATTACATTGAAGTTACCTTGTCATCATCATACGTTCTTCGCCATTGCAATTCTGCAAAAATATTGTGAACTGTAAAGGTTAGTGTCATCAATTTTCTAAACTGTATCTAACTGAAAATAATGTTTATGGACTAACTTGCAAAAAAAAGTGATGATAAACTTATTGATATCCAGTTAGTGATTGGTTATTCGAAGAGAAAAGTATTCATATATTCGAATAGTTCACTTATATTGGAATAGTAAGAAAGGATTCTAATACATTTTAATGAATACTTTTTTCTGGCAAGCTGCTACGCTCCTACAACTTATGCTCATACGGAATCAATTTCTATTCGTAGCAGTACTCACGATACTTTATCTAAATAGTGAACAGTGAATACTTTTTACCACTGCGTTATTAACTATTCGCTTGATTACTATTCGATAGAGAGATCACGCACAAGTAGTTTTAGGTCATTTGAATATTTGAACACTATTCGTTCATCATTTCGTTTAATTTAAAAGACGAACACTTTCATATACTAATACTAATATAATTCAGTCACTTAAAACTTTTTAATTAAAATTGTTCTTTGTTGTGGCCACAACATTCCTCGTCTATTACGAAAGAATTTTTTAATTATTTTTATTTTTTAATATTATGTTCATTGCACTAATACAAAAAAAGGAAAAAACCTATTGATA
The DNA here is from genome assembly GCA_963513935.1 of Aphrophora alni. Taxonomy (NCBI): domain Eukaryota; kingdom Metazoa; phylum Arthropoda; class Insecta; order Hemiptera; family Aphrophoridae; genus Aphrophora; species Aphrophora alni. The sequence continues at coordinate 99,871,947 of OY740766.1, forward strand.
AATGGATATTATTCATACTCACTAATTTTCATTTAAAACTTGAAGTTCTTAGTAATATTATAAAATAAATTAAAGTTTTCAAAATGACTGAATAAATTGGCGCCTTTATTTAGTCTGATCTTGTCTTATTGTACAGAAAACTATTCAAAGAGTTTTAAATGAATACTTATTCGAATAGTTGATTTCCTATTCGAATACTAAGAAGTATTCGATAGTCCCAAACTATATCCAGTTGATTTATCATTGAAACATGGCTATACAACATACTGAATGAAATGTCAGTATTTTATCCTACAATTTTTTTATTATTCGAAACAATACAAGCTAAATGGCGGTATGTTTATCATTCGAAAACAATAAAAGTAAAAATGAAAGAGACAATATGACAGGTGATAATATGATATAATAATGTAACTATTACTAACTAATAATATAATGAAATTACAATTGCATTTAGGGATAGAGTAACGTTACCTAAAAGCATTGTTGGTAGATTGTGTAGAATGGAGTCAGATAAGAGACAGACTCCATTGAAAACTTATTTGCAAGGATTGAGATTTACCTTGAACACGAAGTGAATCTCCGCTAAAACATCCTCTCAATTAAATAAAACATATAAAAATGTAATTTTCCCGAAAGAAAAAATAAAGTCAACCGTTTTCACCTTCCTTTAATTGTACATAGGTTTGTGTGGCTACAAATTAAGTGTATTATTGGTCTGAACAAAAGTGAACACTATAACCTAAAAACCTCCAGTTCCTTTAAGCACATAACCAAAGAATGAGTAGCCAATGAACGGTAGTAAATTTATTGGATCAGGAAGGAAAAATATCTAATACAGGAATAATAATCCGATGAGATTTCGAGGAAAAAAAATCAAAACTGTGATCGCTTTAAGTTGTATTTCGGCAATAACTTGTTATAATACTAAATGTCGTTACAGTTTATTTTTAATCTATGTATGCCACTAACGACATATCTCTTATAGTGATGTACCAGTTTGCAGCCATTAGGGAGTTCCTTAGATCCTGCTACCGCTCTCCCAGTGCATGTCAGTGGGGGGGGGGGGGAGAGGGGAGCGGAGGATTTTTTAGTGGGTCGAGGGGTGAGTTGTACAGTATCTCCTGCATAAATGCATTTTATCCTCCCTAAAAAGAAGAAAAAAGTATCCAACCAATGTTCATATGACTCTTGTACAATAAAAATTGAAAGTTATTTACACACAATAATAATATTAATGTTGTTAACATAGCCTAAAAATTCAGGCAAAAAATTGTTTGGTGAGCAATTAATTAGTGTTTCGAACCATAACTCAAATGTGGGTTAAGTTTTAAACGTGTAAATAACGTCCCTCGCAATATACGACTGATATTCTTCGTAATTCACACCAAACTACGGAAAAACAAATGTTTACGGATCGTATATCCGTAACATTTTTTACAAACAAATTTTTTTTATCTAGATTTTTAGTTATTAATAAGAAAAAGTTAAGTTACAAATAGTTAAACTTTGATAACACTGTATAGTAGAAGGCCTAATATAGGATATAAAATAAAGTACAGAAACCACTAAGGGTGGGCCATAGAATTAATTATCCATGCCTTATGAATTCTGAGAAATGAGTAAACACAAAATTGTTTGTTAGTCAGTTATTGATCCTACCATTATCATCACTTTCATTTTTAACTAGATATAAGTTAGCTAACTACTTAAAGCCTACCTACACTCAGACCAAGTATGTACATAGTTACACTTAGGGTGTTGTGTAGCCTAATGAAACCGGTTTTTTGCAACTAATTGTATATATTTTTTAAAATTTAACATATTTAATAATTTTGAACAGTTACACTACTACTTTATTGCCCATAGAGTAGAACTATAGGTTCGTTGTCTTTACAGGTTAGAAGTTAAATTAATTAAGCCTTCATTAGACTACTGTAATAGTATATTTCACAACTAGTGGGAAAAGTGTGATTTTTCCTGGTGCGAGTCGTAGACGAGCAATTTAAAGAGAACGAGCATCAGAAAAGAACATTTTCCCACGAGTTTTGAACATTATTTTTCACGATCCTACAGCAAAAAATTATTTGATACAACAGCAAAACATATGATTATTACAAATTGAAAAGTTTATTTACTCTTATTTACTACAAACAAACAAAATAATTATGTTTTTACAAAATAAAAATGTTATTTCATTGAATAACAAATAGGCTTAGGCCTATAATTAACAAGAATTTAAATAATGTAACAATATTCAAACGAACAATAAAAGACCTAGTTTTTATTTAAGTGGATGTTAATAAAACATAATAATAATAATAATGTTATTTTATACATCAACTAAACACTAAGTAAAGTAAACACAACAACACAACGTTTTAAACAGGTGGGCATTATTTCAATATTGTATTGTATTGTTAGGCTGATTTATAATCAGTTAATTTATCCTTACTAGTGCGGATATGGCGAACTTTACCAGGCAATATACGCAATAGAAAAGCAACTGATATTCCAGTACTATCGTGAAAAGTATTTTTCCTACAACTGTGTCTAAAGTGTTCATTTACAACCTAAGAACGGCTTCTAAAACAGATGATTACTATTTAGCCGATTAATAATGATTAAATGTGATTCTTTATCGCTGCTGAATAAACCAGCTGATTAAGGCTTATTATTGTCACTGAACAATAAAAAAACTCAGTTAAACTCAAATGCCTTTATAGGCCTAGTTGTTCAATACAATGTCGGAACACTATTTTGAAATGTAAAATATAACTAACAGCTAATAACATACCTACTACTGTTCTGTGTACATGTCAATAAAATACTATTGTTCTGTAACGTGCCAAAATATTTTTTGTATAGCTGTGACATAATATTAAAATAATAAAAATATATTATGTATACTGCAGTTGTAAGAAAATTTTGTATGTAATTCGAATGTAAAGTGTTTTTATCATTCTCGAAAAATGACTACGTTCCATTTAATTTTTTTAGGATACAGAATAAAAGGGGAAAAAATACTAGAGCTGTTACTTCCCTCACACTACACAGCTGTGGTATATTGGCATTGCTAAAACTTTCATTGATATTACATAGTATTTACACTGCCATTTAAATACATAAGTAATTTTCCAACACTTAAATGGAATATATTAAGGCCACTTTGCGGAGGCAATGTGTGGAAGATACTTCATATTCTGAGAAAGACTTCATTAAAAATGTATTTATAAATGTAATGCGTCGATCTTTTAAAACCATGGATAAGAGGTGAATGATGGAGTAAAGAGGCTTTATTGCGAGACGAAGTTGTAATACGAAGACAAACTCCATTGAAAAATATATGTCAACAGTTCGAGTAGACCTTTGGAAACCATGGATAAGGGGTGAAATGAGAGACCCGAGTGTCCAGCTTTATTGCTAATGTGGTGAGTGGAATACAATTTGAGATGATGTTGATACACTTTCAGCAGCAAGAACGTAATCAGTTTTGTTTAAGAAATTAACGAGCAAAATACGATAGTGTGAAATTTTTTTAAAAAAACTGTACAGCATAAATTTGCCACCATTAAATGTTGAGTTTTAGTTTATTTACTTTTTAAACTAAAATATACAACAATGAATACTTTTTCATGTCTATACGTCATTGTTATTAAGAAATTAACTGAATAGTCTTCTCTGTTCCACGTAAGATAAACAGTAACTATTTTATCATTTAAAAAAAGATTCTTTCAGCTATGGCTGTGTTCCAAACGATTTATAAATATAACGTTGGGAACTGTAAGAAATTAAACTCCTCATTAATTTGCATTTACATAAAAATAGTTTATTGCTTGAATTTTAAAACTAGCTTTCTTTTTAATGGAAATGAATAATTATAATCATACATTTAGTGATATACTATTGCAGATAATCGAGGCGGTTTTGCTAAGGTTCATATTTATCAATTAATTAATACTATACTTAGTCTATGTTTTTTAATATAATCATGTTAGAATGAGAGGGAGAGAGAAAACTGCGTGCACTGAGGTACCGGTAGTCCACAGTTAGTTGTGAAGTGTAACACTTATTTTCAGGAATATAAGAAAACCCTGAAGCTGTATAAATGGGCAATAACATAACAGAGAAGGAGACGAGCAGGCTGGGGGGACGCCTGTTGTTCGCGTGCCAGAATAGAGATTGGCCTAACAATACTTGAGCCTTCAGTACGACGCAAGACGCTTTCCTTGTGACATTGGTTCAGTTCATTGGATTCTTCACTTGAGAAGTACTTCAGTTTTGACAGGTAGGCCCTCATACAGAAATATAAAACAGCTGATTTTCAAATCCATAAATTTACCAAAATTATAAGATATTTGTATTTAACAATAGTATTTACTTAATCAGTTTTAGTCCACTGACATTTTCTTCGCAAAAACAAATAAAAAATTTGAAGTTTGAGTTAGTTATAAACTTTAATTTACCTGAATCGAAATTAAATGAGGCGAGATTTGAAAAGCATACAAATGGTAAAACTACTTCGAAAAGTAAATTTGTATCTTAGCGTACAAATTTTTGTTAATTCTAGCACATATTTATCATATTGATTTTGAAGTTTTATAAAAAATTATTGATGTTATAAATCAGTTTCTCCATGATTTCTATTTATCAATATAACATTTTTGGAATATTTTACTTTCTTTTTTTATAAAAACTAACGCTTTTACTTCTTAGCTGTAAAAAAAAGTCCGCCAAAATAAATTTAACAAACGGTTTTACCAAAAAGTTATGAAATCTTAAATAGTTTGAACCAAAAGACTCATCACTGATCTCTCTCAGATTTTGAATCCACCTGTTTCCTTTCTCGTATTGCGAGGTGACATGCTAATCAAAGTTTCATTCATGCCAAAAAACATATCCAACATAAGAAATTATATCATACGGAATTGTTTTTTTACCGCAAATAAAACATATTTTGGGTAGTAAATGTGATAACTGAATATGAATTAATTTTGTTTGAACGTAATATTCAATTAATAAGGTTTATAACAAATAAACAAATTAACACATTCAAGGGTTTAATACATTTAGTTTGCTTTAACTTATGTCCTAATAATTTTTGTTTTCCTACTCAGATATTATCAGAAAAACAGGAGTCGGTTCGCTCTCAAATAAAAAAAAAAACAAAACTGAAAAACTCCAGAAATTGTTACTTGACAATTTCGTATTTTGAGCCCCTTGGTTCTCTGCCCAACTCCATCTATCGATAAACTTTTAAAAGTTTAAATTTTGTACACCAAGAAAAAATATTTAAAAACCCGTTCATAAAAATTAGATAAAACGGCGCTAGAAAATGTAAATGTTTTTGTTTTTTATACTGAAGGAAAGTCATTCATATTCATTCTTATTTACATAACTATATAGTAAGAAGACAACAAAACTGTTTTTAAATAATACAATCAAAATACAATTACAACATAGAATGGAAGCTGTCAATTTGTAAACTAGAAAATAAAAGTTAATTTTTGTTCTATTATTACTGATTAAAAAACATAGCTGAGATTGGTTGTGGCTAACAATTCAAAGCCATTCTGTTTTCGCTTCTTTCATGGTTCTACAGACTCAATTATAGAACTAATCCACGTTTCTCGCTTGTTTTTTCTTTACCTCTTCTAAGTACTTAAACTTAACTATGTGTTGTCTATTCCAAATAGGTTTCAATTCTATTACAATTCTAGTGTTGTAATGAAAAATCTCTAAAGAATATTGTTAAACTTTTTGAAGCAATTTTTCTATTAATCGTAAATTATGTTAGGATAAACTATTTTAATATATAAATATATTCACTGATAAAATTTCTTACATTTATACATATACAATCACTATACACAATATAAAAAAACTGCAAAAATTTAGGTAGAACTCAGTAATATAACTGCTTTTTGTTTAAAATCTGATGTTTTCAAATCAAATCTTTGATGAAGTATAGATGTCATGTTGTTTGATGGACAAACTCCAGTTATCTGTACATCCGTTTAATAATATATTTGACTATGTATTCATATTTTTTATTTAGGTAGTCAAAGTACCTAAAATTATTTATACTTTTCTTGGAATTATTAGTATAGAATGCTTCTTAAGTCGGCTCCTACATATCTAGTTGAAAATCTTATATATTTTTGATTGCTATATCCTTATATCTAAAATCCTTTCTGTTTTGTTTTCGTATCTTAATCGAATACCATTAAGATGATTTAGTGACATTTTAAAATTTCTTCGTACATTGGACTTTTGTTTCGTTAAAAAAATAATAATAAATAAAAAAAGGCGATTTATTATTTTTGCGATTGTAAAACTTAATCACATTAATTATAAATAAATTGGATTTATATTTTACTAAACTTTTAATCGCACCTGGTTCAACCCTCAGCCCTTTTCAGTAAATGAGTGTTTGAGTTATGTATAATATATTATATGTATATCTAATTTGTGTATGTATTAGTAATATGCCTCAAGTGTATATACAACATCTTGATGATGATGTTACACTTGTTGCAACGAAATACATAGAAACGTACAAAATTGAATGGCTTTTATTAGCAAGACGAGATTTCATAGTAGGCCTACCACCACGCTAGGTCTCTCTTTTTAAAAGACAATTTTCTATTGTAGATTGTTTTCCGACTAATTATTGAGCAAAACCCAGGTGAAGTAAAACAAAATAAAGGAAATTTACCACAGACACAGAAATCTCAAGTGAGGTCTGAAATCGAATTCATGAATCCAATGTTTATGAAACCGACCTTCAGCAGGATGTTTTTAATCCGCCCTTCTTTTCATATGATAGTTATATAAAGTTCAAAATCATTCTATATTCCGAATATATAAAACAATATAAATAAATACAAAAATTAATTTTACAAAACTCAGATTCACCATTTTATTTTTCTAAAATCCTAACCATGAATTTGCTTTAGTTATTGAGCTAAAGGTTAATTCTTCTTTGAATGGTCCTTCTTAACCTATAAATCCATTACAATTAATCGGATCTATTGTTGAAATTATAAATGTGTTGAGTTCACAAGACGTTTTCAAACTTTGCAATTGCTGAATTGAAAATGTCCTCTATTTTGTGTAGCAATGGCCTCTAGTTTGTATAGGAATGGCCTCTAGTTTGTATAGCAATGACCTCTATTTTGTATAGCAATGGCATCTAGTTTGTATAGCAATGGTCTCTAATTTGTGTAGCAATGGCCTCTAGTTTGTATAGCAATGGTCTCTAGTTTGTATAGCAATGGCCTCTAGTTTGTATAGAAATGGCCTTCTAGTTTGTATAGCAATGGCCTCTAGTTTGTAGAGAATGGCATCTAGTTTATATAGCAATGGCCTGTAGTTTGTATAGAAATGACCTCTAGTTTGTATAGCAATGGTCTCTAATTTGTGTAGCAATGGCCTCTAGTTTGTATAGGAATGGCCTCTATTTTGAAATGTAAGTTGTAGATGAATCATTTGGCGTAGAGCTAACGTTTGTTCTAATCATCTTCACTGTAATCTAAATGAGCAAGCGAAATAATAAAGAAATGATTATTGTTGACTCTCAGTTTAAAGTGCTTCTTAACCATTTCGCTCAAGGAATTAAACTAAATAACAAGGTAAATATCCGACCAGATCAGGATACAGAGCTCCTGGTGTCTTATAAGTTATAAAACACCTTGACGAATAACTTAATTATCCTAAATGATGTAATGTAAGAAAATTGAGGCGATTTCGTCGCGAAAAATATCAGACACGGCTGATTGATTGGTCAGTTATCCGTGTACAAAGCGGGAAATACTTACATCATAACAAACGAAGTTTTATCTCTACTTTGTTGGTAGTACTGTATATAGAAAATTTAACTGACACTCCATATTATGAATTATCCATCGTTTCCAATCGTTGGAATTTTTGTAGTTTTTATCTCACTTGTATAATACGCGTGTTTGTAAACAAACAGTTTGTAAACAATTTGGTCAAATTGGTCGCATTTATTTATTCAATTTTGGCATGTAGGGTTGGTTTTACTAAACATTTGAATGGTTCATTAATACTAAATCAAACAAAATTCAAAGTAATGAATTTAAAAGATATTTTTTCCTCAAAATAATCCTTTACAATAACCCACGATAACTCATTTTGTTTAATATGACTGAGAAAATAGTCATAAAAATTCTAAATGGTTTGAGACGATTTTTGGAGATCCTTCTAATATAGAACCTACAAATAAGAATGCATAAAACCTACAAATGAGAATGTATAGAACCTACAAATGAAAGCTCATTTATTTGTGGATCGTTGCAATAACACTAACTTCGAGGTCGATAAATGAGCTAACTATACAGAAAAAAGAGAGGACAAATACAAATTCGCGTCTATCGTCTCACCATATCAGCTGTGTGCCAGATATTGTTTCTGATCTAGCGAAGCGATGTCCTGTTTAACTCCACCATTATGCGTGTATGTTTATTTCGCAGTTATGGCCTAATGCGTGTACCTATTCTTATGAAATTAAGGAATAAAGTTCTTATTAACTAGACTTCGAGGCCTCGTTAGGCCTAACATTTGCACAAGGTTTATAAGTTTCTTTTTTTTTTTTTTAATTGGCGGTCATTCAAAACAGTACGAAGGTGATCCAATCAGCAATAAAGCCTGTGCTCCAAAGTATTTAATATAGTGATGTGAACGAGACATAACGAGCAGTAGTCAAAAAAACTGTTTTATAAAACTTTTCCATCGGCCTCCCACCTACCGTGACCCAACATTGGTGGGGTCAGTTTGGGCAGTCAGTACTCCAAGATTTACAAAACAACGATGAGTATTGCATAACATGTACTACCATTATGATATTACAATTGTTCACCAGATATCCAAAAATTGTCACTTTTATTATTTCGTATGTGGTTAAGTGGTCTTTTATTACTTTTTAAAACTTTTAAATCGAAGGTGCTGAGGACGCCTCTTGTTTGTATCAGACGTAACAGTAGTTGCATAGCCTGAAGTTTAACGGCGCACGTACTTACTACATAACTTGCTAGATTGAGGAACTATTTATAAAACTAGATGATATATTGGAAGTTATCTGGTTAAAAAGTTAAATACAGTTATTATTAGTACGTAATGTTTTGAATATTTTTTAAAGACCAATTTAGAGTGTAAATATTTGTAGTGTAGGTAAATTATTTGAATCCTTATTTCTAGCTACCGATCAAAAAAAGGAGAGTTAAAAATAATATATAAATATGTTATTATAATACAGTGAAATATTTGTTATAACTTTGATATTTCATGAATGAATATCAAAACTAATGAGGAAATATAACAACTTTTGTTGGTAAGTCCTGTGTGCTTCTTTTGACTTAATTGTCATGAAATAAATGACAGAAATATCATATTAATCGCTTCAGTGGACATCATGAAATTAGGCTATCCTACTTTTGGCAAGACTACAAACTCGGTAAGCATTTCATTACATGGCGTGACATTCGTACAAGTACTGTAACACTCAGTAATAAGAACAAGTTTACTAGCTACATTTTGCATTCAATTGTGTCATGGATTACTTGCTAGTTACCTTTTGAAGATAACATACTTTAAAAAATGTAATAACTCTAAATAATTACTAAAATATATTAATATACGATAATAAAAATAAATAAAATTTGTTTTATTTCCTAACACTTAAAAAATTTTGTGGTTTTCAATATATCCGAAAAATTTATCTGCGATTGACCGATTTTTTTTCCCCCTTCTAAACTTGTATTGTTAACAAATATAACTTTCAATGTAATTTGAATAATTGGATCTTGACTTTCTAAGAGAATAATAGATCTATCAATAATAAACTGAAAACAAATTATCACAAAAGAAACATTAAATTAATCACTGAGTATTTATCTTCTGTTTTTTTTATACATAGAAGTAATTAAACTTACAAAATAACTTGTAATAGTAGGCTAATGTAAATAGTTCAACTACCATTACATTACAGTTCAAGTTATAGCTGATATAGTTAGCTTGTGAAGCGAATAGTATCGGATGGTTGAGTAGGCTAAGAAAATTAAATGCCGCACTGAACTGTTCCGTGCTTGTAATTAGGTTAGTGAAGTGAAACCTTGAGCTCAAAGATGATTTACTCTTAACTTTCAAGTTAGCTTCGAAGATGCAACACATGTTTACAAACAAGTACTCTACATTAAGTTTTTGATACTTGCTGAAAACTCATAATAGAATTTAACGAAAACCATATTATTATAGTTTGAGAAGTTGATTTATGTACTTCGTTTAGAAAAGATAAACTGCATAAAGTAATATATGAAATAATTAAAATTAGAAAACTTTATAAAACCAAAATTCCAACAAAAAAAACCCCAAAAGAATAACCATTTAATGGTATTCTTCTGAGGAGAACAAAGATTTCAACTAAACATAAAAATACTGAAGAAATCACTGATTTTAAATACTATGAAACCCTCAGGGGCTCACTTAGTGAGTGACAATCCCAAGGTATCCTAGCTGGATCTACGCCTATTTTCATGTAGTTCTCTTTCATTTTTCCTTTCAGGACTTTACCAATTCTTTTTCTATTCCGACAATGACGCTATATATATTAATTATAATGACATATCATATTATTATTGTAATTTTGACAACGATTTATAAAATAGAAACGTGTAAAGTTTCAGACAATAGGTAGAACAATCAGAAAGACATTAAAAGGAAAAATTAGAAAAGATACATAAATAAGATTTTATTGACTGGTAGTGGTCCTGGTCTTGTATGGCTGTGAAACTTTTACTAGAAAAGTAACTTCGGCAAACTACAAACAGCTGGAATGTATTTCATGAAATCGGTTAAGAGATGAAGAAGGAAAGAGTGATTTACAAATAAAAATATTAGTACTAAACTAAAACCATGGATAAAATAAAGTGAGAAAACGGATTTTCCATGTACAGTATCTAAATACCAATAGAATCCCTAAGTAAATTATAGACCGAGAGGATGACAGAAAGATGTGAGACCGACACAGACATTGTGCCTCGGAAGTTTTAATATATTCAATATATCATTCTTGTAAAACCAACGTAGCTGCTGCCTTGTGGTTCAAAACAAAAAAGTAACAATAAATAATACCAAAGTTATTGCACTCTCGTAAGAAACACCACTCACAAGGAGAAATAATAAAAGTTGTATCTTTATGGGCGGCTTGATCTTTAAATTGTATTGTGATTTACATTAATATCCCAGTGGTAGTAAATATATTCTTTGTTATTTAGCCTTAGAACAACAAAAAGGTGGCAGGGAAAAATGTAGCCACGTAATATAAAATATCGTTTAAGGAAGAATACAATTGACTGAAAAGGGTATTTTTTATGTACTATATATATATATATATATATATATATATATATATATAAATCATGGAATCCTGACTGCCACTGATGGGCTTCGTTGGTTGGTGAGTCAATTCATAATTAGACCAATCATAATTATTGGCCCTACCAATGTTTAAAAAAAAAAAATTCCATTTTACATTGATATGCATAAAAGTTAAATGAAAGATACCAAGTTTTAGAGAAACTCTCAAGGAATAAAAGAATGGAATAATAATTTATTTTATATTTTTTCTAATGATAATCGAAAACATAAAAACAAGCCCTGAGTGAAGAAGTTATTAAATTTTTTTACTCAGTTCCCTTGGGAAAGTTTATAAAAACAATCCAAATTTTTTTGTACGCCCAACAATTTTGCTACGTCCACACCATTATATTTAATACTTCGGAACGTGCACGTTATAGAAATAAAAAAAGCCATGATAGAATGTCCTTGCTTTGGAACCATACAATAACTGTTTTAAGTGGCTACCATTAAAAAAAAGGAAACTAAAAACCTTCTACATAGTACATAGGCCCTACATTTTCATTGTAGGAAAGTTATTCCTAAATTTATACGAAAGGAGAGCGTTTGGCGTAACAAACACTCAGACGAAATATCAAATTGTCGAGTTAAAACATGTCCTCGATTTGCTTGGTCAATTGTAAAAAATGAGGAAGGGAAAGAAACAAAACGAGATATCCATAAAATACACATTGGCTCGATTAAAATAACCAAACTGGTATTTTGGGACCAGTTAAATTTAAATAAAACATTTCCTAAAAGCTCTACACACAAGGCCGAGTTTTAATGACGATAGTCTAGGTGTAGACAATTATTATATTTTTTAGTATAATTTTTTTTTTAAATGAGTTGAATCGGATGATATTTGAAAGTCAGAAGATGTGATTATTATTGTATTGTGCTTGCCAATTAGTAATTGTTGCTGGTGGGAGTTCTGCTATCTTGAAGTATATTAAAGAAAGCAGATCTAAACGTAATTGCTTTAAATATCCTAGAATGTCTTCCTTCGTTTTAAAATAAAACAGAAACAAGAAAGTAGATAACCGGATATTACTCTAGCAGATAGTTTCCAGACATAGTAGGCTCACCTTCTACTACTTTTCTTATCTGGCCTTTCAATTAACAAGCTTGGTATCGTATTTCGTATTTCAACAACCGTAGATCACCAAACGTAGGTTACGTTGTCCTGTTTAAAGCTTTAAACTGTCACTTCAGGTTTTATATCCTAAAATGTTATGATCACTGATAATTGGTTTTTCGTCATACTGCTTCAAAAACAGCCGTTTTCAATACATGCATTGAGATGCTAAAGTTGTTCTATTTAGTCCTAGGATCTAAAAACATCAGCTGAGGTCGAGGTCATCAGCTGTTACATCGTTCATACGAATTAATTAACCATTGTGAAGCATCTATAAAAAACAACCGATACTCTCTATTGTAAATAACCGTTAAAAAAGCTGTTACCATCGATTTGAAGGCAAATAGGTTATAACATATTTTTTTTATTTTGGTATATTGTTTGCAGTATAGCGAAGAATATAGTTCATCACTTGGACCAAAAGAAGATTTTCGATCCTCGCTAATTTTCCGGCCTCGGCCGTTAAACGTGAACTTATATCGAAAATATTCACTTTTGGTCCTAGTGATGAAATATACTACTGTATTAAAATATACTATTCTGGACGATTCGTAGAAACCCTGGGAGGGAGTTAATTTGAGATGTGTTGGGGGGGGGGGGAGGGACACATACATAGTAGTTGCTTATTCCCTAATTATGAGAAGATGTGATGAAAGTATCCTTTTAACAGTCAAGGTCCAAAATGTGATTGTGTATCGCATCATCGGAAGAGTTCAACAAGAGGGGATAGGTGTAATGACTCTTCTGTTGACCATGTGTTAATATCAGAGATAAGATTTAAGTTCAGAAATATTCCAGTCAAAACAAGATAGTATTCCTCACTGAGCAAGCAGGACTTACGGCGATCAATTAGGTCCAGTTAGATATCGCCAAAAACTAATAGTTTATATAATAAAACCGTTTTGGATGCACTATCCGTGGTCTTACAACCTCACGGGGGAAAGTCTACGTTCAAGGTTTTAATTATTTGATATTCACCTCGACTCTTATATAAGGAGAAAACAGAACTAACTAAGTTATGACGGAAATGTTTGTTTAACTAAATAATAAGTTAAGTAGAATTTACAGTTACAATCTAACTTAATGACACATTGGTTACATTATCAGCTGTTTGGGAAGGAATGCAAAAACTTGTACGAGATTCAGATAACATAGTATTTTCCTTTTCTTTGTGTGTTATCTGATTCATCAATAAGGTGATACTGATATCTGTGAAAGATTGACAAAATGATTCTTTTCCTTTTACACCAACTATATTTACTTTAAAAAATATGAAAATCAACTTAAATATATCAAAATGAGACAAGTTTTAAACAAAATATTTAATACGAAAGTTATTCTATTGGAGGGAGAATAAGGATAACCTAGAAAAAAAGTTGAAGTTGTACGTAATGAAGAAGGCAGTTTAAGTTTTAAATTCATATTTCTTTGTTAAAATCTTAAATCTCCTTTTTTAAATATTGACATATTACCTTCAACAAAAATACAAAACGTACGATTTATTTTCATAAATAGTTTGAAAATACTTGCTTGAATGCGTTTTATTTATTTAAAATATATATTAATACAGTTTGGCAATACAAAATTTTCAGCGATCTTGAAAATGCAAACATAAATTTAACAGTGTTAATCAACAATAAACTTTATTTTGATTTTTCCCACTTTACGTTTGTTGTAAAATGAAAACTTTCCAAACTTTTGAAAATGAAATACCAAAAAGGGCAAAAATGTATATTTTAACCATAAATTTATTATTATTATTTAACGAAATTATCTTTCAAATGACATTGTATACGCCAGTTAAGTTAAAATTAAAGACATCTTACGTCTCCCTCCAAAGGTAAACAACTGTTTTCTGTTATATAAAATAAAATCGCCAGGCACATTCTACTCTTATCAATATGCAATTTATGATCTATCTCGGATGTTCTCCTATACATGGAATCATTAAAATTTAGGTTCTCGTAATATTACTTAAGAGATAAATTTGGAAAAATATAAATTATTTAAAATTAATTCATTTAATTTTAACAAGAACTTCTTCATATTTATATTTTCGGGGGGAGGGGAGGGAGGGAATAATAATAATTCCTATATGCAATAATCTTAGAATGAAATCATAATATTAACTTGTTTGACATTTCCATATTCGCTAAAAAAGGATAATCTCATAAACCTACTTTAAAAATTCTGTTAGTGTTTTCTCTAATATGAAGAAGACCGCAATTTTCGAAACTCATAAATAGAATTAGCATGTTAATCAACCAAATGAATAGAATTATAGTTTAATTTTCATAAGATTTAGAATTGGAAAAATTCACAAGAAACGCAGGAATAAATTGCTAAGAAATTTATTGTATAATTTCACTTAATTTATTGTTTTTTATTATTTTTAAATAGTGAGCAGGATATATATTTCTTAAGAACTGAGTTGCTTCAAAGACTTTGACATGTAACATGTATAACGCTGTACTTAAAAGTTTCAAAAATTGGCCACTATATAAATAATTATTGCAATGATCTACGCTTCAAATACATGGAATTTAATACTCCACGCAAACACATACCAGGTGTTAAAAACGTCCATTCACAACCAAATTTTGAACTCGTGAATAAAAAAAGAACCGAGCTTCTGAGAAACTTGATAGGACTAAAGAAGCCAACCTTTTTGGGTATGTAAGGTATTTTTATCCTACCTTCCAAATCTGTTTAAGGGGGGGGGGCTTGTAAATAATAAAGAATACAGTAACTATCGAATAACATACTTTTAAATAGAATATCACTTAGGGAAAAATCGTGTAAACCGAAGGCCCTGTCTAAAATGACAGTAGACTGAAAATTTAAAATAGTGTAATGATTGGGGTTTGGTTAGATCCGTGGCGCACCTCCCCCAAAATGTTGACCCCTTTTCACTTCAATTTGACTATTTCACCCCTTTGCCCCATCTCCTGATTTGTTATAAGTAAAAGACTTAATTTAACAAATTTTCTTTGGATTGTATTTTTATCACGGTTTCATGTATTGAAATTAAAGGTTTTAAAATGGCAAAGGTAATTTTGTTTTAAATTCAAACAACAGAGTTTTCTTGGAGATAAATTTGTTTGCTAAATTTTGAAGAAACAAACAAAAAAAAACAAAAAAAAAAACAGAATCTATATTAAGGAATAAGAGAGGATCAAAACATGCTAAATATAAACATGCAAACATTTTAAACGAATGATATTTTCATAAAAACACGAGACATATGACTAAAAAACAATATAGTGGTTGCCCTATTTTCTGTTATAGGATAATCACAATATCTCATTAGAAAATCCGACATCATTTTGGACACTTTAGATATGGCTGTGAAAATAAAACAGGACAAAATATAGCCTATATTGGCAATTAAGAACTTTAGCTTAAAACATAAAAAAAAACTCGAATAAAAGAGAATATTATTGGAATATCTAAAAACAAAAGCACTTTCCTCATAATAGATTTTAATGAAAATATTAGTCTCAGAAGTAAACTGAAGATCTTCTTGTTTATAAGAATTCCTCTTAGCAGAGAAGGTAATTTATGTTAATTTCTGGTTCAGTGAATTCCATTAAAATTAGTTTATATTTTCACTTCTATGTCACGATCCATTAGTCAGTTAGTTATTTATCTATTTTAAGAGCAAATTTAAAAGTTATATATTAAATACAACACAATTTTAAATAATAGTATATTATAGGGTTTATTCATTTAATATAACAAGTTGTTTTAATGTGGGTTCAGGTTGGGAATAGTGAAATAAAATAAAATTTGTAGTATACATTTAAAGTAAAGTTCAAATAAAATTTAAGATTTAACCTTCCAAATTATCTGTAAACTTGAGTATACAATTCATTATTAATTCTATATGAGTTTTACTTCCAATTTGATAACACAACTTTATTACAATTTGTTATCCCTTTTAATAACCTGCAACCAATTTTATTTACAAAATTGCTATATTATCTTTATTGATCATAAATTTTAGTTTTATTATTTTAAAATATTTACTCCCTTCAAGTTTTAGATCCCTAATGTTTTTTTCTCTTCAAATGGTTTTGTGAATGGATATTTAAAAAGGTGTATATTATTATTCCCTTTTGTACCTTCAACACTCCAGTAAATACATGACTAACTCAAATTTGGATCTATCAAGCACTTCATCTTGTTCAGCAGTTTTCGTGGCTAAAAAGTTCTTGATAGATGTACGTATAGAAATGTGATATTTTTAAAGTTGATAAAATTTCAATACAAACAAAACATATTTCTTTGAAGGAGTTTGGAGATGTTTCTGTTGGTTTTCTAGATACACACACAATATATTCTTCAATTCTGCTGATAGTACCTATCTTATAATAATATTTTACAATGCGAGCTACAAGTCTGAAACCACTAAATTGTATAACTATTTTGAACGAAAACCTGATAATTAGAGTAACTTGCATCCACTCTATAAGGGCTCACTTTAATATGTTTACAGTTTTTGCCAAAAATAAAATTCCACAGTGCTGGGTTCACGTTAATTTTTAATTTTTTAATGTCAAGGGATCACGTGACACATGTTCTTATGTTGGTTTTTAATTCTGAAATGAAAATGAATCAGAATAAATCTTAGTTATCATATGTATTACACATTTATTTTTTCAATTCAAAATTAAAACATAGCAATGAAGTTATAGAATTGTATAAAATTGATGTATATATTGTGAGGTAAATGTTTTGAAGTTTACAACTATTTATAGGCATACCAGAAGGCTTCATACTTCAAGTTACTATACCTATTTTTATTAAATATAGGCTTGATTTTGAAACTAAGGTTAACAATTTATTCATAACCAGCTTTGAATATTGAGGGTAGAAAAAAATCTTGAAAAATTCCACTTTTCTTAAAACTTGCTTCTTAACTGTCTCAGTTGATATTGGTTAAATGTGACTTTATAGACCCAAATTATGTCAGTAATCAAAATATTGAGTTGGGTTACTAACATGAATATTTGCAAAACATTTGAGTTTAGGAAGTGGGTTATAAACATTGTTAATACAGTACCTTCATTTTAATAAAATATCATTTTTTTAAAATTAATATTATAAACCAATTTTTAACAAAGACAGTAATTGGACTAAGTTGGTTATGTTTAATTTTATTTGTAGAATATAATAACACCTTTTCCCTTACAGTTTAAATGACCTAGATTTGCAATATGTTTGCAGACAATTACCACAAACTTAGTTGACACATGGCTCACAATGGTTAAGGTGAACTCACAACATGAGCCTTTTCACTTACATCTACATATCGCTTATGATCACCATAATACCAGGTAAGTCTTTCATGTTCACTAGGAGTAAACTACATAATAATTAGCACTAATTTAAAGTATTACAAAAGATCTTTGTATTTTAACTTTCTTACTCTCTACACTCAGAGTGTTAATAAGAAGAAATTATTTATTTTTTAATTTATTTGATGTATCCGGTTTTGATCTCTCAAAAAAACTTTTTTATAAAATGTCTATTTCTATGTAATATCCATCAACACTTCTTCGAAATCGTTGAACCGATGTTGTTTAAATTGTGAATGTGGTTTTTTCCTAACTATGTATTTAAAGTATAATCACTGTAGCTCATAATTTAAGAGTGTCAATCATTAAAATAAAAAAATCAATAAAATAAAATAAAAACACACTCACAAAATATATTTTTAAAAACTGTTTAAATGATTTAAAACTTTGCTCCAATGTACTCCCTAAAGGTACTAAACAAAACATATTGGTTGACATCTGCTCAAAAATATTGATTGGGGAGTTGTCTATAAAAACACACAAGGCATATTTGAACAAAATATGCAGATCAAAACTCAAATTATTGTGCGAAAATCATAAATAATTGAGAGTTGCAATGAGGGTATAATTGACAAAAATCGAAACTGAAGATTGATTTAACATCATTTTAAATTATTGATTTTATTTAAATTGAGGTTAGATCACGTGTAGGAAATGTTTACAAAAAGTAAGAAGCGAGTGAAGGCTTGATGTTAAACGTATATGAATAAAAGGACCTGAAAATTATTTATATACATTTAAAAAAATACAAATGAAGTCTAGCAATAAAAAGTGCAAGATCGTGGGGCCTTGACCACAGGGTTCCCCACCAAGATTCTCAAATTAGAGAATTAGGCACACAAAAAGAGGCGTAACTTCATGAAAAATTATCGGACGTGTGTAAATCTAAATGAAAATTAAAGAGGAAAACTTCAGAACTAATGTGTATATATGTGTTAATATTTTAAATTTATATTTATTATATATGACAACTTAAAATTATATTGTATTTTGTAAAATTTCAATTCAAACTTGCATCTCGTTATATATTTTTTGAAATTTAAAATATTTTATGGCTTAACAACTATAAGCATTAATATTTCAAGTAAGTATGCTCAAAGCTCTTGAATTATTACTGGTATAAAATGGGACCAGTTTAGTAAGCTATTTATTCTTTTTTTTAATTCATTTCTTTTAAATTTTCATCTTCAAACTACTGTAAAATGACAAAGAATTGGTGTAATATATATAATATTGGTGTATATAATAATGTAATAATCTACACATACTTTTTTGTGGTAATTACTGATTTACTTAATATGCTATAATTTTATACGTATTTTCAATAAACTAAATATACCCTCAAAATGAAATTACTTGATATTATTCTCTAAGACTTTTAAATATAAAATCTAAATTGAATAATAACTATAGAGAATCAATTAACTATACTAAAATATCAATTAAGTTATAGTGAATAGGTATCTAACCCACTAACAGTCACACACAACTTTCTCTTTTAGGCCTATCATGGTTAATTTATTTTCCTTGTTTGATATATGAACTTGAAACCCATGTTAATTTAGCTAGGGTAAACCTTTTGAGGTTGGGTTTACACCATTGTGTTCTATTTATAAAGACCTTTAATTTGACGTACAACTTGACCTATGCTCTCATTAAGATTTTCTACTTACTCTTTGTTGGCCATCCCTCTGGAAAGGTAGCGGTCCACTGAATACATACAAAATAGATTTTGATGTCTATTAACAATGTGCAAAGCTTTGTAGCTCTATCTGTAATAATTAAAAAAACACTAAGTTGTCCCAGGACTTATTTAACATACGGTATATTAATAATTAGACAAGAATTCATACTGAGGGGAATTTTTACCCTTTTGCCAATGGTACTGCTATACTTTTTAAAACTCTATTATTTTATGTGTTTACAAATTCAAATTCCAATTTTAAACATTTAATTTAACATATTTTATTTAGTATTCTCAGTTAGAATTAGAATAGAGAAGTGGCAAACCTGTTGGTTACTAACTCTCATTATATATCACAAATGCAAATCCTAATAGAAATATAACTAAATACTTGACAAAATGTCAAAATTTTAAAATTAACACATACAAAAGACAAGTTTTTAATTGGCTATTAGAAATAAGAAGGAATGTTTGTGAACATGTCGTCACATCCGAGTATAGATAAAAAATATGAGTTAAAGAGGTGGTAACCGTGAATAGATTGTAATCAATAGGTTAATAAATATATATTGTTGGTCTATCAAGTGATCCAACTATAGTAGTTGAATACTACCATAGTTTCAGATGATATGTGCATCCATCCTCGGGTGAGAAAGTTACTTGTGAGAGGTCGTCAAAACAGTTATTAAAATCATTTCCACAGCATAACACAAAAACATGAAAACGTTTAATATCATTACTGAGACTGGATTCAACGCTAATGACAGGCTACAAAAATGTGTTCATGTGTTTGTGTTGCTTTGTGATATGTTTTTAACAATTATTTTAATATTTATGACCTCTCAGGAGTAACTTTCTCACATAAATATGGATCCATTTGTCATCTTAATGTGACCGTCTCCACTACTTTTGACCAGCTGGAAGCTCCAGCTGGCTGGAGACCACGTACACTTTAGCCGAATCTTGTCAGGATGGGCCAAGGAGTCGGGTTAGGACGCTAAATGAATGCACACAACTCAAGTTAAATTAAATGTTCTCTTTTATTCGAGTGCTGAATTAGAAGAACACAGTAACAATTATAATTTATAAAAAAGACATAACGGCTAGATAAAAGGCCTTTATTAGTGGCCGAAAAGCATACAGATTATTTTAGATATCACGTGGCAGAAAAATGTACTGACCTCGTCCCATAGCGGTCTGCCGTTCAACCTTGTTCTCGCGGCTCTCGAAACAGACTCTCTCCCGGGCTCGCTGGTTCAAGCCCTCCACTCCTCCTCTCTCCCTCCTTCTACGTGATCTTGCACTGCTCATCAAAATCGCAAGTGCCAATTCATATTTTATTATTTAAAATCCCTTCCCATTACATCCTAATTTATTCTTATTATAGTTTTTATTTGGTGGGCTCCTTGGCTGGGCCACATGAAAATACAATAGTGTTCAAACACTACCATTTAATCACTTGATGGACCAACAACAGGTATTTATTAATGTATTGATTAAAATCAGTGATCAGAAGACCTTTCTACATTGAGAATGGATTGTTTCCCCTCCCTCACATGGCATCATTGTTATATTATTTTGTGTGTATGTGATTCTTGTATGACTTTGCTTTACTTGGTTAGTTATTGTTTTATTTCTGCTGTTTGTTATGGATATTAAATGTTGGTTTATTGTTCTTTTGTTTTGTTCATTACTTTCATATATTTTTTGTACATTACTCTACCCGACTGGGGCTCATACACCAATATGTGCCTATTATATCTTCGTTGCTTTGTATTGTAACTGATTTACTGGAATAAAGAATACAATTATTCTAATTTTAATTCAAAATACATCAGGTTATAATGTAGCAGATTATAATACAGTAAATAAAATAAAATTTGTAATAATAGTTTTAAATTATCACAAACTAAAAAAAATCACTAATGCATATATGAAATTTAGTCTTGAAGATTTCCTCTTTAATTTCCATCTCAATTAACATAAATCCAAACATTTTTCACCAAGTTATGCCTATTTTTGTGCAATTATCTCTCTAAATTCTGAATTTTAGTGTCAAGTGATATGTTTAGAGACTACACGTTACAATCACATTTTTCAGGAAAACTCTTAGATTTACAAAACTTTTGGATAGGATCTTTTTGATAAAATTTCAGTTGTTTGTTCTAACCTCCATATATACACAAAAACCGGCCCTATAAATAATTTTATCATTAATCTATTGAAAAATATGTTATACAGTAGAACCTCTGTTAACCGGCCTTGGATTAACCGAATCGTAGTGTACTGGTTGGATGTGAATTTCCGAAAATAAATTATAACTGAAACACCAAAGCTTCGGCGAGTCAAACTACTTTGTCGATAGTGGTATCCCAATGTTGGCAGCATAAGAACACCGCGGCATTGGCACCCGTCAGTATAGCAGACATACACCAACAAAAACGTTTTAATGGGCTGCTTTTTTTCACGAATCAATTTAGTATTCTTTTTGGTTCCTATTTTTTCTTTTATCAACAACAGAACCAGTTAAAGGCCACTGTTTAAATAAATCCTGGAGATTTGATTTTGTAGAAACATCACTTTCTGGAAATTTTTCATATAAACTGTCACATACTTCTTTAATTAAAACACCTGTTGGTCAATGGAATAAGGCATGACCCACACTAATAGTCTGACAGTGTGCTACACAGTCATATCAAAGCATGCAATGTGGAAACAAAAATGGTTCAAGCTGGTTGAACAGAAGATTTGGGTCACTCTGTAATTTATTTGGGCCAGTTTTTCATGTGCCACTCTGTAGAAAGCTGTTTAGACCTGAGACTTTTAGCTTTCTATTTAAATGAAAAATTCAGTATAACAGCTTTAAGAAATCCTTAAACCATTAACTTTTAATAAAATAAATGTCAAGATTTTTTTATTTATTACTTGTTTTGTTCAATAAAATGTGTTCACTCTACTCAAAATACAACTGTAATGAGTCCTGAGTTAACATTGTGTTAAAATATATAATATCTTTAAAAGAATCAATTTAGTGTGTTAGTGTGCTGACATTCGACAAAAAGGGAAACATAATCACTATTCAAATATATTTAATTCAGTGGGGCATACATGTCACCTATGTTTACATTCTTTCGAATCTATGGAAATGAATACTTGACGAATATGACTGTTGATCTGGAAATAAGGCTGATTACTGCTCAAGCAGGAGGATGCAATCTGGAAACTTTTTATCTTAGTTCACAATGTTTTTTTCAATTTTGGGGTCAATAAATGAAAGAGTCGCCAGTTAATTTCTTTCTGGATGACCATTACACAAGCACCACAAAGAACATCGAAGTGATTTATCATGCAATAGATAATATGGTGGTTCCCACCACATTGTACTCATTTGTTGCAGCCTCTTTATGTTAGTTTCATGAAATTTAAACTGTGATTATGATCAAGTCTATTTGGCTAAGATTAAATCCAAGTCGTATTGTTTCATAATACTGTATTAAGTAGTAAAATTGTAAGATAATATCTTGTAAGAGCAGCAACAATGACAACATTTAATAAATGGCTTTTGTAACACTGGTGTTTAGCCAGTCAATTAACGTAACAAAATCAAAGTGACAATGACTATGTTCAAATCGATATTTCAGGCAGGCCAACCTGTCACTCTCTCAGCAAATGTGGGTTAATCTATTATGCCATTTGAAAACCTTAAAATGTCTTCCCATTCTTCACCAAAAGAAGATATTCTTCTCCATCTTACTATGTGAAAACTAAAAGAAAATTTTAGACTAAATCTTCTGAACGACTGTAAGATCCCATTAATAAGCTACCAATTACACCACAAAACACTAACAAAGCAAACAGAGATTAATCTTATAAATTAACCTAAGCTGTATTCAAAAGGACAGTTCCAAACTCTAAGAGCCATCATTTAAATACAAGACTAGAGCATAAATATGAAATGACTGCTCTTCATACTAAATCACCTTATGAAAATTAGTTCTGGAACAGAACTAATAAAGAAAGAAAAAGCTTGGACAAAGTTAAAAACAAATTGATAGATAATCAAGGTCTAGGTCTGAAAACAAAAAGTAGACCCAGCAAAACAAAAAAGTAAAAGTGGTTACAAACTGAACAAAAAGGAGATATCACATTCTTAGATATATTAATAAGACTTACCGTCGCAATAGTCTATTTTTGTCTGTAGTTATATCACTACGGCCGTTTCGGCTATTCTGCCATTTTCAAGTGTTATGCGGGTATTACCGTTGTCTTAGTTTAAAATCACAAATTACGAACACACGACACATAACAAACACACAAGTTCTTTAAACATTTAAAACATGATGCAGTAGGCCCACTGTCACAACGTGTACTGTGTATGTTGGTTTCCTGCGCATCGGTGGTAGACATGGGGTGGGGTGGTTTAGTTCCTATCTAATTGCTTTATGATTGTGTCATAAATTAGATGCGAGTCAAATTTTAATTTTTCATTTAATAGTGAACTACTGTTGTCTTTTGTTCGTTTATATATTTCATACTCCTCCAATGCGTTCATAAGTTTCCCTTTCTCACAATGGTGAAGTATTTTCATTGTTTCCTCGATGACTGAGTATTTATGATCCGTTTGGATTATATGTTCGGAAACTTAGACTCGACTTTTGCTGGATTAGTCAGTTGTGAAGCTGTTGGTATGTGCTCTTTAAGTCGTTGACCTTCCAGTTTGTCCTATATATGTCTTTACACAATCAGAGCATGATAATTCATAGATTCCCGTGCTCTCAAATTTGTTATCATGGGTTTTCTTTATGTTTAAGGCTTTTCGCAGATTATTTTTAGTTTTAAATGTAGTTATGTAGCCCTGTTTTCTAAATATGTTGCTTGTTATATGTTCTAAATCCTTGTTATAATCTATCACAACGTATAGCTGAATAGCCGAAACGGCCGTAGTGATATAACTACAGACAAAAATAGACTATTGTGACGGTAAGTCTTATTAATATATCTAATTATTAATCAGTAGTCGGAATGGCGAAATCAAATATGTATGATATCACATTCTTATTTATCATCCTATGGTTTAATGTTGAATTTTGTGGCTTCTGAAGGATGATTCCCAGCATTGGACAAGCAAGGAGGACGAAGATGAAGAGATCGTGTGTGAGACAAGATAAAATTTTCTTGTTGTTTAAGGAAATAATAATTTTATGCTACACAAATGGAAAAAAAAACTCTGCTTATATTTTAACATCGTACAATATAGTGTAATACACACAATTATGTTGAAATTATTTAAGTGTTTTTATTTCATTTAATTATATCCCCTCTAATATACAAAACTCCTTTTTGTCCTGCTGTCCCCTATAAAGTCATTTTCAACAATTATTTTAACATAATAACTACTATCACATTTTAATCAATTGAGTCTGCTGTTCAAAGATAGTATCGCAATGAACTTAAATTGTGCATGAATACTACATAATTTATTACAAGCATAAACCTAGTTAAAAATTACTTTTAGAAAAAAAAAACTTTTGTAGAAGCTTAGAAATATCATTGTTTTCACATAATTGTTTGATTACTAGTGAAGAGTGTTCACGATGTGCATGTCATTGTTCCTCCAAAAGTACTTGCTGGCTCTACTGTGACTCTGTTTTGCATATTTGACCTGCATGATGCACCTCTCTATACTGTGAAGTGGTATCGTGGAACCTATGAGTTCTACAGGTATGTCCCTAGGGAACGGAATGCAGCAACAGCATTCCCAGTCCAAGGACTGGATATTGATGTAAGTATAGATTCCAGTTAGTACTAATATGGGTTCATTCATTTATAGCATGAAAGACTTTTCTTTATACAGGGTGTTCAGAAAATGTCTGCCAATTTTAAGTGGTGTTTATATGGGTCAAAATAAAGACAAAAAGTTCCTAACATATGACTGGAATCACTTTGTTTTCCATTAATCGGCCATTTTATATTTATTTGAAAATTAATTATAGCTTTTGAAATTAGTAATATTTTGAGTTGAAATTTGGTACACAAATTTTTTATGCAACAGTTTAAAAGTACCCTATTTTCAAAATGCTGGCGGTTTAGATTTTTTGTAAAGTTAATGCTTTTAGAGAAGTCCAACATTAAAAATTTCAGTCACCATTTCGACAATTATAAGATAAAGTTTTGATTCTTGATATACTAATAAAAATCTAGCATAAAAATATGTATACCGAATTTTGACTCAAAATATTAATACTTTCAAAAGCTATAATTATTTTCAAAAAATCACAAAATAGCCAATAGGTGGAAAACAAACCGTTGCTGGACATATGCATATAGGTATGTTTCTTTTTTAAATTTTGGCCCATATAACCACCACTTAAAGTTTGGCATGACATTATCTTAACACTCTGTAGAGTTATATATTTAGGATCTAGCAGCTATGAACACAATGACACCCATTTCATATATATTTAATTTAGGATTTTAGTCTTTTTATTCATTAACATTTTTTTTTAAACTATAAAAATAAATGTTCTCATATTTTTTCTAAATTCGTTCCATTCTATGATGCATGATCCCAATCTATATTTCTTCATAATTTGTTGTTTGTTCTCTTGCTTTGTCTCTTTGACCTGCATGATGGATTCTGTACACTTTCCTTCCTGGGGGGGGGGGACTCCAACAATTCAAAAAGTTTTACAAAAATTCAAAGTCAGAGTCCAAATTTTTCCTGTTGAAAAAATTGTTCATCTTCAACAAACTTTGAAAAGTGGGAACAAGGTGTCAAGACAGCAGAAGTGTAATTATTTAAGACTTACTGGAGGCTGCATTATATTTTCCATTAGATACTTTTAAAAAATGAGAAGATAGTGGTAAATATTTGTTTGGGTCAAACAAAAGATGTAAAAATAACTATTTTCTTTAAAATAGCAAACAAGTTTTTCCTACCTTTTCATAGTTTTTTCCTATCATTTATTACTTGTTGGACAAATTAATATATTAATTTTTAACAAATATTTTGATGGGGATTTTACAATTTTTTCCGGCTTTTAGAGATATAATTTAGAAAATTGGACTTCGTCTTGATTGATTGATTGATTTTATTTGGAGTTAAAGGGCCATTTAGAAATGAACCCTTGCACTGTGACTGTTGGTTTATTATGCAACTAAAGCCTCCTCATTTTAGCTTAGCAGATTTGTTCCCCTTATTTAGTTGAGTAATCTACTAACTAACTCTTCCAACGTTAGTTCCCCAGGAATTTGAAATCAAAAACCTTTCACCTCTTCTTGGTCAGGGCCTCACAATTTAAAATTATCCAGTCTCCTCATCCTTTCTCACATAGTTCTACACAGAGTTTTGCTATGATAGACTCCTATCCTGTGAAAATACACTCTCAGAATATAGTATCCTGTAATTTGTCTGAGTTTTTCCCTACCTCGTACAATATTGTTATTTCAGGACTACCTGAAGGGATGTCCTTAAGTAATGATTTTACTATGGTTGTGCCCCTTAAGGCTTTCCCATTTTGTTGGTGTTTTGTATAACCTACTTATTATGCCCATCTTGGCCAGACACACGGATATTCCTACAGTTGGCTCAGGTCCTACAAACCGCAGAGCCCTTTTTAGCTAGTTTATCTGCCATCTCATTCCCCTTAATTTTCTTTATGCACCAGTACCCAGTGCAAAGTTACTCAGTTTTCCTGGGATAAAACATTGAAGTTCTCCCTGAATTCTCATACCTGACTAGATTTTAATATAGTGCCTGCACGTGCATTAATTGCAGCCTGACTATCTGTTTAAATGTGGATACGGTTTTTCTTAGAGTTCCGCTTCAAATTCGCCTGAATATAATAATTTATGCCCATAATCTTGGACTGAAAATTGTAGCATATTGTCCCAAGAGAAATGTACGTTTCAACCCCGGTCTTAGCCAATATACCCTAATACCTGCCGTAGTTAATGAACCGTCAGTATACAACTGATGGTTTCCCATATTTCCTAGGACTCGATTTTTGCCCACATGGGTAATTGACCTTTCAAAATATCTTGAAAATGAGTATATGGTATCTATCTTATCAGTACCCATACTTAAAATCAGGTGGGCATATTTTTTTCGTAATTCTGACATGATTCATATATGAGTTTCTCCAGATGCCACTGCAACTTAGCCAATAGGCTGCTTTTCTTGCTTCCACCACAATAAACAGGTCAATGGGTGGTAGCCCAAGTAGTATTTCGATTGTAGCAGTTGATATAAGTGACATGGCCCCGGTAGCGCTTAGACATGTCATAACCTGGACCTTGGTCAGAGTAGTTTTGGCATGTCCCCACTAAGTTTTAATAGCACATCATAGGTCATATAATACCATTGTAGATGTATCTCATAATTGGTGGTCTTAGTCCCCATGTTCTGCCGACTGCCCTTATTACTGTCATTAGCAATTTGTTGGCTTTTCCATAATGCGCCTCAAGTGCGAATTCCAGGTTAGTTTGGAAGTAGGGGTGTCTAATACCACCCCTAGAGATTTGATTTTGTCAGTGCATGGAATTTTTTATCAAAAAGTTTGATATCACTGAAATCCAGAGTGATATTCTTCCTTCTAAGTGGGATCAATATCGTCTTATTAGGGTTAACTCTGAGGTTTTCCTTGCGACACCACCCCTCAACTAGTGACAGAGCTCTTTTCATGAGATCTACCACTGTATTCCCAAACCTCCCTTGGATTAGCACCACCAAATCGTCCCCATATCCTTGGGTATAGTTACCCTTCGATGAGAGAAAGTCCAGAAGTGTGTCAACAACCAAGCACCACAGAAGAGGAGAGAAAACTCTCTCCTGTGGACAGCTTCTGGTAACCACAGCTCCTGCTCCTCTCCCAGTACTTTAACTATAACTATCCCCCCATTTAACCTGAACCCTACTCACTCACACAATGTAGTGTTAATCCTGTGATATGATAGGGCTCGAACTATTGAATTATGGGAAGCATTGTCAAAAGCTCCCTCAATGTTAAGGAAAAAACTGAGGGGTTATTCACGGTTTCTGAGAGTCTCTTCCAGTCTTTGTACTAGTATTTGAAGTGCACTTTCAAAATCCTTACTTTACTGGTACACATATAAGAAAGTAAAGACTCACCTCTATTGTTTGTATCACTGCTGCCCCACACTCTATGATGAGCGTTGACATCTGCTCCCACCAGGAGTTCAGAGTTCCCATGCCTGTACCTTCTTGAAATTTGCAAGTGGTGGATTGTCAACTAGATCATGTGGGAAGTAAGCAGAAGTGAACATCAGATTCCAACTTCATGAGCCCACATGTAGATCAGTGCTACTGTAATATCTCTGGATCATAAAGAAGATAAAACAAGTATCTTTAAGTTATTCCTAACTGCTATACAGGTTCTAGGTTTACTTGTACATAACTAGTTATCATACACTAACTTACCTCCACTGAAAGGCAGCCCTATAATTCTGCCGCTAGTCACCCAAGGATCTTATATTAGAGCAATATCAACTTGTTCTTACACAAGGAGCCTTTGTAAGACAGCCGTTGCTGCTGAAGGTTTACTTGAAACACTTTCATGCTTCCTTGGATTGGAGATGGCTCTGAAGTCTGCTTTGGAGAGGTCGAGATGCATTGTGTATCCTACTACCTGAAATGAATTCAGTAACACCTCGTCAATCACTAGTACCAGAGTCTGATACATACTTCCAG
This sequence comes from Aphrophora alni, assembly GCA_963513935.1. NCBI lineage: Eukaryota > Metazoa > Arthropoda > Insecta > Hemiptera > Aphrophoridae > Aphrophora > Aphrophora alni. The sequence goes on from OY740766.1 coordinate 99,901,253, forward strand.
CTTTCTATTGACTTCTCTCCAGTTCTGTGTTATTAGCTCTTTGTTTTGGGTCTTCTCATTTTACACATTTGCGCTCCTGAGAGTTATATCTTGGTAATGTTAAGATGTTCAACTTCATCCTTAATTCTCTATTCAGCAGGATAATTCAGCACTCCCTGAGTGCCTACACCATGCTGCAGAGTTTGGGGAGTAGATTCCGCAGGAGTGTTCTCAACCTCTATTTCTTCCACTTTCACCTGTTTGCTTCTCCTTGAGTTGTCTTTTTCAAGCTCCCCAAGGTCATCTACTTTTTCTAGTTTTTTGGATTCCATAAAAGTACCACGAGTAGCAAGGGCCCACCGATACAGACCTCGGATGTATAGGTAAAGCTAGGTTGAAACTGGAGTTCACCTGATATCCAGAGTTCACATATTTAAGATCAGACTCCCTTCTAACCACACATCCATTGGCATATGCTGTTTCACCTAGGATGGGGGGAATAGTCAGATTGTGAAGATCGTTGGGTCAAGAATAAATGAATGTCCACATGAGCCTGTAGCATCTTGGGACAGAAGCAGAAGAGAGATAGAAAAGTAAAATAGTAAAACATCAGCTAATGGTTAGGAATGCTGGGTTTTTCTGGTTGTAAGGAGAAATTAGATAAGAGAAGAGTAAATTTTCTACTTATACCAATGGACATTCGGTCACCAGAGCCTTGTCAGCAATCACAGGATGCACCAGTATGAAGTAACAAATAATTTATCGTGAAGGTGAGGTTGACACTTACACATCCACATACCTTGCACCCTGGACTTCGTCTTGCAAAGCTAGACTACAGAAGTAAGAAATTAGTATGATTAATTCAGCTGTTTTGAGTTCTGTGTCGATCCACCCAGCATCTGATTTTTTTGTGTGGACTAAAATAATAATTATATAGTTTAAATATATATTATATTAATGCTATTGACAAATTTTACCTTCTACTTCATTTGCTATGCAAAACTGCAAAAAATCTTAAAAACAAAACATAAATAATATTGATTGTCATTGTCAATATTAACAATCATAAGCTAATGTGATGTGTTATACTATCAAAGAAATATTCTTCATCTTCCAGTCATTGTGCAGATAGTGACTTTAATTCTATTCCCCACCCTACGAATAGCACTCCGTCTTCACAAAGTACTCAATGCATGGAATTATTATTTAGTTTTAGCATAATTATTTTAAACATTGTTTTAGATTAGTGGATCTAATGCAAACACAGTAACTTTACGAGCTGTACCCAAATCTTTGTCAGGGAGATTTACTTGTGAAGTATCAGCAGATGCCCCATCATTCAGCACAAACTCAGCCTCTGCAAACATGACAATTACAGGTAAAATGATTAACATATGTTATTAAAAAATTCTAAAATTACTGGTGCTTCCTTTTCTTCAAATGGATAGTCTATTCCTGTAGCATGTCATCCTCAAAGGCTTATTCCACTCCCAAATTCAAAATACACATTTTGGTTTGAAGACCCTACACATTCCCCCAGGCAGCTCTGTGAAAATCAGAATCTTCGTCACAAGGTTATCTTGAGGGATTATCTGTCCCTTTGTCAAAGATCCAAGGGTCTCAAGGGAATGCCTTTCCCGACTGAGGCATTCAGATTTAAAGGTCAAGTGCTCTGCAGTTTCCTCTTGCAGCCCACATTCTATACACAGAGAACCCTCAGTGAATATGCCCAGCCTATGCATATATTTTCTCATGTGGTAACGTCCTGAGCTGCTCCTCCACCTTCTCTCATGCTCTTTCTGAGCCCAGTGCAGATGATTTCATTACCAGCCTCTTGGATATGCCACAGAATGATTCAGAAGCTATGAGTTTTTCTGGTGACACTTTGCTAGCCACCATATTTGCACATACATTCCTACCAATCCTAGCATATCTATGAACACAGCAAAACGTAACATTGTTGAGCCTTCTCAACGGTGATGTGATTTTTAATCAATCCCAGACTAACTTTGACCTGCATTTAATAGAATCTGAGGTTTGCAAATCCGACTAACTGTCTGAATGGATACATATTCATTTTACGTTTGTATAAAAGTCTCAACTTTTCTCAAACACATTCCATTAATTTCTACTGAAACATTGTTGTATACATTCCCATTGGCAGGACACATTTTTGCTCCAGTCTGCCTCTTCAGATTCCAGCCTTTGTTCTACCCTTTGTCTTAGGACTGTCTATGAACCACTCCAGTCGAAACATAGGTAAAATGTTTCTTCTAACCATTCCTTGGGTTCAGATGTTATCATCGTAAATGGTTTTGAAAAGGAATACTGCACCTTCATATGGTCACATATCATTGCCAACTTGCAAATTCTTATGATAATATATATTATCCTGAAATCCTGATTGTCTTTGACAATCCTGAATATCCATAGGCCCAAACATTGTAAGCAATATCCAATTTTCCTTTTTTTCTTTATGAACATATGCAGTAAAAGGATATTAAGACAACAGTCCAAGGCTATACAAGGAGGGCCTTATATTAGAACTACCTTCAAATAAAGGTCCAAGGCCCTCCAACTTACCCCTTCTGGTAAATGGAATGCTTAGTGCTTTCTGTCTTATTCAGTTTAACTGATAACCCAACTCCCTCACACCAACATTCCACAATTCTAAGAACCTAAATGAGTGTTAGTTTTTAGTCTTTCAACTATGAAAAAACTGAAAATTCTGTGGCCCATGATATTTGTTTAAAAAGTAAAAAAATGAACTGATGACATTGTTATGAAAATTTGTATATATAGATTTTTGGTGAATTTTTAGGTTAATAGACAAAACTATCATATCATAACAATAGCATGTAAAATAAAATTCCACTACAGGAGTAATCAAGAAAATAGGAAATAAGAACTTTGACCAATGTTGAGGTTCATTTTAGATTTGTCTTAATGACGAATAATTAGTGATTTTCCTTTATGTTTGGTTTAGTGTGTTAATTTTGGTCATTCACCTTCAAATTGATCTAAAATTTATCTAAAATGCTTTAAGTTATTTGAATTTCCATAAAGTTCACCTATCATTTTTACTTTTTGACCAATATACAATTTGGAATCTCCAGAGAGATAATGAACGATATTTTATTACTTATGGTTTGGTTTTGTGGAGTAGCATGTGAAAACGTTTGTTAAATGTTTTGCATCCATTATTTTTGTAGTAATAGTTACTTACCGGTATTTTTGTTATTCATTGCATGTGTGCATGTGAAAAGTTTGTCCAAGGTTTGTGTACTGTTAATTATTATTTGTGTGAATGTGTTATTAATTCAGTTTTATTTTCTGTTATTTTAAGATATATTGATAAGTTATGGACCATATAGAATAATTAGTTATTGTTTTCACAAGCATGGTCCATAGTCAATTTCATTTAGTTTCTAAGTTTTAAACCTTTTATAGTCTACTAAACTCACAAGTTTTTTGTCACTTTATTTCCATTGTAACAATTGTTTAACCAAAAGTATCCACAATTTACACTAAAATTATTTATTATATGTTTCTAGTTTACAAAAAATGTAATATTCTATAAATATCAATAATTCATATTTTCCGCCCCAATTAAAAATGGAACTGTAAAATTTATTTTTGTGTTTTCAGATATATTAGTACGTAAACCTTTGCTAACACCCAGTAGCAGTGTGCACTATGTAGGAACACCTCTCCATGTCAACTGCTCTGCTCAACCAACTGATCCTGCTCCACAAATATCATTTTACATTGATAATGATAAGGTATTTTCTTAATCTTATCAAAGGTTTTACAGTTATGATATTAATAAATCTACTTATAGTATAATATATACTATCAAGTAAAAACAAAACAAAACCTACTAAATTGGAATGCAACTGTTGGTAAACACATTAACTTTAACAAAAAAGTTAAAATCAGACTTTAAAAACACAAGCAATTTTTTACTAGAACAAGAGTTTAATTCAAGAAGTGGCTATATTTCCTAGCAGTCTGAAAAAATAAAAAACTATTCATGCCAAATATTTGTTCACAGTCTCAATGTCACTGGAATAACAAGTTTTATAAAATAGACAAGAAAAAGTTTGTTTTTTTTATTTCCTATATATTTTACATGTATTATATAAACTGTATTTTAATTCCATACATATATAAACCACTTTTGTTTTGATTAAATAAGTTATTATTATTATTCTTACTACATTCCCATATAACATAAGAGTAAATATTTATTGGGGGGGGGGGGATAAAATAGGAAAGCTTTTTATAAATTGATAAATTCTTATTACTAAGATTACTTGACATTTTATATTTTCAGAACTTTATTTGAATGTTTTATTTAGCTATATTTGAAATTCAAATATATGTATTTTTTGCTTTCACTGAATCATCCATACAAAAATATATTCTTCCATGTTTAAACCATAGTTATTCCTGAATTTTCAAAATATGTTAAAATATGTCTTGATATGAAAATATGTTACATAATTTATTACAAGTATGTTTCAGATTGATAATGAATTGGTGCAAAATGTAAGTCCTGGAATTGCAGTACTGTCAGCTCAGAACATGTCAAATGAACCTGGACTAAGGTGGCTCCGCTGTGAAGCGACAGTTCCTGGAGTTTATCATCTCATTAGTGCTAGTGTTCCTATTTTGCAGAAACACGCCACAGGTAAACGCATTGCACGTTCAATCACGAATGGGAATGTGTTTACTCGACAAACTGCAATCAATTTGATTGGTCCAGTTTTAGATGGCACCTCCAGTTCATTTAAAATTGTTGCAGCTTGGGTTGAAATTATAACAACAATTTGTAAATTGATAGCACCACTTCTTTTTTAACACAATGTAACATCCTTCCTTGCAAGATAAAACTAATAAATAAAGGTTTTAACAAATGTTTCAAGCAGTTGTTGTATTAACTATTTATAGAATGCTTATGCACAAAATGCTCAACAAAATTAATAAGCTGTAACAGGTCTTCAGTTCTAAAAATTCTGGCTGTTGTAATAATTGCATCGTTCATTTCCATGAACCATAAATATAAACATGTTAAATTAGCACTAAGTATTTAAGTTTTTATAAATATGTGTGTTGCTTTAGATCTTTATCTTCATTGGATTAATCATTTCAAACTTACAATAAAATGGTTTATGGTTTTATAGCAATAGGAATTAACTTACATATATAGCAATTGTATATAATAGTTGAGGTATAAAATTTGTTTTAGAAACTCACAATATATTTTATTGCATTTTAATCAATACTTTGTTTTGAGACTTTTTTTTTTTTTACTTGGCCTATTTTTTGTTAAAATGAATAAAAAATATGAATACTCTGTGTCACTAAATCCATAAAGAGAATTTAATATTTAATGGAGAAGGTTTTTACTGTTCCTCAAAGTTACCCATACTATAACTTTACATATAATAATCTTTTATAGACTTTGAATTCGAATGTTGTATATACAAAACAAAGCTTTATTTAGTTATTTATTATTAGATTTATATTATTTATATTTACTTGTAAATGTTTCCTTAATTTTTTCAAATATGAAATATCTATTAATTTCTTATTTATTTATAATTTTATATTTATTTATTTTAAAATGGCAATCAAATGATTACAATGTTTTGTGTACATATATTTTTGTATGCCAAAACAATAAAGCAATTAAAGAATTTGATGTTTTTATTATATTAAGTGGACAAATCACCTAATATCAGAAAGAAACTATTGTAAACCCTCATTTGTAGGTACAGCTAATAACATGTAGTCTACTGCATGAGCAGTTTGTGATCCAGTTTATATAGAGGATTGTAGGACATATTTAAAATTTAGAAACTATACTTGATATTTTGTCATTTTAGCTCTTTATAAAAACAATTTGTTTAGTACAGATAGGTGACTGATTGTTATTATGTGAGTTATATCTACAACTCAAATAACTTTCATACTATTTTTTGAGCTCTCTTTAGTCAATGCACAAGGAAGTCCGATTTTTGAATTTGGGCTGCAATACAGGTTTTTTTTTAGTAAAAATTGTCTGCTGATATATGTGTCTTATGTCTTTCAAAAACAGTGCTTTTGTGGATATATCTGTCATATGCTCTAAGTAAAATTAAATTATTTGGCTTTTTTTTCTTTTTTTTGCAATAAGCAATAATAAAACATCAGTTTTATTAAATAATATAAACTAGTTAAAAAAAAAATTTTTTTTAAATAATTATGACAATATTGAAGTGATAAACTCAAAATTACAATAACTTGATTATTCTAAAAAAAAAAAGAAAGAAAGAAAACCATAGAAAATATAAATTTATTATAAATGTAAAAGTTCCCATTTGCAAATATCAATGTTTTTGTTTATTGTAGTATTTAAAAATAATCTCTCTCTGTAATAATCTTCAAAGCAACTGTCAGAATGAAGTTATGGTTTGTTATCATAAGTCTTGTAAAAATAAATGGTTTCTTCTGTAACAAAAATGGCAAAAGATTGTTTTCCCTGTCAGTTCCAAATTTCCATTTAGACATTGAAGCATATTTTTTGTTGGCGGGCCACATCTCATCCGTGGTATTTTCAGTGAAGTTACGATGTGATCTTTAACCAGATCTTCTAAGAGGCTTAGCCTAAACTGCTTCTGTATGGATTTTTGTTTGATCTTTGTAGAAACGAGTAAAGAATATACAAATTTATAATACAGACTTCCAGTAACAAAAAGAAAACTTCCTCACGTTATTCCTCACTTCTTATACATTTTATTTTATTTAAAAAAAAAAAAAATCCCCCCCCTCCGGAAACAATACAGATACAAAATACTAACACATCTATTACTTATACTAATCACACTTATACATAAATCTCATATATATAGCTTATAACTATAATATTTGCTTATCTAAACTAAAAGTATAAGAAACATCCACTTGAAAAGAAAATATAATATAATTCAAAGACAACCCCACATTACTCTGGAAGAGAAAAATAACAAACAAAAACACCCAGCTCCCCTAAAGGCATAGCCTGCTTTGGGGATAGCCACTCGTGCATTTTGCAAAATAAAATATGACAGGAGTAAGACAAAATTAACTAAACGATATAAAATATAGCTCCTAAAACAAAAATTACAATTTACAAAGAGTTTTCTTTAATTTTTCCCAAAAAATATTGGCTAGCATTCTACACAAATATTTACAATATACATTCACATGGTCTTACTTATCAAGAGAGAAAAAAGTAAACAGCCAAATCATAATAAAATTGACACATATTCTAAAACATCTCTAAGAGCAATAATACATAAGGGTCACTATACCATTTAATAACTATTAACGACATACATTAAACAAGTGTTCAACCTCCTCCTGTTCAAAGAGCCAATTTCTCCAATTTTCGCAAAAAAAAAGAAGTTGAATTTCCACATTTGATGTGGCCAGGCTGAACATTAAATAATTTTGGCCCGAGGAAACAAAAAGTCTTCATAAAGTAAGTTTTAAAAGTTTTTGGCACTGCAAAATTTCCTGCACTTCTTAACTGTACCCTCCTCCCATCAGACCTATAAGAAAGTTGGCTGTTTCCACTTTTTATAAAAAATAACTTAAGTACTTTGTAAATGTACAAGTATCTTAAAGGTAATATTTGTAAAGAGAGGAATAATGGCTTTGAATGTTCCAAACTACTTTTGTTTAGGATTATCCGGACAAACGATTTCTGAATATTAATTACAGGTATTAGATAACTAATGCAAGTCCTTCCCCAAATATGCAAACCAAACTATATCCTACTCTGAACCAAAGAAAAATAAATCACACGCTTAACATCTGGAGGACAGATATTTCTAAGACAACAGATATTTAACTTAGACAAATGGACATTCCAATTTAATTCATTGTCGAGGAATACACCCAAATATTTTATGCAGTTACTTGCTTTAACAACTGAACATGTATTTTTGCAAAAAATTCTTTCACACGTACAAATTGAGCAAGGGTATAAATATTATATGTTCCGAGAAGTCATATCTTCCCTTCAATATAAAATTAACATACTTCATTTTTTCCACACTCAGGACCATAAGATTTTTTTTTTAAACCACCACCTAATGGCTCTTAAGTCATTATTCATGGCATGTTTAACATCACTTTATGTACGTTCAGCATAACATAGTACAGTATCATCCGCAAATGATGTTAAGCTGCCATTTATTCGTGCATTACAAAGGTCATTAATATATAAAAGAAACAATATATGACCCAAAACAGACTCTTGAGGTACGCCATACTTGATTTGACCCATTTTACTAGTAACACCATTTATCCTAACACATTGTTTCCTTCCTGCAAGATAGCTTTGAAACCAACTCAATAGAACTCCTCTGATGCCACAATCAAAGTTTCAAATGAAATGGTCACTACAATTGACTCCGCCCATGTTTTTGACAATTGACCATGACCAGTGGTTTTTGAATAGATGGTTTATTGGTAAATTTGTTTGAGACATTGACAAAAAAATTGTAGGACTGTTATTCTTGCTCAATTTATGCTTTGTTCCTCTTTCCAATAAATTATAGCCAAGTCATTTCTTCTCCATCCTTCCATTTTTCATTTTTTAAAGTTTCTTGCTGAGTATGCACATGACAGTGCCCGTTACAAACATTTTTACTTTTAAATATTTTTCTCGGCCATTTGACGGCTGTTGTATACCTGCCCAGAAGGAGGATGTGCTCGATCTTTTATCAAGGAATCACATAAATTGGTCACAATCACTATTGTCTTTAGTAGGCCTTCATCAGAATTTTCACTGGTTTCCATAAGTACAGTTCAAAATTATACATTTAATCATTTTTGGCATCAAAGAGCACAAAAATTTTTAGTCGAAACTATATAAGTTAATTAGGATTGTAAATTCTAAATGATGATGTGCTTTTGAAAGAAATTGTACTCTCATCTACAAATATTCGAGAACTTACTGTGTAAAATTGTTTTCCTGATCTTGATATTTTCTCTCTTCATGACTGAAGTGTAAATTCCAAAAAAGTTAAATGCCTTAGAAAAAAATTCCACTTATTTTACACATTTGACTGAAAAATAACCCCTCAGGGATATAATCCATATAGTAGTTATTTAATATACAATTTTATCAAAATGGTCAATTAATACTGTGACAATGTGAAAAGTCAGATTTTAAAATAGACTCATTTAAAAGACGCGGTTAAGCCAAAGAGATAATAAATTCAAATAATAATTTAAATTTAGTAACGTCATTAATAAAAGAAAAATGGATTTTCAAGACAACAGTATGAATTATTATGTTTAATTTTAATGTAATTTAGTTTGTTTGTTATAAAATGTAAATTATTTGTATTTTACGGCAGTGCGGTAAAATGTGTGAACAGTAACCGGAAAGAACGCTTTCGGAAGTAAGAATTTGCCTCATGGCAACAGCAGTCTAAGTCCAGCGTTAGGAGTGACAGGTTGTGTTCTAAAAAGGTTGAAGTCCAGAGCTTGGAGGGAAAAGATGTGTTTTGTAGAGTTGAGGAAAGAAAGGACATAGTGCGATGTAATAATTTGATATAGAGTAAAATAGAAAATGTAAAGAATTTAATCGTTGGTCGATTAAGAGTGAGAGTGTATTAAAACTCTGTTTGAACAGTTAAATTAATTAGACGTGTTCACGCGAATAGACAATAAACAATTAGCGTGTGTCATAGTAATGCGGTCGGAAAATGAACAGTTACAAATTGTAGAATGGACTAATGTATAAACAGATTTTCTTTTTATAAACATTCGTGAGGTGCAAATACAACTTCGCCACGGACACAACGATGGCATTTTTAGGACGCTGCAGGAACATCATTGAATTATGTACAATGACTATGGTCTGGTAACTAGTGTTAAATAACACATTATATTTACTCTGTTATTGTATAGAAATTTACAATGTTTAATATCTTAACTTTTATTATATAAATTTGATATATAAAGGATAGCAATTTCTTTTTATGTAAAGAAGAAATAAATGTCTGATGACATATTTAACCTTATTAAAGGAATTTCAATTTGTTTTTATTCATAAAATCAATTTTAGTTGCAACTTAGAGTCAATTTTAAATTCAAAGAATAAAAGATCAGTTCTCCCTCTGAGAAGATAAAAAGTAATTTAACTAAGATGATAGCTATAGTTGTTTTCATGATATATGTCTCTATAACAAATGCTAATGTATAAAAACTTACTTGTCTTTAATAAATGTTTTCTTTGTAACATTTCAGCCAAAGTGTTCTCATTTAAAACCAAAATCCACTGTAAGTACACTGTAAAAAGAACTTGCGACCCCAGAGATTTTTTTCTTTCTTTCAAATAATTAAATTCATTCTTTTTTCAAAATTGGTATGCTAAAGCAAACCTGGCGCCCTAAAGTCGAGCAATTTAATAAGATAATTATAAATAATTAAAGTAACCTCACCGCCATCATTGAATTATTACAAATGTCGCTCCAACTGAGGGCTTTTTAGTCGAAATATACAGTGATTTTGGTAATGCGAACACTTAAAATCAAGGTAAGGACTATATCATTAATAATAAGAAAGATTCTCTTAAAGTTTTGTGTTGATTAAGTAATAGATTCTGTTGTGTTAAGTAAAATAAATTAAAATGGGTTTAGAAATAATAAATGTTAATAATAGTGAACAGGTTAGGATAATGATTTTGGTAACTAAAATTTAAATTTAAAACTAAAGACTAAACATAATAATAATTATTAAAATGGAGGGTATAAGCAGTGATCATTTGATGGAGGGTACAAGTATTTATCATTTGATAAGTGAAAAAAATAGAAATAGGATGAATAAAGAATTTGAAGCAATAAAACAGGAAGCTGAGAAATATTTTAAAAATGTAAACAAAAAATATAGATATCGATGGGTAACAGATGACATAGATGAAAATAAGAAACTTAGGGAATGGTGGCTTATAGAAATGGATAGGGAAGAGTTAGATAAACAAGGGTATGGAAGGTTAGGACAAAATTTAACATATAGTGAATTAGAATTAAAAAAGGAAATGTTTAAGATGATAAGGGCTGTGTTTGAAGTGAGAAATGAAACTTATAGAAAAATGGAAGATAGGTTAATAGAAGAAGTACCTCCTTTTACTAGGGTAACCGCAAGTGTTTGTAGTAGTAAAACAGAAAAAGTATGGTATGATTATTGCGAATGTGATAATACAAAGATTGATGAGATTGTGAAAAATAATAATAAAGTAAACAATGAAGTAGATAATACTGAAAATTTAAAAGTTAAGAAAAATTGTGGGGTTAATGATGTTGATGGAAAAGATAAGGTTTCAAGCGATTTAGTAAATAAAAATTGTAATTTGGTAAAAGAAGATCAAAATTTAATTAAAATGGAGGGTACTAATAATAATAATCTAAAGGTTGAACAGGTTAGGATAATTGAACAAGGTAAAGTAAATAATAAGGGAGTAATAAATAATGATCAGAGTATGAGCATGGAGAAAATGTGTGAGATGTTAATAAATAAATTTGAACAATTTAATGAGAGGTTAATGAATAAATTTGATGAGTATAGGTTAGAGATGAGAAAAGATCATGAACAATTTATGCAGGAATTAAGACAAGATAGATTAAAAAATGAGATAATAGTTAAGCCTAATGTAAGTCAAAACGAATCTTTTGAAAATAATAATTTAGAACAGTTGATAGGTAATGTTGAAATTAATAAGTTTGGTGGGGTTGGAATAGGTATAATTAATTCAAAAAACAAAGTAAAGGTAAATAATCTAATAATAAAGGAATCAGCTGTTTATCTTAAAAAACGAGTTTACCATAAGACTGTAGATTTTGAAAAATACACGATGTTAGAATTTAGAAATGTTTTTAGAATACAAGAACAGATAATTAAAAGTTTTTGGGAAAAGAATAGCTTTGAATACAAGTTTAAAAAAGAAATATTAAAAGAAGGCTTTGTGATGATGTATAAGAATGGTGGGGTTAGAATTCCTGAACTAACAGATGTTGAAATTAGGTCAGTAGATTCTAAGTTGTTTGAGAGAAGAAGGGGTGATGGTATGTCTGAGAAAGAGAAAGAGAAAAGGTTTTCGTCAACACAAAAGTGTAATGTCAACAAAGGGGAATCTTTTGTTAGGAATGGGTCTGTTGTAAAGACTAGCCTAGAAAGACTATCTAAGCTAGAAGAGGTATTTAACATTAAAAGTGTGTTAAGAAATTCAATCATGTACTTTAAAATTTTTCACCAATCTGGGAACCATCGTAAAAAATATATAATTCATAATTGTTGTAATAGTTTGAGATTTGGAATAAATGAAATAATAATGTAAAGACATTTTCATAATGACACGGACTTGATTTTGAAAAATAATTAATAAAAAGTAGTTAAGATTCTGTTAGTAAGTAGTTTTAAATTTGAATAATGTATAGTCTATAGTTTGAAATAACAATAGTATGAGTATTAATAAATAATAATATAAGCCAAGTGTAAAATATTAAGAGTTTAGTTTTAGAAAACGTTCAGATATTTGTTAGAGTTAAGACGGAAGGTTTTATCAGTTGATAAACGTGAGTGTTTGTATATCCACATATCAACATTTACATTACGTGCCTACGATAATCTATTGGTTTGAAAAGGAATCATACGACTAATATGGACAGAGTTAATATTGAATATTGAGAACGTCAATATAAAATATTCAATAAGATGACGAGAGATTGAATCTAATTGGAACTAAAAAGGTTTTCACTTCTTATCAGTAGACAGATATATTGCTTCATACAGCTAGGGGAGATTGTTTATTCCTTAGTCAGGTATAAATTCCTATGCATGACATTGAGACGAAATATAGGGTGTTACCAAAATGCTGTCTAGGAAAATAAAAAAACTTTTGACGTATAATTCTAATTTAACTTGTGTTTTCAAATAAAATTTGCTTAAATAAAGGATAATTGGCTTTAAATAAAGTAAACAAGAAGAAAAGTAGATTACTTAAATAACTTTAATAGTATTGAAGGTAAAATTTTTGAGTAAAGAATTTAGAATAAATTTTAAAAAATAAAATTTTCTTTTTGAATTTGAATAATAACATCTAGAAAGGATTACATAAACAGAAAATCGACGATGCTAATAATAAGATTGGTAAAATAAACATTATTTCAACTTCGGATGATACGATTTGAATGAAATTTTTTATGAATTTTAAAATTTTCTTCGTGTAGATGCATTTAAGGAGTACATGAACATTTTGGGAGGAGGTAGGAGTTTGTGTAGTAATAATAGAATGTTTTATTCGTAAGAATAAGGCATTCTGAGACTGCATAAGAGGGCGTGTTGTGAAATAGGGATGTGTTTTGGGCTTTATCTTGAATCAAGTAGGGATATTGTATTCAACCACTGCACATTTCAACGTCACAACATGTTACTCTGTGTAAGAGTCTAAAGAGCAATTAGAAGTATGCACGGTATAAAGTAGACGGTTAGAAGAACCTATGTAGGAGAGGTTAGGAAGAAAAATGCATAAAATAAACAAAAATTACATAAAAAACAAATAAAAAAGGTATAAATAAAAAATAAAAGAAAAATGGAACGTTGGAGGGTTTTATTAATTGAAGTTCGGCCGGGGTATTTGACATCGATTAAAGCAAATTGTCTAATCGAGGTCAAGTATCCGGGCCGAGTTTTGAAAAATAAAATAAGAAAAAACAAAATACAAAAAATAAAAACAAAAAAATTGTCATACGACTTATGTAAATGAAATATAGTTAAAACTTTGACAATTTTGAGAAGTTTAAAGAACAAAGAGTTCTTATTTTGTGTTGAGAAATACAGAAATTTAGTAGAAGAAGTTTAAGAGAGAACATAGAGTTCTTGATTATATTGTAAAATATAAAGTTTGGTAGGCGAACTGTCTTTCGAGGCAGGATGTAGCTATGTTCGAGAAGTGATATGATCAAGGCCTAAGATATCATTTCTAGAAGGTAGTGATTTAGAGTTAATTGGAAAACTTATCAAAAAAATCCAACGTAGTTGTTTAAAGTTCTGTCACATGTAATTTTGGGCAAAAAACATAAACAATGACTTATGTTTGTAAGTGTCATAAACTTTCATAGATATAGGAAAAGTTTTTTTTTGGGTCTATTCTAACAAGTAGAAACAGATGTTGAGGGAAGTCGTCAAGGGACAATAGGACAATGCTTACATGGTGAAAGGAGGGGGTTTGTTTAAGAAACAAAGCCTAGAAATAAATCGGACGTGACAGGAAGGAGAGTTTCTTTTTTTTTTTATAAAATGAAACGAAAAGTTTTATAAAACTGTAAAAATGTTAATTAACTGATTAGAGTAGGTAATTAGATGTTAAATTGTAAAACGATAAGTTGTATGTTTTGATGTTTTAAATATTAAGAATTATTTAATAATAAAATGATAAAAAATTGTTAGTTTTAAGTGATTTATGGTTTGAAAATATGAAGAATAGTTGTGTAAAGTTTGAGAATTTATGTGAGTTTTGCCAAGACAGATAATAATAAAGTTTTTAAGTTTTTTTTTTTTTGATGTTAAATGATGAGTAAAGGAGGTTAAGTTTTTGTTTTTTAAAGGAAGGAATAATAAATTAATAATGATAAGAGAGATTTTGATGAGATTTATAAATGAAATAAATAATTAATGATTTTTAATAAATAATGTTTGAATTTAAAACAATAGACGATTGTGAGAAGTTATTGATAAAGGTGTCTAAAGATTTTGATGAAATACGGTGTTAGCTGGGAAAACAATGTAAAATTTATTATTTTTTGAAGTTTTTTTATATAGCCTACAAGTAATAGATGACTAAGGAGATTTTAATAGGAAGTATTTTAAATGAGAGATTTCTTGAGTTTTTTTTATAAGAAGATGATGACTTTACCGAATTGTTGAGTAAAGTGGTATTTAAAATGAAGTTGTTCTGTTAATAAGCTTTTATAAAAAGAGTAGTTAGGTTGCATTAATGGTAAATTTTAGTTTTTAAGAGGTTTTTTGAGTACTGCGATGAAATAAAGGAAATATACGACGATTTTAATGAAATAAAGGAAATATACGACGATTTTAATGAAATAAAGGAAATATGCGACGATTTTAATGAAATAAAGGGAGATTTAAGGAATTCTGCGGATAAACGACGATTATTATGATTTTTAAAGGAAGCTACGTTGAAATAAGGAGATTATTTATGAAATAATATATAGGTAAATAATAAGGAGTTTTTTTTTATTTATGAAGAATTTTGTTTGGTGATTAATGCAACTTGAATTATTAAAATATGAAAGATAAGATGGAAATAATTTTAAGATAGGATACTGAGAGACAATACAATTGTAAAGAGGTAATTTTGAGATAAATAGATGAGTTTTGTAAGTGATTTTATTTTTTTTTGATGATGATGATATTATATTTTTGAATTTTAGTTGAAGAAAAGAGTTTTTGGTAATTGTAGAATCAGTAGTTAACATGTTATCCCAGCAAGATAAAGGAGAATTGAGATTTTAAGTAAGAATAAATAGTTATTGGATTTAAACTAAAATAGATAATAATGTAAAGTCTGAATTGAAAAGTTTTAAGGTGAATTGAAGCAATGTTGAGTAATAAGTAAATAATTTTGTAATAATGTTAATGATAATGAGAAGTTTTAAATTTTAATTGTATTAAGTTGAAGGAATTATTCAGATGAATATTTAGAGTCAAAGGTAGATTTTCAAAGGATGTAGAAATTTCGTCTTGGCAGAAAAGTAAAGTGTGGGAAAGGAAATGCTAGATGGCAGGAAAATATACAGACGGCTGTCTGGGAGATAAGCTTTGAGTGACGGGATCCTGTCAACAAAAAATGTTGATGGAAAGTTTCAGCCAACGAGGTTGGAAAGGAAACTGATGATGGGTTTTATTGTATAAATAGAGATAAGACTTAGCACTAATTGATTCGTATAATATTTTTTTTTTGCAATGAGTTAATATAACGCTAACAAATTAAAATAATGAAATAGGATTTTAGCAAATAGATTTTTTAGTTTTTATAAGAAAAGAGAATCTTTCTTAAATTAAGTATACTAGGGATACTTATTTTCTTTCATGAGGTCCTTAGCTTCTGAAATGAAATGTCTTGAACATCCATTAATATTTTTTTTCGATTTGAAATATATATATATAAAAGCTTTGTATTCCAATACCTGTATTGAAATACAAACCTTGTGGGGTTTTGTGACAATGTGAAAAGTCAGATTTTAAAATAGACTCATTTAAAAGACGCGGTTAAGCCAAAGAGATAATAAATTCAAATAATAATTTAAATTTAGTAACGTCATTAATAAAAGAAAAATGGATTTTCAAGACAACAGTATGAATTATTATGTTTAATTTTAATGTAATTTAGTTTGTTTGTTATAAAATGTAAATTATTTGTATTTTACGGCAGTGCGGTAAAATGTGTGAACAGTAACCGGAAAGAACGCTTTCGGAAGTAAGAATTTGCCTCATGGCAACAGCAGTCTAAGTCCAGCGTTAGGAGTGACAGGTTGTGTTCTAAAAAGGTTGAAGTCCAGAGCTTGGAGGGAAAAGATGTGTTTTGTAGAGTTGAGGAAAGAAAGGACATAGTGCGATGTAATAATTTGATATAGAGTAAAATAGAAAATGTAAAGAATTTAATCGTTGGTCGATTAAGAGTGAGAGTGTATTAAAACTCTGTTTGAACAGTTAAATTAATTAGACGTGTTCACGCGAATAGACAATAAACAATTAGCGTGTGTCATAGTAATGCGGTCGGAAAATGAACAGTTACAAATTGTAGAATGGACTAATGTATAAACAGATTTTCTTTTTATAAACATTCGTGAGGTGCAAATACAACTTCGCCACGGACACAACGATGGCATTTTTAGGACGCTGCAGGAACATCATTGAATTATGTACAATGACTATGGTCTGGTAACTAGTGTTAAATAACACATTATATTTACTCTGTTATTGTATAGAAATTTACAATGTTTAATATCTTAACTTTTATTATATAAATTTGATATATAAAGGATAGCAATTTCTTTTTATGTAAAGAAGAAATAAATGTCTGATGACATATTTAACCTTATTAAAGGAATTTCAATTTGTTTTTATTCATAAAATCAATTTTAGTTGCAACTTAGAGTCAATTTTAAATTCAAAGAATAAAAGATCAGTTCTCCCTCTGAGAAGATAAAAAGTAATTTAACTAAGATGATAGCTATAGTTGTTTTCATGATATATGTCTCTATAACAAATGCTAATGTATAAAAACTTACTTGTCTTTAATAAATGTTTTCTTTGTAACATTTCAGCCAAAGTGTTCTCATTTAAAACCAAAATCCACTGTAAGTACACTGTAAAAAGAACTTGCGACCCCAGAGATTTTTTTCTTTCTTTCAAATAATTAAATTCATTCTTTTTTCAAAATTGGTATGCTAAAGCAAACCTGGCGCCCTAAAGTCGAGCAATTTAATAAGATAATTATAAATAATTAAAGTAACCTCACCGCCATCATTGAATTATTACAATACATAACCAGATTATTACAAGAGGTATGTTCATATCTTTTCACTGTAAAAATCTTCTTTTGGACTATGAATTTACTTTTTCCTTTTATTGGTAAAATGGTTTGTTTAATCGTATTCATCACATACTTTTTTCAATACTTCATCATTGAAAAACAATTAAAAAACATTATTTTAGTTATAATATAATTTACCAATAAGACAAACATTGAAAACAATTAGGTAGCTGAAATGTGATCCATCGCCTTTGGTCAATTCCTTCCTATCATCCACTATAAATGGCTATGCTAGTGTATTTAACGGTTAAAAATATTAATTTTAGTCAACTCGTAGAAACTTCCCAATTCAAAAGTTGTCATATTTAATACATTATGAATTTCATCAAAATAAATAAAATTGATTAAGTTTATTTTTTGATTTTTTTTAAAGATTAGGTATATAGGCTACAAACTAATCAGAGCTCTCCAAAATAGATAAATATATTATGAGTTTAGTTTCATCAAAAACGGACAATTGAACAGACTTATAATAACTATAGATATTCACTATTTTTACCTCACCCTTTGAGTGATTTAGAGAATCAACAACAAGTTTATGGCTCCATCAAAATATTTTCCTATTATTTATATGTAATTGAAAAGTAAAAGTACCTATATACTTATTAATTTATGCTCAAAATACTTTAAATTTTGTGAGATCTGTTAAAGGGGGAAAGATTAAAACAGATGAGAAACTACCAAATTCAAGAACTGGAGATATAGCCAATAACAGGTCAAATGGTGTTTTATTTCAGACACCAATGGAAGGATCATGTTTTGAGAATGTCTGATGAAAGAATTCCTAAGCTGGTTCTGAATTATAGACCTATTATGGCCTATTGGCAAGACCGAGTATGGGAAGACTTAGGATGACATAGGAGGCCAGAACAGACAATATGTCTAAACATAAAATGACAGAAAAAGTCATTTTTGAAGAAGTAATTTTAAAAAAAGTTTCCAACCAACAGTTACTGTTGCTTGGGGTGTAGTTATATTAATTAGTTTGGTACTGTTTTTATGAATATTGCATTTTATGAACTTTTCAAATGTGTGTATAGAACTTGTACAAGTGTGGCCCAGCCAAGGAGCCCACCAAACAAAAACTATAATAAGTATAAATTAGGATGGAAAGGGGTTCTAAATAATAAAATATGAATTGGCACTTGCGATTTTGTTGAGCAGTACAATATCACGTAGAAGGGGGGAGAGACGAGGAGTGGAGGGCTTGAACCAGCGAGCCGAGCGAGGGTCTGTTCCAAGAGCCGCGAGAAGGAAGACTGCTACGGGACGAGGTCAGTCCATTTTCGGCCATGTGCTAGCTAAATTAAACGGTATGCTTTTCGGCCACTATTAAAGTTTTTTCTAGCCGTTATGTGTTCTTTATAAATTATAATTATTTCTGTAATCTTCTAATTCGGCGCTAAAATAAAAGAGAACATTTAATTTAACATGCATTGCGTGCGTTCATTAGCGTCCTAACCCGACTCCTTGGCCCATCCTGACAAGATTCGACTAAAGTGTACGCGGCCTCCAGCCAGCTGGAGCTTCCAGCTGGTCAAAAGAAGTAGAGACGGTCACACAAGTGCAAGAAACCTGATTGGTGGCCATTACATTCATGTATGTACCCATTGTGTACAGACACACACATGGTATGTAAGCTCACAGATGCCACCGACAGTGCATAGTTTTAGTATTAAAACTTCATTAATGACATAACTGCAGTATACAGAGTTAGGCAAAAGTCCTGCATACATTGTAATATCTCAGTTTCAAGTTGAGGTGGGAAAATGATAGATACATCAATGGAAAACTCTTGATTGAGGCTATCTACAAAGTGTGCCAAAACTCAAAATATACAGAGTGTTCTGAAATTTTTTTTTAAAAAACATTCCCCCCCCTTATTTTTAAATATAAGTATATCAATGTTTTCCCACCTAAGTTACTCTTAAAAAGTTCCTTCATTCTAATAAAACATAATCTTTTTATTTTACTTAGATACTTAATTATAAGAAACTAAATTTTATATCAAATTATTAGTGATGAAATTGAAGTGATGAGTTTCATACACGTTTGGGACATTGTCAAGTAGTTTTAAACATGATAAAAATCCACTCTTCAAAGTCTTTGTGGTCAGATAAACAGTTTTACTCCAGCTTAAAATTTTTATTTTTTCTTCAAGTTTTGTATTGTACACGAAATAAAATAGAATAATAATATTGGCTTTAAAAAAAATTTTTTGGAACACCCTGTGCAGAAAAATAATTTTAGTTACATAATAAGATATCAAATGTAAACAGCTTTTCAAAGAATTATTGGATAAATGTTTTTCTTATGTTATGGTCAAGTAATAATTAAATAAGTCTATGAAATTTGATTTCACATAACTTATAACTAAGTAAAATAAAACGATTATTTTGTTTCCACCAAAATAAAGGGACTTCTTAAAAGTAATTTAGTGAGGGTGGGGGTTGATATGCTTACATTTTAAAAGAGAGGGAAAAATATGTTTTATATTTTTTCAGAGCATCCTGTAAATTGAATCTGAGTTTTGGCGTATCTTATAGATAGCCCCAATTTAGAACTTTCTATTGCTGAGTCTATCACCTTCCTACAATTACTAGAAGCTGAGATATTTCAATGTATATGGAACTTTTGCCCAACTCTGTATAACATAATCAACATTTCCTTCTTTACAAGTTAAGACACATAATACTCAAACTAACAAATTTCCTTACTCTTGACACTAAATAAAATGAAGTACACTTATACTTATAACGTTAACAATAGTTAAAAAGAACTGAAAATTAAATCATAATTAACACTTATACATACTCAGTTATAAAATTAAATTACTTTATTTACCATTCTTTACAGTAATCATGACTAAAAATTATACATAAATAAAACATGAACCTTTTTAAAAATTACTTATACTTTTCTATTACTGACTTTGAAGTAATATCTCACAATGAGCAACTTCAAATAATATAAGTATAGAAATATACTTTGAATAAAAATCTATTACAATTAAGAGATATTTATTTTTGTAATATTCAAATATATCTGAACCTAGTTTAAACCAAATAAGGTTAGGTACATCATGTGTTTTAAAGGTTGTTTGTTTACAATTCATAGCTTAGTATTTGTTGCAAGTAATACAACTGATACGGAAGAAAGATGGTGGGTTAAGGAAGTAACTGCTGGGGTGGCACAAGGATCGATACCGGGTCCCAAATTGTGGAACATCTTGTATGACAACCTGCTGCGACTAGAGATGGTAGACGGAGTGAACATGGTGGAGTATGCTGATAACATCGTGGCGGTGATAACAGCCAGGAACATGAAGTTAGCACAGATACGATTGAATCAAGTAATGCGTCGTATTAAAACCTGGATGGAGGAATGTGGCCTACAACTGGCCATTGCAAAAACGGAAATTGTCCTGCTAACCAGAAGGCAGATTCCAACTCTCATCCCTATGATAGTTGAATGAGAAACTATTAGAGCCAAGAGATCGGCAAAATATCTAGGTGTTATACTTGACAACAAATTGAACTTTGGGGAACATCTACAGAAGACCTGCGATAAAGCAACGGCAGTGACCTCCTCGTTGGGGAAGCTAATGGCCAATATTGGAGGCTTAAGGGAGAGTAAACGGCGACTCTTATGGATGACAGCACAGTTCATAATGCTCTACGGGATGGAAATATGGACTGACACCGTCAGAACTAAGAAATACCAATGTAGGCTGACCTCGATATAGAGAATTGGAGCGCTGAGAGTTACCAGTGCTTACTGTACGGTGTCCAAGCGGGCAATCCTGTTGGTGGCTGGTCTCATCCCAATAGATCTGCTAGCACAGGAGCAGATGACCATTTATGAGCTCAATAGAATGATGAACAAGCAAGAGGCTCACACAAGCGCAAGGGATAACACTTTAACCAGGTGGCAGCACCGCTCGGACAGGGCATCATGGGGACGGTGGACAGCAACCCTTATAAAAGATATTAAAGAGTGGTTAAATCAAAGATATGGGGAGGTGAATTTTTTCACCACTCAGTTTCTGACAGGTCACGAATACTTTCGCTTATACCTGGAAATAATGGGGAAGGTGCCTTATCAGCTAACTGCATAAGGTGTAGAGACGCCAGAGATGACGTGAAACATGAGCTTTTTGATTGTAGTGGTTTTCTCAACCGTTCAGAGGAGAGATATCAAGAACAAGGTAGGAGACCTAACAATAGCAGAAGAGGAGACCTAAACAGGACAAAAGCAGGCACCACTCTGATGAAATGCGAGAGCGGTACTGGAGTGGAATAATGCCTGGGAAAGAGGATGGTTTTAGTCGGTAGACCATTCGGAGAGTCAGACTCATAAGTCCCCAAGGGACGAGTGCATCATAGCATTTTGACCAAACCTCTATAAAAAATAAAATAAATAAAAATACAACTTATACCATATTCATAATGCATTCCAAGCGAATAATTAAATTACGAACTCTTAACTCACAAGTTTGAATCCCTATATGATCTTCAATTTGAATAACATATCTTTTGTAATCTTTTTGGAAGAATCAATGAATTATTTTTTAAATATAAGATTTTCAATAAAATGTAAGCCATCGTGTACATTCCAAAATGGTAAAATTACTTGGTTAACTTTGTCTTTATTAGGTCATCCTAAGTAAACATAATTTTTAAGTACAATGA
The DNA here is from genome assembly GCA_963513935.1 of Aphrophora alni. Taxonomy (NCBI): domain Eukaryota; kingdom Metazoa; phylum Arthropoda; class Insecta; order Hemiptera; family Aphrophoridae; genus Aphrophora; species Aphrophora alni. Next base: position 99,923,579 of record OY740766.1, read on the forward strand.
ATGTATTATCTTTAACACTTTCTGATTTGATCAAATTCAATTTTGTTTCTGAAATAGAAAAGTGTTTTTTAAACATTGCAATTTCACAAATTATATCACTTTATATGTTATCTATTTCTTCCTTAATTCATTTCAAGATAATGTATGGATCAGCAATAAATATAATTTGCAAGGTTTGTTCGTAGCATTTAGATCATAACATTGCACCTTAACATCAATCTTTGTAATAATAATGGTGCAGTGCTTATATTATAGCTTTTCTAAATAGGCACTCCAACCCAGTGACCTTATTTCGCTTATGACCTGATTCTAAAATTACCGATCTACCAGAAATATATTGATGGAATCTGTTGCATCCAAAAACAGTAGGCAACATCTCCTTCTTAATTTGACACTAATTTTGTTGAGGTTTAGTTAATTCTCTGGACGCATAGGTTATTAGCTTGTCTTCAGTTATGAGCACAGTACCCAATCTTGTTGAAGAACAGGCAACGTTAACTTCTTCTTCGGATCAAAATATGACAATACAGGCGAACTTGCCAACAAATATTTTAAATTTTGAAATACTGGCTATTTTGTGCACATCATCCCACCGTAAAAATGGAAAATATTCTTTAAGGCGAAGTAATTGTAGAATAATTAGATATGAATTTAGCCACAAATTTACAATACCAAAAAATCTTTCTAAATCTTTACTATTAGTAGGTGTGCATATACCCTGTATTACCAATATCTTAGTAAGATTTGGTGTGACGCCCTTAGTAGTAAAGATATACCCTAAAAACATGACCTGTTAACACAAAATTGACATTTTTTAGACTAATAAAATTTCTTAACATACCTTATTTCCGTCTACAGTCCTTTGTACGTCTGAAGAGACTATCGATTTCAGAGATCATGCCTCCATTATCAAGTTCATTACAAACGTTTATACAGTTATTTACATAGTCACAATTAAAAACAACACAACACATAACACTTAAATAACTTAACATGTTACGATAAATTGTTGGCCATCTGATACAACACAACTGAAAGAAATAGGAACATATTTATATGGAGGCAACATAAATAATGTACATAATTTACTACTTTTCTTGTCTAGTCTTAACATACAAAGTGCACTATTGGCATCTGTTAGGGATTATGAGAGTTTTAGTTAGAACTATAGTCTAAGTCCTTTTTAAGAAGCCAGAATGACAACAATTATTGTGACAGACCTGCAAAACCGATAAAATTGCTTACCTTGCAAGTAAGGCCGACGTCATTGATGCTACAATAATATAGGCCTTGAATGGGAGGAAACGTGCTCTGGGTAATATTGATCAAGGGAAGGTGCATGAAATGTTATTGCATATTTATAAGTTTACTATTTTATAAAATACCATGCAACCAAAAACTTTAATGACTTAAAAGAAGTAAAAAACAAAGGAATTCAGAGAGAAAAGTCTTATTGGACAAGTAAATGATGGTTCTGTCTATTTTGGCAAATCTAGGCATGAGGAATAAAAATGAACATTGAAAACCATAGTACTATGTGCATAGACTTCGTAAAAAAACTATCCATTGATGTCTTGCACTGTAGGAAGTATATGGTTCCTATGGAAACTAACATTACACTTATGAAGATAAACAAAATGTTAATTTCCATAGGAACCATATATGACTTCATAATTTTTCAATGAATTAAACTGATATTTTTAGCATTGTAGACTTACAATTTGAACAGATGTTTTTGCTGATCATCTATTATACATTTATTGGCTTATTTTGAAGTTATGATTACATTACTATACAAATACGCAGAAATAGTATAAAACAAAATGAAAGTTTTTGATTGTAAAAAGCACTACAGGAAAATATAGAATTTAAATAAAGCTTTTAAATAAACATACAGCGAGATATCAAAGGTTAAAAGAATTTTATTTCTAACAATAGTCAGAATTGTTTGTAACATTTTTCAATTTAATGGTTATCTTTTCACTAGTATGAATAATATAATAATGAAGTAAACTGTTAATATAGATAGCCCATTAAGTTTTACTTATTGATAATTTTTCATAATTGTTCTTGTACATTTAATTATTGCTTAGAATGTATAACAATGAATTGAAATAAAAAGTACATATAACAATTTTTATTATTGAATAAGTTATAATACAATGTTATTGAAAGTCTTATTTTCGTATTTCAGATTGTTCCTTTCTACAAAGTCCGAGCTGGTTAACTTTCACAGGAATATTTTTGTTAAATGTACAAAACTCTGCACACTATAAACAAATATGGTTTGATCCTTTTTGAAACGTTATTGATTTGTTTATGTACCAACATATTACTGTATATCCTTTTAAATCCATCTAGAACTGGTTTTTCAAATAACATGAAATCAATGTAGAATCATTATTTAAACATTTTAATAGTTCAAGTCCCAGGATTGTGATATAACACGAAAGTATCAGTTGCACTAGTATATTAGCATTCATATACTTAAGTAAAAACTAATATTTATTGTTATTGTCTATTTTAAATGCGTAAAATGTAGTAAATAATCAAAACATGATTGTCTAACACAAGGCACACATTGAAGCAGTATTCTATGGATGCAAGAAGTGAACAAGGAGAATGTGACCGGGAAATGTATTTTTAAGTGCTGATGTAGTATATGCCTCCAAGGATCACTCAATATGTGTTTATTAATTAGTTGATAACCCATATTATTGTTTGTCACACTGATGTTATACATTGGTCTTTTTTTAGATTAGAAATATCAAACTTATTTTATTCATGTGATGATTAGTTTTTATTATCCTTAATTTATATTTAAATGGTTCTTATTTAATAAGCTTAAAAAAAAGTTTACTTATCTAAATAGTATTTTTCTATCGCAAAAATATCTCATTACCCTGGTTTCCAAACTCATAAACCACCACTGATTACGTTAAAGAAATTTATGTGAATTTTTTACAGTTGATTGAGATGAGTCTAGAATGTTAGAGGTTATACATGTAGAGAATGGTTAGAGGTTTTGAATGGATGTATGTTTTTATTGACCACTCAAATATTTAATTTCAGGATGTTGGTGGTAAAACATGGATTAAATAACAACTGAAATCTTTATCTTGTACCCTTCAATAAACTGACTTAGAAATTAGTAAGTTTGCCTCCTTTTGTGGAACCCAAAGAATTAAATAATTATAGTATAAGTAGGTATTTTTATAATCTCTTTACATTATGTTAGTAAAGAGATTGTACATTAGTCTCTTTACATTATGAGGCCAGTTCAAAACCTATTTTGGATTTGTGAAGACAATCATCAATCTTTTATAATACTTATCTCAAGCTATATTTGTCTTTACCTTGGTATTAGTGATTGAGATACACTAATACACTCTGTATAAAGTGTATAGATGAAAGAATAAACTATTGTTCAAAATCACAACGGATAATTTTTTTATTAAAAACAAAAATTAAACTTGAAGTTAATACTTATGTAAAAACTTTAAAACGCATACTTGTGTTACTGGCCATTCCTAATGAAACAGAGCTATTTTTAATAGCAAAATAAATAAATTAGTTGCCTCCAATTTAAAAAAAATTGTATTTGGGCAAAACCCATGCTCTAGTTTTTTGAAATTCCAAGCTCCATCTGTTTATCTAGCTGATTATCCTTGCTCCACTCTGTGTGTAAATCTCTCGTACATTTTTCTTAAAAAGTAATAAATTTATTCCATTGAAACTCGCCACTGATGATCACTGACAAAATAATTTTGAAAACAAAAACTTCCATCAATTCCTTTGAAATATGATGATGGTTTAAATAGTTCTTTGTGAACATCTTACTAAAGAATCTGAACTTTTCTGATAAAGCTCATTTTACAGCCAATGATACTATGACTTTTTCACAGCTATGTCAAAAAAGGAATTTTTTTTTGTTTTTAATGGAAATTTAACTATATATGTTATCAACTGTAATGAGCTACATTTGTGGAAACTTCAATAATCAAATAATTGAAAACACTATTTTCCACAAAAAAACACTTAAATTTTTTGTCAGTAGGGTTTGTGTACATGTAGCAACTGAGGATGATGACTTAGTCATTGAAATGTTATGTTATATTTGTATTGCACAAATTATGTGTTTATTCGTGGAAAATTAAGTTTTCATTCATTTGGTTATGTATACGATTGTATGTTGTAAATAGTGGCAGCTTTTTTTAATCTTTATATAGTTGTAAAGTCAGTTAGGTCAAAACAACACAATAGATGATGTCTGTAATAATAGATGAATTATTCACAAATGATAATCAGTTGAAATCTGATATGATTAAAATTTTATAATAAGGCTCTACTGTTGAACAAAAGAAATTATTATTACGATTTTTGAAGTCACACAATTTTTTTAGGATTTTGATTTCGCAATATTAACAGTATAATAAAATAACACCTTATTTGATTTCCAGAACTATAGTTAGCAAATATTTAAGGAAAAGCGTCTATGGTTTTGACAGGAGTTGAATGGTGTTTCTAAAAATGGATTAGTATATTATATTGGTTCATTATTCAAACTTTGTTTTATATGATTCAAACATTAAGACTAAGGGGTAACTCAAGAATTTATATCAATGTCTAGTTATTAATTTGAAATATGAAGAAGAATACAAAACCAAACAGATAATGGCTGCTCAATAGTATTTAGACAGGTAGTAGCTCTCGTATTACTCTTTGAAAGCTCCTTGAAAATTCTAACATAGAAAGCTTGTATAAACTAAATGTTTTGAGCCAATAATTATCTCAAAGAAACATGAAATTTTTATATTTGAAGTGTTCCTATAAAACTAATTTTACTCAATAAACATTATTTGAAATACATATTTTGCTCGCTTGATTAATGTTTTAATCACTCATCAACTTAATAATTAGATATTAACTCTTAGCAATAATTATTAGGAAATAGTAAATGTCTGTGATATTGTAATATGTTATCAATTGAATTGTTGTTTGTTTTTATTAAATAACTTGTCTGTTCTTCAGAATTTTAATGAATCATTCATTGAAAAAACATTGTAATCCTTTTTCACAATCATTAAAAATATAAACAAAATAAATTATATATGAATAAACAAAACATTTTGTTTATGGATGGTGTTCACATTAATGATGTTATTGGTAGTACGTCAAATAAAAATTAGTACAAATTTTAATTTGTACAACACTCACAATTCTAAAAGAACAATAAATTAATAATATATTTTGATAAATTTGAATGAATGAAATTAGATATAGACATTGGTTTTTATAGTGGCTTTGATTGATATATGTACGAGGGGAGACCCAATAGTAATGGGCTGGTGAGGAAAAGGGGGTGGGCGTGGCCGGTTGGCCGGAGAGGGAGTCTTGAGTCACATTGCTAAACATCAGTGTGCGACGTTTGTTCGCTGTGAGTGGATCAGTTCGTCCGTGAGAACTTTTTTTGTGAAAGACCTTTTTCCGTTTCATCAAAACAAAAAATAGCTGACTGCCGGGAGCGGAAACGCCCACGGAAACTCTTGTTATGCTTAAAACAGCTTATGGGGAAGCTACTTTAAGTAAAACACATGTCTACGAGTGGTTTCAGCTATTTAAAAATGGAGAAATGTCGACTGAAGACCAGCCTCATTCTGGGCGCCATTCAACGTAAAGAACTGACGACAACATTGAGAAAATCAACACTCTGGTTTGTGAAGACCGTCGTCGAACCATTGATCAATTAGTTGCGATGTCTGGGCTGACTTTCGAAGAAAAAGGGCGGATTTGTGGCGCACAAGTTTTTAATTACAAAAATATGAAATAATAAAGGCTTTAAAACCTTCAAAAATTTAGTTAGTGTATTTGGAAATTTTTTCCATTTGTGATTTCAAGAACTGAAGTCACAATAAAATTATCATTTTAGAAATTTCTAAGAAGTTTTACCAGTTTTCATTACAGAGCTCAAAATAGTATAATTTCAACAACTTTTGAGAGTATCTATCTCTTAAAGAGTATTATTTCTAAAACTAATATATGTTGTAAACATCAACAATAATATGATGTTATAAACTATTTTATCCTAATGAAATCATTTAATGCATAAGTGAAGAAAACATAAAGAAGACACAAACTAATTTTTCTGTTCAAATATTTTTATTATGTTAAAAAATATTATTATAAAGTTTCTAGCCTAGTTTACTAATGTCATTAGACATAGTTTTGGACTCATGGTAATAAATTGTCCTTATTACATTTTCATCTGCTACTTTTGTGCAATATCAAAGGTCATAAGATTTATAATTAACATATTTTACAACAGATTGAACTCATTTACTTGAGGTTATAGCTTGACATATTAAGTTGCATATTTTTTTAAGTAAATTTGAAACTTATCTACAACCATATCAAATTTTTGCTCACACAACATTGTATTGTTCACGGTTTTGTACGAAGTAGATGTACAGAGAGAAAAAGTTCTCATAAATTATTGATACAATTAAATTAACATTTTCTTCTTTATCACAGCACTTCTTCTATATTTAGAAAGAGAAACTAAAACCACCTTTTTTGGTTTCAGGGAATCTCTAAGGAGATATTTCCATGGAAAACTTAATACTAATTTTTTTAAATCATCATATAACTTAATCTATATAAGATATATAGAAACTGTATGAAAATATCAGATGTAAAGATTGAATTATATAACTTATCTACTGAGATAGACATTCTTCAATGCTCACTGTTTTACCCTACATTTCTTTTATGTAGTCCATTAACCTTCACCTAATAATCTCTCTTTTATTTTCAACATCAATCTGTCAAGATTATGATGTACCCTCTCTTTCCAAAGTCATCTATATATTCATGTTCTTCTTGTTAAAAACAGAGCAATATATTATAAGTCCAGCTATAGTGAAGTGTGAAGATAAGTGGTTTCTTATACCTTAGATTAACATTTAAGTGGCTTTTAGACTTAACAAGACACTTATTTTTCAGTTATCATAACAAGTCAAAAATGTAGTTACTTGCTCCTTCTCAATTTTTAGGATCAATTGTTGCCTCAAATCACGCTTAGAGATGCCTAAAAGTAAGTTTTATTCACCTGGTGTACTTGTGCCTATAACAAAGTAAAAAATAACTGTATTAGGTCAAGATGTCAGATATAAATTCAACTCTTGTTACCAAGTGATAAACTGAGAACAAATAAACATGAAAAGGGCCAATATAGCCTAGGATTATGTTACAAACTAAAAATAGTAATTTAAGAAATCTAAGGCTAAAGCTAACGCCTGAGCGATCAAAACAACTAAGAAGACATAATTTTTATCTATCTTGTTGTTTAAAGGCAAAAAACCTCTCAGTCAACATTGCCTTATAAAAAAAGACAATTTAAAGACACCTAATCTTATACTCTAATAGTGTCAGAGTCAGAAGAGAACACGGGTTGGTTCCCTCGAGATTGCCAGCCTGTACTGATGATAGTGAGGCCCAAGGGATCTAAGACTATAAAATATGATCGAGAAAACCACACGTCAACGCAACAATTCAGGCAACTATATGATTGGATATAGTCTTAGTAATTTTGACGACCCACGTCTAGCTTTAGCCCTGGGTTCTTTGTTTAGTTTCTAACATAGGCTATTATTATTAACTCTTTGCGATCATTTGTGCAGAATGACTGGACAACATATATTCACAACCAAATATGACTTATTTATTGACTGCGTCTCCTCTCAACTCGGTTGTCCAGTCACACTGAACACCGAGTTATCCACGTTTGATCTGTGTCACTCTAGACTAAAAAACATCCTTTGTTTTATATTTAAAGGGACCAAATAAAATATGATTGTTAGGATAAGCATTTTAATAGAGCATAAATACAATAAAAAATTTAATGTATGATTTATAAATATATATTGCCTACTATGGTCTACTCTCAAATATAATATAAAATGTTTATATTTTCGTTCATTATATTTTATTCAATTTCTATCCAATTTTATAATACATAATTTTAATCTTAAATGTTTGTTCAATATCCTAAACTTTACCAAAACATCCTTCAAATTTATACAACATTCACTTTGTATAAAAATATTATAATATAATATTCCTATACTATATCGTAATAGCTTTAGACTAAATTTATACCTTCTAATTTGAAACAAAATAATTTTAAAAAAAGAATTACATGTAAAAAACTAATTAAAAAATTATATATTGTTGTTGCTTTTATGTAAATATAAATTAATAAAAACAGTAAACTTTTACTGGCAAACATGCATAAAAATGCTTGCTGAGTAAAAAACAAATAATAAAATGTTGTTGTAGAAAAATACCTTATTATTAAAATAATAATTGATGTAGTTAATAACACATTAATATTAATGCAATATACAATTATAAAATGTAAATAATCTGTAATTGAAAAATTCAGATTTCTAACGAAGAAATTAACTAGTATTCTTTTAGTATATGATATTTTTCATAACAAAGTCCTGGGTTGTCATTCAAATGTTTTACAATAATATCTGATCCTTCTTCTTGTACCGCCAGGATTTCTGTCACTACACACTATACAGTCCTCTGAGTACCCTTTAGTCTCTAGGGGATATAATAAAATTTAATGCAATTTTTCAATAGTCGGTTCATAGTCTTCTTCACAGTTAAAAAATTGTTTAAGTTTTGGTGTGTTTCTTGTATCTGCAACCAACTGTTTCACCAGCTCTCTTCTGAATCTTCTTTGCCGAATTTTGCATTGTCCTAAAATTATGTTCTATAAAATAAATGAATTTATAATAGCTGTTTCCAACAGCCAGAAAAATACCATTCGGCAATATTTTACTGATTTTCTAGTGAAGCTGTATGAAGAGATATAGTGGTCAGCAATATCTACACCTTTCATTGACTCATTGTATTTACAACTACTGTGGGCTTTGTAACGTTTGCAAAAATTCTCCCATTTTATAACATATCTCACAGTCTTAATTGAATTATCATAAATGATAGGAGCATTGTTACATTATTTGTATCTCTACATAAAAGAAGGGAATATTTGTCTACTCATCTGTAAACTTCGATTTCATCTGTTTTTAATTTAATCTTAGAAACTTTCTTTCCATTATTTTTCTTTGTTTTGGGCCTCACCTCTTCTGGCAAACATTTTTTGTTTCTCATTATAGTTCCTGTCAGATGAATTTTCATGTCATATAGTGATAATGCTACATCTATATTGATATATAAATCTGTCTGTGAATACATGGAGTCCCTTGATATTACCACACGATTGTAGAAGTTTATGTACGAGGTGTAAGACAATCCTGATTGTGACTCCTAAGTAGATCGCATCATATTATCGGTTGTCGCTTTCCCTAAGCATGGTTCCAAGGCTAATATATATTCTCTCGATGATTCTGATGATACAAAATTTTAATGCCCCATTTTGTAGGTTTATCCCTATTGCTTGCAAACCTTAAAAACTACTTTGTCTTTAAAGCCCATAGTGCTGTCATCAATACTAATTTTCAGCGTTCAAGCAAGTTCATAGCTGTGCTGGACACCTGAGCTGTGAGAAATGTAATGTGACAAGGTACTAAAAGATAACAGGAAAATGGCAATGCTCAGAGGAGATTTTGATAAAAATGTTAAGATCACAAAGGGTTAACCAATGTTGGTCCTTGTCATGTTTTCGGTTTATCACTTGATATCGAGAGTTGATCCAGACTCTCGAAACTTCGTCTATTTATTTGTTATACACAAATGATGGTAAATATAATAAATTAAACCAAGACTTAATACTTTTAATACCAATAATTTTGGTTATTTAATACTTGATAATTAATATTCACAAAATAAGTATAAGATCTAGTGTAACAAACTATTCCAAATTACTTCTTCTGTAACCTTGAAGAGTCCAATACAGAAATTTTTTATAATATAATTCCTGTGTAAATATTTAGAATACACCTGAATTTTCCTGGTATAATTCAACTAAACTAATTTTAGCAAATTTAGGCCTACATTTGTTTGTAATACCAATACATGAGTTGGTACTCACAGATGTTATTGCTTGATTTTAATGGTAAACTTTTATACTAGTAACTAATTATTTAATATTTAATAAATTAACATTATTAATTTTAATTAATTATTTTTCATTACTAATAGAAAATATTATACTAGGCATGAATCTATTTACCTGAATTAAAATGTAAATTAAAAAAGACTCTTATTATTCAAAAGGGAAAGTTGAATGCTTGCACAAGTGCAAACAATTATTATCAAGATAATCTTATATTTGAAAAAATAAATACGAAGAATTTCTATTCTGTAACTTTTTTTCTATACTCAGCAGTTGAAGGAGAAATATATATTTAAGATGTATAGCTTCTCAAATGAGTTTTTCCTGACTTTGTTTTGAATCATGCATATCATAGTTCAATTTTTGATTAACAAAAGTTTTCATTACAAACTGTAATTGTTTCAATATACCTGTGGAAGAAAGTAGAAAAAGTCCTGAAGTTGTCCATAATAAAGTAGGTTGTAAATTAAGAGATTCTGGAACAAAAGAAGAAAACATGATGCTCTAAACAATTTGTATTATTTTATTATACAAAATGATGTTACAACTCTAAAAACTAATATTATACATTAAAGATAGGTGATAAGAAATAAAATTAACTCATGTATGAATAAACGACATCAAATGTTAAATGCAATGAACTTTAAAGTTTTCTTCCTTACAGGTGCTAGGATTTATAGCATTGTTGAATGTTAAATCTATAATTCATAGCTTCATCTTAGAACCTCTAGGTGTGATTCAGAGAACATCCATTTTCATAAAGAGAAGTGTTAAATCTCTCTATGAAAATGGACATTCCATTAATACAAAATTTTGTCATTATATTATATATAACCTACAGTATTCAGAAATGTATATGGTAATTATATATATATACTAGCATCTCCCGTTGCGGCTTTGCCCGCGAATCATTCAAGTTGTAATCTATACGTTTATTAAATCGCATGTTTTGATAAAAAAAGTTTAATATTACTTTAATCCGGCTAATTTTAATGTAGTGTGTAATATTTAAGAATACAGAATTTGTGAATTGAATGATAGAGTAATTTCAGAAAAAGAATATTTTTTTCTAAATCTGTTATTTTCATCATGTTTACTCATCAATAACTTAAAGTTACTAAAGTTGAAAAATATCAAAAGGCAAAGTAAACAACAACAAAAATTCGTAATTATTCTAGTTATAGGTAAATTATATTGTGCTATTTAAGAATTCATATTATAAAATACTAAAGAAAAATTTAATTATTTCACAATTCAAATAAAAAAATTGAACTAAAAATGTACTTATTTAGTATTTAGGACCTCTTTGTAAAATACATTTTTTGTTGTCTTCCCTTTAGGTGCTAAAATCACTAAATTATTAGAAGAACTGACCCTAGAAAAGCACCAACATACAATTTATTGACCATGAGAAAAACAGCCTTCTCTTAAATCAACTTCATTGTTGTCATCAAGTTCATTGTTCTTATGCAATCTTGTTTTTTTTGGGGGGGGGGGAAAGATGAAATGTAATTATGATCCTACTTATTAAAGAAACTGTTAATAATTTATATATTTAGACTAAATATGATTTTACATGATTCAATTAAAATTTAGAATGTTGAATAGGGTTAAATAAATTCTCTCAAAGGATAAAGAAAAATATCTTATATATATATATATATATATATATATATATATATATTATATACAATTTCTATTCATATCGGCGAAGAAAATCCCGCGATATTCTTCTCCAATCACAAACTTCTGTGGGCGTGTATTTTATAACTAACGTCTTGCTTCTAATGGTCGCCATCATAATTCCAGATTTTCGTTCATATTTCGACAGATTATGTCTTTGTTATTAAATATTTATATGAACTCAGGTGATGTTTTATATTTAGAAATATCTACTTCGTATTTCTGTATATCTCATTTTGTCTCTAGGTCTTCTGTATTTTTATAATCGGCGAAAGATCGGAGTTATATTTTCAATTCGGTTATTTTCCAAGTTGACCTTTCACGTCTAGATAAAAACAAATTATTTAAGTTTTCTTGTCTTTAACTGTGTGTTGTTATTTTTTATGGATTAATCAAATTCTTAGGCGCAATTTTAATATAGGTTTTGATTTGTTTTAGATTGACAATTTTCTGGATTAGTTATAATTGGGTCGGAAAATAGTAGATTTAGAATTTGTTTTGATTCGAGTCTTAACTTTTTGCCGCTAGGCGCGTGTATGTTGACGTTTAAAATTAAATGAATGAAATTGACTTGTTTTTCTTTTTGTATTTAATACCCTTTAAAATTAAAATTTCGCAAAATCCTTTCTTAGTGAGCGTCTATGACCTCATACAAATATGCCTTTAAATTTTGGTATCAATATCTTTGTTGGTTTTTGCTCTACGTTGATTCTCTGTCAGTCATTCATTCAGTCAGTCAGTCAGGACAAAGCCGTTTATATATGTGAGGCGGAAAGTAATAAGGGACCTCATGTCGGCAAAGTAAATTTTTCAGTACAGTCGAAATAAGTCGAACGGGTCGAAATTATCGATTCTCATATTTTTGCGATTCTTCGATCTTTGTTTCGTCCTGTACAGGTTATAATCGATTACAAAACAGTTTCGATTCGATAAAATACCGAAAATAATTGTTAAAGCAACTAATGCCATTTGTTAGAAAAGGTACCTCAAGTCGCTTATGGAGAAATAACATTGCCGACAAGAGGTCCCTTTTCTCAATCACACAGGCTACTTTGTATTATTTTAGAAACTAATCTCTCCTGAATTCTAGCGGTGATTGAGAGAACTACAACAGGTTTCTCGTAAAAACAAAATGTTTTCTAGTTATGAATATCCCTACCCGACTTCAGGTACCTTTTCCTTTTCAAGAGTATAAACCCTCTTTCTTTCACTAATGTTAGGCCTACAGTCACGCTAGTGCCTCACACTCAATTCTTTGAGAATTTATTCTCATAAGCTATTACTTATTACTGTTATGAATAAATAAATCCACAAAACATTTGTTCGTCTGTTTAATTTAAAACATCTTAATACAAGTATTATAGTAGCGTAGGTTGGCATCCATACAAGCAGCTACTTGCAATGCGGACGACTGTAGTTGTATGAGCTTGTTCAATGTTATTGAGTTTTATTACTGAAGCTGTGCCGGTTGAATCTGTTGTTTATAATGAGTGAAGAGAAAGTTGTAAATATTTTAAATAACTTAGGTTTAGATAGTGTAAATATAAGTGATGAAGACTACAATGTGTATGAAGATTATTTTACTGAAAGGGTTTTAAGTAGTGATGAATCGAGTGACAGTGAAGAGCCCCAAGAATCAGAAGATAATGTTAGCTTTTCAGACTCCTCGCTTTTAAAAAGCATACCGAAACTGGACGAACTTTCTGTAAGTAACACTGATAATCTTATTGACATTGATGACATAATTATACAAATTGAAGCAAATGGCGATGATCAGCAGGTAGTTGATTATAATGATGAGGGAGAAGGCGTTGTTGTAGTAAATGACGTTGAAGCTTTTCATAATCCTGATACTGACCATAACTTAGTGACTAATTTTCTTGAGAGTGGTTGTGGCTGCAAAGAAAATTGTTGCCGCTTTTTTTCTGCTGATGAACTGTTGCATATGCGATATGAATGCGCGGAAATCGACCACTACCACGACCACACAAACACTCTAGATCAAGTTATTTTAGGTCAGCTTCGCTGCCTCACTTTAGATTCTACATTAACTTCTAGGACTAAGAAAATAAACACTGAGAGAAAAATTTCACGAGCCAGTTACATGTTAAAAGGCAGGTCTGTTTGTAAGAACACATTTATGTTTGGACAAAACATTAAAATTAAAAGATTAAAACGTCTGACAAAAATGTACAATACCACAGGGTTAGTTGCAAAAGAGCACGGAAATACAGGAGTACTTAAAAATCACACGACATCTTTTCCAGATACTGAGTTTGTAGTTAGATTTCTTCACAACTACGCTGAGCAGCACGCAATAATTTTGCCAGGTAGAAGCAGCACGGTATATCAAACCAGCCTAAGATTACTACCTTCAAGTGATTCGAAAATAAAAATATACGACACTTACAAAGCATCATTTCCTGATGATATGATTCAGAAACCTGTAACTTTTAGGGTTTTTGCTAACATGGCGGAGTTTGTGTCCAGACATAGTTATTATGAAGCCAAGAAGCGATTTGTGCACTTTGTGTCAAAAACATTTTACTTCAGGAGCAGCTATGGCATTAGTGTCTGAAGAGGAAAAACTGAAAACTATTGAGAAAATGAGAGCCCATCTACAGACTGTTTTCCAGGAAAGAAAAAATTACAATGATGTCATAAAACAAACCAGAGATAGTTTTAAAAATGATGACACATCTAATATGCACTATAGTTTCGACATGGCCCAGCAGGTGCATATCCCATCTAATCCATTACAGCCAGGCCCTATCTACTTTTTAGTGCCATTCAAAGTTGGTATCTTTGGAGTTATGTGCGAAACAACCAACAAACAGTGCAACTATCTCATCCCTGAGAGTGCCAGTATAACGAAAGGCTCTAATCTTATTGTAAGTCTCTTTCACCACCACCTTGAAAACAACTCTTTGGGTGAAGACACAATGTATATACATGCAGATAATTGTGTGGGGCAGAACAAGAACAACATTCTCATGGGTTACTTAGTTTGGAGAATATGCCAAGGAAAAAATAAAAAAATAGTTTTGTCGTTCATGCCTGTAGGCCATACGAAATTTGCATGTGACTGGGCTTTCGGTCTTTTGAAAAAAAAAATTAGGGTCTCTTTCGTATCGTCATTATCGGAATTAGCTGATTGTATTGACCAATCAACTCCAACATCAAAAGTGAATTCCGCTTCAACTATTGCAAATGAGAAAGGCGAAGGTGTTATTAAAACTTACAACTGGCTGAAATTTTTCCATACCTATGGTGCCAAGAAAGTGCCCCTCATAACAAAATACAACCACTTTGAGTTTAATACGGAATTAAAAGGCAAAGTCAACTGCAAAATTGAGATCAATGGAACTGAATTCATTCACAACATATTTCCCGATGAAAATGGACCTGGTGGTTTTCCAGAGGAGATAGTCCCAGAAGGAATATCTAGAAATCGCAAGAAATATCTCTTCAAAAATATTCGAGACTTCTGCAAGGAAGAGTGTAAGGATGTGTTATGTCCTCAACTAGAGCCTTTGGAGGAAGCTGAGCCCCAGCAGGTTGAAGCAAATGGCGGCCTGGACCCAGACATACCTCAGCCCCTTTCAGGATCTTCAAAAAAGAAGAGGAAGCGCTCAGTTTAAAAAAAAAAACCCCAAATATTTAAGGACTTTCTTTCATTCCATTTGAAAAAGGACACTTTTACCTTTTTTTTAATGTATAAATAATTTCTTAAATATGAAAAATAAAGATTCTGCGCTATTTTGAAATTTCAAATGTGTTTTTCTTAAAATGCCTCTTTTCATTTTAAAAATTTCAAAACCCCGTAACTTAGTCAAAAAAAATCATAGAGACATAATTTTTTTACTAAATTGTTCAGAATTTACTGCTTTATTAAAAAGTAATAATAACTCAAAACCGGAAATTGCCGACATGAGGTCCCTTATTACTTTCCGCCTCACATATAGTGATATATATATATATCCCTTTGAGTGCCACAAGAAAATTTTCATAACTGGAAAATTCGGCAACACATCTAAAATGCACAGACTCACCCAAAAATGCCACAGGTATAAATGGTTTTTTAGAGTACTTTGTTATAAACGACACAGATTAAATTGTATACAAGATATCTTAACAAATTTAGTGTCAAAATGTTTAGTGTTACCTAGGCTACAATTATATTTGTAAATAAGTTGGATTCTATATGTAAAAAAAAAATATTTATTAAAAACCAAATTTAAGATAATTTAGAAAAAAAAAAAATTTACATTTTTTTTTTTAACCTCACAAACCAAAAATATTTTATATGTGGGAAGTGTGCTATTTTCTATCTATATACTGTTTTCTATAAGTGACCAAATTTTTAAATTATTTGGTTGAAAACCAAACTCAAACAAACAACTTTTATCTCAGAACTAACCTATCCCAACCTAACCTAGGCCTATTTTGTTTACCTGATGTACTAGGTTGATCTAAGTTTAAATCAATATCACTATCACTAAACTGATTGTCACTATCACTTTCTGGTTGATATAACGGGTCTAGATCACTGTCATCCCCAAATAAATATTCCAAATCATCTTCAGAGGCTAAAGAGTCATCGTCTGAATAACCTAAAAGTAATCTGTCTACTTCGCTACCTCTTAGATTTTCTTCCGCCATTTCAAAGCAATATATTATCCAAAATACTACTTTAAACTTGTAATAACTAAAATAATAACCTTCAACAAACAAATAATAAAATAACACGAACAACAAACTTAAAAAAAAACTGATGACTGTAGCGAGAAAATAATATCAACACACAATAATATCAGTACACTTCTAACCTGCAAGTGATAATGACAACAGCTGATTTTGTGCATCTGTAATTGTTGTCATCTGTTTAGTTAGCTAAAACAAAATTTTTTCCACCACTGAATATCACTGGATATACCACAAAGTATTTTAAAACACCGAAATACTATATAGCAGATTACAAATAAATTAATTAAACTACGAAATACGCAGCGGCGATGGATCGTCACCGTGGCATTTCTCGCACGGAAAAATGGTGACGATAGATCGTCACCGTGGCACCAAAAGGGATATATATAGAAATGGTAAATTTGAAAGATGTAGTGTATTGACTATCAGAGTCTTGAGAAGAAGGCAGTAAGAAAACTCTTCGAAAAACATTTCACCTAAAGACGCTTTTATTTTTCATGAAAATAGTGAACCAGACCATTTAGACGACCCTTTTATTGAAATGTCAAATAGCCTACCAGTCACTGATAATGTTTCACAGCAAGACCTATTGTCAATGCTGTGTATGAACGGATGAAAGATGATGATTTTTAGGAGCTAAATGATGACGCTATTGTTGATTTAGTGACCCAGCAATCACATAACAGTGATGATGATGAGGACGATGGTGATTCTTGTCGTAAGCAAAACAATTCCCACTCTGATGGATTCGAGGAATTAGAAACCACTCTACTGTACATGTAACAACAGGAAGATGCATTGCCAGTAGACATATTGATGTTGAGGCCAATGCAACAACACAATGAATTTGTGGTGCAATTGGAAATCAAAAGACTATGAAAGACTTTTTTTTAAATGTATGTAAGATTATAACAGTAATGCACAGTATGTGATTTAAAGTGTAAACTGTATGTTTTTATGTTAACTATATTTTCAAAATTTTTTGCTTTTTATTTGTTCATTGTAATACACTATAAATATCACACAATTTTTATTTTTAATACAATATTGTATATGTATTCAATTTCTTTCATTTGAGTACATTATCAAACCTTTTTTGTTAATTAAAATTTTTAAATACAGTAATTACTTAAAGCCAAATAAAATAGATTTTCATGTAAGCATGACTCATAATTAGCCTATACAGATATAAATGCTGCAAGAAATTTGAACTCAGCGATTTTCACACGACCTACTGTATTATTCGAGTTTTCGGTTATCTGAGGTGTACTCAGTCCTAATTATCTCGGATAATCGAGGTTCTACTATATTGGTTGTTCTGTAGGCAATTTTATATTGTTGTTTGTGGAGTATGTTTCTAAATACATTTTCAAAAGACTGATAATAATTGAATAGAGGGAATACTGTTTTAGATAGCAATATACTTTAATATTTCAAATTCTTCTTGAAAGTATGCATTTGTTATGGGTATATTGTGCAATCTTTGAATGAAAGAATTAAATGCTGTCATTTTATATGAAGTAGGTAGTTAGACGTAGAGTGGATTTTATGGTCTGTAAGGGTAGGTTTTCGGTATATTTTGAAAATGTGTTTGTGTTTAGATTTTGTAATTGTAAGATCCAAATAATTAATTCCATTGTTGGTTTCTATTTCAGTAGTAAATTTTAACAAAGGATGTATGCCGTTCAAGTATGTTGAAAAACTGTATATATGTCATTCTGATACAAAACAATGATATTGTCAACCATAAATAATAAATAATAAATAAATAATAAAAATAATAAATAAATAATAAATAATAAACCATAAATAATAAATAAGTTGATTTATTATCTGTGGTAATAAATGATGTTTGTAATATATTTGTTCTTATCCGAAATGATTTTATTGTATTCTAAGTGATTTAATAATACTTTAAAGCCATTATAATAATCAATGTGTTGGCTATAGAATTAAAAAAAAATAAATCTGAGATAAACAGATGTTGAGTAGATTTGTTAGTTCTGCTATTTTTTCATTTGACATGGTTTTGTTATCTTGTAATAGTTCGACTATTATTGAGATGGTTTCTTTGACGGGAACATTGGTGAACAGATTTGTGATATCAAATGACACCAAGTTAGAGCCAGGTGTTTATGTGTGTATTTATTTTCGGTATTAAATCATGAGTGTTTTTCTGGTTAGAAAATTCTTTTTAAACTTAATGTTGTTGCATATAATTTTGTGCAATGTTTTAGATATTCTATATGACAGAGCACTTCTGAAACTTACAAGTGGCCTGATTGTGATTTCAGCTTTATGAATTTTAGGCAGAGGTGTTAAAATGGGGACATACAGGTTTATTATCTTGTTGTATTTTTTGTCCTCTAGATTTAAAAAGTGATTCATGTTTTTGTGTCATTTTTAATATTAAAATGCTTCATAGAAATTGGGAAAGGCATAAAAAATTTTTTTTTTTAAATGAGGGAACTAGATAAATATCAATCAGTTTCTAAATATGTAATCCCACTAATACATTCAACTAACGATTCAGAAACTTTACGGACACTTGGAATCTCAGACTAAGAGCTCAGACCAGTGTCCACCACCTACAGTCTATATCGGTGTAAAAGTTACGGATCCCAAGACCCCTTTGAATTTACATATTCTCTATTTACGTATTAGGAGGTTTCAAGTTCCACTATTTAATAGCAGAACTTGAAATCCCATCGAATTGGCACCCTAGAAACATATTAACCCGTGATAGTGTCGGGTAATGTGACATCCCATCAAATTGAAAAGGGGACTGCTAGTCGCTGTTCTGATATCCAGTGATATTAGATTTTAAAGGGTCGCAAAACTTGACTCTTCCCCCACTCCACAGAATTGGTATTCTAGACCTGTGTTTATCAACAAAAGTGATTATATGTTTAATATAAGAGAGAAAGAGATATGAACTAAATTACTAAAAATGATTGGTGGTGAAAATTCTGCATTTCTTAATTTACGATTAGAGAATCCTATTTATTTAGATAAAAAAAAGTATTGAAATGGTATATTGTATCCCGGTGCAGCAAAGGATGCTCTTAGAAATTCATTTTAATTTAGTTGAACCTGCATTTAGTAATCATGAAAGCGATCCTCATTCTCATCAAGAGTGGATATCCTTTGCATGCTCCCGATTTCATCAATAATCACAAGAGTAGCAAGATGGGCATTTCCAATATTATATATATGCCTTTGAATAAAAGCATTAAACAAATACAAGATAATAAATTACAAATTAAATATGCTAATAGCGGAGAGTTTCCAGGTATTAAAGATGAGATTGTTATCTAATTAAAATTGCAAGATGAAGATAAATAGGAGAGTAGAGATTCTACAAATTCTACCATGTAATGGAAAATGGAGAAGATAAACGAAGAATATTTACGAACTCGCAACAGTCTTTGGAGAATCTCTGGACTTTTATGGAGAGAGAGGAGAGAGGAGAGAGAGAGAGAGAGAGAGAGAGAGAGAGAGAGAGAGAGAGAGAGAGAGAGAGAGAGAGAGAGAGAGAGAGAGAGAGAGAGAGAGAGAGAGAGAGAGAGAGAGAGAGAGAGAGAGAGAGAGAGAGAGATGTCTGAAGGAAAATATAAAGTGACAGTATATGATATATACCAACATGTTAGACTGAACCTAAAAAATTTATAGCAGCAGTTGATCTAACAAAGAAATCAAACAACACAAATATAAAAATTCCTTCCACCATGATAGAAAATAAAGACTAATCGAGCACTTGTTTAGGATATCGTTTATCTAACATTCAACGAACGGTTCATCGTTCAGGGTAATTGTTTAACTAACATTCAATCAACAAACAGTCTATCATTTATCTAAGGTTCAACCATTGTTCAGTGTACCGCTCAACGCAATAGTGGGGGAAACCCTGATTCTTTCCAGAGTTAACTAGAACATTCTATCCTTTTTCTGAAATTTGGTAAGTGTTTCAATTATATATAAGAGAGAGAAATGGTAAAGAAATCTGTTAATGATATTAATATTGCAAAAGCTATTAAACTTAGCAAAATCCAAAAACAACTCGAGGAGAAATTTAGAAAAGTGCAAGATTTATATCACGGATCTGAGGTGATAAAAGATAACAGATTTTAAAAATTTGCAGAATGGAATTGTTTCAAAAGAATTGGTGCCACTACCACCTTCAAAACAATTTGATAATAAATATGTACTGCTGGTTTATGCTGGATTATGAAACGTTCTTAGAAACCGAAATCTAAACTTAATGAAAACAACATCCTGGTACTAAGAATAAACAATAATTAACTAGCTTGCATTTAAACAAAAATAAAACTAAATAACTTAAATTATACAAATTTTGTATGAAAAATTAAATCTGCATGAAACAAAGGGGAGGAGGGATGTGGCCTTTTTTGTTTTCTTTCACTTTAAATAGGAGCAAAGTTTAATGTCAAGCCAAAGAGCTCATTCCTGAGTTACGGGTTATTACAGTATTGTTGCAAATTGTATTCCTTCTTTACTCCATTGCATGGTTATTATTGTAGAATTTTGTGTAGGCCAAAGTAAAAATATTTTTAAAGTTATAATACAACTCATTTATTTGTTGAAAAAAAAAAATTATAAAGAGCCAATAATATTTGTGGTAGTAGCTTATATATATATATTGAATTCTATATATATATATATATATATATATATATATATATAATAGCTCGTATGTATTGAATTTAATAATTTAAATCAATATTAATTTCCTACAATATTTATATTATAAAAGGATGCAAATATCTGCTCTCACTTCCAACAAAAGATGTGAGTAATTAAAATATTATAAAAGTACTATGTGGACTTAAAAATTTAAAAGAAAAGAATATTAAAAAAATACTCGCTGGATATTGGTATAGTACGTAAGAAGGGCGATCTCCTGAAACAAAACTACAAAAGACAAGTTGTAACAGTTTGATTGTGCAGTCCGAGACTCGAAGTATAGTCAAGGATGTGTCAGCACTACATAAATGCAACACACAAACTTCCCTTCAAATAGTTTGGGAGAAAATATCTCTAGTCAGTGTAGCACTGCAGTGAATAAGGAAATATATTTTAGCTTTTGCACCTCCTTAATTCAAAAGGCTATTTTTGAACTTTCAGTTTGGTTTGTTCCATATTGCTTGAAATTAAATAGTATAAAAAACTTAAATTATTAAAATTTTAAACCTGGCAGAGTAAATGATCAACAGAATTAAATTTTAATTTTGGTGGTACAGATATAAATTTAAGCTGAAAAACATATTTAAATATACTCTAAAAGAAACTTAAAATAGCTTGTTTCCAAATGTCTATACTAAGAAGAATGGTAGATCTTAAAACAAAATTATTAATTTATCATGCAAGCTTTTGTTCAATTATACAATATGCTATCTTATTATGAGTTATGCAAGAGGGATGGATTTAATTTTAGAATAAATCAAGTATTAAAAAAATCTTATATACAACTTTTTTAAGGAATTCTACTTCTTGTAAACCTTTGTTTAAAAATATTAAGTGTAAACACAGTTGATATTTGGTGAAATTCGATATTAAGCCAAAACTAACTAAAACAAATTTTACATAAAACAAACTTTAATTTGTGACAGTATTTTGCCGTTAGTAATCTTCAGACAACTAACAATAAACTTTAACAAAATATTACTGTATATGCTAATAACAAGACTAAGGAGGACATTTATACACATTTGAAAATAGTGGTGTATACAAAATTAGTTGTTTACATAGATTGTAATTGTAAATATATAGGTCAAACTGGTAGGTCTATTAAAACTAGAGTTTAAGGAACATGTACTTTGTTGAAATTATGGTAAAACTGAATAAAATTTTGTTAACCATTTATTAGAATCAGGCCATAGTTATGATCCAATTGATAATCTCAAAGCATATATTATTGTTGATATGTTGAACAAAAAAATAATGTAGAGGTTTTAGAAATTAATAGATGTATTTAAAAAAAACCATACTTCTAATCTTAATAAACAAGTGATTCTTAACCAATCCCCTCTACTAAAACCTATTATCTATTGTACAATCTGTTAGGTCATTCCTGTCTCAGGTTTGCCTCAGGTCATTATTCTTCCTGTAATCACCTCACTCTTCCAAAGTCTTGTTGTTAACACATAAATAAGATTTTGTTAAATTTTGTTCTTAGTTGTCTGAAGATGTCTAATAGCAAAACAGATGTCACAAATAAAATTTGTTGTACGTGAAATTTGTTTAAATTTATTTTTGCCTTTATTTAAAATGTTGGAAATGGAAATATTGACATTTCCATCTTTATACATTTTAAAGTGTATTTTATATTTGAAAAGTCATTATACTGATTTATAGGAAAAAGAAAAATAATCAGTATAATACGAAACAATAACTTTCAATTATCAAAGTTTGGCAGAACTTCGTTTATAAAATTCTTGATTTTTATAGGGGAAAATATTGTTTATTAATCTTTCTTTGCACATTACAAATATTGAGAGCACTGTAGTTTGGGAATGCTGACAACTTTTTTGCTTCAAAAGCATATTATAGTGCTAGTAATATTTAAATGATAATGTTATATAGCTTGTTTTTATAAATGAGTTGTAAGCATAACTAAAATCTTATAATTTTTTGAATTTGTATAACTAGTGTGAGTATATTATGTAGGTGTTGTATATATTTGTTTTGTATTTATAATTTATGTAAATTTGTTTTTGACGTCACATAGCTTGTCCTGTTTTACAAGTTTTCATAACTTGAATTAAAATGTTATGGAAGACTAAAATAAAATGAAATAAATACATAATTTATTGTTATATTATATTTTGGATCAAGATAAAAAACATTGTTTCTTTTTTTCTATGAAAGCAAAAGGTCAGAGTCATTAATCTTTGGGAACAATCACTGTTGTATTTTGTACAATAGATTCAATATTTTATATGCATTTTGTAAATGTGGTAAATTGTGCCAAAACCGCTTCTTGTATTTCTCAATTCATTCCTGATAAATCATATTATGACAACCAATATGAAGTCAAATGTTTATTTTTTGACATAATGGTAATTTATATATAGTCACATATCAATGTTGTATAAATTACAATGCACAAGTACTGCTGTGATACATCTAACTCATTTCAAGTGAATGTTTACCCGCCATATTTTCATTTAGTCATCAAACTTTGTATATTGGTTGTTTCTATTCATGTCTGGTCGCCAACACTTTAGTTTTTGAACACTAGCTTACTTTTATGTTATAGATTGTATTACTGGATCTGTTGAATTGCAGCTCAAAGAAAAGTCGTGTTCTTTCAGAAAAATGAAAGTATAAAACCAATTTTAGAAAATGTGAATAATACAATTTTGTTTTCTATACAATGTTCGTTCTAAAACAAAATTATTTTAAAATTTTACTCGTAGATGTATTCACATTTGTATTTATGAATTATCAAGAAGACAGGTGTAATTTAGTAAGGGATTATGATAATTTATTGTCTACTGCAGTTATCTGACAACGAAGATGCTGTGGAAGAACCTATATCCATTACATCAAAACTTGAAACTACAGAAAGTTATAGTGATCTAAGTGATGAAGAAATCGAATGTAGTGATCATGATTCTGAAAGTGAAGAAGAAGATGAAAATGGTTATGAAAGTGATTCTAGTGATAGAGATTGTGAATTTATTTTTGGTAAGGATGGACTTACTTTTGGCCATTGAAGAAGCTATCCAAAACACCGCAACATAATACTGCAAAAATTTAGTCAGCCTTTAGGAAAGAGGCTGAAATAGTAAGTACTCCACTTGAGTCTTTTACTAAATTTATAAAAATTGTTATGATATATCAAATAATATTATACACTAATATGTATATTCAGATAGTACGAATAATATATTCCCATAAAAGGGATTGTATGGTTACTTCAAGCTGTGAAATTCTCGCTTCTATTTGTAATCGTTATTCCACTTTGCTGTGAAAAAAGAAAATTATGGGACTTTAGGGAAATGAGGGGATAGATATGAAATCATAGAGAGCTGCAGCTATAAGTACTTTATTTCTTCTATCATTGCTCAGATTTGATGGTAGTTCTAGAGATGGAGAGTTCTACTTTCATGGCTATTGTTTATGCATTCAATCATGCCAATAAAAACTGTCCAAATATAGCATAAAAATGTATACTAAGTATGATACAAAAACGTTTTATATAGAAATTTAGAGGTAAACAACCTAATGGGAGGTATAACATTTCAAACAAACCATGTGACATTGTCCAGAGAATGATAGAACCCATTGAAAATGTCAATAAGTAAAAATTTGGTAAATTTACTATCTGTAAACAAAAATACACTATTTTTTTACAGCACTGTAATGTAATTTCTAACAATTTAACACAACTTTTATTATATTTTATATGCATTTGTTTATATTTTATATTTATATTTGTACTATGTATTTGTTTAACGAAATAAAATATTCCAAAATGCAATATTATTCAATAATCTTATCTAAATACTAATATATAACTGTTTTAAGCATATGTTTTTGATTTAGATGACTAATAAATTTTAAATTACAGAATGTTGAATAAAATACAACATGCGAGTACCTATGTTGAAATTTTTGGCGCAAGTACCCAAAGGTTAAAAACAAAATGCCAAAGTTGTTAGTTTTTTTTCCTTCCAAGAAACTTAATAGTTTTTTTCCACATATATTAAAAATTAGTAATTTAAAAAGATCCAATATTTCGGATTAGGCTACATCTGTACTAAGATATCTGAAAATTTTATTACCAAGAATTAAAGCCAAAATGTCACTTAGAAAATAGCTTACCAGAAGATGTTGGCAGAGATGCATATAGAGGTTCAACTTGTCCTTGTAAAACTACAGGCACAGTTATTAGTCCATTCTGCAAAGTAGTGTTATCTACAACAAGAGGTATCTGTGATATTCCATTCTCTATACTTGTAGGTGGTTCACTTAAAGGTTCACTGATACAATGTTCGATTGACGAATATCTCAAATCATCAGATTCAGACATTAAATTTGATATATTCTTTGTTGTGTTACTTTGAATCACACTAACAGGAATATACTGTATACAGTTTGAATTGATATTGTCTGTAATATTGTTGCAGGGTACAGGAATTGTCTCGGAATGTTCAAAAGTTTGATTTAAAGTTGAAACTGGTTTCATACTCTCTAAATTCTGAAATATAGAATTGACTAGCGTTGCTTGTTTAACATTATCATTTACATGTAAGTTTGTATCTTCTCTCATTTCCACACTTGGCGACAGCTGTTGGTTTTCTTCAGCTGCAGAAAGTCTGCAATTTGTATTTTCACTAACCTGAAAAATTTATTTAATTTTCAGATAATATAGATTTGGTAATTAATAACTGTATTTTAATTTTTAATAGATACAAATCATTTAAAACATTTTATATAGTAACTTTTTAAATAGCACATTTGTGTAGGAAATGCTAGATCTTATTAAAGTGTGTAGATGAAAATCAATATTTTAAAATAATCATAGCACGAAGGTACATAGCTATGATGTGAATTTTTTTATTGGAGAAAACAAATATGATTGTGTGGCGTTATATAAAACAAAATGAAAACTCAACCCATGATCTAATTTGTACATATTTTTTACAGCTGTTTAGCATTTAATAATGAATTTTGATTCATGAATTAAATATATTCACTATTCAGGTTAACAATTTAGAAGTTCAGATTGGAAATTTAAATTTAGACGATAATTTTATAAATTTTTTATCATAGCAAATTGGGATTGATATCATTGGAAACTTTTGTTTTAAAAGCAACAAACATTAAATTAAGAAATGCTGGCAGCATTTTGTATTGGTTTTAATCAGAATTTTAAAGATTATTATAAACGGTACAAAAATATTTATAAACGTGTAATTAAAGCTGCTAAATCTTATCTTATTAATAAGCAAATTTTGAACTCAAAAAACATCTCCAAGTCATTCTGGATTGAAATTAATAAACAAAGAAAAAATTCAGCACAAAAATCAGAAATTCACTTGAATAGGGATGGTATAGTATGGTATAGATCCCATTAGTGTCACTAATATATTTCTTTAGTACAGTTGCAGATCAAAACACAAGTACAGTGCTTGACTTGAGTCACATGGGCCAATTAGAGTCTTCTATGATGCTTTCACCTGTGTTGAGTGGGAGAGGTGATTAAAGTATTGAATAATTTTTTTAAATAAAAAGTCCAGTGAAATTCATGATACGTCTACATGGCTCTTAAAACAATGCTCTTCTGAACTAGTAGAACCACTGACATATTTAGTAAACTTGTCTTTTTCAGAGCGAATACTTCCTGAAAGCCTTAAATATGTGAGAAGTTATTCCTTTGTTTAAAAAGGGAAACAACAAAGACATAAATAACTATAGACCAACTGTTGCCTGTTTTTAACAAAATGTTTGAAAACACTTTTTTAACTAGATTAGTATCCTTTTCATATAAATTTAATTTGCTACCTAAATCGTAATATGGTTTTCAAAGTGGAGAATCTACAATTGATGCAGTAGCCAAAAGCTTGGAAAATAATTTAAAAAATATGAGTATTTTTCTGGACCTGCCACAAGTGTTTGACTGTGTGGATCTCCATATTTTATTTAATAAATTAGAAAGTTCAAGAATAAGAGGCTTACCGATCTCTTAGATTAAATCCTTTATATATATATATGGTAGGACACAAAGGGTACAGGTGGCAGGCAGGCTGTCAAATGACGTTTAGGTTAAATTAGGGGTCCCTCAAGGATCTATACTAGGACCTATTTTATTTCTACTCTATATTAGGGATCTATCATCATTTTTGTGTGCTGACCAATTTGTACAGAATGCTGATGACATTACAATTATGGTACAGGCTGAATGTATAGTACAAACTTCTTTTGTAGCCATCAATGTAACAAGTCAGTACTTTTGAGGAAATAATTTTTTTATAAATCCAGACACAACTGTCGCTATGTTATACAGTTTGAGGAATAATGAACATCAGTTAACTCCCACTATTATGATGGGAAATTATTTTATAAAAGGTGTGAAAAGAACCAAATTCTTAGGTCTGGTAATAGACACTAATCTTACATGGAGGTACCATATAACATATTATGTCCTACTATGGACTGATCTATCCTTATATATGGAGTTATTTTTGGGGTGACTCTTCAATCACTGGGATCCAGAGAGTGTTAAGATTTTTAAAAAAAGGCATTAGAACCATAACAAGGTTGAATAAAATGGCTTCCTGCAGAGAAGCTTTTAAGAAATTGAAAATTCTAACTCTTCCTTGTTTATATAATTTTGAGACTATAATCCATTGTCGGACAAAATGTCAAGGAGCATACAACATGGTTTTTCATGATGATAATACAAGGAATTGTAACTTTTTAAGATATCAGCCTCATAGGCTAAGGGTTGTAAAAAAACTTCCTTTTCATGCAGGTATTGAATTTATAAACAGACTTCCAGATTATTAAAGACTGGAAATTTAAAAAATATCCTAAGACGACCTTTGTTGTCACAGTGAGCGAATTCATTCACCATAGCTGGTGACCAAAATTAATGGTGGGGACTGTACCCTTCTTGCTGTATTTCTGTTCCATCTGACTGATATTATTTATTGTTGTTCAGTTAGAGTTTGTGTGGTTATATATTTCCTGTATTTAATTTGTATTTGAAATGAATTTTTTATGCTATATGTGTATCATAATCATCTATCTGTAACTTACAGTAGTTGTAGTATTATTTATATGATACATTTATTTATTGTATATTTTTGTTATTGTTTTGTATTTATGATGATTTTGTTATTTTGAGTATATGTAGTTATTACTGACTTGTCTTATAGAAATACAATTTGTCAAGACATAAAGATTAATAATAATAAAGTTACAGTAATTAAAATTTCAGTTTGCATAGATGTTACACGATAAGGTTTCAAACTTAAAGGAACAAGTATCTTGCGAGACAATATACATTTTACACCCATTTTATTGTTAAAACTTTAATACAGATATTTTTGGACTTTAGGAAATATTGCATTGAAAATCGGACCTCTAGAGACTTAACAGAAAGTGACTTATTCCGTTTCGTATTTCTACAGATCCTGCAGTATGCCGTTTTTAAACACAAATCTTGAGTGCTACTCTTTGTTAGAATGTTTGCTTTAGGCAAATATTTCCAGTGTTTCCTTGGGATTTTGAATCAATATAAGTCTCGACTATTGTAATCCTTTCTTGCGGAGAATAAGACATATTGGGATAACACAACTGCAAAATTAAATGCACTGTAGCATAAACAATATTCAACTGATATTAATAGAAATGAATAGTAACAGAAACACCTGAAGGGCTATAGTCATGGGATATTATAGAATCTCAATCGTGATCGTCAATCTGGAGTTGGCTTTATGTTTCTCACCCTACATAATTATTAACTAATAAACTAATTTTAGTAAGTGAATCTAATGACATATTATTATACAGGTAGTGCTTAAAACATGTATCGTGAATAATTTATATATCAAATAATGACCTCAAGGGTCTGTAATGAAAATTTCAATATAGATTGTGTGAAAATTACCTGATTGTGTATACTTTTAATAACAGTTGTTCCAACAGGCTGGATTGATGTCGGTTCTTTGATAGGTTTTGAACCTGTAACATAGTGGGATGTATTTTATGGTATACACAATTAAATTGTATAAACATAAGTGTTTTTATATTAAATTTAAATGCTTTATTTTGAATTTAAAATTCAATTTTAATTGATTGTTTAAACATTTATAATTGGATAGTTTGTTCATGATTGGATATTTAAATTGTATGAACTATAGTCTGGACAACGTTAGCGTGAGGCAGAACCAGCCAACTGGTACTAATCTGCTTACAGTGGTCGGTTCTGAGTGGTCATTGTTCCTAAAAACCCTAGCTGCCCGCTCAGTCGGTAGAAATAACTCAAATTTTAATTGTCCTGTACTCCAATATAACTTGAACATTTTTAAATATCAAGAAAACAAATACCACCACGTTCTGTGTTGTAAACTGTTGATAATTTTTATACCCCATTTCAATATAATTGGTCCACTTTCAATTTCATGGGTATCAAAATTATTTACAAGATTATTTTGTGGTCAACTTAAATAAAAACCTGATTCATTGTAAAAACGTCTTACATAATTCATTCTACATTTACAAACAACCAAACTCGCCATGTAAGTACTTAAAATGAAAATATCACGTGTGGTTTAACTGCATTACAGGTAGGTTTGAAAATAAAAACCTGAAATAGAAATGAAATAAAAAAATTTTATTAGGAAAATTTATAAATTGTGCACAAATGTAGAAATACAGCAAATGGGTGTACTTGCGTATGTATAGTATAACAAAATATGAATAATGACAACTCAAATAGTATTATTTGCAAATAAAATGATAATTTAGAAACCACATTTAAATAAATATAAAAATTTACTGAATTAACAAAATATCCGGAATGCCATTTAGAGGTTTTGTTTTTTGACGAGATGTTGCCTAATAGTGTTTTTTTGTATTAAATGCAGATTAGATTTTATATTTCCTAGTAACGCGCCTAATATTTTCTGATAATCCTGGCACATAAGGGATTGTCACAGAAAGTTTTTCGTTTTCTTTGGACTCTTTGTTGGTATTATCCCTAACTTTAACGCATTTTTTAATTGTGGACTGAGGATATCCATTAGTAACCAAATCTTTTTTTATGCGATTTAGTTCTCAGTTTACATCAACTTTATCAAAACAAATATTATTGCCTCTATCGAATAAGGCATGAACTATTCCTTCCTTGACGGAGTTAGGGTGATTCGAAAAGTAGTTTAAATAACGACCGGTATGTGTTTTTTTCCCCTGTATACCGGGTCTTAAGAACATCTCTATTTCTTTCAACACACACATTTAAAAAAGGTAATTTATTATTTACTTTGTTTTCCATGGTTAAGGAAATGGAATCAGAAGTGTTGTTAAGCAATTTTAAAAAAAATCTTCTAATTTACTATCCCCATGCGATCATATAATGAAAGTGTCATTCACGTATCTAAGCCATACCTTCGGTTTGAATTCAGAAGAGTCCATGACTTTCTTCTCGAATTCTTCCATAAAGATATTAGCAAAGATAGGGCTCATGGACTCCCCATCGCCATACCATCGCCCTGATGATATATTTGGTTATTTGTATAGTTTCTTATACACAAATGATGGCAAATGTCTGTACAAACATTAATATCAATTCAAATATTCCATCATTAGTAGTAATTCTATTTTTACTTGGAGATTGTTCAAATGTGAATTAAAAGTATTACCTTTAGATTTGCAGTCTTACAATCAGCTTATTTGTTTTACCCTATTTTATTAGCTTATATTTGTAATTCAGCCTTCAAAAAAATTACATTCACTTTCAAAAAACTTTAATTTCCAATACTATTTTCAATTTTATTATTATTCATTTTTCGGACATTTGCCATCATTTGTGTGTTAAAAATCAAAACACACAAAAATGATGGCAAATGTCCAAAAAATGTATAATAATAAAATTGAACTTCCATCATTAACAAATAACTTCAAACAGAGAACTATTTTCAATGCAAATTAACATGAGATTATTTTGGGTATATTTTTTTACAATCTTTCCTTTAGCATCATTATTATAATGCTAATTCTAATTCTTATAAGAATAGTCAAGGTCTCTTATTTATTTTCCATAGATTTTGTTAGTTTGTAGCTATCTTAGTAACAAATACTATAACACATAAAATGTTTATATTTTAAGATTTCAGCAATCTAGTTAGGCTATTGGTAGCTTAGAAAATGTTACACCACAAATGATAGCAAATGTTCAAATAAAATATATCAATAAAATGAACAATCCATCATTATCTAATAACTTTAGAACCAGAATATCAGTATTATTTATTTGTAAGTTACCTAAAACAATTTAGTGTTTTATATGATTTTGTAAATCAATACCTTTAAGAACAGCTGCGTGTACTTTTTTTTTATGCCAATATTTACGAAGACCATGTTCTGCTGGTTCTCTTTCACCTTGGGAAGACCGTATTTTTTGATTAACTTTGCATAACAACCCTGAACTGCACCCTGAAAAATAAATTAATAGAGAGTTAAAAGAATACTGGGTTGTATTTATTATTATTTAAATTTTTATACACCTTACTGGTCAGTAATAAAATTACTGTTGAAAAATTAGGTTAATATAGAAGAGTCACAAGGTGGCTTATAAATGACTCACTATGTTAATAATTTCACGTAATAATCATAATTAGCATGGTAATTGCAAATTCTTGATTCCACTCACGTAAATGAGATTTCATGATCATAGTTTTATTTCAACTTTCAACATATGCTCCAGTTTACCATACACTTTCATAACTGTTCAGCCACATTGTAAACTTATTTTTATTAAGTAGTCATGTAGTGACATTGTAAAGGACTATATCAATTGTTCTTGGTTTTGTCTTCTGTAGGTCATTGCCATTAAAAAAAAAAATGATAATCCGTTAACATATCTAGGCATTCTATTTAAGCCATGACAAAACCAACATATTAACTTGTGAATTATTTATTAAGGTTGATTATGGTAATTTAAAGACAAATAACTTCACATTGGATAAACATTAGTTACGTACCTGGATCCTCTTACTCAGAATCAGCAAATAACAATATTTTCATGTAAGATAGTGCTAAATCATACATTGGATTATTAATTCACAGGGCACAGAGAATTAACACAATGGCTGCAAAAATCAACACTTATCGCCAATTGATTTTTAATATAAAAATGAGTAACAACATAGATGTATAATAAAAATCAAAAGCTGAATTAAATAACAAAGTTCTGTAAATCTTCAAAATGTCCCTGGTGACAATCTGCAATTTATAATTTAACTGTATTATACCACTGAATAAAGATTTTACTGGACAAAAATCCTCCAGACTCAAAATTTAAAGTTAGGTGTTGGGGTTACTTCAATGGGAAAAAAATTGGACACTCCAGCTCACCACAAAAAGGTGGGGCAATTTTTTTTTGTAAATATCTCAAAAACTAAGCAAGATATCAAAAAAGTTTAAGACAAAAGTTGTAGCTGACTACATTTCCCATCAAAATGGTCCTTAGTAATTTTTTCATCAGACGCACCGGGACAGAGATATGAGCGTTCAAAGTTGGACCCTTTTTTGCAATTGTTCGTATAAGGCATTTTAACAGGAAAAAACTTCCATTTTTTGAGTTTAGGCTGATTTTTTTATAGTAAAAAGCACTAAATATGGATACGTAAATGTTTGTACATGTTAAACCATATACTATCCAAGTATATATTCATGTATATATATATTTATGCACACATACATATTATAAAAACAATAGGTACATTTTTTTTCTACAAACCTGTGACTAAACGAATGAAGTAATGACAATTGGTACTTTTTCCAGCAGAGGGAATCAACATTTCAGCAAGTACATTCCGTGCATCTTTTTGACTCAACTTTGCTCGTGATCTCCAGTTCTGTAGCAGTTTGCTGTGACTTACTGCAAGTTTTGTGCATCTATTCTTACAGCACTTCACATCTACCAAATTTTGCACAGATACTAAACTGGAAAGATCTGGTTTTCGAGGAATACGAGGACCCCTAAGAATGATTAATTTAAAAAATATATTATTGCAATTAAGGAGGTCATTAAAATTCAATAAATGTATAGATATTAAATATACAAATGATTGTTGTATAGATGTACAATTTTGTTAACACATTCAATAAACAAGATCGTTATATTTTGTCAACTATACATATGAGAGTTGGAGTTGGACAGTGACTGGTTGCACATGTGATATGTGATGCTGGTGGATATTCGCTGATTTGTAGTGGTGAATTTAGAGGTTATTGGTAACAACTCACATCACTCTCTTCATTATAATTTAGGGGTTGGTATTCAGTTTGATAACTAAATTTTTAATGAACTACTTTTTTCTAAATTATGAAAAGTATATAACTTCAAATAACTTAATAATAGGTACACATCATTATAAGAAGGACAATCCAGTTTTGGTTTGTTTGATTAGGGAATGTTTGTTTAGTCATGAAGTTGAAGATACAAACTAGGGATTTTTAAAGATAATGATTGATGTACAAACATACTGAAATGAAGTAAATCTTGATAAGCTGAAGAGTTTAGAGGAGAGATTAAATAATATGTTTATAAAGAGTTAGATAAAATTTAAGGCAGAATATGATTACGTTGTATTACTATTCTAGAATTAAGAATAAATATGTTCCTAAATATTCTGTTTATAATAGTAAAAATAGCACAGTAAACTAATCTTACAATTAACTATAGTAACGATATTATAGAATTAACATATTATACAAAAATGTTTGGTTTTATCTGTTGTCGATAGAAACACAGGATTTTCCTTTCAAGTCTCTTTCCTGGGATTTTTACCTTTTGAAATCAGGAGCGTCCTGTGGCTACCTAAGCCATGATCGCTCTTTCGGCTGTATACCTGTATTCCTTCTATTACATATCCTTAAACATTGTTAGGGGGAGATAGGATGATAGAGTTGGAAAATGCCCTTGTCTGAAATAAGAAGAAGGTACAGGACAATAAGCAAACTTAAAAGTGTTAATTTATTATGTCAATCAGCAGCAATAAAGGGATAATGGGGAGTTGGTTTTATTTAACATTTTAAAATTGGAATCACAAAGATTAATTATGTGTCTGAATGAATTGCTTTTTTGAGAAATAGAGTGAATAGGGGTAAAATGTTATTGGACACACACACACACACTACTGGCAGTTGAAATAAAGAAATTGAAGGTTTTTATGAAATCCTTGGAAATAGTCATATCACAAAAACGCAAAGATGATAGAATCATTATCGTTGGAGATTTTAAGCAAGAGTTGAAAGAAAGGGAATGGGGGAGGGTGGGATTAGACGTATGTATTAAATGTGATGTATATATTAAATATATTAAGTGACTGTAAAGGTAAGGAAGGAGGTTGATGTGCAGTGTGATCTGTTTGATGTGGTTTTCTATAGAATTTAGATTATACTTTATGCTGTAATTTAGTAATGGCTAGTAGGAAAAAGTTTTAGGTTATTGTTAATGTATAGTTCAAATAAACATTATTTAATACTTGCGTGAATGAAGATTAAATATTCAAACTATTTTATTTATATTCTTCATTTTTTCAAAGTGATTTTTTTCTCTGTATATACAACGTGTTCTTAGAGCTTGTTTAATGGGGTTTGACTACTATGATCAATGATGGTAATTACCGAGCGACTAATGGCGCACATATCGAAATTTATTAGTTATGTAAAAAAACTGTTTCAGACTACAATTTAGATAAATAAACAACATTAGCTGAAAGTAATTCTGTTTTCATTTAAATTATGTTCAAAACCCCATTTATGATAACCCTGTAAATTGATGACATGAACATAGATAGAATTAACTAAAAAACAACAGTTTTTTAATATTTTTAATAACATGATCATGTTTCAATATCCCTAAGCAATATCTAGCTAAATGGTTTGTGTTCAGTTCAATCAACATTTCTAAAAGATTCTCGATCAGAAGTAAATACATCAAATCATAGTATGTTAAGTTTAATAAGTTGTTCACAGTTTTGGCATGTAGACTTCATAATTGTTCTACCAGAAAATATTGATATCAAAAAGAAACATCCTTAGTTTAAAAAGTTCTTGGTGTGCTAGTTTTTTTGTTGTGATATAGTCTTGAGTAGTTATTGGCAACTGGATGGTTTTGTAGTGGAGAGGGATACATTTGAATGTGTGAGTGGTTGTGTCTTATATTTGCCCCTTAACTTTAAATTAATTTAAATATAATTATTATTATTTTGTTAAGACATTGTTTAATTATAGTTTCCATCTCCCTATCTATAACTTTAAAGAAAAGTGTAAAATTTATATTTTTTATGTGTTATAGTATACATGTGCTTAACCCTCTAAATGCTAGACGACCATTTTTGAGGTCGTTCGGCGAAGCATGGTTTATTATAACAACCGGAAAATACGTATTTTGCAATTCAACATTTTGCCCACTTAGAATCGTCCTATCGTAATAGATAAAATACCGTTGGAAAGCTAATGTTCCATAGATGCATAATCATGCAAAAAAAATACCACAAAACGTTATATTTCTTTTGTGGTGGATTTGTTCAAACTTTTTAGTTATGCGGTTCATAAGTTAAAAATTGGGAAGAATAGTTCATAGAAAATTGAGTTATTTCTGACAAACATATTAGTAAAACAAAATATTATTAAGATGTTGATAAAAAATTTTTCATTTGATACCCTACAAAAATCTTGAACTCTTTACCTTCTCCAATCACCATTTTTGGAAACAATAGAAATATTTCCTGAACATACAAATATATCCTGAATTTAAATTTAATAGCTCAAATACTTAGTCTGCCTTACAAGTGACAAATGGACAACCTTGTTACATAATAAACTATTACAGAGTTTTTTTTATATGGAAGCTAAGTAATAGTTTTCATTATTATTTTCTCTAGATTAAACTGAAAGTTATTCCTTAACATTTTATCCATTTAACCTACATGTCAGGTGAAGTTTTGAGTTGTTTATGTAAAAAATTATTGGAATAAATTAGTAATGTTTGCGCTCCCCGTTCACAAATCATCAACTCTTTTTTCAATCTCTCTCGTGTTGAAAATACAAACTGCTCATATTCTGCACTACGCCGTTTCATATTTTTGCTTCCCTAAAAACAGAAAAAATAAGGTTATCAGTCTTAATTAAATAGGTTACTTCTAAAATCTTATTTTGTTACTAAGATTTTAAAGATAAGTTAATAAACCAGTAACAGCTTTTTTCAGTTTTTTTTTTTCTGCCCAATCCTTATTAACTTACAGTACATACATACAAAAATTTTGTTTTAATCTAATAGAATAAGAATTATGAATTACTAATTTTAATCAAATATTGAACTAAAACAAACCTAACCTATCAGACACACAATTCCTTTTCCCTCCATTAGGTATGCCAACACGTTAAATTTTATAAAGTATAATGTGTTGCCTTGGACTGTTTAATATATAATATAGTTAATTACCTTAGAGGTTGTCCTCAGACCGTAATATATTGTAACGATATCATGATCTCAACTAAATAAAACATCGCAATCATGAAATCTAATAATAAAATAATTAAAATAACTTGTATAAAATAATAGATATGGAAAATATAGAACAATGTTAAACAAATGAAGGGAGACGGCAGCTGCCGCCTGCAATTAAAAAATGTACGTGTTAGGTTACAATAGAACTAGGATTTCAAGAACCTTGAAGCAAACACGTGTGTACAGTAACGGAATTCTTGGGGTAGCAGAGTTTTTTTACTAAAAAGAGAAATCAAGGGAAAGCCAGCATCTTAACGGTACTTCAGAAAAAACACAAAAACGCAAGGAGAAAGTGGGTCGGCCAATTGGAGACGTTTTCAAGCTTAAAAACACAACGGAAAGATTTAAAAACAACCACTAGAAATCGAGAAAGAACACATGTAGAGAAAGTTAGTAAAAATCCACGAATCAGCAAATAGGGCGCGAAAACCAGTGTTCGAGAGAAGGAGTCTTAAAAAATAGTTTCTTAGAAAGAGTCTTACAAGGGTCGCCGAGACGTAAGGTTGTGGGCACAGCTAGTCTGCGCTGTGTACCATAGAATTGTTTAACAGAAATTAAAGAGACAAGAAGTCTCCTGTGTTATTGAAAAGTTTGATAAGTTTTAATTTAAAGTAGAGTCAAGGGAAAGGAAGATTAAGTAATAATAGGAAGTACAGATTTGGAGTTTTGTGGAGTTTTCTTTAAAAAGCAGATCAAGAATAGGAGTTTTCAATTCACCAGATTCAAAGGATATCAGTCATCGCAGAAATCGCTGGATATTTGGAACAACTTCAGGGAGGGAGAGAAAGCGATATCACCAAAGAAGAAAGTGTTTTAAGCAGTGTGGTGTCTTTTTAATAAAAAGAGTAAATTAAAGTTTATGTGTAGTGGAATAGTGCAAATCGACCGATCAGAAGGACCAGCAAATTGATAAGTACCAAACAAATTGTATAATTATTAAATTCACTTAAATTCTACTTCACTTTCAATTGAGCCATTAAAAGACCTATGACCCGAGATTAGGAGATTTTGTTGTTTTTAAAGTAATTTAAAAACTGAGCTAGCCGAGATTTAAAAAAGATAATAAATGTTAATATAAAGTAAAGTAATAATTAAAAATTGTAAAGAAATATATTAAAATCAAAGGGAACTAATAATTTGCAGATTCAAGTTTTTAACAAATGTTAAAATAAAGTAAATTTTGTATTTTTAAATGTCTATTATAAATGAATTAAATTTAAGGAATGAATGAGGAATAAATGGTTTTTTTAGTTAAGTAAGAATTGATATTTCATGTATATGTTCATTGTCTTGTAGTAAATTTATTCAAGGATAAATTAAAAGAAAGAAATTTTATCCAGGTAACGTTGTTTGTCAATGAGTTCATAATTATAAATTGTTCTTTTTAGTAGAGTTTTAAAATAATTAAAAGATAACAACTTCATTGTTATATTTGACACTCCAACGTGTGGCTTTTAATTAAAAGTAAATTAAAATATATAGCAAAGCTGAATCGCTTATGTTACATTTGGTCGCACAACGTGTGGCTTGAAAATTATAAATTAAATTAAATAAAAATAATATATAACATCTGAAATGTTATAATATATATATAACTAATATACGGACTGAGGACAACCTCTAAGGTAATTAACTATATTATTCAACACGTTAAAGTAAAATTTAAAAAACTCAAAATAAATTTTGAAACGGTTCCCATCCTTAAAAAAATATAAGAACTAGATTCATCAAAAATGGTCGAAAACAACAAAAGATGAAACATGATTTTATGACATTAAATATAAATTTTGTAATTAACTTTATTAAAATTAATTATAACCAACCAAGACCATTTTTAATATGTCCTATATTTTGATGACTGATTTTTACTATTTTTTATCAGATCTATACAAATAGTTGAAATATTTACTGAATAATCCACTTTTAGTTGGATATAATTTACTTTCATTATTGTTTTGTACTTAACGCCCAGCGAAATGTTTATCTCTGCTAGAAAGAATTTGGCTCTATAAGCTGGTACAATAAAGGATTATATTATAAATCTAGAAAAAGGAACTGTTAAAATTTAACGATCAAGAGTAACAAACTTTACTCTTGATTTTAAAACTAATTGTTAGATTTAAAATAATAAATGTATTGACCGCCAACTGTGTTAATTTATTGTTAATTAAAAAATACTTTACACCTAAAAGCTGGTAGTTTAGATATAGTTGAACTTAATTCTAACATTAAAAAAAAAATATATAAAGTAAATGATATTTGTAATATGTTAAAATTAATACATTTAATTATAATTCTGAACACCTAGGAAACTATGAGCTTTCATCATTTTTTACAGTTAATATTATTGTATTTTTAATCAAAATAATTTTGAAAGTGAGTGAAAAACTGCATAAGTTTTAATGTTTTGCTAAATGACATTACTTTAATCAAATAATAAATGATGATTTGTTAAATTTGTCTTTAAATGTACAAGGTGTACATGTTATGACGTTACAGTTTCTGATTAAAAAAAGTTTGAAAATAAAACTAGATTTTATATCTATTCTGATTCAAGAAGAAAGAGCAACAGCATTATCAATTATTACTGATAGTGAAAAATAAACTGAAATGCAAATTAAATTTGACATACATTTGCAGAATATTTAATTCCAATATCATCACTAATGGAAATATTTTAAAATAACCAAACAAATAAAATCTAGTTCATTAAATATTTTGTATATATATAGTATGTTATTATACTTTCATAATAACATACTTGATACAAATAACATACAACATACTTGTAATATACTTTCATAATAAATATATCTTACAGGGAAATAACTTTTTTGATCTCTGAGTCTTCTTGCTTCTTTATATAAATGAAGAAGTTCCAATGCTCTAGTTTTCCATCCTGTACTTCCACTGGCATCTATATAAACAAACAACAGTTCTCTATTTAGACTGAAATGGGTAAACTTCTATAAACCTTAAGGATAAATTAAGACCTCATAAGAAAAGATGGTGTTGGATTGAAGTAACTGAGAAAATATATATAATTTAAGACATAGGAATTGTTAGAACAATATATATATATATATATATATATATATAGGGATGTACATGATCTCGAAAATCGAAACAAAATTCAATATTGTCTCAATCTTATAACCGAGAACAGATTCAATTCTTGAATATATTTTTCTCAATTTGTCAGCCTAAAATTTCTCCGATTAATTTTTAATGGAT
This sequence comes from Aphrophora alni, assembly GCA_963513935.1. Lineage (NCBI taxonomy): Eukaryota > Metazoa > Arthropoda > Insecta > Hemiptera > Aphrophoridae > Aphrophora > Aphrophora alni. The sequence goes on from OY740766.1 coordinate 99,963,565, forward strand.
CATATTTTAATTATTTGTAGAGCTACAATGTAATTATGTATTTCTCAAAGACACAGTTTATTCATAAGTTTTTGATTGAACGCAATTTCTAAAATTTTGTTTCGTCTTAAGCATAGATCTAGGATGTACATCTGCACTTCTGTATGTAGGGAAATGTTTGTGTTGTAATATACATTTTACACAATGTTGCAAATGAAAGAACCCAACATTTTTCAAATGACTTGACCGAATGCAGAATAAACTTAATATATCCTGGTTTTTTCCTCATAATTTTAGGAAATTTCTTAACCAAATATTTCTCAATTTATGAATCTCAAAATTATTTATATGAAATTTAAAATGGTTCGTATTAAAAAAATTGATCATTCAATCTGTGGATTTACTTTAAATATTTCAAGATTACTCAAATAATGGTAAAATTAATGTTTACACCATACAACATTATTTCAACCTCTAGTTGTTTCCTATGAAGTATCGTACTAAGATAAATTTGTACAAATAGAATATTTTAGTTCCAAGTTTGAACACCAAAATTTACCAATACCATAAATCCCAAGACATAATTTTGTCCATACTTCGAACTTTAGGTGTCATTACTGTATTTCATATTTCCATTTGAATACTACGACAGTCATATTGTCGTTTTCATATTAAAAAACTTTAATACATAATTATTTGGTTATCTAAGAAAATGACACACTTTTTCATATAACAATAAAAATAAACTTATTATATAGGGCAAAAGATTTGAATAGATATGTGTATATTTACAATGTTTATATTAAGTGTAATTCTAAAAGGGATACTGTCCATTCTTATTTACTATTTAAAAATTACTAATTTATACAGTTTATGAAAGAAAGTTACCTTTTGCAAACTCATCAGGTTATTTTCAGATTATGAAGTAATAATGAATATTTATTTATTTATCCACTAAATAACATACTAAAAAACACTAAGAAAAACGAAAAGAAATAATCAATAGGTTCACGACTATCTAACCTAATGTAGTGATCAGCTAGGCCGAGTAGTTAAAAGCTGGAGAAGCCAGATGTTGAGAATAAATCATTTCCTGTGCAATAAATATCTAAATTTGTGATAACTAAACATTAGTAGAATTTCATAGCATATTTAAACTTGTGTTTATAGACTTTTATCAAAGAATTAAAGTAGATTTAACTAACTATGAAAGGTAAGTTAAATAAAATGATGAAAATATTTATAAAATTACACAACTTATCATAAATCAAAATAAGAAATCACCAATTAAAACTAAATCATGAATAACCAATCGGGTTAAAAATCTCTGCTAATCTAGTACTGTATAATAGAGCCATAATTTTCTTGTACAGATGTGAAAAAGTTCCATGCATGGCTCAAGCAGCTACAGTGAGTGATATCTTTGTCAATAAACTAATTCCAAAGGCAAGACCCTGTAATTATTTAGGATATATATAAACACACAGTATACGTGTACTGTGGGTATAGGCATATATTTCTTAAGACCTTTTGATTGAAAAGTATTTTAAATACATTTTTAATCAGTTTAAATTCAATTTAAAAAATAATATTTTACTGAAAATGGTTAAAGTTAAAACATTTTCCTAATGACAAATAAAAAGGATTTCTATCAGACCAAAATAAGGTAATTTCACTTACATTAATTCTATGAAGTTTTTTAAGCAATCAGGAATTAATAAAAAGTAAAGGTGTGTTTAAATTTAAAAAGTAAATAATTGTTAATGAAAAAAAGTACCTGATAAAACAGCTTGAATGCAGTTTTGTGATTTAGCTGTTATGTAAGATTGAATGCACCTGCAAAGTTTTGGTGTACTTGATGGGCATGCAAGCCTTACAGCATCAACATCATCAAAATTAGACATTAATATTTCAGTAAATTTTGTATTTTCAATCTTGTATTCATTTTTCTCATTATCAGTTGGTGCTTCCTGCAACACCATTTTATAAACACAAAAAATGTTATCCAAAATAATTCAAAATATTAATATATACATTTGCTTTTATTGAATCAGCTACCTCATGTTTTCATAACTATATGAAAATGATAATTAATTCTGGTTTTAAAGTTATTGGATAATAACAGATTGTTCACATTATAGATATAGTTTATTTATATATCATTTGTGTATATACAAATTTATACATGTAGTTTCAAGAGTGTAAATTATTTCTTCTTTGCTACTAAAAGCTTTAATATGCAAAGAAGATATTAGATACCTCTCCCAATAACTGACAATGGATCTGAGAGGGACATTAGGTTTGTGAATTTTATACAACATATATAATAGGAGTTTTAGAATGTTGCTGTATTAATGGGTGTGTGTTGGGAAAATACTTCTTAAATGTGCTTACAATTTTACTTTCATAAGTAGTATTGGGATCTTTTTTGAAAAGAGTTTATTTACCATCTTTCTATATGTCTAAAATTTGATTCTTAAATACGTTGGTATCAAGATACAGGATGACACACGGGAGATGAAAGTTTTTAATGAAATAATACTCAGCCAATTTTAAAATTAATGCATGTTTATTTACACAAAATTAAAGCTCATTATTTGCCATTTTAGTTAACAAAGCTCATTACCTGCCATTTCAGTTATTTGTGAAAAATATTGTCGTCAAGGTGATGTCCATCATTTCGAATACAGGACTCAAGTCTCTTCTCAAAATCCTCCATCACATGGACTAACATCTCTGCAGGGATGACAGCATCTCTGTAAGGCAGCAATTTCTTGAATATTGCATTCTTCAACTTGTCCAAATTTCGTGGTTTGTGGTTATAGACACAGCTCTTAAGTTACCCCACAGAAAAAAAATCACACACTGATAAGTCGGGAGACCTGGGAGGCCAATGAACATTGCCAAAACGTGAGATAATCTGTCCAGAAAACATGTGTCTAAGAACTGTCATTGAAGCGTGTGTGATGTTGCCCCATCCTGCTGGAACCAAACGTCGTCGTCTTCTTAGTTATGATTTCAAGAACGTTTTAAGCATACAAATGTATCGAGCCGAATTAACAGTAACTGTGAGCCCGTTCGAAAAAATAAGGTCCAATAATGCCAACAAAGCCAAGAGCACACCAGACTGTTACTTTTTCTGAGTGTAGAGGACGCTGGTGGATAAAGTGTGGATGCTCTGGTGCCCAGTAACGTAGGTTGTGCTTTCACGATCCCGTTTAAATGGAAATGAGCTTCATCGTTCATCAATAAAATTGCATTTTCATCCGATCCCAAAATCACTTGCATTCTGTAAGCAAAGTCTTCAGGTACAGCAAAATCAGTTGCCTTAAGTTGTTGCACAATGAGCATTTTGTAGGGATGGAGTTTTAATTCTTTATGCAAAATTTATCTAACCGATTCTGGATTGATTCATAGCTCACTAGCATGACGTCTGGCTGACCGTCCTGGGCTTCTGACTACCGCTTCCCATACCCTTTCAACATTTTATGGTGTCGTTACACTGCATTTCGAGCCAGGATGCTTCTTATCCAGTAAGTTTCCAGTCAATCTGAAGTTTTTCACCTATCTGAGGATTGTGTTATGGCTCAGAACAGCTCCATGTCGACCGACATTAAACTGTGCACGAAACAATCGCTGCGTAGCTGTAATAGACTCACCACTTCTAACGAAACTGTCATAGACAAACAATCAACGTTGCAAGACCCACTGCTCCATAGTGACTCAGTAAATGAAATGGCGTCTTGTGTAGAGCAGAACCACCTCCCACCACCACACTCTCAGTACTACGCAGTTCAAAACCATCCGTCTCTCGTGTTTTACCCTGTATAACCATAACATTACCTTTTTTAACATCTCTAAGTAAGATTTTTACAGGTTTATCCCACTTTAATTTCGACATGGCCTTTCACTCCTCTTTAGTTACATTCTTTTAGGTATTAAACAGCAGAAATTGATCCATACTCTCAAAACATCATGTATTATTTTTTGATGCCGAATGTCCATTATTATATGTAAATATTTACTATATGAATGGTAAAGTATGTAAGAGACTAGGGGGAATACAAGGTTACATGTATGTAAGAGGTAGGTTGTGGATGAATCTGACTTCCGATGTAAAGAACAGGTCCAGCTTAGAGGTGATATGAGGGATAGGTTGACTGTAGAATTTATTAGTAAAAAGAGCTACCCAGTCAATGAGACGATAAAAATATTTACTAAATTACTGTAATTTAGGAAAATAAATTTCAATATAGTGTATATTGAAAATGTATGTTTAAAATCCTGAGATATCCTATCAAAGTGGCTTGTACACATATGGCCTTAAATACACAGTTAGATTAAAGACCTTAAATGTAAAAGAGTGCACAAAAGAAATTTCAGATTTGTAAAAACTGTTACTCACTTGGTGTGGAGAAGGAAGATAATTTGGTAAAGTTTATACTCGATTAATAGCAGAGACAACAAAGGCTAGCGATTAATCTTTAGTAATATGCAAAAATTACATGTACGGACATCTTGTAACGAACATGATGAAATGTATTAGAAATTTGTAGGTGTACAAAGGGACTGGTGAGTGTGCCCAATGAGACCAGATGAAGAACATTCATTTATTAAGAAAGAGATGACCTCAGGTTGATGAGTGCCCTGTAGAAAGAATACTGACTCCTAAGACATGTCGCCATAATAAATAAAAATAATGGTATATCTCTCAATAGATGTAGGGACAATGAGATGTAGTTACAATTGCATCCACTGGGAACAAATCAGACAAGGATTGCAAAGCCCACAAGTTTCACAAAAGGCCACAGGATTGATTGGGAAGAGACATACACTCTTTAGTGTGAATTTATGATGAAAAGATACTTCACTGTGTAGCAACACAGCACTAAACCTTTCACAAAGTAGTTAATTTTATTTATGTGCAAAATTATATGTAAGAAATTTTGTACAATGTTTGTACACCAATTTAATCATTTATAAAATATTTGCTAACACAAAATATAAACTTCATTCTTAAATACATTATTTGGTTAACTTTACCATAGTTTTTATTATTTATTTTTTATCTGGACTATATTAGATTACACTTTGTTATACAGTCAGTATATATTACTACATTATATTATTATTAATTGGTGTAGAGTTTAACTAACTCATCACACAGTGGGCATCTACTGCAAATTGTCTCCTCAGAACTACTACTCATCATGTTGTTTTGAGGTCTTTCGTGTGACCTGGACTATTTTGTGTATCTTTATCAATCTATTCTATCATCCTCTTTTCACCTTAACTCCCCCCATATATCTTCACCTTCTCATTTCTTCTTTTTCAGCTCAACCCTAAAGTGCAAAGCAACCTGTTAATAACTAAGCCCCACTCTTACAGTATTTTAGTGGGGCTCTGGTCAGGTGGACCATCCTTTCCCTAGCTCCATGTGAGAAAAACATGGAGAGAGAATTTAAAAATAACATGCTTGTGCAGGATGTCACCGCAATTCAATGTGCTGATAAAACGGAAAATGCCATGATGACTATTTTTATTGTGAGTCCTTAGATTCATCTAAATTTACTCAAACGATGCAGAGATAATAAACATAGTAGAAAAAAGTCACTCAGGAAAAATCACACTCCTGATAGAAAAAGACCTTACAAAGAGGTGAAGAGAGGGCAGGGAACCCTCAGAAACATGGAAAAAGGAACATTCTGCTAACGCCATTAGGGCAACCTTGCAGGATAGATGACCCACTGAGAAGAGAGTTGAGAGGGGCAGGGCTAAGATTGTACCTGTGGTCTAGTGATCTAGCCAGGGCAAAAGCATTGGAGCAAAAAGAAGTTTCAAGAGAATACAATTGAAAAGAGGGGGACCAAGGAAATCAGCTCTCAAAAAGAACCAGATGCTGACAGGGGTTCTATTGGGGCATTGTACATTCAGGGAACACCATATAAGGATTGAAATACTTGTAGGCCTGCAGATTCTCCCAAGAGGGAGAGGAGATCCTATACCATCTATTAGTTTATGTGGTCCAGTAATGTGTGGCCGTCGACCAATTTATTATACCCGAAAACCCCTGCTGGACATCCAAAGTTCTCTCCTGGCTGAAGACAACATCCATGTTGGCCAAAATCTTGTCAGGATGGCACGAGGACATGGTCCTAGGTGATAGTTAAATAATATGCAACACAGTTTTTCTGAACTTATTATTAACTGTTATTTAAATATATATAATTATATTTAACTACATCTACGTTTCCCCTCCAGAAAGACATGAACAGTGAATTTAAGTTGTGGGGATACCTAAAACATGACCGGACTTCTTTTCGCTCTCGAAGCGAACTGCCTAGCCAAAGCCACTCCACATGCATCTTTCCTCCCCTCAAAATGAAAGATTTATAATGAATCTAAAATAAATGTTTACAATGTCAAAAGAAATATAAACTATGCCAAATTTAAATGATTACTAGTGATTGTATGCAAGAGTAAACTAAATAAATTATTAAACACAAATTATTGAATTTATTATTTTTGTTTCTTTATAGATTAAAATATTAAATATAAAAATTACCTTAAATACATGTTTTTTGGGACGTCCAGAAACCACTCTTGCCATTCGCACTCCACATGCATTACACAAAAGAAGTCTTTTATTAGTTATAGGATCAAAAAACCTGCGCCTGCATTCCTTTTTGCTTAATAATGCTGTTTTCTTGAAAAGTACAAAACATGATTCACAAACTGTTGATTTAGTTTGGTTACAGTCTTTTTCTAAAAGCTGAGATTTTGTTTGATCAGTTTGTTTTGCAAAGAAATCAGGAGAAAATCTGGTTATTGGCTTCCGTTTTCTTTTAGGCAGAGTTTCGTTTGCTACCTGAAAACAAAATCTATGACCATTACTTTCATGACAACATTAAAAACTATTAACAAATTATAGCCAGAAATATCTGAATTAAATATAATTTATTGTAAATAGTTTAAATTTGAATATTTTGAAGTGGGTATAGTAATAAATTAGCATAAAAATATTTACTGTCATTCTGGAATTACCAAAATAAACCCTGAACTCACAACATTTGATGATGGCAGTCACGATTATTATTTGTATTTTCCTAATTAATATTTTTTTTACATACGTATTGATTTCAGTTATTAATATTCACATTTCACTAATATTCTTTTGACGGATATTTCCCCTTCTAAGTTAGTATTCATAGTTTATTTTCACCTTTTATCATTTAGCTGCATCAAAATCATTGGAGAAATAATCAATATCTTTACTTCAAGACCTCAGGACATTTATTTGAACAAAGTTTTATTAAGATTTTTTCCATATCTGGTCACAGTTTGCTCCACGACTTTACAAATGTTGTATGGGCCATTTCCTAACATGTTTATTGTTTATCATTTTTAGAGTAGGGATACAGTTTAGTCTGTACATTTCAAGATTTTTGTACCTTCTCTTCATGCTTTCTGTAATTTCTTAATCTATGGGTTGGATAAGACTGGTTACATTCGGGGATAAAACTTCCAGCTTTATGTCTTCTTCACATTTGAGCTCTTCAGGATGAGCATTATCAAGAAATAAAATCACTTTCATAGGCAGATTTTTGGTCTTTAAGTGTTTTTTCCACTTTCAATACAAATTCGGTAATAAACAAGACTTTAAAGAGATAAAGTACATCTACACAGTCTTCCGAATTCTGTAATAAACAACCAAAGACTCTAAGTTTAAGTGTTTAAAGGCTCTAGGCTTAGCTGATTTTCTTATGACAAAAAGGAGCTTGTGAATCCCTCCTGTATTTGCACAAAGGGAAACAGTTATGTGTTCTTTATTTAGCTTGAAGCCAAGAGTTGAAATTTGTTCATGGAAACAAATTATTTTTAGGTAACATTTTAAAGTTAACACCGGTTTCGTCTATGTTGTAAATTTGTTCTAGTTGCCTGGCTCTACACTGGTTGATTTAGTGAGGCCAGTTCCGAGGGGTGAGAATGTCGATGAGGTAAACATTACAGAGTAGTTGGACTGTGTGATGCTAATGAGCGGGATTCAAGCGACTGATGGACACAGGAAATAGCAATGTGGCACCCAATTCTGAGGATAATCAGGTGTACACAAAATTTTCAACTAAACCATGTGCTCGTGAGAGCTTTATAAATCTGTCTGAATCAGTTTTATTTCACATACTCAAGTTTTGTCTGATCGAATATAATTTAAAATAATTTTCTAAAAATAATAAATATGAACTTTATTAACATTATTTTTTTCTTTCATTATACTTTACTCTTATAACTATAAAGCTGTTTTCTTTTCCAAAAATTATTCAAAATTAATACCTTAGCTGTTCATTAAATGTTTTTACGAATTATTAGAGATTTGTAAAATCTCACTTGTAGATTTTCACTTTAATTTTCACATTGTGATGAGTGCAACAGTCCAACTATTCTCTGCTCCATAGACTTTCTATACCATACAAGAAACTAATACCACTTTTTCCGCTTTAAAACATTTATTTTGGTATTGTTTTATAAATAATAAAATAATTCTAACTTAAAAATTATATGCTATTTTCACTAATGAAATTAAACAAACATTTGTTTTTAAACAAACATTTTGTTTAAAAAGACATCAATATAATACAAATTTTTAAGTTAAAAATTTATTTTTCAAGCCAACATGGAAACCTGACACCGAAATAATTGGTTAATGGTAAAGAAACCATCCAAAATATATACCCAAAGCTACAATCTATTTTTCTAAATGTCTGGATAGAGGATAAAAATGATCTAACTTGTTGATATAATACAACTAGCCTGTAGAAATTATTAAAAACTATTTCTTTTTTCATATTATAAAGGTGTGCTCAATCTGACAATATAGCCTATCTGTTTACTTTTTTTATAAAGGTGTAACACATTTGTTATTTCTGATGTTGAATGCTCTTTTGTTGCTACTACAAAATGAAGAGGTGTGTGAATAAATAAATTAAAGGTTACAATGTACTAACTTATCTTATACAAATAATTATACATTAACAAGTAATGACTATAAACTGTTACATCCTTATAACTTTATAAATTTGTTGAAACAAATTTACAAATACACACTAATCTATAAATTTGTAAAAATCACCTGTCTTGTTTTATCAGCTTCATTTATCAGTCCATTTGAATTTACTTCAGAGATACAGGTAAATTTTGGTGAAGACTCCATTATTTCTACGAATATCTGTAACAATTACTGGTTTAACCAGAAATATTGCAAACATGGTCAATAAGATATTAACTCTAAGATATGGTCTCTAGTTTAACTTAACAAGTTCAAAATTTTTAAAATCAACTAAGAATTTATTATTTTGTTCAGTTATTTAATTTCGAAAGTATGTAAATTTTATAATATTGTGATATTTATTATTTAAGAGGGCAATGTTTCTAGAAAAAGAAAGGTGTGAATTGTTTAACTCGTTTCAGATTTTTTCAATTCGGAATAGTTTCCAATCAAAATCGTAAACTATAAAAATGTTGTCATGGTTAGAGGAAGGCTCTGGGCAATACCTTCAAGCGTATTGCTGATAAATCATGTACCTCTTTTTATTTGGGATTATTTTCAGAGAACCGTCAGCAAGTGGTCAATAAAGAATACTGTGGACAGGTCATGTGTGGTTACATGAATTTTCAATAACCACTTGCTCAACTGAAAACAACCCCAGGTCAGAAGATGCATTGAACAAGTAATAGGGCTAATATGGATAGTTTTAATGTGTAAATACAACTATCAGTCATTGTTAAGGAGAGCTTGTCCAGAGTAACACCCAATATTTTTTTCATAATCTTAAAGAACATAATACCCTGAACAAGAAAACATAAAAAATAAAGTGTATATACATCTTATGTTAAATTCTTAGATTAAATTCTTAGATTGTATACATCTTAAATCTTATTCTTAAATGAATAGGAAATGTACGAGCTGAAAGTCGAGAAAATCTGTGCAAACTAAGGTTAATTTACTACTTCACACATATGACCAACAGGTGTTGACAGCTAGCAGTCAATTGCACATTGTAATTTGGGCAAATCTGGCAAAGACTGAAATGGTCTCGTCATACTTAGTTGAGTAATGGTAATGAGTCAAGGTTGTTAACTGTCATTTTGTGGAATCTATCCAAAAAAATCAAATACAATATTTTGAAAACTACAGAGTATATATGTTACCGGCTAAATCTTATTTGAGGATTAACAAGTTTGTCAATTTCATGAGTCTATTTGAATATATTTAACACAATCTGGCCTAACCTATTCTTTTTATTTATTCATTTTTGGAGATTTTACCCACCGGAACTGATTTTTCAATGATTATAGTAACTGTCTTTTTTTCAGTTCCCTTGTTTTGGATATCACATTACTGGTTTCAACCTTTAGTTGAAGGTCATCTTCAGATCCTTAAAATGTATTCTTTCGCATGAACTTCGTTACACATATCACACATAACACAATAATTATCATTAAAACATTTATAATTTTTGACAGATCCTCTTCCTTAAACTTCCTTCTCTGCTTATTGGTAATGAGATTAATTAAAGAATTAAATATGGGGTGAGAATTGAATTTCTGTTTTTCATTCAAAACATTTTCTGGAGACAATTTTAATCCTTCGAAAATTTCAAATTCTTCAAACGTGTCCATGTATCAACTTTTTTGGCACGTGTAAAATTTCCATGTTTTCTTCAGCACTTTGGAAGGTGTGATTTAGCTCGATCTTTGGGTTGGGCAAAGCTTGATCTATGTTGCACTGTTGAAGTCTTGGGGATATGTTTTCTAAATCTTGTGGATAAAGAACACCCGGTTTGTCTGATGTAATGGCTATTGCAAGTGGAACAGTTAATTTTGTATATTCAGGTTAAATTAAGTGAATTTTTTATTGTATTTACTTTTTATTTATGGATTGCTCTCTCAATTTTGTTAGACATTTTATAAGTGAGTACATTTTATAAGTTAGTGCCAGGCAGCGTGAAGCGTCAATTGAGCATGCGTTCTAAGGTCGTACCCTCTCCTACTCGACTGTGAGTCTTGAGTACAGTCAGCACCAAAAAGTAGTCAGTTTCTGTCTAGCCACGCTATGCTACGGTTGTGTTGCTGTGATTGCTTTTAGCTCGTGCGTCTTTACCCAGGTTTTCTTTAACTGTGTTGTGTGATACTGATCTTTCGTTTAAGGTAGGCCTGCTAATATAAAAGAATGGATAATCCTCAAGTTGTAGCCTCCAAGTTGGATCGTAAAGTGTACAACAGCCAATCGCAAGAACTTATTTATAAAGTTATGGATTTTATGAATTCTAAAGCTGAAGCCGATCGATTTATAATTGATTGTAAAATAGTGCACGAAAGAGTCACAGCTGCCCCAGGTGCATCAAAAAGTACACAGATAAGAATAAGCACTCAAAAGAGGAAAATCTTGGTAAATGCTACTCCATCGTTTGAAACCCCCAATAAAAAGAGAAAGCGACCAAAACGTGTTACAGGTCTGGATGATTTCTGTACCATTAATATATATATATATATATATATATATATATATATATATATATATATAAAAGTAATTTATTTCCAAAAGTAGTTGTATTGTCCACTGTCAATACATCACTGGGGTACAAGGTTTTATCAGTGGAGTTTATTTATAGGAACTATTGCTAATAAACACAAGTTGTAAAGTTTACTACAAATTATTAATTTGTTTCACTTTGAAATGACACTTATTCAAAATACACAACCGACACGTAAAAATACAAATAAAAGAAACAACTTCAGTCACTTTTTAAGGGATCTTCGAAGAATCGAGAACTTGTGCATGTTCACGTGGACCCTGTGTAAAATAAAATAAAAAATACTTAATTCTTTTACGATTTATATCTGAAATTATAATAATCAACAAAACAGAAAAGTAAAATGATTATCGTATTCAACCTACTTCAAAACTAATGAAGGTCCACACAAAGCAGGAGGAGGCTTCCGTCCAGCATGACATCGGTCGATATAAAACACCAAAGAAAACGCGTTACCTACCCCCACCTCGGGGGATCCCCCAAACATGTTATTGAACCAGGTCAAATCCGTCATTTTACTTTTTAGCGTATTAACAAAACGAAAATAAATTTATTTTAAAATTATTGAAGTTATAGGCCCACATGGTACATTTCGACCTGAGCGTTGTTAGACATATTGTAAACAATTTTTATTTAATTGAAAAATGTCTGCCAACAGTTAATAAAATTCAACGTAAAATGCAAACTGACTTAAACTTTGATGGCTCCAAAAGAAGTGTTAGGCAAATTTTAAGAAAATTAGGCTACAGATGGAAAAAAACTAAAACAAATAAAAATATTTTAATGGAAAGTCATGATATAGCGTACACATGATTTGTGTTTTAAAATAAAATGGCCAAGTACCGTTCAGAAGGTCGTCCTATAGTTTATAATGACGAATCCTATATAGACTCCTGTCACGTTTCAAAAAAGGGATGGTCTAACTGCACAAACTCAAAAGCTGGAACCGCTGTGCAAATTAATAAAGGCCTTGTAATGTTAAACGCTGGTGGAAAGATGGGATTCATTAAAGACTGTTTAACAATGTGGCAAGCAAACCATTCAACTGGGGATTACCACAACAACATGAACCACGGAAATTACATTAAGTGGCTACAAGAAAGGCTTATTCCAAACTTACCAGAGAAAAGTGTAATAGTGATTGATAACACATCTTATCACAATGTAGAGATTGACAAGAGTTCTAATTCAAACAATAACAAAGCCGATATGCAAGCCTGGCTTATGTCCAAAAATATACCCTTTTCCCACAGCATGCTGAAAGTTCAGTTATATGAGCTCATACAAATTAACAAGCCTTCTCACAAACGTTATGCTGTTGAGCTTTTAAAACACCATGACCATGGCATTTTAAGACTACCCCCTTACCATCCGGAGCTTAATGCCATTGAACTTATATGGGCCGAGGTTAAAAATTGGGTTGCGGCTAATAATGTAACTTTCAAGATTGCTGATGTCGAAAAACTAGCCAGGAAAAAATTTCAAAAATTTCTGTGGAAGGTTGGAAGAAAAAGTGTGAGAACGTAAAAAAACATGAACAAGAATTTGTGGGAAACCAAGAACACTTAGAAAATACGATTGAATCTTTTGTGATAAACTTGGGGGAAGGATCCAGTGATGAAGACGGAAACATCTCAGGTGTCGAGGAACTTCTGTAAAAAGTACAGATGACTTCAACTTATGTATATTTTTCTTATAGTATTGATAAAATATTTTTGTTGTAATATTATTTGTTAAAGTAATGTAATTATTGAAACTTAATTACCTTGTTTATCTCCGTTGAAACAATCCTTATTTTAATTTTTAATGACCAGTCAAAATTAAAATTGTTAATTGTCAAAACATAAAACAACAAATAGTAGGTACACATTATTAAAAGTTTACATTCACACAAGTGGTGGGCGTTAACGCTAACAATGGTCAACATCAACACCAGTTAACATTGAACGTGATTAACTTGAAAAAAACTGCTAACGTTAACCTGCCAGACAGAACAGAAGACAAAGCGTCTTTGTTCAGTGTGCAGGTGTGCAGTGTGCAGTGCACGTGTTCAGTGAGAAGTGAGAAGGCTCTAGTCATCAATCGACTGTCGCCTGTTTCTTAGATAAATAAAAACTGATTATTTACTAAGGACTAAGTTTTGGAGTTATTTGTATTACTATTTACTAGTTAATTAATCAGTTATTATAATCAATTATTACAATAATTCCAATGCGTATTAAATAAAAGCAACAAATATATGTAATGACGGATAGCCTACTAAAATTAACTATATTCTAATATTTCTGTTACAACAATAAGTTTAAACAATAAGTTGACAGTTTTTATCAGCTAAAACTTAAGTTATTTACACCTCACTATTTTCGTATTATCCAGTCGTCGTTTTATACAGTTTTAGATTTAGTAAAAAACAAACAGTAAAATAGTAGGCTACAGCAGAAACATACGTTGATTCAGTTGATGAATAAACGTTGACGTTAATTGATTCGCTTTAGTTGCTCAACTAATCTAACCGACGACTGAGAGGTGTACGTGTTGCTGGGTGCGCGCATTGAGTGGGCTGCTGTCGCTAACAAACAACCACTGATGCATCACCTGCAAGCACTAAGCAAATGATCAACGTTAGCAGTTAATGCACTTCTTCGTCAACTGCGTTGATCGTTGAAGATGGTCAACATTAAAGATTAGCTGTTACCCGTTAACGGGCACAGCCCTAATTCACACACACTGGCACATATAAAATGCTGAAACACATGAGTTAAAAATAATAGCTATACACATAATGTTTATATTATTTGTTTTATAATTTCAAATATTTTTACTTTCACCGTTATTGAATTACAGTATTACCATGTCTATAATATGGCTTTAGTAACTGTAAGGAGTCATAGGCAGGCGGCAGACAAACGCGTGGAGCGACCAACCGACTGTACACCGCCGCGATAGGGGAAATGTTCTCCAGACTAGTGGGTGCTGGAGTAGGAGACTTGCACACTCCCCCTGTTCAGGCTCCATGCTAATTGGCGCTATCTGTATTATGTTACTATGTTTCAATTCTCTTTTTAGGGTATAATTCAACATGTGTCCATATTCATTAGATGTGTATTTGGGTTTTTTAATTTTTGAGGTTGCTTTTTTTTGGGTGTTTACTGTGTTTTCTGATCACATTGTCTACAATATTGGCTGAATATCCGTTTGAAATTGATTTGTGTTTAGTTATATTTAGGGCTACTTTATTTTTATTATTTCTCATGTGATAATGGAGTATTGAGGAGTCTATGGATCATGCTGTTATAAACCTCCATTTTGTGTTGTGGGTGGTAGGAGGTTGCGTGGATAATTTGATCATTGGTGGCGAGTTTCCTAAAAATGTTATATTCCAGCTTTCCATTATTACACTTTACTATTGTTATATCTAAAAAATTAAGTTATTGTCTTTAGGCCTATCTATCTCCAAAGTAAAGTTCAAATTGCGTACAATACTGTTAAAATATTTACGTCATATATTTATTTGTCTGTGAGCACCATTGATTAACAAGGCAGTATCATCATATCTATGATAAAATACTATGTTGTCCTTATGTTTGTTCAAGTCGGAAAAGATAAACTTGTTCTCTATATGATTTAAATAAACTTCATACAACAAACATGATAAAGAGGATCCTATCGCTAAACCTTTGTTATCAAACATGAATTAGGCTAGTTAGTTCTGTTTTAATGTTTTTCTTGTTAATATTAATTATTCTTTGATAGCCATAAGGCTTAGACTTGTGTTATCTTGCAAATTGTTTTGTAATATAGCTAATGTTTCTTTGATAGGGACATCTGTGTATAAATTCACAATGTCAAACGAAGCCAAAGTTTGGTTTCAAATAAATGAGTATGTTCTTATATGTATCACTATAGCACTATGGTGAATATATAATGAAAGAAAATTCCTCAAAAAAATGTATTGGAGACAAAGGTTGGTGCTGGTTGTAAAATTAACCAACAGTCGTATGGGGATATATATAGATATTTTATTAATAATACGCTTTGAAAACATATTTTATTATTAATAAATAAGATATGCAGAACATGATTTTTTTTAAATTGCCAAAAAGACTGGTTACAGTTACAGTAAACAATTACCAATACAGGGTTATCATAAAAGAATGATAATGATAGGGTTTCATTAATTCATACAAAGACAGTAGAGAAATTTTGTGGTGTTGTATTGGTATCGATGATAGCCTATAACCCAAAAGTTTGTTTAACAGCAGTTATAACCTCAAAATTAGTTCTTGCATTGTTGTGGTAGTGTGTTTTCTGGAGTGTTCTGTGTGGAGTGTGTAATTATGTTCTCTAATAAAGAGAAAGCAAAGTGTGTTTTGTTGCTGGCTGAATTCGTCTGTAATTTCAGTACAACGTGCATTTCGACGTGAATACAGAAAAGATCAACCACATGAAAATAACATACGACGTTGGTTCAAACAATTAGAATAAACTGGATCAGTTCAAAAGCAGAAATCATCTGGCAGACTAAGTGTATCAGATGAAAAAGTTGAACTTATTAGACAATGTGCAATCAGAAGTCCTAAGGAGTCAATACCTCGACAAAGCGTAGAGTTAGGTATTCCAAAAACACTTTGAATGAAAAGTTTGGACATCGATGGATAGGCCGGCAAGGACCTATACACTTGCCTCCAAGGAGTTCAGACCTGACACCTTGCTATTTATTCTTGTGGGGGGTACATCGAAAACTTTGTTTATCGATAAAAAATTGTGACCTAAATCACTTAAAGAACAGGATTATTGAAGCAATGACAACCATTAACAAAAGCATGTTAACTAACGTTTGGTCAGAATTTGATTATCGATTGGACATTTGCCGAGAGACTAATGGCGCACATATCAAAATTTATTAGTTATGTGATAAAATTGTTTTAGATGACGAATCAGATAAAAAAGAAACAACATCAGCTGTAACTAATTCTGACATTTAAATCATGTTCAAACTTCCACCATTCTTTTATGATAATTCTGTATTATGATTATTTTGTAAGCACTATTTGACAAAAACGCACCCTCGAGGTTCCATCCCCCAACCCCGTTTCTCACTGTAGTCGTTGAGCAAACACAGTCTATTATTACTGCAACCAACAACCAGCTTCGGTTATTCAACGTTTAAATACACCTAAAACAGAAAACTAGCTCGATTAGTATGTAAACCTTGGGCTCCAGCCTCGATTGTTATATGATGCTATATACTTTAAAGATCAAACTACCTTCACATGAAAATAACATACGACGTTGGTTCAAACAATTTGAAGAAACTGGATCAGTTCAAAAGCAGAAATCATCTAGCAGGCCAAGAGTATAAGACGAAAAAGTTGAACTTGTTAGACAATCTGCAATCAGAAGTCCTAAGAAGTCAATACCTCGACGAAGCCTAGAGTTAGGTAATCCAAAACCAAAAATGCACAAAGTTTTACACAAAAGATTGATAAGAATTACACATTGAATAATAAGTTTGGACATCGATGGATAGGCCGGCAAGGACCTAGCCTATATGCTGGCCTCCGAGGAGTCCAGACCTGACACCTTGCGATTTATTCTTGTGGGGGTACATCAAAAACATTGTTCATCGAGAAAAAATTCGTGACCTAAATCACTTAATGAACAGGATTAATGAAGCAATGACAACCATTAACAAAGACATGTTAACTAACGTTTGTGGAGAACTTGATTATTGATTGGACATTTGCCGAGTGACTAATAGCACACATTTCAAAATTTATTATTTATTTAAAAAATCTGTTTCAGATGAAGATTTAGATAAATAATCAACATCAGCTGTAAGTAATTCTGTTTTAATTTAAATCAACTTCAAAATCCAACCATTCTTTTATAATAACCCTGTATATAAATGATACTTGAAAAGGATCTTCCCAGCTAAAGAATGATCCAATTGTTTAATAATGAGGTATGTAAAACATGATTTCATTAAATTTCAACATTAAATTGCAATGGGATCTCAACTTGACAACTACCTACTATCATAGAAAACATTTATTTTAAAAGCAATTACATTTTTAATAAGGGCAAGATTGGTCAAGCTCTCCTTAACAATTAGCTTACCAAACTATCTATAACAAAACTTGGGTTAATATGCAGGAGAGTTGTCTGATCGATTTAAATGCAAAATCTCGACAATTCCTCTTCAAAATAGTGTTTTATCCATCATTTCAAAACTTTAATGATGCTCTTCACTCTTTATGTTTCACAATTCATTATTTCTGTCCGAATAAAGCAATTTAAAATTATTGTTTTATGGCAATTTGAGATTATTTCGACAAATGTTTCAAAAACTTTAAGTAAAATCTATCGATTTTTTTTTTATTCCGCGCAAATGGTTATGTTTAAGAACTGTCAAACTAGATATCATTTAGTCTCAATCATACCTACCCACACCTAGTTAAAGAACAGGTCCTACAGGTCAAGGAAGGTCATTATATAAATATCTTACTTTACCTATAGTTCTTTTACTAGGTCTGGGTTTCAGACCTAGTCATCATGAATCTTATATCATACAAGCCTAGTAATATCAACCTGTATAAGTGAATGAAGTGCGCATGCACCCCAGGAGTGATTTCAAGCTATATGAATTCAATTTCTAAGATTGCTAATTAAATAATGAAATATGAGATATATTGATGGAAAAAACGCCATTGTGAAGATGAATTGAAAAGATTTGGCAATTAAATCAGTCAGACAACTCTCCTTCATATTTACGAAAACTTGAATCAACTTTACTCACCATATAATCTTAAATGTTTGCCTGATCATCTACTTCATAAAATGTACAAAATAATAGATCTTAACTATAATAATTGATTGTAATACATAATAGAGTTTTGATGATTAACCTCAAACATTAAATTAGCACATTTTCACATAATTTTCATACAATACTGTCATTTTGTTGATGAAAATCTAATTATATGAATTTATGTATTCATTTCTATGGAATTAAGACTAAACTACAGAAATTGAAACCTCAATCTACAATTTTAAACACGAGAAATCATTTACAACATTACACACAATACATTATAAAGGACACAAACAAACAAACTCCATCAACGGCTGAACGGCATCAACTACACCTGTTGTGACCTGATGGTTGATGGCTGAACAGTGAACAGCTGCTTCGATTCAACGGTTTAACAGTCAGCTGTTTTTATTTATCTTTCATTACTAGCGGATAAGTAGAAAAAGCAAGTTCAAGAATGACTTCGTTTTTATATAGATTCATTAATGACAACCAGCAGCAGGTCATAAACTTCATTATATTTACTCTTGAATTTTTATAGTAGAAATAACAAAATGTCAAAGCTTTAAGTATTTACAAAGACAAGTAAAGGGTTGTTACCGAAATTTCTAAAAGTCAGAGCATTCAAAACTTTGTTTCAAACTTCTGAATTATGCATGGTCTTTATAAAAGGAATAAAACTATTTTTGAAGTGATAAGTTCTGTAGACGAATCGTGTACGGTATATATTTTTATCTGGTTATGTAGTTTGATTAGTTAAGTTCGGACATAAAACTTCCATTCGTGTTAATTCGAGGGTGCCGAATTAAAAAAAAGCTAGCTGTAATATTTTTTCTAATAACATCAAGTCCATGACTGTGGCACGTATATTTAATTTTAGTAAAATGTTGTTAATGTTCCGTAATTTTATAATTATTTTTTTACTATTTCGTCGTTACGAAATGCCGCGAGCGAAAACGGTGCCATCAAATTTTGATGTGTTCTACTGTATTTCTTGTCTTTTTCATCTTGCATGTTCTGTGGGGTTATTATTATTTATAAAACATGATATTTGGTAAACCTGATTTTAAATTTGAAAACGGCGGGATAACGTGAATGATAAGTGGTGAATTCAGATGTTTTGTGCGAGTTTTGAAATTGGGTTAAAAGATAAAGATTTTCTTTTAAATATTAAATTTCTAAGTTTTCTGCTAAATTGTGCTATGGCTAATTTCAAAGAAGACCCTGAAATATTACTGGAACTAAATGATATTAAAGTCCAGGTATGTCTGGGGAGTCACTATTATGAAATAATGTTAGGAACATGCATTTTCCTTTTTTTTAGGTTTAAGCAATTCAGTTTTGAGGTTATTTTTTATTCAAACGAATCCTAAAACATGTGTGGGTATATTGTTAATTTTAAATCGATTTTGGATGAATGTAGTTATTTACCTTTGCCAGGTTGTTTTTAGCTTATGATTCCTTTGTTAAATATTCTAATACAGAAGGTTTTAAACCTAAAGATTATCCTGAGTATGATATTATTTAGCTCGGTACAGTGTAAATACAATAAATTGGGGAATAGTATTTTAGCCTTGGCTCATTACAACTTTATTGTAAGGTTATAGAGTTATTGTAGGCTATAAGCATTTTTGGTAATTAACTTATTTACAAAGGTATTTTTGGCGATTTAAAAAAAAAAAAAAATCATATTCTACACACCTTATTTCTTAATAATAAAATAAGTTTTCAACTCGGAGCTAACTTTTTCACAGAAAAATCACAATTATAAACTACAAAATTCAATGCATTTTTATATCACCGAAGTCAATCAACATTGAGTGCAGTTAGTACATTATATCACCCTACATAGCCTATTAAGGTAAGCTGAATTATTTACCTCAATAACTCTACGACAGGTTTAGCCAGGTGGCCATATATATGGTCATCCAGCTAGACCTATGGCCATGCATCAAACCCATACGCTATTCCAATTTCTATAAAAAGTGAAGCATTGTCATTACGCCCTAACCTATAAATGTGTTGATTTTGTAGTTTTAAATTTTTTTATTTTTCGGTGTAATAATTAGCTCCGTGTTAAATACTTATTTTATTGTTAAGAAATAAGGTATGTAAGAACATGATTTTTTTTTTTAAATCACCAAAAATACCTGAAGCACTCTTTGTAAATAAATACTCTTTTTCTTCTGTAAAAATGGAAATAAATGTAATGTTCTGAATTCCTATATGTACCTAACCTTCACATGGTAAGGATGAATTCACAAAATCTGTAGGCTGGTTCAGTTCTTAACAAAAAAGTAAGAAAACATTGTAGGCCTATTCAGGTTTATTGAAATACCAACCTGGGTTGCTTTTGAACAAATTAAAAATGTTATAGGCCTACTAAAAACTGGTTGCTTGTCTGACAACAAAATAGGCAGTAAATTTTTACAATATTTAAACCATGCCTATTTAAAACATTAAAATTCATCACCTGTTAACTACTAGGAAGTTAAATCTTAAATAAAAGTAGAATAAGCCCTACTTGGCCGAGATTACTACTTTAAAAACTACTGGTATTTCTTACCAACAAATTAAGGTGGTGAGAGGTGATGAAATCTATCTTGAGTCATTTGTCTTTAAAGGTGTTATTTTTGAGAGTTGCAAATAAGAAGATGGAAGTGAGTAAGGTACATATGATCTGTGTAACTCATTTTAATGTTAATTTTCAGGCAAGTCTAAAATCTATTACTTTTTCGTTCCTAAGAGCATGTAGCTAACCATAGCTACCTGTTCTACGCAGTCACTAAAGTTATTTTCATTCCTGGGATGTGGCCTTGGTCCTGTTTTAGTACTTTAGTTGAGTGCCTTTTTAAATCACCGATGGTGGGTTCATCTGGTTGTTGAACGGCATGCCCCTTTGTTTAGTGATTTCGAAATCTATGTTCATCTGGTAGTAAGTCTATTTGCTGTGTTCTAAATTTAGCATCATGGGTAAGCAAACTCCTTGGCAGCTTGTGGCCCCAAAATAGATAAATTGTTATGAAAAATAATTTTAACAAATCTTTATTAAGTCGAAAATTGTTTTAAATTTAATGTTTGTTCACAATTAAACACAATTTTTTAAGAAATTTAAATAATTTATTTAAATAGGTAATAATATTAGGTAGGTACATTTGCCGGCAGTACATAGTCTGTGCATGCAGCCACAATCGTACTACTCACTATGAAAATATAAAGCATGGCGAGTCACTCCAGCGTTCACGACCATTTCTCACACAATCAACTTTTCATTTTTTACTGGAATGTGTAATTTAAAACAACCAAATCATAATTTTTAATGAAATTTATAAACCTAAACTTTTACTGAAACACCTCACTTTATTTCTGTTACTTAATTACAATGGACAATTATTCACTATTATATTCTATTGTCCATTCGCCTGGATTCTGTTATTCCAGCTTTTCAACTCCACTCAGCTTTCATCAGAATCATCTGAACTTTCATAATATGATTCACTGTCACTGTTTTGGAATTATAAGGGATTCAACTATATTATTTATGGCTGGTTCTTGAACTAGGTACTCGTCTTGACGTTTTCAACATGTTGGCATTTCCTTACACAATACTCAGGATCCAAACTTAACACTCTTTCTTTGTAACATTTCTGCTTGAGAAGTAATGTAAGAAACGTTTCTGCTGGCCATCCTTTAATAACAGGCCAACCCAGCTCAATAGGATTGAGGTCAGGATGATAAGCCGGAAGTCTCAGAATGTCATGCCCTTTATTTACCACTATTCTGTTAATTAGGTATCTATAAAGCCTAGGTTTGTACATTTTTACAAGTTTGTACAGTTTTTAAACATACATACTCTCACTAAATGGAATATTGTTCTTAGCAAGCCAATCTTTCATTTCTTGCATTTTACCGCGGGCCTTTTCGAGTTGTACATTGTGATACAATGACAACACTGTTTGGGTTCAAATTTGGTAGGCCTAACAACTTTTCTTTTAGCCATTTTACAGACATGTCACGATTAATATTGTCATGGTAATCACCACTTTTGTTAATGGCTTTACACATAGCAAGTGTGCCAGGGACAAAGCCTGCTTCACTACAGGATGTATATTAATTATCCTATCCCTATGACAAATTGGACTACAGGCACCACTATTTGACCTGTCTGACCACGACTTACTTGAAAAGTGGCTAGAAAGAATGTACTACTTGTCGAAAAAAATAGTCTTCATCCACCTAAACCCAAGTTACTTTAAAATATGCCTTAAACTAGTTTCATTGCCCTCCTTAGAGTTAGTGGCACCTTTTAACTCCTTTAAGAGCTCCACAATAGGTAGTCGCTTTGTCTGCAAATGGAAATTGTACACTATTCTTCTCACAACACATTTATCAAAGTCATCCAGTTCTGTAACTGGCCTTTCTGTTGATCAGAATGTCTTATTGGTGTTGAAAAAACTTCACATTGTCATCACTTTTGTTAAGTTTACTCAGTTCACTATTTATTTTTGTTACTAAACCCTCACTAACATCAGTAGGTGCAGCATTTATTAGGCGAGGTTTAAGTAACAGAATTTTCACACTTTTGATGTCTGCTTCCTCTTTCATAAATTTATACAATACAAACCAATTTCCAGCTCTGGCTATGTTTCCCACCTAATTTTGATTTGAAAAGCACATAACTGTCAGTTGAACAATAATTCAGCGCAGGCTACCGACTGTAAACTGAGAAAGGATTGCGGGAAATCATGGCGGAAGCATGATTAACTAAATGTTTGTAGAAAAGTTGGCCCGCTCCACCCCCATCCTTTGCAGCTAGCTGAGTCAGCACTGTGACTACTGTGTATATTATTAAATTTTCACAATTATCACACTTTCATCACTTTAAACACAAGCACACCTATAGATAACTGTGGACAACTTGCTTACATTTGGCAAACAATATATATATATATATATATATATATATATATATATATATATATATATTACAACGGACACAACCCGTTGTAGGTCCTGGATTTTGAATTTGTAATTAATTTTATAAATTTGAATATTCCGGACTTACCGTGGGCTAAAGCCGCATGTAGGTCACGAAAATCATGTTGACGCGGGAGGGTAGTTATCTGGCTAAGTTAAACTCTTGGACCCTGCCTGTTCGAAAAGGAATAAGGACTTGTAAAAAATACTTAAAAATTAATACGGGAAGCCAAAATCCAGAAATTAAATAAAAACAAATATCTTCAGGAAATGCATTACGCTAACCGCGGGTGTATTAACTGCAAGATTAGATAATATAAAGTCACAAAGTTACGTAAAATACAGACTATTAAAGTATGAGGAGAAATTCAAAATTCCTCTAAATTGAAAAAGAAAAGGTTTTTCAGGCTTTTCATAAGAAGGCCTAAAATAAAGGTGAAATAAGTTTTTGCGAAATTTCGTTAAATAAAAAAGTTAATGTTAATCCACTAAGTTCAAGTGATAAAAAAGTATATAAAAAAGAAAGTTTTTTAAATTCTAACCAAAACAAATTTTAGTAATGATAAACTAAATGTATAATTAAAAAGAAAAACTTGAAATTTTATTAAAGGAAAAAGGTGACAGAATTCGCACCTTTACAGCAAGATAAAAAGTTAATCTTAAATTTGTATTAACTCAAAACGCTAAATAGTATGCTGATAACGTAGTTATGTAAAAATAACCCAGTATTTAAAATATGTTTCGGGAGTAAAGGAAACCCCAAGTTTGTAGAAAATCGTTTAACTCCCTAACCCTACAGCAAGACAACCAGAAGCAGAAAAAAAGAGAAAATCCGGCTAGTTAACACAAACCAAAAGGACATAAAGAAGTGAAAACAAAAAACCGGGAAAAACAAAAAACAAAGACTTTTCCGGGAGAAATCGCCACGGGAAAACGGGCGCGGGTCGTGTACGCGAACCAAGAATCGTACGAACATCACTCGAGTTCGTGGGTAAAGAAGACAACGAGCTGAATTCAAAAATGTCACTCTCAATAAAATAGGGAAAACCCTGGAGGAGTTACAAAGGAAAAGGATTTTCAATAGCCAAAACTGCACGGAGAGAGATAAGAGTTGTACGGTAGAAGGGGCTGGCTGAAGATGAGTCTATATAAACGATTGCTCGGGGAAACTCGAGAGCCTTGATATTTTTGCGATGTAAGTGAACACATAGAGTCTTGATATTTCTTCGATGTAAGTGAACACATCGAGCCTTGATATTTCTGCGATGTAAGTGAACACATCGAGCCTTGATCTCGTTTTTTTTATAAAATACCATAGTATGCAAAAAGCTAAGTATTTTCTTAGTTAACATAATAATTTGTATAACAAGTGTGAACATACGTCATTGCGATATTAATTTGGAATGCAGCAATAGACACAACTGTAATCTACAAGAACGTCAGTGGCAACTTAGTCATTACAAAGTTGGCCTAACTTGGATTATTCTGGAGAAGTAACATAACCTACATAGCAGCTGATATATGGAGTGATTCGTATAGCTTCCGGATAGGACTCCAGGACATCACCAGGCGACCACTTGGACATGCAACTTTAACGTCGAGAGAATAGCCGAACCGGGACTTCAGACACGACATCACCACAACCATCTTTAAAAATTCATCCAACATTCTTCCAGACAACCCTACAGGGATCAACCTTCATCAACGAGACAACTTAACCAGCACGCAGAGCATCTGTAGCCTGCCATCGCTAAACAACGCTCGCGGACTTCATATCAAACGTCGCGACGCCTGGACAGTTGAGAAAAGGTCGGTAGAAACGTAAATACGTTAGTCCCTGATAAAATTTGCCTGAATTAAATTCAAATAAATTTATTTTCAAATACTGGGTTACTTAGGATGTTATAGATTAGATAAAATATTTGTATTATTAATTAAAAATTAAATTCATTAAATCGTAAATTCGAATTAAATCTTTTATTAAAATATTAATTAAATCAAACTGGGTATAAAATATTAGAATAAATTATAGTTAGGTAAATAATTGGTTCTGCCTTGTAGTTTAAGAAATTATTATTAAATTGAAAGGAAAGTTATTATTTTGTATTTGTTGGAGAAAGTAAAATCCAAAAAGTTTTATTTTATGTTTGAAATAAAAAAAAAATATATTAAAATTTTATTTGCTTTATAAAAAATTTATTATTTACAAAAAAAACACCTAGTATTCAAATATCCCAATAGTTTATGAGTTATAGATTAAGAATTGATGCATTGAAATTTCATAAAATATTTGCAAGCACAAATAAACAATTTACAAGGTTAGTTTCAGTGTACTCACTACTCAGAGGTTTACAAAAAGTAAAATCATTCACTTGTGTCCTAACTGAGCTAGAATCAAATATAAAGTACTGGAAGTATAACGTAGAAGTTTTTTTTTAGTCAGGATATTCAGAAAACTGAATATTCGACACATAGTTATTTCACCTAGGCCAAACAAAACGAGATTGCCTATAAAACTTCCAGTAGGTGGAAATAACTTATTCTCAAACGAAAAACCGTTGAATAAATCGGCGTCCCAAAAAAAAGTGGGGTCCGAAAACATCATTCAACTTAACCAAGAAAAGGTTTACCGTTGGAATATATATATATATATATATATATATATATATATATATATATATATATATATTGGACGTTTCGAGCCAAGTGTTGTGCTGAGAGCTGACTATTATAATTAAATATGGAAAGACTTATGAGAAACAGTAAGTCATGGTAACCATGGCTATGTGATCAACTTGTGAATGGTTAGAAATATCTGATTCAGAGCCCTTCAGTATGTAGCTGGAATCCTAAACAATAATGTTTTGACGAATGATGATTGATTTAGGTTTCACCTATTTCAGGTTGGTTTTTGGAACTGTAAACTATTTGCATTTGTATTTAAGTTGCAAAAGCTGTTAAAGTTTAAGTTGAGTTATTCACAATTTTTAATAATCAATTTTTTAAATTGCTAAATGTATTGGTCAGTCAGTAAGTATACAAACAAAAAACTACAATCTTTGTTAAAAATATATTAACTTTAAAATAATTGAAATATTTTTGTATTATAAATGAAAATTTGAATAATTATTAGTCATTGTTTAAAAAAATGTCTAATCAAAATGTTATAATACAGACTCATCTTGCAGGTTCGTTATCAACTTACTCAATCTACATTTTCCACCTCAAATTTAAGCCTACATGGATTGGTTGTAGAAAAAGCTCCTTGTAAAATTTTAATTTCCAATCGTACTGCTATACTGCCACCATTAATTTCCGTAGTAAAGAGTAAGTAAACAGTGCACCACATCCTTTTTTTGGCAGCTTTTAATTTGACAACTAGAGGAACTAATGATATGGTTGTATTTGGGAATGACTTACCATTATTCATTTAATAATTTGGTTCACCAATCTCAATCCTGTAGTGTGGCACCCTTAATATCATACCATTCTTAGATAGAAAAAAACTTGAACACCATATTTCACAAAAATTACGTTTGCTTAATCAAATGCGTTTCAACGACAAAGTCGCCATCCTCAGTGATAAATGAGCTACAATAACTAAACTATAACTATAAATAATCTGGTGTACGAGTTTTTTCTATGTAATATTATCTCACAAGTCAAGCTCAATATCTATTTATAAACATACCATTCTTTCTAAACTTAGATCTTGAGAAATTAATTTTCCTTGCTTTTTAGAGCTAAAAATGCCATTGACCAAGGGGTTTTAATACTGCTTCAGTATTTGCTTTCCAGTCATGAACATGCCAATCTTTTCCAAGTTGTGCTATTTTACAAGTGTTTGACGATCACTTTGTAGTATTCATCTGCATTGTTAATCACACGTGTTTAAAATTACCCTTCCAAGTTAATGAACATTTTATCAGATGGTGTAATTAGGTGGCTATCTACAGTGAAGTTAGTTTTGTTCCTGTATCATGAGTCTGGATGATTTTTTTTCCTTTTCATTTTCTTAAATTTTGCAGTAATGGTTTTATATTAAAATGATAGTTTAATTGTTTGCTATCTCATTCATAACATTTTCATACATTCTGTTATTAAAACACTACAATATTTTCAAATCTTTAACATCAGGCCTTATTAAAACACAGTAAAGAATAAACTAAAAGTTAGTCTAGTTAACAGCTGGTGAAATTCACTGTTGTTCTTGAATATAACTTGGAACATCTTTAATTCTTGTTATTAAATAAAAATTGAAATAAACTTGTTAAATGGCAAGTTAAATTAAACTAAAATTTGTATACTAAGTAACTTACTGTGAGACATTTATAAAGGTAATATCTAAATCTTTTCCTGTTTATAGTTGTCAACAATTAAAACTCAGATAAAGAAGCTGATGAAACCACCATCTGATCCAGACATAATGTTGGAGTTAATTGATTCAGGTAATATTAAATTATATTTCCTTATAATGAAGCTATTTTATGACAAGCCTCTTGTAGGCCTTTGCCTGAGGACAAATCATCATCTAAAACATAGTCTAATGATATTGGTTTGTCACACTATGTAAATCCCCTCTTTCCTACAATAGTCAGTCTCTCATTAACTTACTCTACACACAATTCATAGCCTAAATCATGCCTTGACTCTCTGTTGTTTTTATCGGACTTTAAAAAAAAAAAAAAAATATTGTCATAATCTATATAAGATTTACAACAACAAGATATATAGCCTATAGATTCTTGTAGTGGTACTGGAATAATGAATGAAATGAGTATAATTTTCTTAGAATTTTACGAGGCTAAAAAAAGAGGAAGTGTAAAATATGTTTTAAAATTATGGCAGTTTCTATTGTTTCTTACTAAATCTTTTGCGACTTAAGTATGAAAGTAACTACCCAAAATGTGTTATATTATTTATTTATTTAAACAATTTTATATATTCCTCTATTATTTACAAAACAAAGAGAAATTCAGTTTATTTTTTAGGAAATACCTAACTATTTCTATATTTGATAGATAATTTAAGGAATAAATTTTAAAATATTAAGTATAAAGTTTACCTTAACATTATTTAAATTATGCAACTGTACTGTTACTAGATTATCAATCATTTGATAATCCTGTCAAATGTATTTTTTGTATCTATAAAATCCTGATACCCTTAAAATATTAAATTTATTCATTGTTAGCAACAATTTTTACCTAATTTAAAGACACATAAACATGAATATTCTCCGTAACACAAAAAGGCCCGAATTCTTTCTATGGTTCTTATGAAAGTCAGATTGAAAAGTACCTAACAGATTACGTAAACCGGGGCTACTTTGCACCGCAGGTGGTTACTTTGCCCCAGCGACGAAAAAAGTTACTACGTAAACTGACGGCAATTCAATGAACTGAAAACACGTAGTTTCGAGTTTATCCGTTAGGTAGTACCACTAGCAGTACCATACATCATTTTCAGACCATCCCGCCATTTTGAAGTTGATTTATACGTTTGGAAATTTTGTGCCAAAATTTGTTGTGATTTTGCTTCGAAAAAAGTGGCGTTCTCAACCCATTTTCAGACTTCTAAAGGTAAGCCAAGGTGTTTATTTATGTAGGGCAACAATTTGTTAATAAAATTACACCGCTAAACAAATGTTAGCAAGTGTTTTTTGTGACTTACAAATATTTCAGTTTTATAGGTTATGTTTCGGGTGAAAATGGGGTAACTTTGCCCCAGCAACAAAAGTGGGGCAAAGTTACCCCCTACTAAAATCTCGCCTGTTTTCATCAATTAGCTTGTTTTTTTAGTATGTTATTACACTCTAAAACAAGCAGTGTATGTCTGTATGCCGTATGCCCAAATGGAAGTAAAAGGTAAGTTTTAAAAACATTTACCTACCTACCACATTACAGCTCAATTTTTTTTCCCCAGATGGTTCGAGTGTACAAACGAAAACTTGGTGCTCGACGCTATGCAGATTATTCACCAGAGCAGTTAGAGGAATGTTTGCAAGCAATAAGGGATGGTTCATACAGCCATCGTCGAGCTGCAGAACACTTTAATATACCTAGACAAACTATTTTAAACAAACTGAAACAAAAACATAGTAAACAAGTAGGGAAACCTACAACATTTTCCAGAGATGAGGAGGAATCTTTTGTTTCGTACATAGAAACATTGAGTGATTTTGGCTTCCCAATAACTACGGAAGATCTCAGGAATGCCGTAAAATTTACTTAGAGAGAACTAGTCGTGTCGTGAAGAATTTCAAGTGAACAAGCCTGGCCTTGAGTGGCTAAAACATTTCTTGATGCGTTACCCAAGATTGAAAGAGCGTATAGCATCCAACAAAAAGAGAAGTCGAGCTGCAGTTACCGAAGACATCCTTCAGGATTATATTAAAAACTTGCAAGAAGTTATCAAAGATGTACCTCCTGAAAATATTTGGAATCTAGACGAGACCAATTTGGCAGATGACCCTTCAAAGAAGAAAGTTATTTGTCGTCGTGGCACAAAATATCCTGAAAAACTGTGTATTTTTTCCAAATCAAGCACCTCTATTATGATTTGCGGCAGTGCGGCTGGTGAAATATTGCCACCCTTTGTTGTGTACAAAGGTACCCAGATGCGAGACATTTGGACCGAAGGTGTGCTAAAAAACACTCGCTATTTTAGCACAAAGTCTGGGTGGTTTGATGGGCCAGCCTTTAATGAATGGTTTGAGAGTTTGTACCTGCCACGACTTAAGAAAGCGGCAGGAAAAACAGTTGTGGTTGCGGATAACCTATCCAGTCACTTAAATGTCGTTATTTTTGAGAAGTGTAGAGAAAATAATATCAGTTTTGTATGCCTCCCCCCTAACAGTACTCATTTAACGCAAACGTTAGACGTGGCTTTTTTTAGACCTATGAAGGTTGCTTGGAGAAATATCTTAAGTGACTGGAAAAATACCTCAAACGGTATGAAAGCAGGAGTTTTGCCCAAGCATGTCTTCCCTTCATTGCTGAAAAAACTTCTGGAAGACTTGGAGCCCAACATGGAAAAAAATCTTGAGAGCGGATTTAAAAAAACTGGTATACATCCATGCGACATACAACCTCTATTGGACAGAATAGGCCAAAAAGCAGTTGAACCCTCAGCTGTGAGCTCAGCATTTTTAGAACTTGTGCAAACAACCAAATCCATAATAGGCGAAACGTCCACAAACACTAAAAGAAGGAAGAAGATACAACTTCCTGCAGGTTAAAGCCTGTCTAACGAAGAAATGCTAAATACCATACTGATTTCCCCTGCTAGCACAAGCAAGGCCTCTAATAACATAGTCAAGTCCAAAACTAAGAAGCCCCCTAAAAAGAAAAGTCAAAGAAGTTATAAGGGAAGTGATGATAATGATGTTTTAAGTGAAATGGAATTAAATCTCAGTGAAAGTTCAGATGAAGACTGGGAATCATTCCGGAAAAAACTACTGGAATTGATAGAAGAAGAAAACAGGAACGTAGAAAACAACGTACTCTTTCAACCAAAAGTATCATTTGTATAAACTATTTTTGGTTTTTACAATATAAGTATCTTTAAACTGAAGGATTTTTCACTCGACTGACCAAGAAAATTGTCACTATGTTCTACTCTCAAACATAGTTTACAAAGAAGCTTTAGTTGTAAAGCTAAAAAATATATTAACACTAATATTAAACTACTAAACATTTGCCTTAAATCTAGTCCAATGTTATCAAACGCTCTGACACGAAATGGTCGATTAACTATATCTCAATTAAAAATATCTACAGATTTGGAATCTCATGGTTATGAATCAGTCGAAGAATCCTTCATTCTACCGTCTGTCTGTCTTGTAGTTTTATTACCTTAAGTAGAATATAAACTTTTATAATTTATTTTTATTCATAATTTATTTATTTTTTGAAAAAGAAAAAAAACAGTTATATGATCACACACTATTATTTATAACACTAGAACAGACAGACAGAGGGAAAGGAATGTACAAAATCCATATTCTTTTCACTCTCTCTGTCTGTTCTAGTCTTATAAATGATAGTGTGTGATCATATAAATATATGATATTTTCCTCAAAATAAATAAATAATGAATAAAAATTGAAATTATAAAAGTTTATATTCTACTTAAGGTAATAAGACTAAAACAGACAGGGGTCGAATGATAGGATTATTTGATTAATTCTTAATCAGCCCCCCTTCGACAATGAGATTTCAAATTTAATCAAAATACGTGCTAATCTCCCATTTTGATAGACACATATATTAGTTATGTTGGAATAGATCACATAAGTTCAATTGTACAGTAGTTTTGTAGAGTTATTTGAGGAGAAGCATCCACACTAGTAAATTTCTTCAAAATTTGTGGGTTTAAAACCTTGTAGTTTAATTGACATGTGTAATAGTAATTTCTGAAAAAAAGTGATAAATTTCTACGATTTAGACGTAAATGTAATTAGATTTTTGGATATACGAAAACATGTAAAATGTTGGTGTTGAGAGTCGTAAAGAATGTCTGTAAAATTGAACTTATGTGATCTAGGTTCCATCTACAATGTTAAATTTTAGACTCATATATAGTTTTATAAGATTTTTTTCTAAAGACAATATTCGTTGTTAGTCGCCACATCATTTTAGAACCAACTTCGGTGTACTTTTAGAATAACTTTCGAGTACCACATTTGATGCAAGAACATGGATTTTTGAGATAAACATTTTTTATAAATTTTCAAAATTTGGTTTTTTTATTGATCTACCATAACATACATAGAGTGTACCTTGGAAAATCTCTTCAAAATGTATACTTTGGTCGCAATTTACACAAACTTTGTTTTTTGTTTTTAAGGAAAAGGAAGTACAATTTTTTGAAATCCATGAAATTTTGATTTTTATGTTTTTCTACCGTAACAATTAGATAGAAGTGAACAAGTAATGTCTCCTGACAAAACGCTTCAAAAAGTACATTTTAGCTCACATCACTAATTTTACTGTTCAAATTACCGTTGTTTTTTTTTCCGTCCTCACTACCGAAGGTAGGGAACTTTTGTATTCATGCAGGAAGGGAAAACAAATTTTGTTCTCGGAATCGAAAATTTTCACTCCCATTTGCGTTTTAACATCAAGGAACAAATTTGTTTTAAATGGCTCAGATTTATGGGAAACTCATAATTCCGAGACTTGAAATATCGAGACTCCACTGTATTCAAATTAACATCAGTTGTTGTATAGCCAACATCAGGATATTTTTTTTTCTCATCATGGTATAGAAAAAGTTATATAATGAGCACAGTTATTTTTGACATAATTGCGGACATATTTATATATGGTGCCCATAAAAATGCTCTAGAGCAGGGGTCTCCAAACTTTCCAGCATTATGGCCATACTGATTACTCCAGTAAGTTCCAAAGATGAAACCGATTTAATTTTCCTGCCATTATTTATAATTTCAAGACTAGTCTCTGAGCATATGCCCTGAGCGAGCATACATTTGTTAAATTTGCTAGTTCAATTACTATTATGTACTAACTGTACTTTATTGATAGGACTGCAACACTTGACAACACCTGGTGGTCACAAGTGGAAATAGGTAGTGGTAACTATCAGTTAACTATCATCAGTCTTATTTTCAGTATCCGTCCGGAAACGAACGAATAATGATGTGGCCACACACGGACATTTTTAGTGTAAAATTTAACGAAGAGCTAGCCTCCGAATATTTTAAAACAATGTTTTTAGTGTCGTATATGTTCAGTGTCGTGTTTATGTGTTTTATTTAAGTGTCCTGCACCTGACGAAGCCGACTGTGATCGGCGAAACAGCTGTAGTGATATACAATAACAAGAATTGCTCTGACTACTAATAAAAGGTATTTATCTAGAATATACATTCAGCAATTCAAAAGCGAAAAATATAAAATCAATTTGGTTTTATAAGAATATACATAAATCTCATTAGTATTTTATGCGTTATAATGTTAGTGGGATTCATTTCAATTATTTGTTAGTTATGCATAAGTTAAATTTTCTTCGTATTATACTTGTCACTAAGTTTTACCTAGCAAGTAAATAAAACCGAGTTATTATCATTCTGTTTTTTTTTTTTTTTTTTTTTTATGGAACTTATCACTACAAGAATAAATCTGATTACTTTTGCGAGCCAGATTTGGCCGGCTGGCAGTAGTTTGGTGACCTCACCGTTAGAGCACCCTCAAAATGATGATCAAAGACGGCAGCCAATTTGGTACTTACTTCAGGTTTTTGCTTATAACTTCATTATTATAAAAGTAAAAGATGTCAAAATTTTACCAAATGAAGAATCCATCTCTTCACCAATAAAAATATTTTATTCTTGGCTGAAACTTACAAAATACTTGAAATTTAAATGCATGGACAGAATTTTTTGTCACACGCAGTTCAATGATGAATTAAAACTAAAGGAGAGGAGACAGCATACACTTCATTGAACAAAAGTTTTAATAACTTATGGAAGAACTTTTACGAATGACAGAAAAAAACATCGTTTGAATTCAGACTCTGCAATTACTTTGTACGCTTTCCGAGCATTGTTCAATCATTCTCTCTTTTTAATTTATTCAAAATTTTCATTTCCTTTCTCTTTTTTACTCTTTTATAATGTTGTATTTAAAAGTGTACATAGTTTCTTTTTTGAAAAATCAAAAATTGGATAAAATAATAAAAAATAATCTGAAATAGGTAATTTTACATGTTAATTTGACAAACAATGTTTTTGTTAGTTATCCTTTCAAGTTTTATGAGTTATGAATTATTGACTGTGGGTATTGCTATAGGTTGGTGGTAAGTTCTTAGCAAACTAAAGGTTTTTATTTATATATTTTCTTCATTACAACAGCAACAATAGTAATATCAATAATTTGAGATATTTTCATATTTAATTACTGTATTGTAATATCAAAAATATAAACCCAGGCCAAGTACCTGTTACAGTTCTCAATCAAACCCTATAGGTTATATGTAAAGAATTTATTATACATACATGGAAAAAATGGAGCATATAAATATGTTTTGATGACATATTGAAATGGTGTACCTGCGAATAATCGGGAAATAACTGGATTGTAGCTGGTGGAATAGTTTACTCGTGTAATCTGGAATCGTAACGCCAGAAAGATCAGACTCATTGTTAATTGTAGGTCACGTTACATTGTTTGATTATACTTTCTTCAGAAAAAAATAGTATGAAAAGGCTGGTGAAGATAGGTTTAATGGTTTAAATTTGGTCAATATATATTTAATCATTAATTATCTAGGTTAATTTATTAAGCATCACTTTTATTGATGTGTATTCTATTGATTAAAAACTGTGATGAGAAAACAAGTTGTTGTTAAAGTTTTTTTTTCATTTGAAAGTGGATAAAGCAATACGAAAATTTCATTAATGACCAGCTTTGGTCAGATATATATATATATAATGATCTGTCGACATATGTAGGAACTGGTGGCTTGATTGAAGTTGTAGATGACACTACACTTACAATTAAAGCAGATTCTACACAAAATTTGGAAATACAATCTCTTACTGTTAGTACCCTGCGTATTAACATAACTTAAATTATGGATTTTCATTACTGTTGAGACCGATGGTTCTTGGTGGAATTCCATGTTTAAAGATAATAAAAACACAATTATTTATTTTGTAATATCCACTTTTAATTAGTCTAGCCGACCAATGGTTTCCATTTCCATTTCCATAGCCGACCAGATTTGTATAACTTTCCATTAGTAAAACCTTTAAAAGTTATTTGTACTTTGAACAATCAACTGGTTTTCCCAATATGTATTGTTCCTATGGTCATTGCCCAGGCCGGGTATTTCCCCAACCTTCCATTCATTGTATCCTAACTCCCACCCTCTAGTTTTAAGGTTTTCTGTTTTTGTCTTTTTTCTTCAGTCTGTAATACAGCCTCGTCAATGCCTTAGCAGGCGAAACCATTGGTCGGCTAGACTAATTAAAAGTGGATATTACAAAATAAATAATTGTGTTTTTATTATCTTTAAATTATGGACTTTCTGTATGGGGTAACTCAACAATCCAAAATGTAAGACGAATATTTATACTACAGAAAAGAGCAGTGAGACTGATAACTGACCTGGGCCAAATAGAATCCTGCAAATTGGCTTTAAAAGACCTTTCTGTATTGACTTTACCTTTTATGTACATTTTTGAGGTAATAATGTACTACAAGTATAAATATATGCCCAATGTCAAAAGACAAGTGCGTAACTATAACAATAGGAAAAAATAAATATAAATGACCTCCAAAAGAGGCCACCCAGACTTGAGAAGCATAATATATTGCCAAGTCAGGCTGGTGTTATCTTTATAAACAAACTCAAAAAAAACAAACAAATTCTGGACAAAAAGCCTTTAAAACAGTTACTACTTTCCTGAATCCTTTTATTCGGTGGCGGAGTTCCTTAGCCATATTGGGAGGTAGAATGAAAAAATTACCGATAGGGACAGACATGGTGTTGTGGCTTTTGTTAACACTTGCAATGCAATATATATATTATCAACGGCAGTGTTCAAGTATTTATTTGTTTATATTATAATAAATTGTTTGTTATACTGTCTCTATTTTGGTACAAAATTGTTCATGGTTTTGATTGTAATGATTAACTTATTATTGTGAAGATTTGAAATGTGTTTATATATGTATAATTGTTAAGTGTCTTGTAATGTATCTATGAATTATGACTTGTATACAATTTTATTGTCTCCCCCAATAGAAAATAAATGAAATGAAGTTTACAGGTTTTATTCGTATATAACTCAAGAACAAATCGGAATTTTGTGAAAGCTAATATACTTACTCAAATGGAGTTTGCACAAAATCTCTTACGACACAGCACATATGTTTGTAGATACATATTGTTCCAAAAACACTATCAAAAAAATTTGCTGAATAAAGTGATACGGTGTTTACCAAATTATATAAGAACATAAGCAACACCAAATGTAAAAAGAATAGATATTGTTAAGGTTGTTACAGACCCAAGTGGCAAGAAAAAGAAGAGGGTTAAGAAACAGAATGCATGTGACAAGTATAACACTGATAAACAAGATGTGTTCAGCATAGCTAGACGCTCGCCAAAGTGGAGTTGTGTCATCTCATGTTACAAATCCACAACTTGACTGGGGCTGGATAAAAAATGAAGGGCGATATATACCAAGGTGGACGACTTACCTTATGCTGTGAAGTCTTGTATTGAATTTGTGAGCTGCACCTGCAAAAAGCGAACTTAGGCTACATGCTGCTGTATGGGTGTAGGGTAGAGAATGTGTCTTGGAATAATGTGTCAGTTCTTCATAACTGAGTATTTCATTTTAATTATTATTACTATATATAGGATCCAAATTTTGTAAATTTTTCATAATTTGAATTATTTGTAGGTGAATTAATGACACTTGTTTTCTGCTTGGATTGTTAGCGTGAGGTTTTTCTAAAATAACACGGGTCTATCTTAAAATGACTGACCCGTGATGTTGTAAAAAAAGACTTAGGCTTACATGGTGGTAATTAATATACTGTAAGTGACGCTAATTTTATAAATAAGGGTAAGAAGGTTAACAATAAAAATAACACAACTTACAAAATCAAATACAGATTCTTTATACATAAATTGATTGCTATTTACAAAGTCCCCATTACTATACAATTACACATGAATATTTACTAATTAGGTACAGTATACAATGATTTATCAGTTGGATTTAGTCATCATAGGCTTTGCACTATAAGACCTTCACCATGTAAATTTTTAAAATGTTATTTTCTTATTTATTTTTACTAAAAATGTTTATAACTTATTTATAGGATGAATGAATAAATATCGATATTAAATGGTAAAGAAGTAAGGTTGAATGATAAAGCTTTCTTTGTTGGAATTCTAGTAAAATAGGTTAAACAAAATTATAAATTTAAAGTTATCCAATCCACTGAAATAAACATGTTTGTTTTTATTTTATAGAACCTTGTTATTTAGGTTATATGTGGAAGTTATGCAGTAGAGTATATATGTTAAGTTAAATTTTGTACAGAGATGCACAGTTAATTATAGTAAGCAATAAATAGATGGGTTGAATTGTCTCATATTTCTTCGCCTATAATACAAAATTTGTTAAGCAAATGGATCTAACAAGAAAAAATCTTATCAATAAATTATAGTTATAGATACATATTTAGCATGTCTTATTTATAGGACATTATAATAATCCAATTTAACTTGCATATACATAGATACGAGCAAATTTAGAAATTGCTGTAATAAACATCTTGATTTTGCATCTTTAGTGTGGAAAGTAGCCTAATATATCTGAGTTGTCTGCTCATTCCCTGCTTTCCAATAAACCAATTCTATCTCTTTGCAATACATTTCTATTGACCTATTTCTATTCACTAACTTAAAAATTACAAAAATTAAAAACAAATCGAAGTAAAATGATTATATTTAATATATTTATTAATGAAGAAATGTTTGATGAATTATATACCCTGTTTTATGTTCCTCAGGAGATTTAATAAAAAAAAAAAGTTCATTTACACTTTTTTTCAGAAACACTTTCTATCTGCCTGTCTGTTTTTAAAATTTGAAATTACAATTTCCTAGAGGACCAGATTCAGATATTGAGTTTATATTATTTTATTTATTGAATTTTATATCCTAGTGTAAACCTAATAATATCTGCCTTAAAAAAAAGTTATATTTGGTTTATTTAATGATACACATATTTATGTATTTTTTTGTGCAGATCAAGCATAGTCAAACTCAGGATTATTAGTAAAAACTCAATTTCTTTGTAATGTAACTAAATCACATGTAATGTTTTCATGGATTCTATTTTTTTATTTATTATTATTATTATTATTATTATTTATTTTGAACTAAATAACAGATAACTCCATATAACTTTAATATTCAAAATATCAAATTATTAGCAGAAATAAGAGAATGTCTTTAACCTATAACCGTATTCCTATTGTTCAATTTTGGCAATAGAGATTCCTCAATTTTATATACCTTGGAGATTAGAAGCTTTGTGGTATTGTTTATTAGTTTAGTCCAAAATTCTACAATTTATGGTCAAGAAATTCCTAGATTACTGTAGGCCTAATAAATTATTACATTTATTGTTTTCTCATTTACCCTTTGATGTACAATAAATAAATAATTATCATCATGTTGATCATTAATAAAGGAAACTGTTTAGTCTTTTATACATTTTTTGTAAAGAAGATTTCCAAAATATTTGTTGACAAGTGTTTCAAATGGGAGATATTTTGAAATGGATTTGTGTAAAAAATATATTTTAAGTTTAAATCTGTTCCTTAGAGATATACAGAAAATAAAGTGTTTCTGTCAAAGCGGGTTATGAACCATTTATTTGGTGTCCTATTCTCAATTTCAATTCTTCTCGTGGCACATTATATATATATATATATATATATATATATATATATATATATATATATATATATATATATAAGAAACTTAATAATATTCATTAGTTAAACATCCATTAGATGACAGTAATAAATCAGTAAGTGAGGAACCTGATGAAATGACATTAAGAAGACATTTTTATGTGAAAAGTGCAAGAAAAATTATCTAAATGTCCACACCCATTAGATTACAGAAATAAATTAATAAGTGAGGAAATTGATGAAATGACTTGAAGAAATTTTCATTTGTAAAGTGAAAGAACAATTTTCTAAATATCCACTTATATCCTTTGGACCATTATACCTAACAAGGATTATATACACTTACAGTTTAGATTATCAGCTTTTAAGATTAAATAGAATTTGTAAAATTGTATTATGGAATTATAAATATACTTAATAAGACAGTTCTTAACGGAATTATTCATGTGCAAACATATTAGTGTTTGTCAATGAATTAGGCATACACAAACAAATTATAATTGAGCACTTACTTGTTCTTAATTACAGTTGAGAAGATTTATTTAATGATACTTCCAAAATAATATTAGCAACATTAATTGTATCTTCTATAAACGTGTCTAGTCTCATTTCATGAACATAAGTATTATATTTATAATTACATCATGTAAAATCCATCATAGGAAAATAAATTCATAAATTCTGTAAAATGTATTAGAACCTCCATTATTGTATGAGATTTGATATTATAGTTAATACTGTAGGCCTACTTATAATTTTGAATATATTATATGTTGCATTACGTTTCTGCTGTACAACATATAAGTCAAAGAAGACCGGAAACTAAAACAGCAAAAGAAAGTTTAAGGGGTTATTGGCATTTAATTGAAAAATGTCAAACTCAGCAGAACAGGAACTTTAATTTCAGCAGAAATATCGCCTGAAGTAATAGTATGCATATTCTGAAGTTATAATTATTACTCAAAGTAACCAGTTTAAGTTTTGTTAAGCATTGTTTGTACATTTCTACTTCAGTTAAGCACTCTGTGAGTATATAATTATGACAAAATGTTTTGCTACTATCTCACTTATGGTTAATAAAGACAACTTTTTGAACCCCATTTGATCCCATTAGAAGGATAGGAATAATACAAATAACCGTCATCTTTATCACATACCGGTAGTTAAAAAAAAAAAATAATAATAATAATAATCAGTATCAAAAGAGCAGTTGTTATTTATCACTTTTATGAAAAGGCAGTGTAAAATATGACATCTGTTGACTCCAGATGTGTCAACTTTAAAAACTGTGTCATTTCATTTAGAAATGGATGCTCTAAGAGAGCAGTAACTTCTGTACTACTAAAAGTGCACATATCTTAATATTTGCTAACCATTAACATTTAAAAACAATAATTATTGCTTGAATTATTGTTTATATTTCTGACTTTATTTACACTGTATATAAGACAAGACAAATACGTCTGTCAAATGTTTTCTTGTTTATTGTATATATGTGAGTTTGATTTATGGCCTAGATTGTTATGTGGTGTGATTAAAAAAGTTACCAACTTGCCTGTTAATCTAATTGTCATCAACAATATACAAGAAATACATGGCCCGTCACAAGTATAGAATAATCTGGGCTATTACCCCGAGCATGACGGTCATAAAGGAAATCCCTCAGTGCTTTTGATACTTGTAAAAGCACATTAAGAAATAGTTCACATAAGCATAGCCAGGTAGCTTTGGGTGGTTTAATATTTTAGGGTAGTTTTAGTTAAAAGATGATTTCTCAATTTGAAGCACAGCAACAGATTCAGAGGTTATAAAATTAAAGTTTCAATAAATGATTCTTCCCTTCAGTATTTTTGGAATATTATATATATTATATTTTTGGAATATTTCCCTTCAGTCGATGGTTATTACTTGCTTGTTTACTGTCTTTTAATACTTTAGTAAAGTATTCTTACAATTAATAAAACAATAATCATATGCTTTCAAATTAAACAATTGTTAACAGTATAAATTTTATTACAATTTTGAGAAATTAAATTTATTTTCTTTAACTAAATTTCTTTTTTGTTTATAACAAAGTATAAACCTTTAAACAATAATTTTTAAAAGACATTTTAACTATGTAATAAATATAAGATTGTTGATCATTATTAGGTTAGATTGCAGCTGATTTTGTTGCTACACCTTAAAAAGAAAGAATTTTATGTATGACATCCAAGTATTTTACATGTAAAAAAAAACAAATTTTATACTGATGACTGTAAATAAGGTATGCCATTAAGCATAAGAGAAGGAAAACAGTTGGGTTATCTAATCAAAGGAATGTGTGACGAGTATCTTTACGCAAATTAATTGAGATTTCATAACTTTTTTGGCTAGGATATGTTAATAAATGCAATTTTTCAAGAACTTTTTTAACCACAGAGCTGTTTGATGAAATTTTATTTATTTTTGTAATGAATATGTTCAAAACTATTATGTCACATATATATTTATATGTGAGGTTAGCATTCTAGAGGTCATACATTTTGTCTGAGTTGGGTTGTTACCAAGAAAACAAATGAAAAATCAGAATTTGGATGTTTAGCCGATTTATAATGATGTTTACTGTAAAAACATGTTACAAGGTTGTCATTTTCTGAAATTTGCTGACTAATTAGGAAAAATAGGAAAATTTCAACTCTTTGGGTGATTTGAATGTTGATTATTGATTGGAGCTTATATCTGCACAATACTTTGATAAAATGAAACTTGGGATTAATTTTTGTGTAAAACGGATCGAAAGAAGGGCTTTTTTAATATAAATAAATATTGAGCTCGACTTGTGAGATTATATACGTGATAGAATTGAACACAAATAGTATGTTTGAATATTCAACATGCCTAAGACAAAATCGCCATCTTCAGTGGTGCACGAGCTACAATAACTAAACGATTACTTGCCTAAACTATAAAGTTGTAGTTTAGTTGTTTGTGCATCATTGAAGATGATGACTTTGTCGTTGAAATGAATTGGAATAAATAAACATACTATTTGTGTTCCAGTTTTATTTTATCAACTGCCCTAGGTGCTAGTGTCAAGCTCTGGTGTTTTCACTTAGAATGATATTTTTCAAATATTTCAGTTGTGGTTAAAAGTATTTTTGTATAAGTATTAATTCGGAGGTGTCAAAAGATGTCCCAGTACATTTTACTATTTTCATTCAATTTTAAATCTTTAAAATTTGTAACATATTTAATTTTTAATACTGACCTTATAAACAAACTTTCCTCCATCATTATATAACAAACTAACATAAATAATTAAGTAGCCAACAAAAATTATTGTTCTCAAGAATTTTTGATTGTCTGTAGTTTGCTCTTATACTTATACGACTATTATAGATTTTGTTTTCGACAGTTTGTTGACTTAACAGAGTAAAAAAAAAAATTCTTACAAAGTTGTACATAATCTTATTTTACAAATAAACACTTAATATTTTGTTGAACGTTTTAAATAGATTTTGAAATAAGTGTGAAACAAATTGTATAAATATTACTTTTCACAAAAATACAATAAAAACAATAATAATTATTGCAAAGAATGGAGCCAAATACAATTTTCTTGATAAAATTGCTCTAGACTTAACAATAAGATTATTAGTAGATATTTGGTGAGTATTTCTTAAGAGAGACGACATCTCTATTAGACTATGTTGGGGTTACAGAACCTTTTGGCTTGATCATCATCATAGCTTTCTTAAGAGTATAATCCCATCCTCTCCAACGGAACCAAACTATTCCTGGAAAATTATTATTCAAATTTAAGAAATGAAACACAACCAGTACCTATCTAAAACTATGATACAGTAGTACGACAATGGTAAAAGGAAAGTATTAGTTTGAGAGATAGTGTCATTTTTGTAGACAAGTGTCAACGTTGAAACATTTCCAATCACTATATTAATGGGTGACATACAATTTTTACTTTTAAGCTATCACTACTATCACTTTTTTAATTTTGAACAAGTTGAGGGTAAGCAGATTGTGCGACATATTGGTGTCAGCTAAGATTTGATGTGCACATTGTTTTATTACTCTAGAACTTAAAACTTTGTTCAGTAGACATTTTTTCCAGTTGCAGAAAGGGGGCAGATACAATACAGTACATTGTTTTTTTTA
This sequence comes from Aphrophora alni, assembly GCA_963513935.1. Classification (NCBI taxonomy): domain Eukaryota; kingdom Metazoa; phylum Arthropoda; class Insecta; order Hemiptera; family Aphrophoridae; genus Aphrophora; species Aphrophora alni. The sequence goes on from OY740766.1 coordinate 100,006,553, forward strand.
TTTTTTTTGTAATCATTTTAATTTCTTGTGTTAGGGCTAGGTGGAAGAGAGGGCTGGATAGCCCTAAATTGTACGAAAAATAAGTAAATACATTATTTATCTGTTTAACTAACCAGTAAATGTGGTTGGCAGACATTTTTTGCAGTCGCAAACAATGTATATGTAGGCCTCCATGTTTTTATGCAGTTAAGGAAAGGAGTCAGACCTGCTGAACAGGAAACTGACTAAGGTCTAGGATGATAAATTAGTGTTCAGCTCAAATTTTGAAAGTATGTTTTTTTTACATCTTACTAACCCTTATATCTTTTAGGAAGATATTTTTCTTTTGAGTTCTTGTTCTATACTGATTCTTTGGCGGTAATTTGGTGTAGTGAAGATATATCTGATAAGTAAGAAGATATATCTTCAGTGGATTTTTAGCCAATGTGATGTGCCTGGAAATAAAAAGGTGGTAGAATTTGCATAGGGTGGATCCAAGGAAGTACAAATCAACAATCCTTTGCTTTCAAAGATAGTCTAAAAGCTTATAAAATCAACAATTTGGCCTTTTTTTAACACATTTTATTTATCTCGGTTTAGCCGGTTCACACACAAGGGTACAGACACAAATAATTGTAATAGATTTTAAAGTAACTTCCTGATGGTCTAGAGACTTGCAATTTTGAACATAGTTCACAACTGGATCACAATGCAATAACATAAGGTCAGATTAAAAAAAAAGTTAATTTTAAAAATTTTCAAATATCTATTCTTGCATGACACATAATTTACACACTCACATGCACGCGCGCGCGCGCGCACACACACACACACACACACACACACACACACACACACACACACACATTTACAAGGTAAACAAAACTTTTTTTATAATAACAGTAAGGATATAACTCTAGTAGCGAAAAATCAAATGATATTTCAAATCAATTGCATTGGAAGATAATTACTGGAGAACATTTATTCACAAATTATCTATTTATTCATAAATTATCTATTGCATGCGTCTCACGTTTTAAATTTTACAAGCATTTTGATTTCTTTTAAATTTCACCAACACCAAGTTTAAGGACATTTAGTATATGGGATTATGAATATTAATTTTTAAAGGAGAAAATATTTTATATACTTTTTAGCCCCTTTTAAAAAGTGTGTAAAATTTTTATTTAAATATTTATCTATAATTGATTTTTATTTTCTACAGTTTAAATATATTTTATATAATACATTGTGATGAGAAAGAAATACAAATTGACAATTAAATCATAATTCATAAATCATAATTATAATGAAGGCATAATAAGTAATTTCATACTTTTTTGTTAACATAATTTAATATTAATTCACACAAGGTGAACCAATATTAATATGAGGCCTAATTATAAACTCGGTAAACAATAGAAATTAATACAAACTGTTTAAATATCATTCAATGCAAAATGTCACAAAATATATAAATTTTTGAGTCATCTTCATAAAAAAAAAAAAATTCTCGACTTACCTTGTCTGGCTGTAATGTCTTGTGGGTCATTAAGATAAAGACCATTAAGACCTCTTCCACATGATTTCCACCACCAACCACCTTTCAGCATGGAAGCACAATTAAGACTGGACCTGTCATTGTCTCTGAAACATTTTATTTTAAATCTTGTTGAATAAAAAGTAAAGGTTATAAGTTATTTTCCTAGTATTGAAAACTGAATTGACAAGGTAAACAAAGTTATATGGTCAAGGTTCAAAGGAATATGATTTAAATCTAATTTGGATTTAATGTTGACATTAATGTAAAAACTATACTGTAACAATCAGTAAGTCATTATCTTATAAATTAATTCAAAATCAAACTTTAAACAAGTGGACATATATTTACCACGTAGCTACTTTTTTCAGATGCTAGTATAAATTCGTTTCACTCTTTATGTACCTTGCCTTTCAGCCTCGGTTATTGTATTTTCACCTAAAATATGTTTTGGATTTCATTCTACTCATTTCTGAACTTTGATCATGATTAATAACTTTTAACTTCAGCCATTGATTGAGTTAGACTGAACTGGTCAGATCCACCGGTAGGTTGGTAACGTGAGAGTGGGTGAATTTACCAAATAACTGTGCAGTTGAATTCATTGATAAATTGTAATGGTAACTGAGCTGTCAAAATTCAAATGATACATTGATATAAACAAAAAACAAAGATGGCTGATGGATAAATTAATTTAGGTCATTTTATCTTAAATTTCAAATATAATGTTAATGATGTCGAAAATCCCGGAATGAACTTAGCCATGCAATTAGATAATAAAATAGTTGAATATAAGTGGGTACAAAAAATCTTTCATTTTATAGGTTATTGTTTTCTTCACCGTGTTTTCTACTTCTTTGTTAGGTGATGTACCACATATTTAGAATGGTGGGAAAAAGGTGCCTGGTAGGGAAAGTAAAATCACTTAACACAGTCTGTTTAGTGTTATTCAGTCCCACTCATGCGTAGGTCAAATTAGTCAAATATTAGTCGAAAATAAAAAGAAATAGGATTATATTGGATTTTTGTTTAATAATAATTTAACAATTTTAAATGGTAGTATTTTTCAAACTGTGTTTAAATTTAGTGTTATTGATCCAAATAAATGATGCCAAACTTAAAAATAATAAATCTGTTTTATACATATAAATTACATGGACTTTGTTGTGTCACTATTAAAATTCTAAAATAGCAATCTAATAATATATATAAATAATATATATATATATATATATATATATATATATATATATATATATATACTATTACAAAAATGGCAGTAAGCAAATAATGTGATGTTTACTCACCTGTTGTATGTAGAGAATGGGCTATTGTTGCTACCATACCATGGATCATTCAAAGAATCTCCTGCATTGCCTTCATATCCATCGATCTCAAGTTTGTAGTACTCTGCTTCAGAGTATATTTTGAAGTGAGAATATTGGGCATACCTATGAAACAAAGTGTACACATTAGTGACAAACTTAATTTTATATAAATAGGTAAACTGTAAAGGGAAATAGAACAAGATTTATGATTTTGTCTCTGGGGTTTCCTAAATATTTGTTGCTGGATATTTATCCATTTCGAAGTCCGTTTTGTGTGCAGAAAAAGCGTTTTTCTCAAATCCACTCTTAAAAGAGCCCAAACAAAGTGTGTTAATTTGTTGGTCTCCAGCTATTAAAAACTAACGGATTTGGAATGATTGGTTAAGGAGGATACATGCAACATTAGGGCCATTGTAAAAGTATGAATACTTTAAAATTGGTGCAAAAGCTTACGATTAAATCTGTGTGAAATATGAAAATTTATAACTAAAATGCCAACTCTGACAGTATTCGGATAGTTTATTTTTCTGTATGGGTGTGTGAGAAATTTTATCTAAGGTTACTTTTATGAACTTAACTCATCAAAATTTTCTAGTTTTTCTCCAAATTTGGATAAAAAAGTATTATATGTTTAAAAATGTCGGTTATTCAAAATACTAAAGTCTGTGCTATTACAGTATTAGTATTAGCATTTTAAAAATTTTAGAGTTTATTATCTGCAAATGAAATTTAAATCTGAAAGAGTGCTGAAAATACTATTTAAAATATATTAAAAAATGTGTACCATCTCTCTTTATTGAAAAAAATTAAGTAAATCGTAAAAATGTTATACAGTTGTCCACGGAATAGTTTTGTTGTCATTCTAAAAAACATCTGGGAAAATAGTTCATTTGAGCCCAGTTTTTAATAACAATAATTCGCAAATAATATTTTCTCTTAAAATGATTAATAGTATTTACGGGTTTCAAAATGCATTAAAATGCAATTTGTCTACAGTTGTTGACAAAGTGGCATTTTGTTCATTTAAATTAGTTTGCAAAACAGCTGATTTCTCAACAGCTTCACTTTGCCCACTACTTTGCACACAACTTTGCTCACTCCGAATGGCAACAGAACAAAACAAAATTTAGGTTAAGTTTATTTGAATTGATTTATAATATACAGGAAATGTGCCGTATGTAGGTTAGATTAATTCTTACATGTAAAATAACATAAATAAATAACAAAACAACGGTTTAAAGTTGAAAAAGGAAGTAATTATTCATGAAGATGATTGACAGTGTATGTACACGGAGAGTATTTTTCGTTTGCCGAGTTTTGAAGTTGGCAATCCCGTTTCCTCAACAATACACCTAAGTTATTTGTAATATTCATAAATAATCTCAGTTTTGACGTGAGGTTGAACACTATTGTATTAAATTAATGTTTTATTAAATTGCGTTACTGCTGAAGTATGTTTTTTATTTGTCACAAAATAACAACTGTAGACAAAGTATAATGTGCAATTCGTGAGCAAAGTGTCTTTTTTAAACTCGATAAAATTGACGCACTCGGCAAGCCTCGTGCGTCAACATTTCTCTCGTTTAAAAAAGTGCCACTTTGCTCACTAGTTGCACAAATAACTATTGCAATTAAACACACAACTGCTGTATCTAATTATCAGCGCTGTAATAATTTACACAATACTATTTCTAGTAGGCCTAACTACATTAACTCTCCCACACAGACAATATCACGTTTTATTTAATTATATTTAAAAAAATATTAGTCAATGTCCATAATATTACAACTAACCGAAAGCAAAAATTTTAATCCCTATATTTTTTGTTACACTCTGTATTAAAGGTAATTGTTTTATTTTCTATCATGAGTGAAATGTCAGTACCTTCTTAGTCCACTATACAAGTTTGTAACAACATTCTTGCTTTATATGTTTACAAATATATGGATGTCTCGGACACACTGTAAACTTTTTACAAAAAGATATTTTAGGAGCTCAAAATAACTCTACATGCTCAAAATGATGGTGACAGTACTGATAGCAGTAGATATTGTTGTAGATATGTTTGGTCCGTGAGATTTTCAATGGACTACAGATAGATCCAACATGTTAGCTCCGTAAGCCCGTTAGCACACAAAGTTGGAAATATTGATTTATTTGGAGTATTTTACGATAATAAATTCCACTTATGAAGTTGAGAGAGAAAAAAAAAAAGGTGTTTAAAACTCCAGCTTATAGGGGCAGCTTTTATTGAGGCAGGGTAAAGCTGTCTGCTACATTCTAAATAAAATGTTGAACAAATGGTTTTTTTTTTTTTTCAGAAATCTGAGGTCATGAGGAACTATTAAGGTTGTTTATCCCGATAAACAGTTAGGACAACTTTCTCTTGACTCCATCCCTTTAACAATCAGATGCTTGCCTTCCTTTGTGTAGCGGTTTTATAGCCCGTGTGTTGGGCTTTTATTTGGTCACGTTCGAATTTAGATTTAGATATGACTGTTCACTGTTCGGGTCTAGTTTTGAGCGTAGTTCTTTTTCTTTTGTTATAGATTCAGTTTTAGTTTCCAACATGGCCCTTGGCTATGTTGGTTTTTTTCTCTTTTATGTTTTACACTTGATAACGAGAGTTGATTTATACTCTTGAAACGTCGTGTATTAGTTTTTGTATACATAAATGATGGCAAATGTCCTCCGATTAAACCATATTAATAATATGAACAATCCATCATTATCAAAATACTGCAACTTCAAAACCAGATTATTAAAATGGTTGACTTATTTTCCGTCATGGGGAGATGACAGGTTATATTAAAAACTAGCCAATACAATGTTAGCGGTAAGTGACAGTAAATACCTGCTGATGGATAGAATTGCAACAAGGTGAACTGGTACATCTTCACTTTCCCTGCACGCTGAATGTTTTAACTACACCGAGTACACCACAAGAGCGATATTCCATTTTCGTTTATGCTTTATTATAAAATCAAATCTTTCTTTACGTCATGTATAATCGGACGAGTTTTATAAAATTGGGTAAAATGTAGCGCCTATGGATCCAAACAACATGAGTTGAACAAACTTTGAAAACTGAACAATCCGAGTGTCATGAAACTGAACCGTCGACTCCGACATATAAGCTGTAATTGGTTTGAATAAGATACAAAAATTAAGTAAATTAAGTTTTATTTAACAGAAATATAACTCGTAGCTTGAACGCTGTCCATTTATAAAGTTAGCTTGGTTCGTTTTCCACTATCGTAAACTTGAAAAATATATAGCTAAATTTCAAAATGACAAAAAATGTTTTCCTGTATGCCCAATAACGTCACACGATAGCTAAAATTGTGCAATTTTAAAAACGTTTAAAATTATTTTCTACGATAAAACCTAAAAAATTTCAACTAAAAACAAAATCATTAAAAACGCAACTTCAATATGAAAAAAGCTAAAACGATAATTACCGTTCAGAAATAATTTTCTCTTGCTTTCGATTTTGTACATTTCACCAAAATGTTAATGGTAGAGCCAATTTAGAAAAATTACTTCTTTTATAACAACAGCTACTTGACTGATTTGTTTTTTGGGCATTTTTGGGGAAGTTAGGTTAAAACCAAAAGTTTTGTTTGTTGCTTGTAGGCTCTAATTTAACGTAATTGATAAAATCGTTTGAGCGCCATTAAAAATTTTCTATATGCGAAAAAATAAAATGAGCAATAATACATTATAGTACTTGGAATTTTATTAAAGTTCAGTCAAATTTAACTTCTTACATTTTACTTTTTGTTGATATGTTACCTATTAATAGTGTTAGTATTAGGTATCCCTTCAAACAAATGATCGGATACTTTCAAAATGGTCTTTTTTAAATACAAGTTTTTCGGTAGTTCGTCTTTACTTGTCCAACAATAGCATAATATTTCCATTTTGTTCTGTTTGGGGTTCTCTAAATATATTATTCCAAAGACTAAGTCGTTAAAATAGCAAATGTACAGACACAAAAACAAAATAAAATCAACCTTTTATATCACCATATTACATTAATATTATTGAGATCGATTATTATTCATAAATATTTCTTAGCGTAATATATATTTGATATACTACTTGTTTATGCCCATCATATGACTTCGTTTGTCGTTTTTTTCGACGTGTTTCGTGTCCGTGAACCCATTTTCAAGTATCGCTCAATCAGAGATAGTTATAAACACATTACAAGTCACAAAACACTTACACAAATTTATAGATACATATACAGTAACTATGCAATCCATATTTTTGGATGTTCACCATCGCGTAGTTTGCAAGACACTCGGGTGTGCGATACTTGAAAATGGTATTACGGTTCAGAAACGCGCGTAATTATTATTATTATCACAATCAAGTTGCCTTCTAAGGTTCTTTTTTTTTTGTTTTAACGGTATTTAATAAACAGCTTCTCTATATTTCTTTCTTAAATTAGGTCGACTTTTTTGAAGCCTAAGTACTCCAGGAACATCAAATTAACTCGTTACGATTTCAAGTTTGTCTTTTTGTTTGACTGAGTTTCCGTATTCATAAAGTTTATCGAAATAATATTTTTATCACTTTCTCGTAGCTTGGGAAAGTTATGTTATCGGAGAAGGAAATTTTGTAATTTTTATAAAACATCGTTTTATTGGTCTGAATTCTTAAATAGTGTTTCTTGGTTTGATGTTGGTGGCACGTAGAGTGCCCAACATATTTCGATAATAATTCAGTTATCTCTTGGCGTTTTTCTGTTTAAAATAACTTCAAATTTGGAAAACCTTACCATTAAAAACAAATTCCGATTTTTTAAAATCAGCTTTATTTTATTTAAATGTACGTCCGAAGGTCTCAAATAAAAGGTAAACAAAATATACAATTGAGAAAGATAATTGTTATCGACAACCTAAAAAGACCTTGTAGCATTTATATCATTGGAATAATTGAAATTTGTAAAATTAGCCTTTACCGATTTCGAATATATTGTTATATGGATTACCAAACGTGAAAGAAGAAAATAACAGTTCTGGAGTAGGGATTGACATTAAACAACAATAAACTTTGACAGCTACTGTCATTAAAACCTTGATTTTATATTGCTGTGTTCGTAAGTGGCCAAGTGGCTCTCCTTATATCAGTTTTTGGTCTCTATTATATATTTAGAAGCAATAAATGTCATTACAAGTATTTTAATCTCTGGAGATCCATCTTTTTTACGGATTTCTTTTTAGAAAAGTCTGTAACGGAAAGTTATACATTTATTTTTAATATTTTAAACAAATATCCAACCACCTTTTCCTCTTCTAGAAGTAGTAACATGATGGTGTCGCGTGGCCAAAAACTGATGATAGTGCTCTTTAAACTATTATTATTGTTAGTCTACTACTGTGGTTTTTGGCCTTTATTTTCACCCTCTTAAATTAACTATCTAGACTATATTGTACATCAATAAAACACTTCGTCTTAATCGGGCGACGGATTATTCTGTTGTTTGTTATTCTCTTACGTTAATTCGTAGTAAAACTTTGATACAAGAAGAACGGGTTTTTACCATATTCCTTGAAGTGAATTTAATACAATAGTGAATGAGTGTAATATCTATTATTACTTATTTCAGCAAATTCGCAAAGGGAGTTTACAATTAACAGAAGCTTTTTGAAAACCATAGTTTTATTATAAACTGTCCAAGATTAAGTAGGTCTAAAACAGCAAAAATTGAGGAAAAAATTGAAAGTTTTACAGCCAGTCGTTCGGAATCCGATAAAACTAACAATAAGGCCTATTGTTAAACAAGATGCTGCCTGAATTTCAGTTAAGGATTCTGCACCAGCAAATATTTAACTATTTAGATACTACTAGGTCTCTTTGAAGAAGATATTGAATAATGCTTCAGTTTTTAGAGTTGAAGTTAAATGAAGAAGAATAATAAGATCATAACCTATTTTATAAGATTGTTTGGAGTGATAAAAGAATATTTAAATTTTTTAGTTAAGTAAACAAACCAGTGTTCCTAATGCAATTATTAGTAAACTTAGATATTTTGTGTGTAAGGTTAAGATATTATTCAGATTATCAAACAGTTCTACAGGGCTTATTTGTTCACCTACTGTGACATCAATGTAATGGGTGAGTACAAAGATGATCTACTAATAAAATTAGCATGGGTTAGAAGTCAAGCTGGTTTGAATACCGGGATGTTACGGTTAATAAGAAAACTGATGAGTTTTTCCAGGAAGGGATCATTCACTCATTTTGTAGACCCTGAACCTTCACTGGCAGTTTCGAAATAAATTAGTAGATCAAAGAGTAAAATCTGGTCCTGGAAGAAACACTCACGTCAACGTATAGAGAGAGTACTGCGGACAGTGAAAGCTTCCTTAATAGGTCGGATGAAAGAAGGTGTTTAGACAGCTGGGTAGAAAGGACGCGAGAGTCATGGTTGGTTATTTTAACAGGGCACTGTGGTTTGAATAGATATATTTCGATTATGGGAAGACAGAACTATCTAATGTTGACTGGAGGCAACGGCTGAATATTGTGTTGCCTCCTGTGAAGGGTACAACAGATTAAGATATAAAGTCCTAGTGGAGGACATTTTGAATGTGGAGAAGTTGCAAGAGGTATTCGAGTTGTGATTTCTTGATTTGTTGAGATATGCAAAGAAAACAGGTGTTTGTTAAAAAATAAAGGGAAGGTACTGTTCCCAAGGTGGTAGGTATAAAGTGGGCATGTGGCCTAATTACAGAGATATAATGTCTGCCCCATTATATGGTATAATAGAACAGAATATAGTTACTGGTTTCTAGAAAAGTACACAAACTTGTCTTTAAACCTGGTATGACACTTGGGGGGGGGGGGGAGATTCCGTCAATGCGGAAGAGGACCATGTTTTTTTATTTTTTTAATCAGTAACGGGAGAGAAGTACTCTGATAGGCTGGATGAATTTCGAATATTGGTGATTCCAACATGAATGCCCACAGCAACATTAAACAATCGCAGTGCTCAACTTGATTGGTGAAGTCTTTAAATGGAAAAGTGATTGAATGACAAGTCACCTAGCTCACCAGATCTCACGTCTATGTTCTAACGAAGAAACATACGGCATGGAACCAACAATATTGGAAGAAATAAAAGAAGCCATTCAACTAGTTTTCGATGAAATATATTCAATGTACAGAATAGATTTCCTTTGTGCAGCGATATATTAATGCAGAGGGAAGACAATATGAGCACAAATGTTACACAAATGTCAGTTTCATTCAATGGGTAGTGACTTTATGGCCACCCGGTATTTCAGTAAAGGTTACTGTAATTGAGAGAAAGGTGCTATATACACAGTTTATTGACACTTTTATGTAAATTATAATACGCAAATTTGGAATGTTTTATTATGAACAGTTTATTTTGTAGGAAGATACCCAGACGAAACTATAGACAGCAAAGATCTTTCAGCAGACGATATATATGAAAGAACCTTTCCATTCCTATTTACAACCTATAGGTCACAGCTAGCATTAGATTCAATTATGTGATTATAGTTAATCTAAGTGAAAACTAATGTGGTATGAGAACTACAGAAACGATATGGCATCCTTGAAATCTCATAATTATTTTGTTTATTCGCTTCGCCAAACCAATGTATAATTTATTAAAATGTATTTCCATTGGGATAACCCATAGATTAGTGAATCACTTTCTTTCGACCGTATGGTATTATATCAACTAATGGATAATAAAAACACTCTTATCCTGATGATGGATTATCGCTTGAAACTGTAGTCAGTATGGACCAAACGGTAAGATAAGAGATGACTTTGAAAGGATTAGTTGATGTATTTATAATATAAAATCGGAAATAACGTATTATTATCGGATCTCATGGAAATTAAAACTCAATCTGATATACTCGTAGAAACATTAAGATTTGATTAAGAATGTAATTTGAGCCTCTAACAAACGGCTTTATTTGTTTAACTTTCCTACGATATATCAGATCTCAAAAAAGTCCCGCGACAGTAGGTAGAAAGCTTAAATTTATGAAATTTGTTTGGTGTAAAATATCATATTTTGGCAATATAAGGTAAATTCAATCTCACCCCAATATATAGTTTTGGGGGCAACTCAAAATTTTCAAATGTAAGCTCCCCTTGAGTAAAATCTCAATTGAATAGAAAATGACCGCGCAAACTAAAAATAGAGGTTGATATTTTACTCTAATTCGAAAGGACTACCGGTCAAATATTTATATTTGTTATTATACTTTAAAGTGAATAAAATAACAGTAAAATATTTGCTATTATAACTTTGTTTCCTTATTATTTTCTTTATAAGTAAATTGGATTTTTTAAAAAAATATTTGACTGCCCGTCATTTTTGATTGAAGTAAGATAGCGACCTCTTATAAATTTGCGCAGTTATTTTCTATTAAACAATATCTTTAAATTGAGGCATTACTTGATGGGGACTTTACATTTGAACATTTTGAGTTGCCCCTAAAACTATATATTGGGGTGAGATTGAATTTACCTTATAATACCAAAATATTGTGTTTTTATCCCAAAAAACATTTATAATATTTGAGGTTTCTATCTTTTAAAGTTTAAAATTACTTAATTGTCCAGGGGTTTTTTAAAACAAATATATCGGGTGAAGCAAATTAAGCGTTACGTACGAGCAGATATCTTGAAAAGAACGATTTTTTAAAAAAGGATTCGGACAAAAGTTACATTCATCGATGAGGGAAATCTTATTTTGAACTTTATTTTTTTAGTTTGATGTCATCTTAAAATTTTTAAATGTAAATCTATTTTTTTTCTTTTAATAGATTTTGATTTTACTGAACAAAATATAAAACTTTCGTAGAAAAATTTGTTAATTTAACTCTTAATTGCATAAATATTGAACAAATAGGCTACTTTATTTTAACAATCGCAGGCATTTTCTTTTTATTAATTTTTTTTACTACATATAAATCGTTGTTTTTCTTTAATTAGTTTAATTCCAATAAAGCAATAGTAAAAAAGTATCACATATCAAACCTTATTAATATTTAATGCGATTATTTTTCCACCTAATACATGGCTTCCAAATAAACAATATTGCTTTATTCAATAAGGTGTTCGAAATGCATTTTAATATTAGTCAAATCTCTGGTATTACCAATTTGCAACCTTGACTTACTTTTTCTTTCATATCTTCACGTGTTGTTTTAAAAACACTCAAAAACTTTCTAATTATTCAGGGGAGCTTTTTGGATATGTTAGAATATGTTGATTTAACATGGAAATAAAATGTGGAATAATAAGTTATCAACAATACCACACCACACATTTTAGATTCATGGGTGCTGATTGGGGACAGCTCTTATCCAGTGAGGATTAACATTAATTGAGTAATGTATATTATTTCTGTTTACTTGTCCAGTGTTTGTAAATTTAGCTTTATCTGAGAACATTAAACGGTTTAAAAATAATTGATTCTCTTGTTTGTTGGCGCATCCAATTACAAAAGTTTAAACGATTTATAAAATTCTTGATGTAATGAAAGTCGATAATGATGGTATTTATAATTATGTGAAATTTGTCTAGTGCTCGAGTGTGGTTTTAACATAAGTTAGTGTACGCAATAATATTTATTGAATTTTTTATTTGTTACTCTCTTTCTGGTGTTATTTTTTAAATTGAACACAACAAAGTATAAATCGCCTTTTTGTCTAGTAACCCCATGTGAGAAGTTGGCCACTCATTAGAATAATGATTATTAAATGCCTCTGAACCGTTTCTGAAATTTCCATTAAATTCAACCACTAAACTAAACTTAATAAATACTTTTTCGTCATACTGCTTCAAAAACAGCTGTTTTCAATAAATGCATTGAGATGCTAAAGTTGTTCTTTTTATTCCTAGGACCTAAAAACATCAGCTGAGGTCGAGGTCATCAGCTGTTACTTCGTTTGTACGAATTAATTAACGATTGTAAATCATCTATAAAAACAACCGATACTCTCGATTGTAAATAACCGTTAAAACCGCTGCTGCCATCGATTTGAAGGTAAATAGGTTATAACATTAGTTTTTGTAAAATTGTTTTCTTATATTATTTGCAGTATAACGAAATAAATAGTTCATCATTTGGAGCAAAAGAAGCTTTTCGATCCTCGCTCATTATATATATATATATTTGTTGATGTGTATATATTGACTAGCATCTCCCGTTGCGGCTTTGCCCGCGAATCATTCAAGTTGTAATCTATACGTTTATTAAATCGCATGTTTTGATAAAAAAGTTTAATATTACTTTAATCCGGCTAATTTTAATGTAGTGTGTAATATTTAAGAATACAGAATTTGTGAATTGAATGATAGAGTAATTTCAGAAAAAGAATATTTTTTCTAAATCTGTTATTTTCATCATGTTTACTCATCAATAACTTAAAGTTACTAAAGTTGAAAAATATCAAAAAGGCAAAGTAAACAACAACAAAAATTCGTAATTATTCTAGTTATAGATAAATTATTATATTATACTATTTAAGAATTCATATTATAAAATACTAAAGAAAAATTTAATTATTTCCCAATTCAAATAAAAAAATTGAACTAAAAATGTACTTATTTAGTATTTAGGACCTCTTTGTAAACTACATTTGTTGTCTTCCCTTTAGGTGCTAAAATCACTAAATTAGTAGAAGAACTGACCCTAGAAGCACCAACGTACAATTGACCATGAGAAAAACAGTCTTCTCTTAAATCAACTCCTGCAAATTTTAATGTTTGTCCTTGAGATTATATATAATATATACAATTTCTATTCATATCGGCGAAGAAAGTCCCGCGATATTCTTCTCCAATCACAAACTTCTGTGGGCGTGTATTTTATAACTAACGTCTTGCTTCTAATGGTCGCCATCTTAATTCCAGGTTTTCGTTCATATTTCGACAGATTATGTCTTTGTTATTAAATATTTATATGAACTCAGGTGATGTTTTATATTTAGAAATATCTACTTCGTATTTCTGTATATCTCATTTTGTCTCTAGGTCTTCTGTATTTTTATAATCGGCGAAAGATCGGAGTTATATTTTCAATTCGGTTATTTTCCAAGTTGACCTTTCACGTCTAGATAAAAACAAATTATTTAAGTTATCTTGTCTTTAACTGTGTATTTTTATTTTTTATGGATTAATCAAATTCTTAGGCGCAATTTTAATATAGGTTTTGATTTGTTTTAGATTGACAATTTTCTGGATTAGTTATAATTGGGTCGGAAAATATTAGATTTAGAATTTGTTTTGATTCGAGTCTTATATTTTTGCCGCTAGGCGCGTGTATGTTGACGTTTAAAATCAAATGAATGAAATTGACTTGTTTTTCTTTTTGTATTTAATACCCTTTAAAATTAAAATTTCGCAAAATCCTTTCTTAGTGAGCGTCTATGACCTCATACAAATATGCCTTTAAATTTTGGTATCAATATCTTTGTTGGTTTTTGCTCTACGTTGATTCTCTGTCAGTCATTCAGTCAGTCAGTCAGGACAAAGCCGTTTATATATATAGTGATGACTTATATGTGTATTAATTACGTTGCATATATTATTCGATATATTAATAAATATGAATAGTGAAACTTTTCGTAATCATAATTTATTGTTATAAAAAGGCAAAGTACATACCAAATATATAGAAATTGGGACATTTATGGCATTAAAGAAATATTTGCTAAATTATTAAAGAGGCTATTTTAAAAACAAAAGCAAGACTAAATTATGGAAGCCGAATAGAGATTTTGAAATAATTATATAAATAAAAGTACTGATACAAAGTTTAAGTGATAATAAATTGGATGAAACTGTACTAGAGACAACTGTATTGATAACATTTATTTGAAGTTGTGTTAAAAAGGGGGAAAAAGCTGTACAGGTAAAATATGTAGGCTACTTGTAAAATTAATGAAATTTATTTATAATAATTTTTCAATTGAAATTTTAGACTGAAAAACGTAACTATAAAAGAAAGTAGTGGAATGTTAATTATTGTCAGTTTGAATAAAATATTTTTGTCATAAAACTGAAATCCAAACTAGTGCGCCAAATCGGAATTAATTATTATGGCAATGGGAAACACTCATAGTCTGGTAACAACTCTGTATTTTAAGGGCTTGTTAGATTAATCCACCATGTTAGATTATGTTAGATTGTTTTGTATGATTGATTTATTTGTTTGATTGAATTTAATCGTGTGAGTCAATTTTATTAAATCAGGTGCTTTCACCATATAAGACAATTTTATAAGTTTCTGGGGGTTTCTCCTTAGACTCTACTATTGATTCAAATTTCGCTTGGCTGTGGGCTGACTCTAAAAAAATGAAACTGGATAGGAAAAAAATACAGATTTTGATTTAGAACAAGTTTAATAAAATCGAAAATGTTCATGAATACCCTTTCACATGAAATCTCTATAAAAACATTAAACTTTTAGATTCGAGTTGGCCATTCCTCGAATTAATTAAAATTCATTGAACAAATTAACTTAACAAATTTATTGAACATTTTCTAGACTGCCAATAACAAATTTCTATCACCATAATATTACATCTAAATAAAGCCTTAACAAATGTACAATATTATCATTCTCATTATTTATTTACTTAAATTGTACCAAATTGTCCCTATTCCGTTATTCGTTTAAATGAGTTTATATTTTAACCTTATAAAGCAATGAAATAAAACCCAGTATATGACTTCGTTTGATAATATTGTATTAACCAATTGAGATCTGATTTACATTAATAAAAGTTTAAGATTACTTACATTACTCTCCACCCTTTCTTCACACTTTCACTAAACACTTTATTTTGATTTTATTTATTTCAAATTTTCACAACACTTCACTGGTGTAGATTTAGTTGATATTATTTTATTATTTTATTATAGCAGGTTAAATACGGACTGAGTTTGTTATTGAATTTCTTTACTTGTTCCCCCTCTGAAGATTTATTTTTGACTACCTATTTTTCACGCGTTGTTCTCCCCTCTTCTTTTTTTGAATCCCTCGTGTTTCTTTCTCATTGGTTAATTTTGAATTTTTGTCGTTCTCATTGATTTTCCTAAAGTGCAATCTTTCACACGTAGAACACTTGTTCAATGCTTAATTTGCTATTTGTAAAGTTCACTGCCTCTGCTTCTGTTAGGTGAAATTCGAGATGCCTTGCGCGTGTTGTCTCACATCCTGTTTCTGTATTTAAGTTGGTGTTTCGAGTTAATTATATTTTTAATAAAGTATATATAATAAATTTATAATAAATGTTGTAATATTGGTGTTCACCAATCTCTCTATTACACTCCTCCTCCCAGTTTTAAAATTGTACCACCAATTTTCTTTGGTCGTTTTCTGCTTGGTTGAAGTTAAGATTTTGAAGTTGTCAATATATTACATCAATAGTGTCACGCCTTGTTTACGTTTGATAGTTTATGTGGAATCGCTGAGTGGAATGTTCATTGAGCTTTGAAGATTTGCTGGCTAAGTCGAATGTCTCATTATCCATTTTTATTGTTACACGGTAATGTGTGTTGCCCGACTTTTGCTGTGGTAGCACATTGAAGTGTAGGCTTACTTCAATAGTACATTGTTGATATTTGTGAGTTGAAATGTTTATGCTATGTATTCGCTAGAAGTGTCAGCTGTGTTTGTCACTTTCGCTCGTTGAAATTTATGGCGTGATCAGTGCCTTCTTTTCACTGTAACGAAATTGACTATTGCTGTTGTAGAAGTTTAAGAGTAATAAGGACGTCCACTCATTTCTCTTAAATTACCTAGAATATTTATTTCGCAGTTTCAGTTGTTTACTACCGTTATTATTATTATTATTTTGTTGTTGTCATTCTTAATGTTTACATTACTTTTTATTGATCAGATCCCAACGGGTTATTTTTCTGTTAAACTTTACTTATGGAAGCTATGTTTTAAATGTTGTCTTATTGCTTAAAGCTAATACATACTTATTTCTATTCTATTTGTACAATCTAAAATTTTATCAGATCTCAATTACTCTATTTATTTACACGTAACTAACAAATTATGGGTTTATGGTACATATATATATATATATTTTATAGTTATATTGACCTTCTGTGATACATTTTCATCCTAGAAATGTGTATTGGCTCACCTTGGAGTCGTCCATATTTTAATATCTCTACCAAATATGTTAGTCTGTTTATTTTTTTTATAATTGGGTATGGGCCAGTGTACTGCATATCAAATTTCGAGGTTGTTTTTCCATGAAATTCCCTTTTTATTAATACCTCGTCCCCTTCTTGAAATTCAAAATCTGTCCTCTTCTTATCATAATAGAATTTTTGTTTATCTTGAGCTTTTTTTATGATTTCTGGCAACGTTTGTCTAATTTCTTGAATCTGTTTTATTTGTTGTTTGATGTCGTAATTTGGGTTTTCTAGAATTTGTATTATGTCCATAGGGTTGTTTGGTTCAAAAGCGAACATTAACTTGTTTGGTGTAAATCCCGTACTTGTTTGTTTTGTTGAGTTGTAACAGTATACAATTTTGTCGAGGTATTTTGACCATTCATTTGGTTTTTCGTGTACGTAGTGTGATAACATATTGGTCAATGTTCCATTAAATTTTTCTGTAAGCCCTTGTGTTTGGGGTGAATATGCACTACTTAGTATTTGGTTAATTCCTAGTGTTGAAGTTAAATTTCTTATTATTTCGTTATTAAAATGTGTACCCCTGTCAGACTGTAATATTCTCATTTTTCCATATTTTAATATTATTTTCATTAAATTCTCCGCTACAGTTTTCGCGTCAGCTGTTTTGCACTTAAAAGCCCAAGCGTATTTGGTTGTTGCGTCGGTACACGTTAAGATGTATTTATAGCCAAACGATGAGTTTACAGGCCCTATAAAATCAATAATTAATCTGCTCATCGGTTTGTGTGTCGGAAGTATTG
Organism: Aphrophora alni; assembly: GCA_963513935.1. Lineage (NCBI taxonomy): Eukaryota > Metazoa > Arthropoda > Insecta > Hemiptera > Aphrophoridae > Aphrophora > Aphrophora alni. The sequence goes on from OY740766.1 coordinate 100,024,373, forward strand.
ATTTCAGAAGTCCATAGGGTTTTCTGGTTGGTATTTTTCGTTTTTGACAAGTGTTACATGTTTTTGTATAATTCTGTACGTCTGTATGTAAATTTGGCCAGTGGTATCTGTCATTGATTTTTGACATTGTCTTGTAATATGAGTAATGACCTCCTGTTAATGGGTCGTCGTGAGCTTGTTTTAATATATCTGACCTTAGTCCATACGGTATTGCTAAAAGTTTTGTTATTTCTTGACCATTGAATTTTTTGTAGTATAATATTCCATCGTCTAAAGTGTAATGTCTGGATGCTCTGTTAATTTTATTGTTATCCGTCTCTATATTTAAGAGTGCAAGTTTAATTTGTTTCAAATATGTATCTTTTGATTGTAGCAATTCTATGTCCGGTGTGTTTGAATTGATTAAGAATACATCTTCAAAATTTTGGGGAATTTCGTCTCCTGTTTCTTGTCGAGACAGGAAATCTGGGAGACCCATTGTTTTTCCTTTCTTATACTGTATGTCTAAATTGTAATCTACTAATTTCGTAGCTAAGCGTCCAAGTCTATTCGAAGGGTTTTTAAACGTTTGAAAATATTGTAATGCTGAGTTGTCTGTAAAACATGTTATTTTTCTTCCTAATAAATATTCTCGCCAGTATTCTACGGCGTATGTTAATCCAAGCATCTCTTTTTCAACAGTTGAGTATCGTGTTTCATGTAATTTTAATTTTCTTGACAAATATGCTATTGGATATTCTTGATTATTGTTTGGGTCAACTTGTGTTAAAACCGCCCCTATGCCTATATTTGACGCGTCTGTGTAAACTCTTGTACGTCTGTCTTCTTTAAAATGCGATAGCAATGGTGGATTTGTTAGTATCTTTTTTATTTGTTCAAAAGCTTTGTTACATTTTTCAGTCCAAATTATTTTTGAATTTTTTTGTTCTTGATTTTTGAGTAATTCTGTTAAAGGGTGTGTTATTTGTGCATAATCTTTGATAAATTTTCTGAAAAATCCTGAAACTCCTAGAAAAGCTCTTATGTTACGTAATGTTTTTGGTTGCTTGAAATCCAATATTGGTTGAATGTTTGATTTTAAAGGCTCTATTCCTTCTGTTGAGACCTTATGCCCCAATATTTCTATTTCTGTATAGAAAAATTTACATTTTTTTGTGTTTAATTTCAAATTTGCTTTGTCTAATTCTTTTAAAACCGATTCTAAGTTATCTAATTTTTCTTCAAAGTTTGGTGCAAATACAATGGTATCGTCTAAATAAGCTAAACATTTTGAAAATAGGTGACTTGCTAGAACTTTGTTTAGGTTTTTCTGGAATATTGCACTTGAAACTTTAAGTCCTTGTGGTAATCTAGTATATCTAAGCATTTTATCTTGTGTTCGGATTGTTAGCAATGGTTTACTTTCCTCGTGTACTTTTAGTTGAAAAAAGGCGTTTTTTAAGTCTAATTTCGTGAAATATTGTGAATTGCTTAAACAGCTAAACATTAATTGCAAACTCGGTATTGGGAAATTTTCATTTTTTATCTGTTCATTGACCTTTCTAAAATCTGCTACTAATCTATGTGAGTTATCTTGGTTTTTAACTATAAATGCTGGCGATGCAAATTCTGTGAAGTTTGGACATTCTTCCAAAATTCCTGCTTGTACTAAGTGTTCTAGCTCTTTATTTAATACCTGTCTTTCCTGATTACTTTGGCGATATGGCGGTACTATGATACCTGATGTACCCTGAACTACTTGTATTTTGACTGGGTTTATATTTGCTGGACTGAGATCTCCGACCTCCGTAGTGAAAATATGTTTATATTTTTTTATTATTTTTACTACTTGACTGTGTTGTTTTTCTGTTAGTTGTTCGGAAATTTGGAATTGTACTCCACTTTTGTCTGCAATTTGTTCTTTGTTGGAGTTTCTTTGTTGTGTTATTTGTGTAGGTGCTATTTTTTTGTTTATTGTATCATAAATTCGTGGTTCCTCTTGATTTCTGTTTATATGACCAATAAGTGTTCTTGGCATTATTATTTTTGGTGTTTTTGATGCGTTATATATGTGAATATAGTATTTATCATCTTGTCTTGATATGTAAGCATGAATTTGTTTTTGCTCCCTTAAGTGTCTATCCGTTTCAAAATCCATTTGTTCGTTATAATTTTCTATCTCTCGTACCCTTAAACTCTGTCCTGGTGCAATTCTTATTTGATCGAGTGATCGTATTTCTGGGTTGCTTATTATATTGTTATTTATTATCAAACGTATGTTTTTTAAATTCTCTAACCATGATTCATTCATATCTATTATACATTTTTGGTTGTTTGACTGCAGAGTTATTTGTTTCTTACCGTAATCTATTTTTGCTTGATTAGCTAGTAAAAAATTATTTCCTAGAATCATCTTAGCATTTATTCCTGAAGCTACATAAAATTTATTTGTGAATTTTATTCCATTTATTTCAAAAGGTAAATTTATTTCTCCATGAATTTTTAAATTGTTGTCTGTGGCCGATTTTATTATTGTCTTTGTGTTATTTTTTATTGTTTTATGTTTGACTAGGTCATATTGACATATCGAAACATTTGCCCCTGAATCTAAGATTGTTTCTATATCCTGACTGTCTAATGTGTTGAATGTCACTTTAATTGTGCATACTCTACAATTTTCGTTTTTATTGATGAACAGTGTATTGTATACATCCCATGTTACGTCATTCTCCGATTTTCTTGCTTTGGATACCCCATTTTTGTTTAAGTATTGTTTGTGGAAAATGCTGTATGAATCTAATGTACATTGCTTTCGAACGGCCTGGTTTAATTTCGCTGCATCGACTATCTCTTCATCACGCGTCACAGCGCCATGTCCTATTTCACGACCTAGGTCAACATTGGTAACATTACTCTGTTTACATTGTGAACAGACTTTGTTTGTAGTTATTGTTATTTCGTTTTCTACTTCTGAATCCGTGGTGCTGTAATCCTGGGGTGAATATTGTGTTGTTACATCTAAATAGGTCCTTGGAGTTTCGCTTTCTTCATATGACTCGCCCTTGCTTTGTTTAAATTTAAGATTTCTTAAAGCCATGGAATAATGTTTTCTGTCGTTTAAGTGTCCGTCAGTGTTTTTGGTTTGTCGTTGTGTACCCAAATATAAGGTTGTCTTGTTTTGCGTATCTGATGGTTGAAATGTGTTATGATTTTGACATATGTATGTTGGAGTAGTATAGCTTATACCGTTAGCTCGTTTTTTGTTGAATTTTATTTTAGATTTATTATTAGAATAGCGTTGACTGTCTTTGAATTTGTCGTTCATTTTGCTTTTGTCGAGCATGCATGAATTCTGCTTCCGCACATTTTTTATGTGTGGTTGTTGATATTTAGCATGGAAACATGTACTTGTTTCTTGTGGGGTTGAATAGCTATTTGTTCTTATAATAGCCCCCCATTTAGCCCGTTTTTTTTGGTTGTAAGTTTGTCTAAAGTTGTTATTTGAGTAACATTCTTGCACTGAGTGTCCATTCTTACTAAATTTTCTACAAAATTCTTGATTTCTTTTGGCATTTGGTCTATTTTGGGTTGTATTCTGGGGGTAAGTATTTGTATTTTTATTGAAAAAGCAGTGTTCGGTGGTGTGATTGTCCATTTTACATATTTTGCAGTTGTATTGTTTGAAGAAACACCTGCTTGTTGGATGATTTGTTTTATTGCAAATTGTGCATACTTGACTTGTCCTCTTATGTCCATTAGTTGGAAAATATGCATTTCTAAACTTTGGTATTGTCTGATGTTGCCTATTTTGTAATTGTTGGTTGGTTTGGTATTGTGGTTTTGTTCTTTGGTCGTATTTTTGGAATGATTTTACTTCATGGTCCCTTTGTTGTATATTTATACCTAACGTGTGTACGATTTCCGTTAGTTGTTCTATCTTTTCCGACATTGTGTTAATCGTTTCAAAGTGTCTGTTTTCTCTGTCATTCTGGCTACCCTTATTTCTAAGGTATCTCTGTTTGTTTAGTGTTTTTTGGAGTAGTTGTTGCTCTATTTTTCTTAAATTTTCCTCTAGTTGTGTAAGTGTATTATTCTCCATTGTTATTATACATTCACAAATTTCCGGTTTTAAACCCTGTATAACATGTGATATTATCTGTTTATCGTCTATGTTGGGGTTCATTCGTCTGCAAATGGCCTGAATTTGTAAATAAAAGCTTATTGCTGATTCCGATTCATTTTGAACTTTATTTTCTAATAATGTCTGTAAGTTTTGACATTGGGCTATTGGAGTAAATAGGTTAATTAATTCTGTTTTTGCATTTTCCCAGGTTATGTCTACCTCTTGGTTCCTTTTAATAAAACTGTTATACCAATCTAAAGCCGATTGTGCCAGATATGTTGGTAATAGATTTATTTGTGTTTTGTCCGACCACCCGTTAGCTCTTGAAGCTACTTCGTATCTCGATATGAAAGTATGTATATCTTCTGAGGGTAAACCGTGATATTGGTAGGGTTGAACTAATGGTATTTTCTCTTTCCTTTCCATTTTAGTGGTTGTTTCTGTTTTTGTTGGTATCTGTGGTGTAGTGACTTCGTCGTAAATGTTCTCTTGTGGTTGTTTTACGTTTACATACACATTATCAAAAGCTACTGGATCATATATGTGTGTGGTTGTTGCTAAAAGTAATTCTTTATTTTGCTCTGAGTCGTATGTAGGGTGTATTAGTGGTTTAAATTTCTGTGGGTTTCTTAAAGTTTCTAATTCTTCTAACTGTGGATATTTATTTCTTTGTTGTGGGGATAGTTTGTTGAAATCGATTAGATAATCATATGCTTTTTTGTATTCTATGTCTGCTGTTAATTCAGTGTGTATTTTTTTTATTAGTGCTAAAATTTTCCTAATTTCATCAAGAGTTTTATTTTCATTACCTTCTATTTTAAATGCCTTTAAAATTATTATTGCTTCCTCTTTTTTAAACTTATATATGTCAGTGTTAACCAAATCCATTTATTATTAGTTAGAACCATCTCTTAAAAAAAAACATTCAAACGAAATCATATACTCTATATATCTTTATATTACTTATTATCATATATTACTTATTCTCTAAACAAATGCACATCTAATTTTATATTTCTGTACTTTTTTCCCCCTTTCTTTGTTTCTTTTCAATTTGGCGCCTCCACCATGTTAGATTAATCCACCATGTTAGATTATGTTAGATTGTTTTGTATGATTGATTTATTTGTTTGATTGAATTTAATCGTGTGAGTCAATTTTATTAAATCAGGTGCTTTCACCATATAAGACAATTTTATAAGTTTCTGGGGGTTTCTCCTTAGACTCTACTATTGATTCAAATTTCGCTTGGCTGTGGGCTGACTCTAAAAAAATGAAACTGGATAGGAAAAAAATACAGATTTTGATTTAGAACAAGTTTAATAAAATCGAAAATGTTCATGAATACCCTTTCACATGAAATCTCTATAAAAACATTAAACTTTTAGATTCGAGTTGGCCATTCCTCGAATTAATTAAAATTCATTGAACAAATTAACTTAACAAATTTATTGAACATTTTCTAGACTGCCAATAACAAATTTCTATCACCATAATATTACATCTAAATAAAGCCTTAACAAATGTACAATATTATCATTCTCATTATTTATTTACTTAAATTGTACCAAATTGTCCCTATTCCGTTATTCGTTTAAATGAGTTTATATTTTAACCTTATAAAGCAATGAAATAAAACCCAGTATATGACTTCGTTTGATAATATTGTATTAACCAATTGAGATCTGATTTACATTAATAAAAGTTTAAGATTACTTACATTACTCTCCACCCTTTCTTCACACTTTCACTAAACACTTTATTTTGATTTTATTTATTTCAAATTTTCACAACACTTCACTGGTGTAGATTTAGTTGATATTATTTTATTATTTTATTATAGCAGGTTAAATACGGACTGAGTTTGTTATTGAATTTCTTTACTTGTTCCCCCTCTGAAGATTTATTTTTGACTACCTATTTTTCACGCGTTGTTCTCCCCTCTTCTTTTTTTGAATCCCTCGTGTTTCTTTCTCATTGGTTAATTTTGAATTTTTGTCGTTCTCATTGATTTTCCTAAAGTGCAATCTTTCACACGTAGAACACTTGTTCAATGCTTAATTTGCTATTTGTAAAGTTCACTGCCTCTGCTTCTGTTAGGTGAAATTCGAGATGCCTTGCGCGTGTTGTCTCACATCCTGTTTCTGTATTTAAGTTGGTGTTTCGAGTTAATTATATTTTTAATAAAGTATATATAATAAATTTATAATAAATGTTGTAATATTGGTGTTCACCAATCTCTCTATTACAGGCTTTATTCTTGTATTGTAATTACAGTTTTGACGCAGAAATTATTCTAAAGTAATAATGATCCATTTAAAATTTCATGATTAAAACAAAAATGTTTAATAATTTACCTTTTGTTGCCTTCGAAGTCTTCCAGTTCGACTCTAAGAACGTATTCTTCATTGTTGGTCAGCATATAGATGTTTTCATTACCCATCCAGAACTCCTTAGCTGGATCTCCAAATCCATTCTTGTAATCCGACCAGTCTCGGTTGAAATTCTCCCTTGGTTCACCCAAGTCGTCACGTCTTTGAATAACCTTCAAATCAAAATGTATCTCTTAGTAGTGTAATAATAAATAATGTACGTAACTTAAGCTTCATTTAAATAAATTGAACATGTGTGGGGAAATAATTGTCATCTCTTGTAGTTGCTTTTTGTCTCACAGCTTCATGTTTTTGTACAAGTAACAAATATTATGATGAGTCATTTAACGTCATCTAGTTGTGTATTTTTTTTAATTGTGAAAATGAGTGTGTTCTTAATTATTGATATATCAGCAGGTCGAATTAAACAGATATAATTGTTGGTTGTACGTTTAGTTACCAAACATGGTTGATTATTTATAGTTAATCTCAAAGTAGATAGTTTTCCGCTCTAGTAAATCCTATTTTCTGTTCGATTTTCATCTCATGTTTACTTTAAAAAGTGCAATTTTTAGCTATTTTCCAACAAAAATCGGTGATTTATAAGAAATTAAAAAAAAAAAAATACGATAAGAAATAGCTGCAAATGAATATAATATGTAAACAGATTTTGAAGTAAATTTCTACAAATTTACGTTTAACAATTTCTTTAATATCACTTTTATTTGAAACTATAGCGTACGATGTAAAATGGGAAATTATTTATGATTTGCTATATTAGCGAACTTGGTGGTATTTTTTAAACAAAAATTTATTAGGCCTATGTTTGGAACCTTATTATTATATTTGTTGTTCTTATTATTGATTTTATTATTATCTATTTTAGTGGTTGTCTCTTAAAACAAATTAATATAAGCCTAAGAGGAACGTTAAATTCAAATTTCCTGATTCGAATAATATAAACGCTCTCAGTTGTTTTTGTAATGAAAGCTTTAGCTTAGGGAGATTCAGAGAAATTATTTGTTTTATAATATACAAAGAAAACATGTGTCTGAGCGGCCTTGAAATAGGAAACTGCAATCACTCGTGTTCATGGAATATTACTCCGTTTGACGATTAGTTGGCAGTCTTTGAAGTAATGGAAGTTTCAGCACTACAAAAGTAGGATCTCGGCAGAACTTAAGTACAGGAATTTTAAAGGGAATGGTTAATGGTTTGTTTAATTTAATTGTTTTGTTTTTTCTTTCACAATACATACAGTTTTTTATGTTTTATATAACTATTGTGTTTATTTTAAGCGATGTTTTAGCTCGATTTTTTTATGCGTACAATACTGCTTTAAATACAACTAATACTGCCAACTAAACGTAAAAAGAGCATAGAATAATGTTTAAAGGCGAAACATTTCTCGGTCAACATCGCCTTAAAAATAGGGGAAAAATAAAGAATCCTTGCCCTCGAGTACTCCGATAGCGTCAGTTGGTCGGAAGAGACCTGATAGGAAAAATGAAATCAAAATTCGACTAATCAATAATCGACATAAGGAAACTTGTGTCTGTTTCTAAGATCCTCATGTTCCCCCTCCTCATGTTTTGGAACACTAACAACGATATTATCACTTATTTTGCCAAAACTAAAAGAAAATTCAAAATAGTGAACCTAACTAAAAAAAAAAAAAAAAAAAAAAATGTACCCATTTTTACGAAATCATTTATCCCTGAAGACGAATATCCCTGAAGTATAAACACTGAAAACGAATATTTCACTTTTTGTTGTTACTTTAACAAAAATTTGCGATTTAGAAAAGCCAGTAAATATTTAAACTTTAAAAAAATTATATATAGATTTTTATGAAATTTAATCAACCCACTGTTTGTAAGCACCTTGTACTGTATTTAGTTTTAAGATCACGATTTTGAGTCTTTTTATACAAACATCAAAATTTGAAATTGCTGCACTAGTAATAATTATTGAATTAAACTACAGTATTGTACAGTACTAAGCTTATTTTGAAAACTAATTTGCATGAATTAAAGCCGTGGAATCTATCATGGCCTTTAGACCATGTTTTAACGGATCTTCGACTTTATATATGAAGTTGTTGTTTTAATTACTAAGAATATGAAAGTTTAAATAAATATATGGTATTTCAGATATTAACTGTCTTCAAATAGAAGAGATTATAGAATATGACTTGGTAAACAAGTTTTTATTAATTTGTATTTTCTAACATATATTTAAAAAAAAAATTATATTGTCATACCTGGTTAATTTGAAATCCATTTTCCTTACTTTTTTTTTACATATGTTCCAAAACGAATTTCCCCCCGAATGCAAACTGTTAAAAAATTTCCAAATTTTGGGCTTCAACCTGTAGGGATGGGTTCAACTTTAAAATTCAAGTACAAAAGGAGTGATGTGACATCATTAGGTTCACACTTACTCTAAAAACGACGTCATAAACGGAATTCAGATATCCACTCCAAAAATACTAAAAGGAGTGTATTTTTATAAAAAAACAATACAATTTATTTTACTTCTGATTGTGGCTCTAGAGTATCTCATGTAGTGTTCACGAAAACTGCACAAAAATCTGTGGTAAAATGTGGAAGGCGGGCTTTATAATAGATAATAAAATTAATTAAAGTTCAAGATTTTTGTTATTGTTATTCAAGACTTTAAAACTGGCTTACTTAAAATGAAACATTGATTATATGGCACATCCTATGAAAGCTTACAAAATGGTGATGTATTTAATATAACTTGTCACCTCCTTGTATCAGAGTGTATAAAACAACAATACCGGTACTCCAATGATTTCTTAGTTTTTATTAACTGTAGCAACTTTGCACGTTGATTCAAGAAACGAAGGTGTTTCCTTTGCTTAACCTTTAAAAAAATGACTCACTGTTATTGGAAATTTCGCGTAGATTAAGAAAATGGTTTTATATGTGCAGTTAAACCAACTGGTAGCCGAGAAAACATAAATTTATGTCAAAGAGCAGAGATTTTTTAAGGAAAATTGAAAATAATTTTATAGGTCAACTTTGGGATTTGAACTTTCTAATATGCACCACCAAGTCATATTTACTTTACAATTCAACCCAAAAAAATTGGTCATACTGATGACCAATCACCCTGTATAGAAATTGTTAATGGCTTAACAAAGAGAATAAAAATGAATGTTACAAATCACAGTTCTACTTTTTAACTATCCGTTCTTGTCTTACACTGTAGGAGATGTATTTAATTTTAATTTTGAAGTATATGTGTCAATGATGACAATGTTAATAGTTCGTTGCAACCATTAACAAATTTGTTTTTTACGACGTTTAAACAGATGTTTTTTAATAAATTCGTTTTCAATATCCAGGTTACTATTATTTTAAAATAAAGTTTCTTACCTTGTTTCTGTCAAGTGACCTCTAACTAAACATACTTTCAATGTGATATGTGTGTTTTGTGTAAATAATTTTAGTGTTTGACGACCTCGGTTGAGTAATTTATTTATGTTGTGTCTGAAGATGGGATAAAAGTCCCGAAACGCGTCACTAAGACAAAAAAGAGGCCACTTGACGGAAACAAGGTAAGAAACTTTATTTTAAGATGTTTTTACCATTGCATACTTACAATGTTAACATATGTTAGTTGATCATCGGTTATAAATGTGAAGTCATCTGTCTAATGCGCAACTGATTTTCAAGAAAAATTCAAAGGAATGCAACTATAAATATAAATACATTTTCCACCCTAAATATCAATATTGATCCCTTAAGGTTCATTTCTCACGATTCATTGAACTTATATTAAATTTAATCTTTACAAAAAAGCACATTATGCTACTTAGTTTTAAATTATAATTCAGAAACTTGACTGGCGTAGAAATCCACTTGCAAAATTCCTCTAACAAGATTTTGAAAACCCGCTAAGCTGGGTTGCGGTAAACTGTCTTTTGAACTCCCCGCGAGACGTAATTTCGTCAGGAGATGAATGTTTGCTACAAGTTTTAATGAGGAATTGCAAAACATCACGAAAACACTCAACTTAATGACTGCCAATGCTTCCTGGGGATATAACAGGTTTGAATTAATGTCATATTCAAATGAAAGTTATAGGAATGAATGGGTTTTGGAGTTATACGCGTTTTGGTGTTATTTCATCAATATCCAACATCAGGTCTCATGTTAAATACAGATTTATATTTCGTAACATGGTTTATTTTATAAGTTTAAGAAGTAATGTAGACAATATACAGATAAAGGTAATTTTATTCGTCTATACGCCATATAGATCACATAGGTGTTCGTTAACAAGTTCTGGAATGTGAATATATTTAGTTTTACACAAAGCAACAAAAACAACTATCTAATGTTAGATAGAATAAAACTCGAACACAAAATCTCACAAAAATTATGTTTACTTTATCAAACGCGTTTCAATGACAAAGTCGCTTCCTCAGTAATGCATGAGCTAATTATTGTAGCTCATGTACCACTGAGGAAGCGACTTTGTCATTGAAACGTGTTTGATAAATTAAACGTAATTTTTGTGAGATTTTGTGTTCGAGTTTTATTCTATCTAATTATTAGCTCATAAGTCAAGTTCAAAATTTATTTATACTCGTATAATTAATGTTGCTTTATCCAAATAGCGCTAAAATATAAAAAGTTTCTTTGGAGATTGTCGTTTTATTAAATTTGAAAAACCTATAAATGCAGTTTATAAAGTTTAAATTCTATTTTACTTGTAAGCCAATGTTTATTGGCTTTAGAAATGACTTGGAATCTATCATTAGACAAAATTAATAAGACTGTTGAGATTTAAATAATGACTACTGGAAAAATTCAGCTCTTTAAAAATACTTGTAAATGTATTAACAGTCTTCTCCACGACACATGCAATCGAATAATTATGTTCTGAAATTAATTTAATAGTAGGAAGTTTAAGAAATCAACTGAATAGTTTTTTTTTTTCTTTTCTTTTTTTTTCTTCTTTTAAACTTGACAATTTATGAACCTGATTGTGCAACATTTAAAAAAATCTTATTAATTCGAGTGAATAATCGACATTGAATTCACTATAAGTGAAGTACTTGTAATTTATTTCACTTTAAGTGAAGTACTTGTAATTTATTTTTACAACTGTTTGACGTTGTTTTAATTGTTTCAGCTCATCCATTTTAAATATGTAATAATTTATAGTAGTCTTTTGTAAGAAGTTTTCTTTCCAGTAGATTAGCAATTCGACACGATTATTTTATTTTTGGCAGACGAGCATAAAAAGGTTCACCACCCTTTGATCTAGGGTAGTTCATTTTGAGTAAGAATAAATGTTGGTCGACAATTACGTCACTCCATAACAGGTTCTATGTTAGTTCATACCATCGGTTACACTTTATGCATTGAGTCGTGGGTGTTTTTAGCTACACCATTGTATTTACAGAAGCGTATATCGTGTATTGATAGAGTTGAAAAGCAATTTTAGTAACGGTTTACAAATGTAGCAACATCGCCTTGAGTATAATTACTTTGGCTTACCTTCACTTACATCAGTAAATTTTAGATCTTTGTAACGTGGGATCGTTCACATTTATTTATTGTTTGGCCGATGCACAATCCAAAGTGATCGTTTTCGAAAGAACAAAACATTTATCATTATTAATTTCAAACAACATCTTATGTCTTTTGTTGAGTTTTCAAAAGATATTGGAAGCACCTGAGGCATTTTAATATTCTTTCAATAAAGCCTTCAAGGCCTGCTTTGTTATTGCATTGATTGTCGGCTACAGAGAGAGTGAGGGACTCCTTACATACTTTTAGACAGAGCGAAGCGAGATCCTGTTTAACTCGACTATTTTGCTTTTCATCTACATGTTGATTTGTTTGTTAGATAGTTACGGCCACGAGTACTACTCGTTATAAATACGATTTCTTGCAAATAGACCGAACAATACATGTACGAGATTCAAATATATATATATATATATATATATATATATATATAATTTTCCTGTTTTAATCAGTAATATACGGTTCCAAGATATGGACCCTGGGGCTCCAATTAGGAATACGTAGCAGTCTCAGAAATGTTATATATAATTGAAACAACAAGGCATAACGAGTAACTGTAAAAAATAACTACAAAAGAATATTAAAATTTGTATTGTTTCTGTAGGAAATTTTAGCTAACCAAAAGTTAAAATTCTTTTATTTATTTATATGAATTAAAATCTTCAGTTTTATAGATTTACACAACATGCAAATAGATTATTATTTACGTAACAGTGTAATTTGTTTGTCCCCAATGAGTCTTTTAAAACTTGTAACTGTAATGTAGCTGGTATATATGGAGTAAAAAAATTAGAGTAAAATATAAACAGTAGTTGGATTGTTTATACTTCCAAGGAGGAGCGAAGTTATTGTTTACAGAACTACTTGTATGCTGATGAGAGATAATTTATAGTACTCGATTTTTTCAAATACACTTCTAGCGGTTACTCAATTGACAATCCGCCTTGCTACAATGGATTTACTTCTTTTATCACGTCTTTAAACTTCTTTTAATTATTTATTTTAGGGTTCGCTTTATTTAATAACTCTAGCTGGTCTAGTAGTTAGTTACACCAATAGTAATGACAATAGGTTGTGGAGTACATTTAGTGATTGATTAGATATGAAGGTGGATATAAGCGTCTCTTGGAAACTCCAACTAAATTTTAGTGACTAAAATTTACAGGATTTTAGTGAATTTTTTTCAGCAGTTGAATGACTCATGGTGCAAGCTTTATTCGTTCAACACTAATATAAGTGCCTTTAGAATCCTCAACTCTAGCTCCGTATTCACTCTAGAGCATGTCGTTATGTGGGCTGGTGGATAGTTCAAAATAATAAAAGTGGATTATGGAATCCTCTACTTCGTCTTACGTACTATTTTAGGCATGCAGGTGGTAAGAAGGTCTGTTTATTCATCACTAATATGTTTTTGTTTTGAAATTCTGAACTTGGCGTAGACTATATTCTTTTTTTGAAATGGAGTAGCTGCCATTAAAAACTAAAAATAAAATTTAAAATTCTTGTATTCACACAGTTTAACTGCCTAACAAACATATAAACGAAACGACAAATGATGAAGTTAAATCCTCATTTTCGTCGGTCATTTGTGCTAAGATGCTCATTATTTTGTCTTAGGTTCCAATCATATTCTTTACTCTTAAGTGGCGTGGATGTGTAGTTTGTCATCAAATCTCGTAAAATTAATTTAACTCACTTCCCGTCATAATTCAAAGATATTTTACTCACTGACATAAGCCAGGTGACAATCAATTATTCCGTCCGTTGTTAATGTTTATATCCAGATATATTTGTTATATTTCAATATTTTTACATTTCAATTTGTTACACTTCTATATATTTAAGAAATATATATATATATATATATATTTATATTATATCTATATATCGAACTATCGATCTTTCAATATATCGATATATTGAACTATCTATCTTTCCAGTTATCGATGTATTGAACTATCGATCTTCCCATATGTCAATAAATTGAACTATCGATCTTTCCAAATATATCGATAGTCGAACTTTCGATATATCGATTTATCGAAAAATCGATATATTTAAATATATGAACGTTATAGTGATTATGTTAGATTATTTATGTAACGCTGGCACTGACTGCTTGCGGGTGGGAATGTAATAGTACATCCTGCCTGAGAGTCGTGACCTTGACTCGATTTGCTTTAAACACAGTTAATGACTTTTAAGTTAACCTCAACAATTTCTATTTTGGTATGTGTATTTGTTGATCGAGCGACAAATGTGGTGCGTGTGTGTGTGTATGTGTGTGTGATTGTGTTTGTGTGTGTGTGTGTGTGTGTGTGTGTGTGTGTGTGTGTGTGTGTGTGTGTGTGTGTGTGATTGTGTTTGTGTGTGTGTGTAGTATACATAGGGTGTTTCACGGAGAAACGGAAAGAATTTCAGGACGAGTTCTACTGGTGAAAATAATGAAAAAAGTTCATAATAACATAGGTCCGGAAATGCTCCGTTTCCCGTCTGTCGGCCATGTTTTGTGTTTAAAACCATTAATCATAACTTTTGAAATTAGTAAGATGAGTTTAAATTTGGTATGCACATTGTTTATACTTTTCTTTACCAGTATACCAAGATCCAAAACTTTACTATGTAAATACATATTCAAAATGGCGACCGTTCAAAATTTTTAAAGCCAATTATCTCGGAAACAGTAAATTTTATGAAACAAAATCACAAATCATAACATACTCAAAAAGTAGACTTTAACTTGTTTAACTTATCTTTTTTATCGCGTGGTAGATAGGTAGTGTCCACTCCTCAACCTACAATCTCTTGATTTGTTATCAGAATGTTTTACATTTTATATTATTTGCAGAAATAATACATTGTTCTGCTGTTGTGACATGGTTTCATACATATTAACTGCGAATCAATAGTACTTTCTTTAACATTTATAATTTGCAATATCGTTATTGATGACGTAACACAATAAAATGACTAATGTATCGCCTCAGATTGCTTCTAGTAAGACTACAAACCGCTCTGTTCTGTTAGCATTGTATTTAGACAATTAATTTTTGTTGTTAAAGTATTCTTCTAGACACCGAAAGGTTGAACCGATTTTCAATCAGCTTTAACGATTTTTTACAAGTTTTACTATTTGAAATAAATTTTCCGAGTGTTTTAAACTTTTACATTAACAACAAAATTTGCTTGAAATCATTTCAACTATTTTGAGATAAAATTTCATTCCTAATTATTTTCTTTTTTTGACTCGGAATTTTCGAGGCGATAATGTAATGACGCATAGTATTTGCTTTGGGTTTTGTGGGAGAAAGTTTCTGTTATATTCGTGGACAGTAACATCACCGAAATGGTAATTTATGTTGCTACAAACGTATGAAATGTAAGCACACCTGCTGCTTCACACTAGACGGCTATGAACTCAATGACCTTCGTATTTACTTAGTCTTATAGTCTGTTGGCCTTTTGCAGAAATAATTTATTAGTGACACCACGCAACATGACTGCTGTGCACCCGATATCATTCAGGAATTATGCACTTTCACAGGACTTACGGCAACTGTGGTTTCTGATTTGTATGTGACTCACTGTACATTTCCATTAGTAGATGGCGGCAAAACACTATGATCTTGGACACAGAAGCGAATGTGTAGGATGATCTGTTAGTGTTTGCGTGAAGGTTTTTCCCATGAGCAAATAAAAAAAAAATTCTCTGTATTATGTTGAATATACAATGAAATAAGTTCTAACTAGTCGTACAAGCGTCTATGATTGGTTGGAGTTTTGCCCCACAGGATCACCAAGAGGTCTCCTTGATACTGAAGAGTCTAGTCTCACTGAATTCAGAAACTCAAAAATTTAAAAGAAGAATCTAAAAAATTAAGAAGAGTACAACACAAATTAGTAATATATATATATATATATATATATATATATATATATATATATATATATATATATATATATATATATATATATATATATATATATATATACGTGCGTGGGTGTGTGCGTGCGCGTGAGCGTGTGCGTGCGCGTGAGCGTGTGCGTGCGTACGCTTGTGTAGTGTATGTGTGTGCACGTGTGTGTGTGTGTGTGTGTGTGTGTGTGTGTGTGCGCGCGCGTGTTTGTGTGTGCACGTGTGTGTGCACGTGTGTGTGAAAGAAAACAGATATGACAGTTTCTTAGACAAGGTGGTATACAATTAAGGAGTATTTGACCACCTATTTATTCTATAATAAAACAATTTTTGGCAAGTAGTTTTTGAGGAAAAAATAGAGTATATATTATACATGTTGCAAATTTTATTTTACACTAGCCAGCCATTTTGCATTAAATGGTAAATTTGAAAGTGGTTTAAATTAAACGATTTTCAGCAAAGTTTTTGTTCTTAATAAACTTTTTAAACTCTGTCATACTATTGTATGATATAATTAATTAACATTTTGGATGTCGAAAATAAGATATCGGCTGAATATAAACACTTAAAAGTATACGTAACTCAACCTAAAATGAAGGGTTGGTTACATAACTAAAGGAAAATGTTTTTTTTTAGTTTGTGGACTGTATGAATCCTTTATATCTCAGATGATTAGTTTAGTCAGAAAAAATAACGATTAGGTCAACGATATACGGGCAAGGAGTGGGTTCTGTACAAGTTTCCACTCAAGGAGAACATTTGCGTCACTGATTTATTAAAACGATTCTGGAAAAACAATCACTACAGGCCGGAAGGGAGACCATAAAAAAATAATGTCAACATTGAACTAAAATATCATAAATACATAATTTAAAAAGAAATTGTGAATATTTGTTTCTAAATATGTATTAAATGGATAATTGGTTACTTTAAAAAACATTTAATACAAATAATACTATTTAAAAGAAGACTATAAACATTTAGATCATAGCCTATAGAGGATGACTCTCACTGTTAACGATAAAAAGTAATAATTGAAGTGCAACTTGTATTTTATGTGTAAGGAAGAAAGTTTGTGCTGAAATTGTTGCAGAAGGAATTTTCTTTGCCCTTTTTTAGTTGCGGCATTTGCATAACAGAATATTACAGACCCATTTTTAAAAGTTTGTAGACTGGATGTTATATTTCGACAAAAAAATTTAACAAGTTTTAATTTTAAACCTAATACCAAATTAAAAAAAAAAGATGGATATAAAAAAATAAGGATGTATCGTCTCACATCCCAAATGGTTAAACAGATTTTCACGCCGTTTTCATTAATCTATTACTTGGTTAGTACGTTATAAAGTTAGATTTTTGTTTTATTTATAAACTTCAAAAATATTAAGAAAACTTCTCAGAAAGTATAATCATCCTTCATTATTGAATATTTTTTTATGTTGATGAAATTGTACTCAACCTAATTATTGCCATCCTTGTATGTTTTGAACCTATATAAACGCCCACCTGCATTGTTAAACCTAAATAACAGAGATGCACTACTTTGTTACGTCACATTCTATGCCATATGACGTCATAACTAAAGGTTCAGTTCAGTTCATCGTCAGTATAATTACTTATTGAATACAACCTTTCTAAGTCTCTGCTATAATATCTAGGATTACTTCATAGATAGGTTAGATGACTACACTAGGTAACTCTAATACTTATTCAGGCCGTTTTTAAATGGGACTTCATTGGATATAGATACTCCAACCGATATTTTTTTATTGATATAGATGGCTTCAGGTGGTCTAAATAAGGAAAAGTTCCAAAGAATATAAGTACGGGAACGCTTATTTTGACGTTTGTCTATCGTTTTGTATTTTACAAAAAATCCTGTATCTAAGGAACGGATTTAGATGAGTCCAGACTTGTATTTAAACCTTTTAATTTCATACAAAATGGTGTTCGTTTGAAATATTTGATCCCTAATTTCTTCAAAGTGGCAAACTTGAGAAAATATTTACAATATAATTAGTTCTTTTAACGAAAAATACGTAATTTTTATTGTAGACATACGATAGCTGAGTTATCGATAGAAATAACTGTTTGAAAAACAATCCCAAACTTTAGGAGCACTAGTAAACTTTATGTGTGTTGTGGTCGATTACCAAATCTTTATTTTTTTATCGATAATTCAGTTATACTTCGACTTATAATAAAAATAAAGATAATTGTTTCTCGTTAAAAGCAAAATAAATAGAATTTATAAATGGTTTTTGTTTAAAAGCTTACGAGTAATTCAAGATGAATTATTTCAAATTTTTGCCATTTCAAAAATGTTATGTGTGAAATTAAGATGTTTTCTAGACACTTTACGAAATATTACCTAAGTAGCCTATGTGTACAAAATTTGAACTCATATACTTTCATTTGATAGGTATAGATTCTTTATAAAATACACAAATGGACTGAAAAACGCCAACTAAGTATTTACAGACATGTACTTTATAACTTTTTGTTTCTTTAAACTTCCTTAGCCTATATATGTATTATCAAAAATAAATTTTATCATCAAAAATTTTCAATCCGCTATTTCGAAATGAAAATTAACTTCTTTATAAGTTATATAGCCTATCATAATTTTATTTCTAACACAAAAGTAAGGTACCTACATCTAACAAAAGAGTAACGTGTTCTGTGGCTACAAGATAGCAATGGTGGTCCTGTATGTGTTGACAAAAATATTTCTTTAATATGGCATTCCTGAAAAAATATTTTTGATAATTTTAATACTATTTCTTCATTATAAATTCAGTTTTAAATGTCCAAATATTAACTTTTTCCAGCGTTTATGGTATCCTCCATATGTGTTAAAAATGTCAGTGAAGTTAATGATATGTTAACACTGTTTAAAAATTTGTGGTGCCCTGTTTAACCAGTTTCGTGGTAAGTGCATCTCATTCCCTTACACTGAGTGCGAATAACTAAACGAGAAAGACTTACTGATTTAGGACTTGATTTAATTAGGTTAGGTTACATACATTGGGTTAAAAGACAATCAGTATTATATAACTTGGCGACAGAGTTTAGTAATAAGTTTCATTAATACAATTGTAAAAAAACAAGAATGTTTTCATAACTTTAGAAACACTATGGTTGTATTTTTGTAATAAGTGTTGAGAAGACTGTAAAGTTGTAGGTACAGTTTAGTTTTCCATAGCAAAGTGTTTCAGAATAATTATTTGTAAATTACATTAAAACAATTTCTATTTTTTCTTGTTATTTAAAAACGATCCTCACGGTCATCATCGCCTTAAATTCAAAATGCCTAAACATAAATAAATTCAAAACACAGCTTACGTGTTGATTTATAAAATTTCGAAAAGAATCTAAAAAACATACTTAATACGTATGTCGTAGAATAACGCTTTAAATGCTAAATTATTTGTCCAATGTGCCTTATTCAATTAAAATCCATATATCACATTTAAATAAATGATATTATGTAATTGATTATCACAGTATTCTAATTATCGAATGGGCAAAAGTTGACAAAAATTGTCTATATAACCGTTTCCACTAGTTGGATATAGAAATATTTTGTTTCTATGTCTCAAGTACAGGTGTGTGTGTGTGTGTGTGTGTGTGTGTGTGTGTGTGTGTGTGTTTGCAACTTCATTACTGTGGTTTTCCGTAAATATTTTTGGGCAGGAATACGTGAGTATGTAAAGTTTCAAGTCGATAAACATCGGCGATTGGGTTGAAAATTGATTACAAAATTTGAATTAACAGACTGATATATAAAAGCGTCTAAATATAGCCTACGTATTTAGTAGAACACTCAGTTGCAAACATAATTGCTTTCCCTTATATGTCTGTATGAAGCAAAGATTTTCAATATTGTTTGTAATCAGTGATACTGATTTTAAATTTGATATTTATATTTAGACTCGGACATCAGATTTTAACATTACTCTCAAAAGTGTTGTTTATAAATTATTTACGCTATTTAATTGTACTTTAATACACGAAAGTATTCATTAAAAGGTTACTATGCAATGCTTGGTTTTAACTATTTCTCTGACTAACTTAGCACATGCAACGGGCTTTTATCATATGACATGTATTGAATAGCTACTACGCTAAAGGTCTAGGCTAAGCAGGCGTGGAAACCTGTTATTTGGAAGATCAATTAGCAGTTTGTAATTTTTGTATAAACATTGTAATTAAATCCCGAGCTGACCAAGTATTCAATTTAGATCGGAAAGCCGGATCTAATTAACAAAACATTAAGATAATCGTTGTTAATAGATATTCGTTAGGAGAAAGTGCTTCACAACGACTGAGGACTGAAACTTAAATCAAATTTGTTATTAATTTCCGATACCCTCTTAAGAATGTTTATCGGTATATATGTTCTAATATTAAACACGTTTAAAATAAATACAATTATTTTTCTATTAATATTATGAAAACAAATATATTAAACTACAATTCATTTTTGTAAAGGATTAGCTAAATGCCGTGTGTTTTATTATTTGTCTGCCAAATTTAACACACACCAAGCCGCACAAAATGAGGTAATGAACCAATTCTCATCAAACTTTCTATTTACTGTCATAAGTAATTCCTAAAGATTCCTGTAGGAATCAGTAAATTAGCTGATTCAGCAGGAACTCAGTAAAGAGGAAATAATGGCTGCAAATTTGAAATTGTTTGACCCATTATTTCGTAAAACAATTTACAGCAACAACATACATTTTATTAGTATCAAGGTTGATACTTTATTAAAACAAGTTCTGAACTCTTGTTTAGTAAAAATGGCGTCGGAGATCTAATAGCATCATTCATGTTCTAAACTCTTGTTTTAGTCCTGTACACTTGTTTACGTTTTTTTCTTGTTTGTTTTTACCATCACGATAATTTATATATATTAAGTATATGTAAAGAAGTAAAAAATATTGCTTGCCTGAGATCGTGAATATAAATATATAACAAAAACTAAAATAAAATATTTCTGTTGACTTTATGTCGAGGGATCGTGGTCGTGGAAGATTTACCAAGGTTTACACGACGACATATGTTATTACCATCTCATGTCTCATGAAGTGTATTCACGATATTATGAAACTACTATCTGAAATATGTTAAAACAGTTGTGGCATTAGATGTGTTGGTTCATGCGTATGCCAAGAGGTTCCGTCCAGATTAGCAGAAAAAACAAAGCTCAGATGCGTCTGTGAGACATGGAAAGGTTAGCAAGGCTAGACATTTCCGTTACGCTTTGTATACGATATATTTTGAGAATACGGTGTCATGGTGTTTTCTCCAATAAATATATTTGTGAGGTCACCGCCCATCAAGATTCAGAGGAAATGAAATTGGGTATGTTTACATATCGAGAAAGCGACAAGAAAATATTACAAGGCAGACACTGTTTTAGATGCAATGGGCTGCTGTCAAATCCCACGACTTGCAGAGACAAAGGTCCCAACATAAGTTAAAAGACGTTGACGCGATTTTGTCGTGACTTTAATGGCATAATGTTTCATCTAGTAATTATAATATTCCACATAGTAATTATAGGAATTAAGTCAACTTATGTGTCAAAAATAAAATTATGTTGAATTACGTAGCCTTCTATTTATAGTAAATGCTACTTTATAATTTTACCACGATTTAAAGTACAACATTGTGATCTATTGCGGGAAATCTAAACACAGAAAAATCAAAACAACAATTAATTATGAAAGTTTGATTTTTAAGATGATTGGATAACTTACCGTCCATCCACCCTCAGCAACCTCTTGTTCGCAGAACACTTTCAAAAACCAATAAGTTGTTCCTCTAATTTGAAGGTAGTAGACTCCAGAGTGTTTCATCCCCGCATTCAAGAGGTCTAAGCAAGAGTAACCCTGAAAATAAAAATAATATTTTATTTTAGAATAAATTAAATTAAAACTTGTTGAACGTTAATCAGTATGTTTGTAACAACTCTAACAGTATTGATTCTTTGGCTGTATCACGGACGTCGTATTAATCTTTCGGATCTGTAAAAATATTGAGACTAGCAAAACCAGCTCACATCTGAAGACGAATTAGTGCTTCAACTGGATGTGGTTGAATCAACATTCTAGAAGTGTTTTAACCACAATTTGACCACTTTTAAAGATTGCGACATTTTATGAGAAAGTAAGGTGCAGATAAATTGCTGGTTTGATGTGTTTCTGTCAAGATATAAGTATAGAGAAACTTTATACGACTTTCCCCCTTTGATATGGTGGCAAAATCAAAAACATTAAACTAGTTGTGTTTGCCAGCTGGCATTACTTTGTACCAGAATGCAAATGTTTTATTCTTCATGTTTGTGCGTTTTGAATGAGTTACAAATAGACTATGACTTTAAACTTTGATTATTTTATTTTTGAAAATTTATTGTTTAAGTTTACTTTTCTTTGTGTTCTGTTTAAAAAGTTGAAATTGTTTTGTTTTACTACATAATGTAACGTGAATTGTATGTACTCTCTGATGTATATGACCCGAGAGTGTATAACTTTAGGTTCGATCTTAAAACTGGATTCTATTTATTTTATATTTTTCTATAAAGTGCAATATTTTACTTCAAGAATTAATTAAAAATATCCTATATAAACCACAGTTACAGCATTTTATGCGGACAAGAAATAAGGTCCTTGACAAAGATAGAACTTCACCTTTCATCGCTATTTTATAAATAAACAATAATTCTTTAAATTATGAATTGACGAGGTACACATATCCACTTCACTTTACCGTGTTTGATAGTTGATGAGATGAAATGATTGAGATCACTTAAATCAACACACAGGAACACTGGTAACCGCAGATTCGTGCCCAAGGACCCTTTTGTGCTTACATAAAATCCGCGGATAGTTCATGGAGAAAGTGTTACTGTATTTAAATTAATTAGAATACAAAATAATTCAAAAGAAGAAACTTAGATACCTTTTTCTTGATGTATCGGCAACAAAGGTGTTAAAAGCGGATCATACTTCAACAGATTAAATTAGTACTATAACGATATTAAATTTCAGCTATGTAAATAGACATATAAAAAATTCCTCAGTTCTCATAACATAAATTTCAAACCATGATCTCAGTAAATATAATCATAATCAAATAATCAAAAGAAATCCATTACATAGCCCATTTCACAAAGCATCAATCATTTTGTAAATAAGAACTCCTTGTAAATTTTTAGTGAACTTTCAATGATCTTATACACATAAGATTGTGTATATAGTAAAGACAAAGAACTAATTAAACATTAATCAGTCATTCCATATTTTCACAAGATAGTAAGTGTAATAACTATTTATTTATTTTACTTGAGAACTATTTTTTGTAATTGAATATTTACCTTTTAAATTTAAAGAATTTTCAAAAAAAGATAATAAATCTGATTTTTTTTAAAGATAAAAAATCTGAATTTTTTAATCATAGGCCTATGCGTTCCATATTTTGTATTGTCTAAAGTACATAGCACAATTAATTAGTAGGGAATATTATTTTAGTACATTCTATTTTTCACTTAATTAGGTAAATAAAAGTAACCAAAATCAGCTAAAATTTGTTGAAAACTAACTAAAACATTATCAAATTGTACAAAATCAATGTTTATATTAAATGTTTTGAAAATCGGATAAATAACTTATTGTTAACATCAGAGTAAAAAATCGTGTCAAAACGGACTAAAAGTAACATCTTGTTTATTAACAATTAAACTTCTTAATCGTGGATATTGTATTGAAATTAGTCCTTTTAAATAAATGCATGCCTTCCAACCCACCACATTAAAATAGCTTTAAGAAGTGTTTTGTCGTAGGCACAAAAATTCTAAGAATTCAAAATTTTGTGTGTGGACTTCACATGATCAATAAAGTGTTTAAGAAATAAAAATTTTGTCTCGTCATATTCAGAATTTTTGTGTGAATTAATTGAATGCGTTAAACTAAATTTTTAGCTAAGTTTTATATATTTTCTTTTAAATATTTACGGTTTACTGAAATGATCAAATTTCTGGACTTAAAATGGTTACTACTGGTGTTTAAAGATATGTGCTAAAATTTATTGTTGGCTATTAAAATGTATTTGTTTTTTAATACTAAAGGGATTGAGGTTTCATAGTGTTCGAAATTGTCTTTGGTGTAATAAAATTATTTAACCTTTACGTTAAGCTATTAAAGTGAATTTATTTACTTACAGGAGTCACTAAAATTCTTTCAAAGTTTGAAAGTTGTTATTAAAACACGGAACGTTGAAACTATTGATAAATTATCGTATATTAGCCTAATGCAAATTATTGTTTTTAGATTTATTAAATTTGTTTTTGTTTATTGATGGTGATAACATTTTGTAATACAGAATTTGTTTACAACTTTGATTAGTTGTTCATTGTTTTGAATTTTAGGCAGATCTAGTATATTTGTTGATTTTAATAAATTTTGTAAAATAATAGGTTTCATCACTTAAACTAAAGTAGGATTTTACTGTTATTTGTGTGTATTATTAACGAAAAATATACTGACTATGTGGAGGAGTAAAGCCCGATGGACAATGCTTACAAAATTGCGTGCAAGCCTTAAGATCTTACTTCTGGAAGTCTTCTAATTTTAGAGATATGTACGAAACTGAAAATATTGAAGAAGAAATTTCCATTTTATAATTCTTAGAAATCAGGAAATTATCATGATGATTTAATGTTTATAGTCCTGTCCGTTTATAAATGTCAATAGATAATACTAACAATTTAAATTTTACTTGTTCTATAAATGATTATTTTTTTTACATTTCGATAAGACAGTTATAAGATTTTACAGACAGCTAGACGTTTATTTTCGTTCTGGTATTTGGCACCCCCTTTAATTTCATCAAAAATGTATGTAATTAAATCTGCAAGTGCTTAAGGTATTTTTTAAATCAATAAACACTATCTATTATGCAATATTTTAGTTAGATAGTGAAAAATACGTTGTATTTGGAATCTTCAGCCATATATACAGGATGTCACACGAAGAAACCGACATCCTCCTTCACTGGTGTATTCCTTAGACGAAAATAACGAAAAAAGTTCATGTAAACATAAGTCCATTTTGTATTATTTTTTAAATTGCGTAACCGTGGAAGTAGATAACATATTGAGTTCAAGTCTGGCATCGTCTTTATTATGTAACTTTTTACAAGTTGACCAAAAACAAAAACTTTATCGTTTAAATTTTCAAAATGCTGTGATTTACATTTTTGTTTTTTGTTTGTTTTTGTGTGTAAAGTTCATCATTTTAGAAACATTCAATATTAAAAAGTTCAAACGGCCAACATTTTGAGAATTTTTAAGATTAAGTTTTTATTCTTGGTATACTGGTAAAATGTAGCATGTAAAATGTGTATACCAAATTTTGACTTGAAATATATATTTTTTTTAAAGTTCTCATAATTTAAAAATCAAAATGGCCAACAGAAAATATGCGTTTCCTGATCTATATTTACATGAAAATTTTCATTATTTTGACAGGAATACACCTATGAAGTATATCAGTTTACTTCTGGGACACTCTGTATAATTGAGTAATTTTATTTAACATCGTTATTTGGTGATTATAATAAAATGAAACATACAGTATTCTTATTGCAAAGGAAAAACAAATAAAGACAAGATGAATCGATAACAAGTTCATAGATTCGCAAAAATATCACAATATACCAATTGTGAACAATGTGAGACGAAACATATTATTCTCAATAAAACTTGTTTAATAACTTATTCTCAATAATTTTAACTTTTATTATTTCTGATGGTGATCCTGCCGTCTTTAAAGAATAATAAAGCAATGAGTTGGCGAAATATATTTCTCATACTTTTACTAAATTTCAAAACGTGTAAGTGAAAGTAGTTTTTAGACTGTCTAATTAAGTAAGTGAATTGAATTGAAAGTATGAACTATTAAGTAGTTAGTATACTCGAGCTGAGTATAATAATTTAATTCTAAAAATCTTTTGTATATTCACGAAGCAATAAAAATATAGATTTTAAGAAAATGTTCAGTTTGAGATATTGATTCTTTAAGAATTGGTTTTGTGTTGGTGTCCTTTGTTTATCTATTTTCTGTCCTTTTTTGGATTGAAGTTTATCGTCAATACTAAGAGTTTCATTAAAATTCGTAATTTATCAATCAAACAATATCTCAAGTTATATAAATATGGTTTGTTGGATCCCCACTTATAGCTAAAGAGAAATATATATTTTATCAAAATTATTTTTTTAACTTGCTGTAAGTATAAAACTTTAATTATGGGTTAACAAATAAATAAAAACATCATAGTATAAACTTGTAATTTCTATATTTATGAACTAAATAGGCTCAACAACATTAATTAATTTTGAAATATTCATATTAAACAATGTACATTTAACCTCAAGAAAACGAAGGGATATGTCAGTGACTTTAAGGAACAGGTTAACAAGAGCCGTGATATGTGCGAAAAACCTGCAGCTTAGCACAGCACGTGGTCACTGTCGGGCCACTTTCGCTGAGGACGTCCAGGAATGTGCAATCAAAATCAATATGCAGATTACACGGACACGTTTTGAATATTAATTGGAAAAGTGTGGACACAATCTCTTAATTCCGGGCGGAATCTTAATTAACTGTTTTTATTGCCTAAATCAAACTAGGCAATTAACTAAGATTGACTGAACTTTAAGTTGATTATCCGGGATGTATTCATAAATAAAGAAAACATATGTAATAACAATACATTAAAAAATGACATGCAAAATTAATGATAAGTGCATAACTTAAATTAATTTGAAAATATTTACACTAAACCACAACACTAAACATAACTATATTTATAGGAAAACAACTAAATCTAAATATGTCTATGTATTGGAGCGTGGGAGCTCATTTGGCAGAACGCCCTCTTATCTCGCCGCAATTTATTTATTGTAGTTTTACACGCTGTGCCATAACATTGTTTATTTGGCCTAATAAACATTCTACTACAATAATAAAATGTTACAACCATACTTTAGGATTATCAATGTTTATTATTAATATTTACTAAAGCTATTCATGTCAAACTTCCTAAACTAACACAGATTAACACCTTTTCCTTTCAATTTATTTAAAAACGTAGTTCTAAGCAAACGTTTGCATTCTTAGTTACTACAACAAACAATATTTAACCTATTACAAGATTATTTTTCAACTAAGGAGTTACGCCACTCAATCCCGAGCTCCGGCCTGGTAAGCCTGTTCTCGTACTTTGATGACTTGATACTTAATCATTTGAATTCTCCATTTTCATATCATTTAAAGAAGTGTTGATAAAATAACATAATATTACACAATATACTACGCTTTGATGCTATTTTTTTAAATTTTAAAACACAATACAAAATTTGAAAATCTGACAGTATTATATTAAATTTAGGTAAATCCTTTCAGGCACACATATACATGTATAAAGAAATTGAAATAAACCTGGTGTAAATGGGTCATTCTCCAAAATGTGGACATATTTGATCATATAATTGGCAAATCAAAATTTTTATCAAAACACAACTTTTTTAACATTTTTGGGTGAACATTTGAGTAAAAATAGTGCTCCAAAAAGGAACACTCAATAAATGATCCAGTATTATTTTTTTAAATGAAAAACGTTTTTTCACTTACCAGAGGACTGATGACCCGTGCCAGAGGAATGATTTCTAGATTAAACTCAACTCATCTGCCTTATTTTTATAAACATATTATAATGGACTCCTTTTTAAACACTTAGTTATGTTAAATTGCAATATATTAAGATATTAGTGCAATAACTTAGACCAGAGGAATGACTATATACCAAAGGAATGATGAAAAATGCTAAAACTAGAGGGGATTTTGAAGGCATTTAACTCATTAATACTTATTTTATGAATCAAACATGTATAATTGGACAATCATAACTTGAAATACAGTTAGAATAAAAATATTACTTATAATTAATTGTACTAAGAAAGTATAGGATAACTAAATGAGAAAAAATTGTAATAGGATGTTTAAATTTAACAAAATCTGTCTTCCTTGTTTTAAAAGTGTTTTTTGTTCATTTAAGTGACATTTTGATAATACAAACCACAAACTAGTAGGCCTAATAGAAACTAGTACAACTTTACAAAGTAGTAATACAAACTAGTCTAATAAAACAGTCTTCTGTTACATTCAGTCTTTTTACATTTTACAGTCTTGACATTAAAGTTAAAAAAAAAAAAAAACTATAAGTTTTGAGCAGAGTTGAGTAAGAACTTATTTTTCAAAAATATCCAGTTGGGATCCGAACTTATAAAAAACTCTTTTCCCTCGCATTTCCAATGATGGCTCTTTTAATATACTTTTGATTTCATTGAAATGTATTGATGATCTGTCCTTTTCGTCCAATCTGAGGAGTTGAGCTCCTTTGTTGTCAACAATTCTAAAAAAAACAAACGTTCACGTCTCCATCCTCATCCATATCCTCTGTTGTAATGGCTGCATACCTAAACCTAGTTTTTTGTTTTTTGTTTCTTTCATCCTCGAGTTCTACCATTACATAAGTTTGATTTTTTATGTCTTTAGCAGTGAATGTGAAATTTTCAATGGATTCTGGAGATTCAACAACTATGTGTGGTTCAGTTAGGCTTTCCTCATCCGAATACACCTCGTTGTATCTCACCCGGGTTTTGGGAGACTTGGTTTCAACATAGTTTAGAACACCAATTGTGGGATGTTTTTCACCATCAAAATAACTTAGATGCCTGAATTCCAAAATGCAAAGCGATTGTTTGCTCAACACTTGGTGAACTTTCATTGTCCCCTTCAACTTCTGTATGTTTTCCAATGAAATAATTTTAGACACATCCTCAACGTCATCTTCACTTATCACAAATAATGTAACGCCCTTGACATTAATTTTTAGATGCAACTCTAAATCATTCAAATTGCCTACATCTTTTCCTTCGCGGACCATTCTGTTGGCAGTTCATTTACAGACAGCTCCTATCCCATCTACGGCCCCCTTTCCATGCCCAGCTTCTAGATAGTTCCATGTGAAAGAGGTAATGTTAGGGCATATTTTGCATAGATGGTTTGCTAAGAAATAAAACATTGTTTTATTTCTGTACTGTCCAGAGGGTGAGTCACTGACAAAATGCAAAGTCTTGAGTTGAAATTTGTCTTGTAAAAACCTCAACACAGGGGTTAGGTGTGCCCATATGCCTGAAACCTTGTGGTTAAGATATCCCGACATTGTACAGAAAGATATCGACGATGTTTTCTCTTTTCCAGTTTCTTTTACATACGCTACTACAGTATGGAGGGAAATTTGTTTTCTTGACCCCCCAAAGTGAAAAGATTGGACTTCTTCTGAATGTTTCAAGTTGTAATTTTCACTGAAGTCCATGTGAATAACAGGTTCATCTTCCTTAAGGTTTTTTTTAGGGATTTGATGTTGCAGTACTGGTGCTTGATTCTTCCCTGATGCATTAGAAACAGTCCAAGTCTGTACAAAAACTCATCAAGGACTTTGTTGGGAGGCTGAGATACTGGGATTATAGCTACTTTTGTGATAACCTTTTCCTTTCCAGTTTTCTTAATTTTCATTTTCTCTTTCAGATTCACCCATTTGAAATACCTGACCATAGAACAGTCAGATGGCAACCTACAACTAATTTTATGTTTATATGCTTATATTCATAGAACAAGCCACTATAAACACTCAAATTCTAATAAATTAATGAGAACATGAAAAACAATCATTCCTCTGGCCTAAGCGTCATTCCTCTGTCTGCCAATAGCCAGAGGAATGATGCCAGAGGAATGATGTTTTCAATACTATTTTAATATTATTGCTTAAATTATTATAAAACAGGTTATTTGCTATAGTGGCTATGTACTATGTAAGGTTACTTAAAGATAGGTATAGTTGTAATCATAAAATGATCACACAAAAATTTTAAAAAGCTTACCAGAGGAATGACTAAGCCATGTGTGACCAAGCTCATGAAACACAAAACATCTAACCTCAATCACCTCGTGGTTGCTACTGGCCATGTGCTTTGAAGGAAGCAGTATGCTCATTGCTGCCACTAAATTTCCCTCATATTTCCCAGCAGAACGAAATTTCCCTTTTTTCATTTCAAACATTAAAAGTTTGCCAGAGGAATGACAGTCAAAATAGAGGGACATTATTAAATTGAAAATACTTTTGTTAAAAGTACAATGTAGTAAGTTTTAACTAAATGAGCACACCTTTAGATTAATTTTAAAGCAGAAAATAAAATTATATGAAATTTATAATTCATACAGCTGAATCTAACTAAAGTTTATTTTAAACTTTTATGGTGGGGACATGCCAGAGGAATGATGAAACCTACCTTGCATATTTTTTTGAAGGCAAAAATGAGAATATATACAAAAATCTTTGTTTGATGAACAAGTGGATAATTTTAGTCAACCTATTGATATTTTTAGTCATTTATAAGGGTTTCCTGGTTTATGATTGTTTGGTCGGGACTTGAAATTGTAAGGTTTCTAGAGAATGACCCAAATAATGTGAAAGAAATCAAATTAATAATTACGACATTGGTGATATTTTCAGTTTATAATTTAAAATGCAATACAAATTTGAAATGGCGTCATTATTACATTATAGTTAAATAAATTTTGAAAACAAATTTACTAATACATATATGTAGAATTTAAAATAAACCTGATATAATGCGTTTCTTAAAAACATCGTACAAAAACGTGACACGTGTTTGCTTATCTTTTTTTTTTATAGATATATAGTATAGTATCTATATAGCCTATACATATATAGTAGATTAGCATTCATTCACGGTAATTCGAACATTTTAAACAAAGTTTAGAAAGTTCAGATTTATCGTACCGTCAATGGTCGCTCACGTTCGAACCCTATTGATGACGTTTCGTTTCTCCGCGTGTTACCTACCCCGTCGTCCTCAGTCTAATGGGCATTAAGTAAAGATATTAAGAAGAAGAAGTATACAAATCTAATTATACACTTTAAATTCCTTTCAACTCTATTTCAACGTTAATATTAAAAATACTTCAACTTTATAGTTCCACCATCATGGAGCGAAAACTCCAATAATCCCAATTCCGAGAATTCGGTCCTTAGGCAAGACCATCTGGAGATAGTTAAGTCCATCAATCACATGGACTACCTAAAAGGAGGAGTACCCTAAGCGAAAGTGTTGCGCGTCCTATGCCGAAGACTAAATGACACTGGAGCATATCCAGTATCGAATTCGGAGTCCATTGGGAACATGGAGGAACCCTGTAGTATATACTCCTTATCATTTTAGCAAGTCGGTACTCGTGGAACAAAATGACTGAGACAAATCAATAACTCAATTGGAACGTAGCCCTGGAGCGGAGAGTATTCCAATTGAGAAACTAAGCATGAACGATCTGATACCCATGGAGGAGGACGTCTTGCTGAACATTCGAGAGGATAGTAGTGAACATAGGAAAGAACCAAAACTAAGGCTTTCCTGTGGTCAACTACGAAGAAAAAATAGAATCCCTCGCTAGACGGGAGAAAGTTCTATTGAGGAAGGAAAGGGAAAGAACGAACTTGGCACATGGTAGGCAACCAAATAAAGCCGGACCCTCTGGGGTTCAGGAAAATTTGATACTGAACCCACATGGTGATTCCTCACAGAGCAGACGTCAATTCTTCCTCGATAGAATGTTCTCGACTCCGTGCTATGAAGGGAACTCTGACTGCTGCTATTGAGGTGTACTTCCAGTAGATATATCTTAGTAGAGGCTAGGATGGCGGCGTACAGAAATCAGTGTGCCGGTATATGGTATTATCATCAGACCAGCAAACATACTGGAATCGGTTACATTTTGTGGATAGATATTCTTGAACTGGCGCCGGACAGCATTAAACGAATTACTGACCTCGAGTCACTAATATATGATATATGTGTAATGCACTAACTTGGTACACGGACGTGTCCAAAACCTCCAAAGGTACTGGGTCAGGTATTTACGGAGTCAGGCCCAGAGAAAGAGCTTCAGCCTAAGCCTGGGAATGCTGACAACAGTTTTTAAGCGAAGGAGATTGCCTTCACAGAATGCTCGGGAAGAAATATAGATAGGGGCTACAATGATAAAAACATCTATTTACACCACACACAGACAATAGGGCATTATATCTGGTTTTGGCAAAATACTTCTAGGATAGTGTGGGACTGACGTGTCGCCTTGAAGGCCTTGGCAAAAACCAACAAAGTATATCTATTGTGGATTTTGGGTATCAGGGCATTGAGGAGAATGAATAGGGCGACTGGTGTGTTGAAAAAGGAACCGAATGGCCTTTCATTTGCTCAGAACCTGCCTTTGAAGTATCCTATACCTTAGCACGCAGGTGTATTTCCCATTGAGTTTTCAATGAACACCAGAAGTTTTGGGAGTGAAAAAGGGTAATGTAGAGTTTAAAAGGATGGTCAAGTGCCCGTTAAGACTTCACACAAAGGATGGCCTTAGGCTGAATTGGACAGATCTGCGGAGAGTGGTTGGATTCCTGACGGGTCACTGGATTTTCCGTAGTCATCCAAAAAAATTGGTTTACGGACACCAGGTCTTTTGTGTATGATGTGGAGTGGGGGACAAATAGAGAAACAGGAGTTCAACTTCCGAGGCATCTCGCAGTTTTCCAAAAATCCGGTAATAAATTGATAATGAAGGTCATGTGAATGAGGATGCACAATAAGATTTAACGCTGAGATTTATATCCTGAACAGTATATCTTATATGGTGTCTGCAAGTCTCAAGCTTGAGCCTTTTAAGTTGAATGTAAAAAAAGGAACATGTTGGGTAACCCAAACTAACGTAAATTCAGAATTTCTGATTCAGCCACTTTAAATTTTACCATTTGATTATGTCGTTCTTAGAGTGTGTTAACAGTTTAAATAAAACTCCATTATTCCTCCAATGTAAGTCACCCGCACCTACTTCTTTTATTACCTTGGGCTTAGGCAGCAGAAACTTTTCTGTCCACCATCTCGAGTAATTGAAATCTGTAATATCTTGCTTTAATATCTTTAAGATTTTTATATTTTAGTATATTCCTATCCAAATACACGTTTTGAGAGAACTTTAGTACACTTTGATCAATATATTTTTTTCTTTTGATTTTGATTAATCTCAGTTTTTCCATGTTTTTAGACACGAAGAACACGAAATTGTTTACTTTTCTTTAATTTAAAAAAACTGAAATTTAAAAATACTAATTGTTAATTTCACCTTCTTTTATAATATTTTACTAATTCTTATAAATTCCAATTACAAGGCAAATTCTTTTTGTTTTTATAGACATTGAACATGAATTTGTTTTTAGTATTTTTTATCAACTACAAGCTATAACTTGAATCATGAAAATACACCTGTGTTTTATAGCATTTATTTGGTTATTGAAAGTGACATTTGTTTTTTTTAATTCATACGGTAAAATAAGGTCAACCAAGCAAAGCGAGAAGCACTCTTAAAAATATCTCTAAAAAAGTCTTCGTGGTCATACTCTGTTTGAAAATAAACTCCATAAAAAGATAGTATGCCTAACTGTTATGTGATTTTGATGGCATTTAAATTACCGACAAAAGTGTTTGTAACACGCACATTGCTCAGATTCCTCTGCTTCTTCCTTATTCGTAACCAAGTATTTTAATATCATTGCATTACTTAAACATTCACTCAACCTTAAAGTAGGCCTATAATTCGAGAATGCCATGTAATAGAAAGTCTTAAATGTGCTTACAATTCCAAATTAGTAAAAAAAGACAAATATTCATTAATAGTTTTAAGTTAACCCATTTTTTTTCAGTTAATTATTAATGTAGTATTGCTGTCTTTGAATTAACACTAAAAGTTATCATTAACAGAATAGAAATACTTGCAATTGATACGTTGACATGATAAAGTGTAGTTACTTCTATTGTGTTCGAATCCGCACATTTGCATTGATAATATACATATGGCCAGAGACACAAGTGAGTCATCTAGAGTTCATATAGGTTAATTACCGAAAAACCGTTTTAAAAGTCGCATTTTATTTTGGGATTATTTGTTGAACATATTTGACTAATACTAAAACATTTTGTTATATTTGTATGTTTTTTACTTTTTGTTTTGTAGTAATTTTCGTTTCTCCTGATACTGGCGTTTATATTCCTAAGACTACCACAGTTCAAATTTAACGGGAATGAAGGTGGCAAATGATATTTCTACATTTGTAAGATAAATAACTTCAAACTTTAATAACTTTTTTCGTTTAGATTATTTTCTCGTCTGTTATTTTAATTTTTCCAACATATACAATAATATCTTCTTTTAGTGTAAATTGTTTACACAAAATCTTGTTAGAAAATACATATATAGTTTTATTATATTATGTATTAACATCTTCATTTATAAAAAAAAAAATCTTTTTTTTTTTTTTTTATTGTTGGACTATAAAAAGGTATGTACAAATCATTGTCAAATTTGAACTTAGACTACTAAAATGCATAAATATTATGAGTTTAAATAAAATATATTTATAATTTAAATTCGTTAATACAGTTGAGATAATATAAATAATAATTTTTGGACGACTTAATCCGAAACTATAAGTTAGGGGTAGAATAAGCAATCTTACTACTCACAATATTGTGAAAAGTTACCAAGTTACTGATACCCTTGAGGTTACGTCACTTTGTGGTCCAAAGCGTAACGTAGATCGTAACAGGATTGGTTAAAATTTAATTCCACATAAACACCAATTATGTTATTTTATTTTTGTGTCAGTATTAACTAAAAATAAAATATCCGTCAAAATAAGATAAAAACTCATACTATATTATAATTAATAATAATATGATTAAAATTTCGGCAATAATTTCTTTACTAAATGGATTGAATCGTTTATTGTTTGCAATTTATAAAAAAGTTTTACTTAATTTACAACAATTACAGCGATTTACCACTTTCAATTTGAAATATTAAAAATAAATTATAAATTCTATAGCTTTGAAATTTGTGTAGAGAATCACTTACATCTAATTACAAAACTAATTCTTTGTTAAAAATTCTATCATCTTCCTCCATTTATTTATTCCTTCAACGTATAACCAACTGAATAACAATGTCCGTAAACAAGTGAAGGTAGTTTGATCTTTAAAGTTTATAGCGTCATATAACAATCGAGGCGGGAGATCAAGGTTTGCATACCAATCGAGCTAGTTTTCTGTTTTAGGTGTATTTAAACGTTATATAACCGAAGCCGGAGGTTGGTTACAGTAATAATAGAGACTGTGTTTGCTCAACGACCGCTGTGAGTGACGGCGTTGGGATGGAACTTCGAGGGAGCAAGGTTGTCACCTAGTGCTTACAAAATAATCATAATACAGACTTATCATAAAATAATGGCGGAGTTTGAACATGTTTAAATGAAAACAGAATTACTTAGAGCTGATGTTGTTTATTTATCTAAATCGTTGCCTCAAACAGTTTTTTAACATAACTAATAAATTTTGATATGTGCGATATTAGTCGCTCGGCAAATGTCCAATCGATAATCAAGTTCTGCCCAAACGTTAGTTAACATGTATTTGTTAACGATTGTCATTGATTCCTTAATCCTGTTCCTTAAGTGATTTTGGTCACGAATTTTTCTCGATAAACAATGTTTTTGATGTGCCCCCACAAGAAGAAATCGCAACGTGTCAGGTCTGGACTCCTTGCCGGCCTATCCATCGATGTCCAAACTTTTCATTCAAAGTTTAAATTTTGTGTAAAACTTTGTGGATTGTTGTTTTTGGAACACCTAACTCTAGGCTTCGTCGAAGTATTGACTTCTTAGGACTTCTGATTACAGATCGTCTAATAAGTCAACTTTTTCGTCTGATACACTTAGTCTGCCAGATGATTTCTGTTTTTGAACTGATCCAGTTTCTTCGAATTGTTTGAACCAACGTCGTATGTTATTTTCATGTGGTGGATCTTTTCTGTATTCGCGTTGAAATGCACGTTGCACTGAAATTACAAGACTTGAATTCAGCCAGCAACAAAACACAATTTGCTTTTTCTTTATTAGATAACGTAATAACACACTACACACAGAACACTCCAGAAAACACAAAACACTACCACAACAGTGCAAGAACTAATTTTGAGGTTACAACAGCTGGTAAACAAACTTTTAGGTTATAGGCTATCAACAATACCAATACAACACCACAAAATTTATCTATTGTTTTCTTATGAATTAATGAAATCCCATCATTCTTTTATGATACGGTAACCCTGTATATAGTTGAAAAAACATCGTACTAACTTTCTCACACACCCATCTACTAAACTATATATCATATTCATACTCCCCCATGGTTGAATAATTGGGTACTTTTAAGTGAGATGAAATAAAATCTTTTTTACCGAATTTTTTCGTAAGGTAGAGTTGGTATAGTCTAATCTAGTCGCCTTTTACATTTGAAAAATAAAATATTAAATACCGCCCAAGTTTGCTTTGCTTGTGTCATAAACTCGTAAATCTTATTTAATTGTAATCAAGTTTTTAATGAAAGTGGTCATTGTTCATTTTCGTGTTTGGCCAATTACTCCTGAACTGTCATTTTCTTTAGCTGTGGATTTGGCAAACTGGGATGTTAATTTTCACATTTCATCAAAAGTTGATAAAGTTCATTTTGAAAAATTAAGTTTTTTATAACAGACAAGTATTTAATTTTCCTCGATAACTTTCGAACACCATTTTTGGGTAGTTGGCGACTAAAACATTTATTTGTGTAAACATCACATTTTAGTAAAATTATTCGAGACAACTAAAGATATTAAATCGTTATTTTGGTTGTAGTCTTATGTCATAGACTCCAAAATGTTGAGTTTTGTTGAAAAAGTCAAGAGAACATCTAGAGATATGACCAACATACCAACATACCAAATTTTATTAAAATCTGTTTACTCATTTGGGTTGTAGAACACTGCAGTATACATTAAGGAAAAAACTATTCTATTGTGGTCAGGGAACACACAAATCACCGAGACTCTACATTGATTTTTACCCATTACGTGATTTTCTTTATGCCAAGTTTATGTGAAGAAGTAAAAAAAAAAATGTACTTCAAATGGGAGCAGGGAATGTGTCTTCCTCATCTTATGTAGAATTACGTTTTCATATTTTTTGCTAAGGATAGGAGAACCATTATATTTCAATTGTAAATATCTAGAAGTATAATGCCTCACACTACGCATAGTCTGGAACTGAAATAAAATTATTTACAAAGATTTCTATTTCCTATACACGAAACTTACTAGGTTAGGTTTTGAATTACATCGTACACCTGATTCTAAATAACATAACCTTGCCACTTGTCAGATAGAATCACGGACCTTGACCGACATGTTATCAATTCAATTTTGCCGCTATTGTTATGTATGCCAAGGTTAACCTGCAATTAATAAATAAGAAATGGGTAACTTTCTCAGAGAAGTTATGACAACAGGTGCGAGTAGGCCGAATATCGATATGATCGCAATACTTCTTTGCTTAATCATTTGTTAAACCTGTCTATCGTCGCCTTACACTCTAGTTCAAAAAATATGTCCCATATTGTCTCACACCATATAAGAGTATGGAGAAAGTTATATGATGGGTCTAGTTTCTTTGTGGATAG
This sequence comes from Aphrophora alni, assembly GCA_963513935.1. Taxonomy (NCBI): domain Eukaryota; kingdom Metazoa; phylum Arthropoda; class Insecta; order Hemiptera; family Aphrophoridae; genus Aphrophora; species Aphrophora alni. Next base: position 100,062,081 of record OY740766.1, read on the forward strand.
GCCCGTTTTTAGGTGCCTCGGGTTTATAAAAGGGGTGTTTGGAATCAGGTTTCCGTTCTTTCATCTGTGTTATGTGCAATGCTCTAAATCCCAAACGCGTAAACCGATTTGGCATGTAGGAATATTTTGGTAAAAAATCGGAACATATTTTAAATATTTTTTTAAGCTCAATATTTGGGAGTAGCGTTCATAACGAAAAGAAATCGGTTCTAACGATTTTGGCCAAACTTTGCTCAAGTGTAGCCTCTGTGGATCCAAACAAAATATCGATTACTGAGATCGAATCAGTCAAAATCAGCCTTGGGGCTTTTATAGAATAATAAGTATTTTCTCAATATCGGATCTACTGATTTCGGTTCAAATTTTAGTAAAATGTGAGAAATAATGACCAAACCCGTGTGCAAAATAGCAAGTAGAAAATGTTACTGTTCTGGAATAATTGTCATAAAACAAAAGTGAACCATAACCGCCGTGTCGATTTAGGTTAAGTATGTGTTTATGGTACAAGCGAAGCACGTTGTAAATATGTCAATAAGATGCTTCAATGTCGCATTTGGATTGACAACTACCGAGCTGATGTGTTTATGGTACAAGCGAAGCAAGTTGTAAATATGTCAATAAGATGCTTCAATGTCGCATTTTGATTGACAACTACGGAGCTGATGTGTTTATGGTACAAGCGAAGCACGTTGTAAATATGTCAATAAGATGCTTCAATGTCGCATTTTGATTGACAACTACCGAGCTGATGTGTTTATGGTACAAGCGAAGCAAGTTGTAAATATGTCAATAAGATGCTTCAATGTCGCATTTTGATTGACAACTACGGAGCTGATGTGTTTATGGTACAAGCGAAGCACGTTGTAAATATGTCAATAAGATGCTTCAATGTCGCATTTGGATTGACAACTACCGAGCTGATGTGTTTATGGTACAAGCGAAGCAAGTTGTAAATATGTCAATAAGATGCTTCAATGTCGCATTTTGATTGACAACTACGGAGCTGATGTGTTTATGGTACAAGCGAAGCACGTTGTAAATATGTCAATAAGATGCTTCAATGTCGCATTTTGATTGACAACTACGGAGCTGATGTGTTTATGGTACAAGCGAAGCACGTTGTAAATATGTCAATAAGATGCTTCAATGTCGCATTTTGATTGACAACTACCGAGCTGATGTGTTTATGGTACAAGCGAAGCACGTTGTAAATATGTCAATAAGATGCTTCAATGTCGCATTTTGATTGACAACTACCGAGCTGATATTTTTGGTAACGATTAGTTTTTCCCCCTCTCGCTTTTTTACTTACAAGTTTATTTCTCATTGGCAGAATTAAGCTTCCATTTTGATTTCTAGTAACTTACAGTCTACTGAAAGTGTTAATTATATTACCTTGTTTAGTATTGTAATTTCAAGTCCTGGAAATGTTCTGTTGCTTTTTAAAAATAACTTTTGCTCAACTTCTGCCAAACTGAGTATATAATATTATGTTGAATTGTTTTACGAATATTCCATTAAAACCGATCCAAGTTACATTCCTTGAGCTACATAGTGCTTTGTAACCCATGCCTGTAACCTTACGAAGGTCGTTATTTTAAATGGATATTTAAACAGCAGGAAGGGAATTCGTTACTCGACCGGTGAAAAATGTCGTCCATTACTCTCGATTAATAAAAGAGGCCAAGGGTACGTTTGGGGCCGAAGTCTTTGAACCGTGACGCCTCCGGCAGTACCGCTTTGGAGGCTTATTAAAATTTAAATGAACAAAAAAAAACATGAATGGTAATAAAGTTTTGATCTGCATTAGTGTTACGATTTCTTAAGTTGCAAATTTATGTTTGAGTGATTTAGTTAGCATTTTGTTTTTGTTACCTATGAATAACTAAGCTTAGGTAGCTTCTCAACTAAGGGAGACATACCATGGATTTGATTTTAAAATTTATTTATGGGCAGTCGTCTCTTGGACTGATTAAATTTAAATTGAAATTCATGTGGAATAGTCAAAATGGGAGAGGGGTGAAATATGATGTCATATGTTTTCTTAAAACCAAATTATAAAAACTGATCTTAAATTACAGTTTATATTTTAAATTAAGAGCTTTTTCCAACGGATTTTGGGTACAATAGGGAAGGTTTGGTGTTATTAGGAAGATTAATTCCATATTGCTATGTAATGGTAATGGGAACGGGTTGAAGTAGGGGAGGTATGAAATATGATTGTCAAACATATTGTCAAGTATAACTGCAACAAATGAACCATACGTTTGACAATTATATGAAGTTTGTCCAATAAATTTATAGGTTTATGATTTGAATGTAAGTTATGTTCAAAATCTATGGAATGATTTTACGTGTAAATAGATATATAAGGATTTATTTAGTCATTGTTAAAGAAAAAGTCATTGTTCTTTTACTCATTGGTGTAACCTAAGCTTAAATGATACAGTTTAGTTTTTAAATTTGTTACCTGTCAAGTTGACTTAAAACAAAACTTGATTTTATTATTGGTCAACTAAACTACAGACTATTAATTAGTCAGGGCGTCTTCCCTTGAACGCTATGAAGAAATCTCTTCAACTTGGTATTTTCAACCATCCTCATCAGTGAAAATAGTCAAGATTTTAATAGATTACATTGTAAAGAAATCAAAACCTAAATATAAGTAGGCCTATTTATATTTTATTAAAAAAAATTAATTTCTCACCTTTGTGAAATATTTTGTAAACGTATAAATTATAAACAATTTCAAATTCTTTATTAAGTAGTTGAAAAAGGGGGAAAATGTTTAAAGAATTACATGTTGGTAAGAGACTTTTGGAAAAAATTGTAATATTTATCGAAAATTATCATATATTTTGGGAAGATAATTTGCTTTCGAAATATTATTTCAAAATACATTATACAAAAATTAATTTTTTTCTAAATAGAATTTTCAAAATAAATGAGTCAAAAATAAAATCTATAAGTCTGATCGAAACTAAAACTTTCTGTATGCTTTATGAAAGAATTAATGACCAAAGCACAAATAAAACACTAACACAATTAACGTTAGCAAGTTTAATAAGCCTTTAAATTTATTAAATTATCATAAGGGTGTATTAACCTTGCTAACTTTAATTATGTTAGTGTTTTATTTGTAGTTTGGGGATTACTTCGTTCATATTTTTATTAACCACAAGGCTCTTGGTTATTGTATTTTGTATGCTTTATTCTATTTTAAAATTTACACAAAAAGTGATAATTTTATGATTTTTCTTTACAAAACGAGAGGTTTTAAAAGACTTCAAGAATAAAAATTAATAATTGATACAACTTTATTTAGCTGTGTTTTTCTATTGTACGAACCCCCACCCCTACCCCGTCTCAATGTGATGATGTAACTGACTTCACCACCCCCCCCCTGGAGTTATCACCATCTCTTTTCTTAATCTCTAACCTGAATAAAAGGGTTGTTTATTCAGAAGCTTAAAAAAATGTTCATAACAACTTAATTTTTCTATATGATAACAGTCTCTAATAATTACGGTGCTCAGAGACTTTTGCTAATGTCATTTCAACCAATAATGTACTGCCCAGTTCATTTGTATATTATCTTGTCCACTATTGGTACTAAAGACAACATCTGAATTAACTGCATGTAGATCTAACGGATGTGTCAGTATTAGCTCAATTTAACTTAACTATTTTGTTGAAGCTTCTATACGTTTGTACAATTTTATAATAAATGTTGTTAAACAATATTAAACATCTCTGTATTCTGCAAAGATGTTGATTATAATTTTTGATTTGTATTTAGTTCATAATGCATTTTCACGAGATATTTAATATATTAATTTTTGAAACAGAGTCAAAATCTCTAAACTACATTATTTGATCGCTGTATGCCATTTATAATTTGATTATATATATGTTCTACGTGAGGGGATCTTGTCTTCTTGTTTCACAGGATATCGTTTGGTCTCTGACATGTCGGTTCTAAGTACGTTATACGTCATCGTGGCTAGAAAAGACAGGGCAAGCGATCACTGAATATCACAACGTCCTGATTGTTTTGGAATTTGCTCTTAGCTCTAGACTAACATTAACCCTAGATTACTACTCTTAGTTCATTGTTACGTGATCACTATGCATTCGTAAATTTTACTACTTTTTGTTTTTATTTTTATTATTATTTTTTAAACTATACTTTAGTGTTGACTATTTTTTATATAAAATCCTTTATTGTTTTTAAGTATTTTAAAAAATATTTAACAATAAACTCCTACATATTTTAACTGTAAAAAAATGTCTTTTACCCCCACTACAAGTACGTTTTAAAAAAATAATTAATCTGGGAAAAAAATCGAAAAAAAATATAAATATTATTTTATTGGAAAAATTAATCGGATATTCATAAAATAAATCATTTATAAGTCTTTAATTCATATAAAAAGAGAAAAATGATTTACAATAAGTTCATTAGGTAGAATGCCAAAAATGCCAAAATTAGAGTCCTGTCTTCACTGAGAATCACACTCCTTGCAGCGATTAATATACACTTAGTAACTAAATCAAACATTTTTAACTCTAAAATCTCTATTTACACAATAAACTATTTACAACACTATAAACTAACAATATAAAAACAATAATTTACAAAAAAATATTCAAACACTTAATAGTTAAAACTTTCGCAAACACTATTCTTTCGTAAAATATACGACGCGAGCTTGAGTACAGTAATAATGGTTCAACTTTGAGCTTAGCCGAAGAGACAGTGGCCTCTATTCATAATGGCAGGAAGGTAAACAAAAAGAAAGAGTGTGTCCGTCTTTTGTCTACGAGTTCTCCGAATTTTACAAAGGGCGGGTCGTAATTTTTACGAATGAGTAGTGTTCTAGGGTTAATGAACCAAAATGAAAACAGACATTTGACTGTCAAAATTATATTTTAATGCCTGCATGGCATAAATTTATATTTAGCCTATTTTTGTTTATAATTAAATTAAAACTTGGAGAATAATCGATTGGTGGATAATTAAGATAGTAAAATTTTAATTTGTGCTTATGCAAAATGTTTATGGGAAAAATATATCAAATTTCTGTGAGCGTAAATAATTTGATGATTAGTGAACTAAATACATACATAAATAAATGAACTAAATGTCCTGGAAACATACATACAAGATGATAAAAAGTTTCAGCAAAGCAGTGTTTAAAAAAGTTTATTTTTTGAAGGCAAAATTATTGACTTGTTATTTATCAGACTTGTTATTTATCAGACTTGTGGATTAATTATGACACTATAATTAAGTCAATTAAGAAGTTCGTTTAAAGAAATACCAAAGTGAAACATGAAATTGTAGACCTAGAGAAACAAATACAAGATTGAAGAGAAAGTGATATTTTCAACTCGTTTGCGGGCTTTATATTTACAGGAAGTGCCATTTTGAAGGGAAAGTATTGCAAACCTAACGAATATAATCTGTTTATGACAGAGCTTATCGTAAGTTGGTCTCTTTATGTTTGATAAATCCCGTGTAATATGAAACCTAGCTGTAGTACCGCATGCTGGTCCTCAATTTATGCACAGTGTTTCCATGCGCTAGGATTAGTCATAACACAATCTCTCAAGTTCTAAGTCCATATAACTAAAAATGTTGTTAAACCTAATGTAGGGGGACACTTCGTACAAATGTTTCCGTTATAAAACGAACATTGATGTGAAAACAATAAATTATAAAAAGTCCTAAACATATTTGTGTAACAACCTGTCTTTATTGGTGCAAGTTTTGTGTTTTATTTCATTTGGTAAATAAACTAATATACAATTTATATATTTCTTGTTACACATGTCAACATTTTCACAGTTTTTCGTTTCAATTCCTACATATTATACTAGTGATTTATGTGCTGAAAAGACTATCGGCTAGCGATGTGTAATGTGGACACGGTCCTTGGGAGTCGCTGTGAAACATGGAATTAACAGAATTTTCCTAAAGTAAAAAAGTCGATCTTGTTCAGAAAACGTAAATAATGTTTTCTATTCTGTCAATCCTTAAATGTTCAAGCTGGGCGACTGGTACATTTTTCAGAAAGAATTTGTAAAAACCCCTGTATTTGTTGAAGCTTGATTATATTACATTTACAGTATGTTTTCTATATGGCAGGCATATATTCTAACGTAGGATAAATACAAAATTTGGGAGAGCCTTGGTATCCTTGATGTCATAACAACAATTATTTTAATTTTTTAATTTAGCGGTTCCCTGAATCACCATGTGTAAAAAATTTATGTATAAGTAAACTATATTAACAAAATATTCAGTGTAAGAGAATTCAAACATTTCCTAAAGCAATCATTTTATAATTTCTAGGGAAGATCTGAACATCTGAGGAGATAAGGTGTCTCAAAGTTATTTTAAGTGTCTTTACTACATGAGCAATACATATTTGTTTTTCTAAATCTTATTATAACGAAATCTTCTTTGTTTAAAACTTCTTCCCTACAATTTGAAATATTTATTGTTTTGTTTTTGACTTAATTCTAAGTTTAAAACAACGTCAAAAAATCTTATTTACATAAATATAATTGCTATAAATGTTTAGCTAGCTGTGAGTGTGATACTCCATATGTCCTTTGTTATTCGAACGATTTCATCCGCTGGGTCGTTTATTTAAATAAAATAATCATTTAAACAGTTTGAAATGAACTCTGTTTAAACTGGGTGATGAACCATCCTTTCGTAACGTGTAGCATGCATCATGGATTCGTGAATGCTGCATCACGACATTCATTAGAGCAGCATCTTTTATATATTGATCTAACTTTGACATTTCAAAACCTGTTTATAATATTATTGTTACTAAACTTCTTGAAAATATCATAATTTTATATTCTTACAAATATGTAGTTTAGAGAAAGTTATGTGATGGTAAAAAATTAATGTGTTTTTCGTGGATCCTTCATGAGCATCCCTGAGCCCACAATAATGATTTCTGTCGCCTTTTCAGTGTTATACAGTCCAAACGTGTGAACAGATTATGTTGCGTTATTTCTAGAAAATTATTGTTTCTTAATTTTTTAAACTTAAAATTTGGTGATAGACCGACAGACATTATTTCCCCCAAAATCTGTTGTTAATTACTTGGATCAAATGTTGCTTAAATCTAGCCGGTTCTAAAAATAAGCAAAAAATTATCGACCATGGTGGTGTTATAAAATAAAAAGTCGGTGTCCGAAAATCGTTTAATTAACTTTCAAATTGAGATGGATTTACCCAAACTAGATAAAAATCTACGTAGGCATTATTTCAATATGTAAATATCTTTCAAAATATATTCCAAAAGAAATCTTTTAAAACTTTTAGGTAACCAACAATAGAAAAAACTCAGATAAACTCAATGTAGATTTTTTAAAACAAATAAATAGTATTAGAATTGGCTACATTGTTGTAGATAGGAATGATAATTATTTGGTTATGTGGATGGATGGGTGAGAACATTTTGCCACTGTTTATAAAATATTGTTCATACGCGAATCAAATCTGGCTATTATATTTGGAAATAAAAGTCTTTTGGGTTAAACACTAGAATGTAATTTCTACATACGATAGAGATACGTGTGTAATCTAATTATCAATTTGGCTTTAAATTATTCTTTTATGTGTACGTAACAGGTGAAGTATTATTCTGTTGGTGTTTTAAAAAGGAAAATATACTATAGGCTACTCTGGGAAAGTTCTTGTGCTGTCTAGTAAAATACCAATAATTAGTTTATTTTACTGATATCTCGGTCAAACTTTGACGTACACTATAAACAAAGATTCCATCTTATTCAGTTATAAAATAGCTCAAAATCCTACTTCTTAGAAAATAGTTTATAAAATCAACATTTGTTTAGAGATGGCATCAAACATTTTGAATGTACACAATTTTGCAATGGTTTTGAGAAAAAGTTATAATTTTATTAACATTTTTACCATTATTAACATGTAAACAACATTTTGACTCAATTGAAACATAGAAACATAGACGGACAGACTCGAAACGAACTAGAAGTCGAACGTTTTTGTTCAAAGTGGTGAGTAAAACCAGAATATATATAACTCTGATGCCAATTTTGTTGTACTCTTGCCATATCTGTATATCTGTGTAGTAATAAATTAAAAAATAAATATGTTAGTTACTTTTTATAAGAATTAATTTATGCCTTTACATTTGTTTTGAACAAATATTAAATAAACGTTTTAAAAATCGTAATTCAACTAATTATGTTGAAATCAATAATCTCCATGGGAAACAGTTTAATACTTTCAAGTGAATATAACAAAAGATAACTTTAACACGTGAATGTTCTTGTATTGCTGAGAATAACATGTTTTGTTGGCTTACATATTGATGTAGGTGGGGTAGGAATATGTTTTATATCTATAATAAGCTTAGTGTCACGTTATTCAAACAGTTGTATAATATTATAATCATTATAATATACTGACATAGTGTGCCATATTAGGTTTACATGTTGTCTACCTTGCACTTCTGAAGTAACGCGAATAGAATTTAATTAAACAATCATTCATTAACAAATATAATTTGTGTTTTTATTACTTTAAATAAATACATAACCATTTCACCATCTTTATCTCATACAAAAATCAAAGCTTGTACAAACAAAAGTATAATCGTCATCCCTCCAAAAATCATCATTGTTTGTGAGTTGTGTAACGAATCATGGAAAGTATATCTCGAAATCGGTTAAAGCGATTTATTTATCAGATTTTGATGAAATGACACAACACATGTACTAAGACACATGTGTAAAAAAATAAGGTTCGCGAGTAAAATGAAATAAATGATAATAATATTATTAATTATATTTATTTACATGTAAAACTACATTTGGTTTAGCAAATACTTGTATGATATTAGACCAATCATCGCAACCGATTATAGGTTTAAGTGGATGTTTGTAATTTAATATGTTCTTTCTAATATATTTAATATGAAAATGACAAATTGTGAAATTGAGACTATAGGCTAATTCTTATTATGTGTATATGAATTATATTAACTTTAAGTGGATAAGTCGTTATTTTCTTCCAAATTTATGTATAATTTTTAATTTATATTGTTCCTGAAATTAAATGTAATTTGTAAAAATTAAGAATAATGTTATTATTATTATTAGTATTATATGTTTTAAATATAATATTTTATGTTAATTAATACCTAAAAAGACAAGTTTTGTTCCATGAATAATTTTTATATTCACTTTGTATTTAGAAATTAAGGTAGTTAAGATTAATTTGTTAGAAAATAGTGTCCATACAATTGTTAGGGTATTCAACCCCATTCCAGGTAGTGGAAGGGACAAGGTCATTGACCAGGCTAATGACTTGGTTCAATGCCATTGTCTGAACTAACCACAGGAAGGAGTGGGGTTGAAATCTCACTTCTACAACTTTTTATAAAATTTATAGATTTAGTGTTTGTGCAATACTCAACCTCTGAAGATGGTAACGTGTTACTGAAATGTACATCAGGAAATAAAAGTTTGTTTTATTAAATTGTGGTATTGGGTTTGATTTTAATCTCTAAATTAGTTATAGAGCTCATGTATCACTGAGGATGTCGACTTTGTCGTTGAAACTCGTTTGATTAAGTAAACGTAATTTTAGTGAGATCTTGTGTTCGAGTTTTATTCTATCTCATGTCATTGACCCAAATATATCTCAGATGTAATTATATTATTAATAGGTAAACAAATATCCGTAAGTCGACTATTTCAGAAGCTTTAGGAACAAAGATAGTCCTTGGGCAATTGACGTAGACCCCTTTCCGAGTGTTGCTTCATTTTTTTTATTTCGATTTTTTCTTTAAGAATTCAAAAACCCTGCAAAGTGCTCTTGTCACCGTGGGTCATGTTTTATATAACAATATATACAATATGGTGCCATGCCCGCATATGCAATACAACAATAAATGACAAAATACAATTAGGCTATTCTGAATTTGAAATATAACGTTTAATATCTGTGATCAATGAAAATTAGCGTTATGAGTTTTAGTCGATGACAACGTCATATGTGTAGAGTTGCATATATGGTGATGAAATAACACCTTGATTTTTATAATAATAAGGACTTAGCTTATGCCAAGCTTATTGTATCATATATTGTATAATCTTATATTCTTACGATAGTTTTTTGAACCTTGGTCATTACTTGTAAGAAGTTTTATAAGTTGGTCAGATTTTTCATTAAGATTCAGAAAAAAAAAACATTACATGATGGCAACAGGAATGATATCCAGATTTTTTATTTTCCGCACTAAAATATTTTGCATTGCAATAACGATAGAAATGATTTAACTGACTTAATGAAAAAGTCTCAATTTGTTAATTTTTAAGTGTAATTTTTTAATCAACCGACTCATTTAATTTACAATCATATTTTCGTTATCTCTGTATCTGCTTCGTCTCTCTCTGTTACTTTTCATACTTCGTGGGTCTATTCTTGGAAGCATTGTATGGTTTTAAATGTTATTTAGTTGAAAATGATAATTTGTTAATCAAACACTCATAACAATTTAACAACCTTATTCAGATTTTGTTATAACTAACATCAAACTAAATTTTGTGTAACACTTATCAAAAATCCTAACTAAACAGCTCTTGAAAAACACACTTCATTAATTTTAAACTAATACTCTTAAACTGTCCTAAATCCTAACTAACAAACTATAGAAAAAGTAACAAAGCGCTTACTGTAATAAAAAAAAGCAATTGCTAACACAATTAAAACCCTAACCAATAAACTCTTGAGCACACTAGAAATATAAAAAAACTTGTAGCAACATCTAAAATTCATGCAGAAGCGGGAACAGGCGGTTTCCTAGTGTTTTCGTAAAGGTTTTTCACGGGTACAGAGTGGCTAACTTTTCAATTTGAATTGTTTCAATTATGAGATGATAACTTTCAACTTTAAAAAATAACCGTCTCAATTGCTTCTAAGGCCTAATAATTAAATTACGAAATAATTTGTTGATTCGTCATTAATTTCACAACACATAATCGTTAGTAAAATAATAATTGTATGAGTAAAATGTTTCCATTATATTTATTTTAAAGCAAATCCTGCTGTTGTGAAAGTTCGTGATGGAACTAATATAACAATTTTCTCCTTGTATATTTTTAATGAGGATTCCTAAACAATTTAAAAGTTTTCCCTGAAATGCTAAACAGGCATAATTTTAATTTAAGAACTTGTTAATTATATCTAAATAAATCTCTACGATCTTGGCAATATAATTTTTACCTCATTTTCAGGGGAATGTTTGTGGTCTGATTTTGCATCAGCAACTGCCTTTGTTATTGATTATTACATTTTTTAGTGTCAGATAGAATATACATCATGCTACCTCTAGGCTTGATTCCTTCGTTGAATCGAGTTACTCATATTTTATGTCAAACCTTTGTTTCAAATACTACCAAAAATTTTCATACCAGTCCAGGCTAGGCCTAACCTAAAATTCTCTTGAATTATTGAAAGTGATAAACTTAATAAACTGTTTTATCTGTTAATATAGGCCAAAAGTTTGTTTCAAATATTTTTCTAAATATTTTTCTTAATTTAGGCTAGGCGACATGTGTTTGCAGATACGCGTTCAGTACATTGCGTAGGTTATGTTGTTTTGTAAACATCTTGCGGCTTTCTAGGATTATTGCAATGTAACATATATCCTTATAACAGACCCAGTGGAAAAAATTTAGAGGAGACAAATCCAGTGGCAGATTTTTCGAGATTAATCGATTCTCGAAGAAACATCGTCATTGTTTCATTAGATGTGTGACTGGTTGCACCGTTTTGTTCAAATTGTTGTATGATAAACAACTGAATTATCATTGTTGTCGGAGAAAATCTGCCCAACAATTCTTTCTCAGGATATGATACACCAAACTCCAATTTTCACCGGCTTAAGATGTGAGGATTAGCAGCACTCCAGGTGCGAATGTTCTGGCTGTTAATTTATCCATTAAAAAAAATAAATAATAATAAAAAACCAGGCTTCATCACTAAAAACTATTTTTAAGTTGATTATATACTTGAATATCTGCCAATGATTACAAAGCTGCGAGGAAGTAAATCTCGGTGTACAATTAAATCACAGAGGAAAGGCATAAGTGAAAACAGTATGAAAATAGGTTAAACTATACGGAATGTCTCAGATTTGTCTGAATTTGGACTTGGGTAGTTCTGAATTGAAAATTTGTTTAAAGTACAAAGCTGGATAATAATGTGCTAAAAATCTAAATCTAAAGTTAGGTTTCCCGTAGCAGTACAACCACCAAGTCGTAGTAATTGTCGCAATGACGTTAAATAATCCTCTTCCGTGAACAGGGCAAGTTACATATAAGGATATTACTTTTCTAGTTTTTCAAGTAATATAAAATGTAGTTTTCTAGAATTCTTCTCCTGTAATAAGTCGGTCTACGGTAATACTGGCTAGAAATTAAATGTAGCAGATATTTCCTGTTTGGATCATTGAACTAAAAGTCGCCATTTGTGCTTCCTTATCAAGTAACCTAATAGGGATTAATGAGTAAAATGAATAAATATAGTTAATTTATCTATATAACTGATTAAAATATGGTTTCGATGATGTTTCGGTAGTGTGCATTGTTCTCGAAAGCTTCTGTACCGATTTTGACCAAATATATCACGTTTGGTCTCGATAGATTGTGCGAGTCCATCACAAATATGCTTCTTTAAGATTGGGAATTGTATTTTCATAAATCCATTTAGAGACAAAGTTATAAGATGAGTCAAATAATCATTGTCAACTTTTCACTGATATATCACTTTTAAGTCTCTTGAGCAGAAAAAAGTGATTTCTTGGTATGATGTCTGTCGTCTGTGCAGCACAAATTCATCGGTGGACTGGTTTAGATAAAATTGATATATGAATCGAAATCATGACTTTTTCGTTTTTATTTAGCTGCCATAAGACCAAATTCAAAATTACGATTTTCTCAATATTGATAATCATGAACAATTTCTAGATCGTGTAATTTTCGGACTTACTTCACGTGTAATTACTTTTCATGTAGGACATGTTCATGGGCACAATGTGAGAATTTGAGCTAATGAACGTTGCCATGTTTTTACATATTGTTCATATGTATTACATGAGCTTCATAAACATAAGTATATATGTGTGGTGTGTGGTGCTGCCTAGCTAATGATAGTTTGATTTGTCTGTTTTCTTTGCGTATCGTACAGTAAAATCATCAACTATCTCGATATGTTTAGAGCCTTACTCCAAATCATTGATGACTGTGATCTTCCAACAAGATGGTGATTCTGCATATTATGACAAAATTGTTAGGAACTTCCCCCATGAGCCACTTACATACACTGGATTGCGAAGGGTGGATGAAAGGCACCCTTGTCAGATCTATGGAATTTTTATTTCTGGGGTTGTGTGAAACAAAAGGTGTACATTGAGAATAACTAATTAGAAAGGAAGAACAGTCCGCCATCCCAGATGTTTTTTCGTAAGTAGCACGAAGTTAATTACCATGATTACTTGTATAAACCTACATTGAACCTTCTATAAACCTTTTGAGCCCACATTGAACTTTACAATCGGAAAAAAACTTGGAATTTTCTCCATTTTCGTTTGTGATTTATTTATTTAATTTATTTGGTTAAACAAACGGTGACAAACTTTACGGAAACACTATATATTCATTAGTTACTTTCTGTTATATTATGGAACTGATTAGTAATTCAAAGGAAATTGTTATGCAATTTACAAATAAGAAAACACTACTAAAAATAAAGTAGTTGTATTTTTGCTCTGTGTGTACCTAGTGTAACATAACCCTATGTGATAAACTATCCACGTGGGAGTTTATAAAGAAAGTAAAGACATTTGATACGATACAGTCAAGGAAACTACTACTACTGGACAACGCCCGGCTGTGTTTGAATCTGTATTAATTTAATAGTTGGATAGTTTATAGTTTCAATTGAACGTAGAATTAAGTAAAAATATTTTCTTACTCCGATATTACAAGTATTAAAATTCATTTGAAATATCGTTCGTTAAAATATATGGATAAACTAGTCTTATTAAGGCTATTATTGTATGACATTTTAGCTGTTATTACTGTTATTTTGAATAGTAGTTTAACATGTATTTCATATAGTAAAATCTAAATAAAATTTTAAACAACAATATTGTGGTATTTTCTTGCAAATTATACGATGTTAATACTTTAAAATTGTAACCTAAAAATATTTTGCAAATCATTTACGGAAAATTTATTTAAGTGCATTGAATTTTATATTACTGCTGTCCTGTTTAATTTAACAGTTGCATATTTTTGTCTGAACTTAGATCTGATTAGAAACGTAGCCGAAATTTGGATATGTTGTTGGAAACTTGATGAACCAACACCGTAGTATAGAAGGAACTGACATATGAAAGTTGTCTGATCAGCACTGTAGAACAGAAACAATCGAGATTGTAAAATTGTTTTCGGAATCTGGGCTGACCAGCGCCGTACCATACACGCTCTTTTTCAAATACTATCTCATTAAAATTGTGAACAATGGCTCTAATCATTACTCATTGTTATGGTTTTGAATGATAGGATTTGAAAGCGCTCAACATTTTAATATTGTGGTCAGAAACTTGACTCTTCAACATCAATGCAGACCCAATGGTATGCAGTAGATAAATACCCCATTTTTATCTAGTGAAAAATGTAGTGATATCTCAGTCTCACAAAAATATAGATTACTTTACGCTTCATATAATTTATAAGCATTATTATTATTGATCATAACTTTTAACACTTATTAGAATTAACTTTTCCATAACTTTGTACACATACAAATTAATTATGATAATAATTTTCACATGACAATTTAAACGATAAATATAGCCTCCATTCAGTTTTGTCCATAGCGATATATATCTATGGAGTTATGCTACATTGAAAACGAGTCACATAGTTTTAAAATTTGTGTTTGTATGATCATAAGATCAACTTATATGTTTGTTTTTGGTTAAGAAATAACAAACAAAAGGTTACTGGTGTTTGGATATTTGTTAAATTGGGTGAAATAAATAAATTGTTTTTAGAGTAATTCAGATGGCATGAAATTAAGGTGTCACTTACTTATTACTTTGTAAGATTAAGGTGTCTCTTATTTTTTGTTATTTTTGGTTGTGTATTTGATTTTTTTTTTAACAATAATTGTAATATAGCCTATGTGACCTAAAATTAGAAACTTGGTGCATTAGTAACTGCTTGGCTGAAAATAGTAAACAAAAATAAAATACTGGATTAAAGAAATTGATATAGGTGGTCTGGATGAGTGCTACTAACTACAGTTGTATGGCGAGTTAAGGTTTAAAATTATGTGCACGATTAATAGGTTTTCCTGTACAAAATTTTATTTCCACGATATAATTTACGTTGTTGAAAAATAAGTAGAGCAAAATGTATTCGAGCTCAATGAGTGATAGGTGTAGGTTATGGGTTTTTTTTAGAAATAATTAATCGTTGTTTTGATTATGAGTTTATGAACTGGGCAGCGAGCCATTCAGTCGTTCGTAAATTGCCATGCTTCTCGATTTGACGGCCACGGTGAGCAAAATGTCAAGGTGCCCTTAAGTTAGTGTTTATGTCGAAATAGTTAATAAACATGTACCCTAAATTTAGAACTGTAATTAGGCTATTAATGTTAGATTTCATATCCAAATAACATCCGTTTATTTGGTTAAGATTTTACGATGTTTCAAGTTAAAGCTCAAACTCTAGTAATTCGATCCAAAGTTTCCATAGAGCCACAAACAAATACTGGGTTATATAAGGCTTGGGATAAAAGAGACATAATATATTATTCTGATATTGATTACTGATTAATTTCACATTAATCTACAACGTTATGTTATCTTACATTATAAATTAAATTTAATCTAAGCTAATACATGACAGAAAAGGAACTGGAGAAAGGAAAAAGCTTATGGAGAAAATAAAAAAATAAAAAATGTTCAGTTTTAATTACTTGTAGTCAGGCGTATCACTTACTGATGAATTTCAAATTCATTTACTGAGTTTTGTTAGCTCACATTATAAACTAAATTCTAATTTAATAAAATCCATGACAGTGGTTTGAAGATTCAGATTTAAATTCTATGTGGACCCTGCTTTAGATATAGCTTTATTGAGGTCTTAAAACTTAACCTAGTATTATAACGCGAAGAAGGCGATTACAACTGTCTGAACAAAAATGTTATTGACGAGAAAAGTAAGCGCCGTTGTTCCTTTATTATTTAAAGGAATGATAATAATAACAATCATGTTTTCCTCAACGAAATTGACCGTGGATATCAAAAACCTCAATGACCAAAGGCCTGAACCGAAGGAGGAGGACTCTAGAATTAATTCTTTGGAAATCATTTCTAAGGGGCTGTTTCATAATCATTACACAATCTCCGTTACAATATGAGTTGGGCTGCCTCTTAGCATTATAAGCGAGTTTTGCGTAGAATTTGGATGGCAGGTTTCTAAATGGCAGGTTTGGATTGCGACGTTTGGTCGGTGGAGGGGGTAGGATCAATAGATCTAAATTCCACGAGAACTCAAAGAGGTTAATTATTTTGTGCCTCATAAATAAATGAGCTGGGAAGGAATCGGTGATGTTACTAGTCGAGGTATTATATTTAATATGGAACCAATGGAGATTCCTACTTGACACCAGTTTTCGGAATACTATATTCTCAATGACACCTTTAGGGTTTTGTTAACTCTTTCGGTAATTGAAATATTGAGGTAATAAGGGCAGGAATTAATTAGTTAGTTTAATGCCATATTGTAGGTACATCTCTATAATTGTGGTATTATTAATAAAAACGAGAGTAATATATTACTAAGAGGAATAATAAATGGTGCCTCATGTCTGTTTCGAAAAATTCTGATACTATTTACTTACATCAGACTCCTGCCATTGTTTCGTACAGGGTTCTCAATACATTTACCACTCGAATTGAAACATCTAAATCATGATAGTTTGTATAATAATGCTTTCCTATTAAATAATGTTATCAAAAACAGATTAAAAATGTACGGGAAAACACTAAAACTTTTTAACATCTTTTTGCAGGTTTATATTAACAATATTTAGAAGAATTGAAAATATTATCGACTATTTTCTAAACCTAGCTTGCGTCCTGTTAATAATTGACTTCTCTGTTACCCAAGAGGTCAATCTATTAAGAGTACTTGAACAGAGTTTCGCAACACGATCTATAAAAGAAATACACCTATAATTTTCTATAGATTCAACATTCTCTTTCATGTGTAATGGATACACTATACATATTTTAAAGTTTTTCGTTACCATTCTAAATTCAATTAACACTATCGTTAACTTTTATAAACTTTGATACCTTTTTACAGAATCATTTTTGTAGTAAGATATTTAATCAAAATCAGGAGATAGATTTATTTTCTTTCACGATTGTTAAAACATCTTTATATACAGTCAGTAAAGACCAAAAACCACTAGTTCTCGCAACTAATTAGGGGAAAGCTGGATTTTTTTTACAGGTGATAGACCCTTATGAGACGAGTATTTTTTGAAAAGTCGCCGTTTCTCCTCCTTGTGCTTTCACCCCAACCCTCCAAAGTTTGAAAATGCAGTTCTTCACCATATCACTCATAAGTTCGTAAATAAATAGCATAAAGAGTTAAACTTTTATTGGATTGTTCCTCATTTAGATGCCAAGTTGTATTTCAAAGGGTTTTTATTTAAAATTATTTTTAAGAGCTATAAAATTACAAATTTAAAAAACTTATTTTCTTTTCGTCATGATTTGTTTTAAATCGTTGAAATACAAAAAAAAACATTTATACAAAACTTGTACGCATTTTAAGCTTTAAAATGGTATGACTGTTTTATTAGTGGAATGAATCGGTTACGAGTAGGGTGTCATCAAAGTGGGAGCGTGCACTCCGACGCCACATTCTTTCATACGCGCTACGCAGATCTCGCATAAGGCTTTTATTACATAATCACAAACACTTATTTCTTATTTTACACTATTCACATATCTTTAAAACCAATATAAAAAAAAACAGTAATACAGCAATAATATATTTATATGAAACTTTTATGCCAGTTATGGTTGGGGGTTACTTCCTACCTTATACATACCGAATAAGGCCTTCCATTATTCACCACCTAATGACCTGTCGTGTTCCCGAATGGCTAAAACCGGCAGCTATCATGTTTTAGCTTGTTTAAAGTATATGAAAGTTTTCTTTTGATACAGAAATTTATATCACAGCATCACACACCACCCTACTTCACATGTGTTTTATTATCAAAGTACACTAAGTTAGTTGTAAAAAGTTAAACTTATTTACATTGATATTTACAAAATTGGTTTTACAGTATTCAACTTTTGCTTCAAATCATGAGCTGACTCAACTTATTTCGTGTATTTTTGTTTCATGTGTTTGGAGAATTAATGCATGATAAACTGTTTCAGTTTTCACATATTGCTGAAGAGTTAAACCCGAATATACTATAACATGTTTGCATAGTGTCTTACTGGTGTATGAAAGTAGATACAGTAGATTATCCGGGTCAAAGGCCTTTGCATTAAGAATAGATGATCCCTCAACTATTCAATCATATATTCTGTTTGTATGACGGTCCAGTCTAGTCAAATTAAAGGTTTATCTTGTATCTTACTACCTTCTCTGCCACCTGTTTTGTTTGACGAAGTTTCGTTCCTTAAAGTATTCAATGAGAGCATCACATATAAAATAACACAACAGATGTAGATGTGGACATTGATGAGGGCTTTTTTCTTCATTGTGTTTCTTGGCCAAAATGAGTGAATTGGTGAAGATCTGCATTTTGAACTTTGGAGAAGAAGGGGAGAAATAGCAGACATCCTTAATTCCTTCCATTACCGACGGTAGTAATAATGTGTGGAAGATTACCACATTTTTATAGACTTTAAAGACATGATTTCATAAATTAGTATATTTTTGTGTTTAATAAAAGTGAAAATTTACAAAGTTTGGTTTTATAAATTTCTAATAATAACTTGTAAAAAAAAATATTTTGATGGACTGTTAAGAAATTAATATTGAATAAATTTTAGAAGTTTTAAAACTTAGTTATTAAGAGTTTAATGAAAAAAAAAAGTTATTTATTTAGATGAATTTTAAATTATATTACATCAGACAAAACTTAAGTATAGATAACACGGATCCAGGAAGATTTCTACAAACCTCTCACGAGCAGTCATATTTGAAAATCATTTTTCAAGATGATTAATAAAAATAATTAAAAACGTAACTTTTAAATTCGTTTATAAACTCAATCTTGAATGCAACTAGTATAAAATTAGAGATATATTACCTGGTTTATAGAAAGACGGACAGTTCGGTGTTGCGCTATATCTTACAAAGATGCATTTAACTTAATTTTGAAAGTAACTATCTTTGAAGAAAAATCGATGACGTTTCACTACGATTGTAACCTCGTAATCTATTTTGGCGTTAACTTACATTAAAAAAATTTTGGTCTTCATAAACTACTAAGTCCAGGTTATATTTCTCTCTCTGATATTCTGAACAGCTGTATAAAATTTCCACTGTCCTCACCGTGGTATTTAAAAAGCAAAGGATACTTTAATATTCTTTTCAAAAACTCTAATGACTAGCACAGTAGTACAGAGAAGCAATCGATATTTTATTTGATTGTCTACATTAAGTTTGACCAGCACCGTAGTAAAGAGTTTTACCTGAAATTTAGATATGGAAGATCTTGAAGACTATATTATTCTACTATTGATAGTCGTTTGTATTTCTTAGGAATGAAGGTTACCTGTCATCATGGATTGCGCTGTTTCTAGCTTTGAAGTAGAATGTGTAGGAGACATAACGAAATCAATCAATTCAAACATTGCTTGTGGCCAAACATCTTCTGGGTGGCCATGTTCCGCCCGCGTACGCTTTTACTTTCGGTTTGCGAGTTTGACAGCTCCATCTTGACAGGCATGTCAGGTCGGATAAAGACATTTAGGGGTCAGCAATTCTTTTCATCTCTTTATAATGGTTACTCTTGTCATTAATTTTAACATAATAATTCTATTACTAACGTATCATCCTACTAAATCAAATGTCCAAGTTTTTTATTAATTTGTTGGTGTATAAGTACGGTCTGTTAACAGTCTCTTTTAAGACTTACCCAAACATAGGTGAAAGAAAAAGTTATAGTATATATCTTCGGTTTCCGTTGAACGTTTACAAAATTTATGTTATTTTTACAGTCCAAAAGGTTAAACAGGTTTTCACCGACACTTGTTCTACATATATGATAGCAATTTAATTGTGGGACATGTCATATTTTATATACTTTATTTTCGATATATTTGTCGTTTGCTTTTCTATTAGGAACCTTGATTTTCCGATGTTTGCTTTATTGGGTTAAAAAATTACATTTTTTACAAAGAGCGTTTTTATAAACCAACTATGTTTTGTGGAAGTTATGTTTTTGACTGATTTTATTTTTATCACTGGTCTAAAGACACAGCCAAATAACCGTATCTTGGAGTCTAGAATCGCATAATTTTCCATTTTTCATTATGGTCCTGAAATAAAGATGACCATTATTTTCATTTTATCATTTTGTTATTTTACTTGTTTCTATTCGTTTAACTATGTTAATTGTCTATGTTTTTTTCAAGATTTTTTCCAATCAACTTTTTGAATACGCCACTAGTACAATGAAGCCTTGTATTATAAGTCAACTAATAGAGCCGGTCGAGCATAAGACCAGAGTTCCCAACAATAAATATTTTGTGACACGTAAACCTTTAAAAGTCATAAGGACCTCATATTTGGGAAAGTATAACTTTGATGATTAAGATTCAGTATGATCTGGTCTGAAAGCAGTGAAATTTATTGGATTGGTTTGTACTTATCAATGTTTGTTTTTATATATAATTTGTCTCGTGGGGGAGCCAATCTGGAAATATTTTCCAGAGATTCACAATGTAGTTGAAAGTGAATAAATCCAATTTTTCAAATACTGTTTCTAGATATAGTACACAATTCAGTGTATAACGTGATAGTTGAATTATGTTTTTAAGAAAACCTCTTTCGACTGAGGTTACAAATTCTCATAACTTTGTATAAATTTGCGTAGCGTAACGCTTTTGTTATTTATCAAGCTATTCCAGACTCACTTAATCGCTATTTTTGACGCTCTAGATTTTGTATAAACTTATAAATTCCACGATAAGGAAGTAGTAAAACTATAATCCATAGATATTTGTATATCTCTCCCACCGTTCCTAGTTTACCACATTTTTTAAAAACCATAATTGTTGATTTATCCAAGTTCCACTCTTCACACAATACTTTTCAAGATGTCTTTCTTATCTTGTGTTGCAACCCTACTGCCGAAGGCGATAAAAGAACAATATCATCTGCGTGTAACAACATATTTACATTATAGCTACCAAAATTACAAACGCACCTAAAATACTTTGCATGTCATTATTAAATAAAGAAAATAACAGTCTTAAAATACATCATTATTGTCTAAGGCCCAACCTCCATTAACACTTTCTTTACACCATACACCAAAAGTTGTTTCATCATATAGATTTATTATTTTTATCATTCGAGTAGATACTCCCAAACATGAAAGTTTAAAAAATAAAGATTGGATATCAATCGTATCAAAAGCTGACGTAAAATCTACAACAAAACAATACCTTGTCCATGGCCAACCGTAATTGTAGAATAAATACCCCTGTCTAAACAGAACCTGTAACTCAAGTATATCCCCAGCGGCTTGTACAATAAACTTGTAAATATCTTACCTCTACTATTGATGAAAGACAAAACCTTGTAATTTTCTATGGAGTTAACATCGCCCTTTTTGTAAAAAGGAAAAATAATTGTCATCTTAAAAAAAAATACCGCAACTTTACCTCCCTTATAAGGTTTAGTATATATTGATAATGAAGTTAGAAGCATTGAATGAAGAGCAAATTTAAAAAAGTTTCATATGGTATTCTATTTATGCCTGGCGTTTTATCATTTTTCAGTTTTAAAACTACAGTTTTAATTTCCGAAATTTTGAATTCAGTTTCCATAAATTCGTTAATTATAAATAGTTCTATGTAACTTATTTTGACATCCAAAAGTGTTGGGCTAGTAAATGTTTTAAATTACCCATTCAGTCTGTGTAATACTTCCTATAATTCTATTGTTTTCTTATTTTAAATAATTAATCTTTTGCCAAAAACCTTTTGTATCAGTTACTTTTCGCAATACAATAACGTTTAACAATTCTTGAATTTGCCTTGGGAAACGATATCAATCATTTTAAAACGCGTTTTCTAAAAACATTCGTAACAAACATCAAAAAACGCACAACATTCGTAAACAAACCAAGGCTGTTGGTTATTTAAACAATTAAATTTAGAAAAATTCATATGGTTGTTTATCTATGCCTGACGCTTTAACATTTTTTAGTTTTGAAACTACAGTTTTTTGAAAAATTACTATGAATAAACAACGTTTTTATCCAATACACACACAAAAAGTTTAAAACCAGTTTTGCGACATTTTACCCTACTACACTAACAAATTAACGTAAATATAATATCTCTAACCTTAAAACACAGTTCATTGATGCGTCCATAAGAGTAAGGTTAAACTTAAACACAGTTTTAAACAAGTGTATGAATCCGTATTTGTGCTTTGCACTGCCAAGGATAGTTCGAGTTCAGAAACTGGTCAACATGTGGACGTTGGAATAATGGGGGTAGAACCTGGGGGGGTAGATGATGCGATCAGACTGAGTATATAATTTTCCATTAGTATATGTGTGGTTAGTCAGTAGTAACTTGGGGATAAAGAACAGTGTAACTTCGTATCGGAACTTACCTCTATGTTTAATGGGGGTGCTGAAAACATGTATTTCGGTCCCTCTTAAATTTGGAATTCGCTTTAGTTTCTAGGTCAGGTTTATGGACATGTGAGTTCTACCCGCATAAAGCCAGAGGTATGTGGACAATGTGGTTCTAAAGATCACAATTGTCGCGGATGCAAAAAATGACGCCAAATGTCCCTATTATTGTCGTGGCGATCATCCTGCTTGTTCATACAATTGCTCTAGGTATAAGTAAAAAAAAGGCTATTTATTCTATAATTTCGAAAGACAAAAAATCATTTAATGATGCCAGGAAGCTGTATAACCTCTAGTTTAAGTTAAATCTTTTGCTGCTGCAGCTTCCAATGGAAATACATGGCGATGGGAGGAAGAATGGACAATAGGTTGATTGAAGTGAAAGACACCATCAATCCGTGGATAATATCCATATGTGTCAGTCGTCGTGAGGAAATGGTGGTTACTCGTCATCGCATCAGTCATTTTATGATGGACAAAGTAATCCACCACAATGCCCATTGTGTCGAGTTATTCTAATATCTTAATATATTGTGTTTCATTACAGGTGTGCGCAGAACATTATTTGTCCTACCCAATTCGTTTCAGATTGGTGAACAAATCTGATATCCTTCATCGGGTATTGTCCTTTTTACGTCGCCTGAATATTTTTTAGTTGTTGTTTATTAAGTTTTTATAACATTTTAAAATTGTTCTTTTGCAGCTCTGTAATATTTTAATTGTTGTATTTTATCATAGATTCTATCTTTGTTAACTTGTTGCAGGGCTTCTTAAAACCTTGTAAAATTTTGATGTTGTTGTTGTATTAAACTTTATCAAAGTTTACGATTATAAATTAGTTTTAGTGTTGTTAATTATGTTTTTGTATTTAGTTTTTAGTTCTATTTCTTAATTTTACGTTGAGGAGTATTTTATGTTCCTGTTTGCGAAGACGATGCTGACCGAGATGGGTTTTCGCTTTAAAAAAAAATGAACAAGAAGAAAGGGAAATATTAAGAATAAAATAAAAATTAAGTACTTACTGGAATTAAACCGACATTTTGAATAAATTTTAAATGTACTGGTAATCATAAAGCTCTCTCCCCCTAAATTACACGTTTTAGATTTCTTCCAGTCGAAACCGTATATAAATGGAGGAGATACAAAGATTTACTACAAAAATCATCCATAAAAGAAACTCATTTATTATGACATTTTATCTAAGTTTTGCATCTTGTTCGCCTCTAGGACCAAGTACTATTTAGGTGGTAGATACAACACATGTAAACGCCCGCTCTTCCTGTGATTTTTGCGCTGTTTTTTCTTACACTTTATCCTAATTAGTTTAATTTATTCTGTTAAATACTGGGGGAAATATACCCTTGTTGCTAACGATAAATATTAATGGGGTTTAAATTTATAAATTTAAATTTGAAGTATGTGCGAAAGCAATGTTCTACAATGCACCTTGCCTGCCACAAAACGATAAACTACAGAAACTAATGGTACTTACGTGATAACATAATGTTCTACACTTCGGTAAAGATAAAATTCGATGGCTAAATCTCTAGACCGATGTTTTTTTAATAGAATACAAGCCCTAAAAAGAGCTCTTATCAGAACATTCAGTTTCTATTTCGAACGTTTTGTCAAAGTGCATAATACTATGGTGAAACTAAAGATTGTGTAATATTTCAGTAAACAAATTTGGCACGACTTTGTGCATGTCACGTCGAAAGATATCGTTCTTCTGCTGCTTCTCCTAGTATTATTGACCGAATGAATAAGTTTACTCGACCTCTGTATGTTTCTGTGTTTGTTACACAGTATGTAGCAATCGTTATAACATTTAGAAAAGTATTTTATTTGCAACAAGTACGTATGTAAAAGTTTTGTTTATATTATTTTCCGTTTTAAAATGGCGGCCATCTAGAACATGTTTCCAATACATGGACGCGAGTGCTCCGACTAAGAATACAGTGAGCTCCCCATAGTATTAACAATAATGGTGTGAACTAGCCATAACAAGTAGGCTTACAAAAATCTTCAAGTAATTTATATGTATTAGAATATAATATAATAGTTTGATCCTTTACGCTTCCGATGAATTGGTTCACCACATACCGAGGCCCAACGGCACGGTATCGTTTTTGTCAGTTAGACTGTCAGCTTTCCAGGACTTATGCTCTTGTATTAAGTTACTTCAAATTCGTTCTTTAATGGCTATCAGAATGTACTATCTTAAATGTACTTAAGCAGAATAATGTAAATTAACAACTGTAGAGTATGGTGTTCATATTAACCGAAATATTATTGATTAAAATTAAACATCTTTAGAACAGAAGGAAAAAAAATATAGTACAATAAAATTGTATGATTTTTAACTTTTAAAATTTACTCGTAGATGAAAATATTATTTTTACCCAGCAATTTTTTTTTTTTGTTGAATTTGTGTTAAATAAGAGTAGTAACTTAATATTGGTTATACCACGTGACAGTCAGTAGCAAACCATGCGAAATGCTATATCCAAGCACGTGTCTATTATGTTCAAAGCAATGCACAACGTATTGCTCGCTTTATTTATCCAGCTTTTTTAAAAGTCGAGTAAAATATAGTTCGATTGTTCCAGACATAATAGACTAGTTGAGGAAGTAGTCTTTTTGTAACCAGTATGTTTATTTACCGACGAGAGTTTAAAATATTTTTAAATATTAATTATTCTTTACCGACTTCTTATTCACAAAAGATTCAAGGGGGATCCGTTAAAATATTTTTTAGTAGGTATTGACTATAAAAAAACATTCGCAGAGACATGATGTATTTAGTGATAGTTGACATATTATTGATTGCACTCGATATTATTCTAACCGGATCAGGAAGTGTTTTATGATCTACTTGCTGGCGATCGTTGTAAAAGAGTTTCCTGTTTATCGTGATTTGTAGCAAAACTAGAAAGTTCACTCATAATAATTAAAGAAAGAAAACATCTGCAAAGTAATTGCACAAAGCTTCCTTGCACGTAAACGATAAAAAAAGAAAAAGAAGAAAAAAACACACTGTCGTCTGTACCAATAATATCTTTATTTTGTCGGGAGGAAAGTTTTTTGTCATTAATTTACAAACTTTGCCATAAAATATAATAATATACTTTCTTTAAAATTGATAACTAGTTATAAGTATTATCCGATTTTGCAATTGAGAACCATGTCATGTCAAACTAAAATTATATCATTAATGATTTTTGAGTTAGGTGTAATTATTCTGATATGAAACAAGAAGACTTAAAAGAAATTAAGAACACATCTTGACCTCAACTATATACAGGGTGGTTCAAAAGTTTTTTCTAAATGTAGAATTATCCAAAATTAATAAAACGTGTTTTTTATCGGTAATTGTAGATGTAATGATGTTGTTTAGGTACCTTATTATCATCGCCCACAACCTTTACAAAGCAACAAGCAAATGTTTTTGTTTTTACAATAATCTTAAAAAATAACAGAGTTATGCACATAGAAACATCATATTTTATTATGAAATAAGATTAGGTTTGATGAATGTCAGGTGGTGTTACAATAATAACACAAGGTGGTGCAATATACAGGATGATCCAAATCAGTGTGTTAAAAAATCTTACCTATAATGTTTACAAAAATATTATTCCCAATATTATTAAGGTAAGCCATTGTTCAAATTAGCACCAAAAATACAAACCGCAGAATGTAGCATAGTGTAATTTCCAAACTCATTATCAAAGTTTAGACTTTGGCTTATAAAGATAAAGTATGTTGTTGTTTTTTTTTAAACAAGTAGGTTACAAACTTTCCTCAAATAGTTTAGTCCTTTCCACATTTTAAGTGAATAAGTGAGTGTTTATACTGTAGTCAGCCGGGATGTCGAAATAAAATAATGTATAGTAAACTTTTGGTGAATAGTGGAGTGTAACAGAACTTAGAGGATTATGTTGTTCACGGTGGGAGGATTTAGTGACCAGCAACATTCGCATAAAGAAATTCGTGATATGCTTAACAACAATTTTCCCAACTAACCACCAATAGTCAAATCTACTGTTTTTGAGCTGCGTTAAAAAAAAACTAGAATTACAAAGACGAAAGTATGGCAGGCGAAAATGAGCTACTATGAAGACATGTCTGAAGTGCTACAGTCGTTTGTTGAAAATCTCCACTCCTCACTGAGTAAAGCTGCCGTTGAACATGGCATTAACTGTTTGTGTTACAAAACTACTTAAATAAATAAGTTCTCCATTTAAAATTCATCTCATTCATGAATTGCCTGAAGATGATTTTGTTTGCCGTCTTGAGTACTGCAACAACATTATGGAGAAGTTGTTTGCGGATCCAAACATGCTAATTGGACATAAATAAACATAACAGTGGATATTGGAACGATGAAAATGCACAATGGATGATTGAAACTTATACCCAACATCCCCAAAAAGTTAACATCTGGGTAGGGATATAATTACACTTTTAATAATAGATGGAAACTTTAAAAATAAATTTGTATTAGAACTTATTAGATAATGTAAAAAATTCTAAATATTGGAGGCCGACACTTTGTGATTTCAACAGGATGGACCACCACCTTACTACACATTATAAGTGGCCAGGAGGATGCAACCTTATCAGATCTCTTGCTCCTTAATTATTATTTCTTTTGATAGTAATAGGCTTATTGTCTAAACCTAAGTCATGAAGGATTTGTAAAGTCTGATATTTAGTACAGCGGTACGCATTATTCCTGAAACGTCATGAGTGGCGTACGACTAACCCGTTGGCGTTATGAAGCTGTAATAAGGGCTTTTAACATAAAATGTTTGATCATCTTGTACATGGAAAGTCATTTTTGCGCCTTGTGTTATTATTTTAGGTTCTACCCTTTCAACCGATAGGTCACTGAAACTCGTTAGTCCTAATATTTTGTAATAAAATATATTGTTTAAAAACTTATAACTCTATTAATTTTTAAAGATGGAAGCAAAATCTAAAAATCTTTTGCTCTCTAATATTTGAGCTATAATAATAAGGTGAACAAAAAATAACTTCATTATATTTAAAACATATCTAGAAAAATACGTTTTATACATTTTTGAACACTCTGTACTTAACTGTTTTGAACCATCCTGTAGTCAAGATGTTTGCAATGAATGGTCACACTTTTTTTCTAACTTCAGTAGAATCAAAAAATGAAGTCGTTTCCATACTGTTTTAATCCAATTTAAATATTGACTACAAGAACTGTTCTTTGAACACTTGAATTTACTACGATATCAGACGTTTTAAGTATTTAATGATTTTTACAAAGTTAGAATAACTTGCAAGGCTTGAAAGAGCTCTGCATCAAGAATGCTCCGATGGAAACGCCAAAGAATCTTATAATCATTTTTTTACACTTTGAGAGGCTATATCTTATGTCATACCTCTATTGTCAAATATTCTATGAAAATCTTTAATAATAGGTTAAAGTTTATAATATAAATTTGTTTACGATTTTGATTTATTTAAAATGACTATTTTGATTTACTTGTTCCAAAATTCTAATGTGAATACAATGATGAAACTAAAAATAATTTTTATTGTAATCGATATGAATACTTGTAGTTTTTGAGGACAACAATTGTATACAATCACGTAATACAAACCACTGTTGTTTGCTTTTGATCAATGAGTGAAAAAACGACGTCACATATCTATAAACAGTTTTCTAGAGAACACGTTAGAAATATATGAAAGATAAATTATAATGACAGATTTTTTGAATTTGAAAGAGAATGGTAAAAATGAACTTTGACCTTAACTAACATTGAACCTGAACAGGAAATGTCGAGCGCATTCTTCGTTTCGGCAGAAGTTTTAATTGCTGACTACGGATACGGACGGTGAAAGTTGAACAGGTGCGAGAGCTTCACCCGCCGGCAAGAAGCTCACAGTCTCATATTTTCTTCTGCTCTTTACTGTTTTCACAAATAGAATTCCAACTGTTACGTAAATAATGGAAACCAAAACATGATAAAAAATACTTCCGTGTTTTACTTGAAAGTTGAAGACTTGTTTATTTAGACAGGTATATATTATCATATGCATTTAACTATTTAGATAGATAAGTACCATCTTAGAAATGTAAACAAATTTTAAGCGAATTTGTAATAGGTAAAATCTCTCTCATGAACACGCCTACAAATGAGACTTGTTATAACAACAATCATATCCGTAAGAGTAATTTGGAATCATTTCTTGTACACTTTCAACAAATTAAAATCATGAATGTACTTCAAGCAAGAATTTTGATTTAGTTTCACAGGTACATCTTATAATGTCTCACAATTACTCATTTTATGCAACGTTAAAATAGTATGGCCAAACATCTTTTTTCTACCATAAAAATTCAAAGAGATATTTTGTAATAAATAAAGTAAATTGTTAAATTTTAATCTCGTTATTGAAATAGAAAATAATAATATCTATAGTAGTCGAAAATTCTGTTAAATTTAACATGTAATCTAGATTTTACTAATTCATTGAATATATTGAAAAAGTGGTCATAAAATTTCAAAATGGCGGCCATTTAAATCGGTTAAAATATAGAAGAAAATGGAAATGTATTGTATTTGAAAAATTAGGAACCTGTGATGATTTAAAACTCGCCCGTAAACTATTAATTTTTCTGAACTAGCTTCTAAACGAGTACATTATTATGAATGCTTCTCTGTCTCATCTTTTTCTTATTTGGTTTAAGCCAATAAGAAGAGTGGTTCACAGTGTATCTCCAAATTCACTAATTGGTGTTTTTGGATTTATATTCTTAGTTCTAACACTGGCTTTATCTACTTGTCACACAATAAGTTTGAAACCACATCTGGAAGTACTTTAACATAAATGTTTGATGATTTATTAAGTCACTCAATTTGTAGCTTTATTTTATGACAGGTAATATAAAGACTTTACGTCCAGCATTAAGAAGTCAAAGGGAAAATGTCAATACTTTTAAGATGGCATATGAAAATATTTATAAACTACTAGAGAAAACACCTGTAAACACTTAACAATAAGCAATAACAAGGTAGACATCGACAAGGTATATTGAAAATAAACGGCAAATAATAGAAAGTAATTATACACTAATTGAAAACAAATCACCGACAATAATGGATGAATTAAGTTATTGAAGCCACACTTTTATCTTATCGATGACAAAATTATTGAAATGGCATGTAGTCACGTACTCAGGTAAGACACATGGAAAATAATTTGAGATATTCTTTTGAAAATTAGGTGGTATAAAATGAGAATTTTAAAGAATCGTCAATTATTTCACTTTAATTGGCGCTCCATCGCTTTAAACTATAAGAAAAGTAAGTTGTTAACCTTTAATCAGATACTATGTAGGTCAAAAATGGATTTTAGCGTTCTTGTAGTAATATAAATGCCCAATAAAATTGTGTCAGGAATTTTTGTAAGTACATTGTACGTTTTAAAGATACAGCGATGTGGCGCACCTTCTCAAGGCTGTATCTTCAAATCATTGATCGTAGTAGGAAACAATTGATATATTATGAACGATATAATGGAACCGATTAAGTGAAAAATTTGCTTTGAAATTACGAGTGTAACTACATAACATCCCTCCTCCGAGGTCTCCAGTGGCTGGGATGTAATTAAGGAAGTACCACTGCTATCGGCGTTAGGTGAACTGTTTTCTAAAATATACTGTAAACAAAAATCTACAACATCCTAACGGTGTTAAATATATTTTGTCATTAATGTTGATTTTTACTCAGTAATGTAAGAATGTTTACTGCACATCAAGTTTAGAGTTTTATGAACGATTGGTTTAAAGGTTACATAGTTGTTGTACATGTTATTCTAATCATACCAACAATGACATGTGACACTTACCTTAACGTCTCTGATGTTAGGAATGATGTCTGTTGTGAACGTAGTATTTGCGGGTGAAGGTTTATTCTTAACACTTGGAAATATAACTCCACGGTTCCTAGATGACGACGAACGTCCAGCACCAGTTCCTGCTCCAGGAGCTGCTGTTCCAGAGGGGGTTGTACTCGGTACAGTTTGTCCTATCGTTGTCGGTGTGGTAAATGTAATAGGTGGTGGAGGTTCCGTTAAAGTCAAGTCTTCTTGTACTACGGGATAACGGTTTTGGTCATATTCTACAATACGATCTATCGTCGGATCGATGAGTAGTTCGGCAGGGACGGGCCTTTGAGCTAAAGTTACTACATCGTCTTCTTGTTTCTTTAACCTTCTTTCAACTACATCTAAATTAGCAATGATTTTGTTTGTTTTTGATCTGAGATCAGCGTGTATGTCACTGATAGCGCGTTCTTGCCGCTGTGTTTGCGTTAATAATTCATCTGATTTTGGTACTAAACCATCCACTGAACTTTTTGTTCCAACTACAACATCCCAAACCTCGTCCATTTTATTGCTTACTGAAAATATAGGATGCATTTGTCGTACAAGTTTGTCGAGTTTACTATTTTTAATGACAGTAGTTGACGGGGTTGTCGGAATTGATGTCTTGTTTCGATGAGAATGTGGCGGAGGAGCTGTTTGAATGATAACGGGTTCTACAACAGCCTCGTGAACGTCACTAATCATTGTTAACATTTTACCAAGGTTTTCGGAAACTAAATTAATATGGAACTGGAGTTTTCTATCTACATTAGACGTCGAACTTCTTAATGCTTCCAATTCTGTGCTGAGAAGCTTCGAAATGTCCAACGCGTTCATACTGATGGGTTTCTTTTCACTTGCTTCTGCGTTTATGTCATCCGCAGGTAGGAAATTCGAATCGAGTTGATTTTTGAGTCCAACTAGTTTACTGTCAATATCGCTTACTTTTTGGTCCAATGAAACTAGTCTCATGTCGAGATGGTTGTCAACCGGACCAGATGGATTCGTTTGGAACAGTTTAAGGTCAAATGATCGAAGTTTAGCAATTATTGAATCAGTTTTGTCAATATTATCTGTGACCCTGGAATCCAATGCTTCTACCCTCCTCATCAGATGTTCAACAGCTTTGTCTAAGTTTTCAATCCTTTGTAGTTTTGATTCTAAAGTGGAGACTATCACCTCGAACACATTGAATAAGTACTGCTCCCTGTAACAAATAAAAATTTTAATTACTTTTTGTGATTTTATATATTTCTGTATAATAATTCTACTCTGTTATATATTAAAACCTCCTTATTATTTCACTAATTTAAAATTGCTGTATTCGTTAAAAGAGATAACGTTGCTAGTCAAACCTTTTTCAATATTTATTAGTTTAAGTTATTGTTTTTATAATCCTTAATTTTCAATTGAGTTATTTCTAATTTACTCGTATATTCAGTTATTAGTTGTTTGTGGGTGATTAAATCATATTATTTGTCATCAAATGTTTCAATAATAGTTTGTTTATTCAAGACCATTATTTTTTCCTTGTTTTATAAAGACGCCTTATTATTTCGCGTTATACATTAAGAATAAATGCGCATTAAGTAAAGACTCTTAGCTCTTCAATCCTATAATAGCGTCAGAGTTGGAAGGTAACAAAGAGTTGGTCAAGTAGGCGTGATACAAAGGAAGAAGGAGAGGAAACTACATGAGAAAGGTGTAGATCCAGCTAGGGCTCTTCCAGATTATCACACCCGTACTCGTAAGTGAGCCCTCGAAATATATTTATCTAGGCAATCTATACAAAAAATATATTATAATTTCATTGTCCAGAATTAAATGTAGTTTCATCATTTAGCAACAACAAAAAACAAAGGAACGAATCATATAGATTGCCGAATTCCTTTGAACGTATTACATTGAACTTAATTTGTAAATTTTGTCATTAAATTCTTCTACATTACAATTATTTTTAAATATTAGGCCCTAACATTGTAGAAGTCAAACATTACGTGAGAAGGAAATAATCGAACACTGATATAGGTTCGAGACCAAAAGTGGTATTTGCAAATTATAACATTGTTTGTTTTTTCTTACATTTTATATTAAAAGTTAGGGTGTGTTATTTTATTAAATTCGAACGCTTCTTTCGCTGCTATTTTGACCAAACGAATACGCCGAAAATTAAGTTTATCCACTGATATTTTTACACGTTTAAAAAAATTGTATTTATACTGTAGAGTAGGCTATCGTTAAAGGAAGTATACAAATCTTCGAAACGAGAAAATTATCTTTTGAATCTTATTAATATAAGTGGTACCTTATAGCTAACTGATAAAATGAGCAGATAAATTCCAAACTAGTGGAACCCATACTCCATGTTAAATTGACATGTCCATACAGAACTGACAGGTCTTCAACCTGGCTGGTCTAATGCAACTTTTCACATGGGTTTGATGCAGACATTGTTCATAAAGTAAGCAGCCATCAAACCAGAACCAAACTGACACAATACAACAACATGGACCGTATTAGTAATGTTATCGGCAAGTGAAAGTACGATTGATACAATATGTTGTAATAGCATTAGTTCCCAACAAATTATTAATAAATTGAGTAATCTGGTAATTGTTTTGAAAGCTAATCGGAAAACGTAATGCACGCTTCATTTATGACTACATCTATACCACATCGATCCATCTCGTACGGTTATAAGAATTGATACATTGGAGTTCAACGTCCTAGAATGATTGAGTTTCAGCAATAACTACTACAACTGCCCTTTCATGGCAATTCCAAATTGTGGTTATAGAATAAAACGAAATACATATTATGATATCAAATTCACGTAACAATTTTCTAAAGTAAGGTTATAAAATAAAACATGGTACATATTATGATATCAAAATCACGTGACTATTTTCTAAAGTAAGGTTATAAAATAAAACATGATACATATTATGATATCAAAATCACGTGACTATTTTCTAAAGTAAGGTTATAAAATAAAACATGATACATATTATGATATCAAAATCACGTGACTATTTTCTAAAGTAAGGTTATAAAATAAAACATGATACATATTATGATATCAAAATCACGTGACTATTTTCTAAAGTAAGGTTATAAAATAAAACATGATACATATTATGATATAAAAATCACGTGACTATTTTCTAAAGTAAGGTTATAAAATAAAACATGGTACATATTATGATATCAAAATCACGTGACTATTTTCTAAAGTAAGGTTATAAAATAAAACATGATACATATTATGATATCAAAATCACGTGACTATTTTCTAAAGTAAGGTTATAAAATAAAACATGGTACATATTATGATATCAAAATCACGTGACTATTTTCTAAAGTAAGGTTATAAAATAAAACATGGTACATATTATGATATCAAAATCACGTGACTATTTTCTAAAGTAAGGTTATAAAATAAAACATGATACATATTATGATATCAAAATCACGTGACTATTTTCTAAAGTAAGGTTATAAAATAAAACATGATACATATTATGATATAAAAATCACGTGACTATTTTCTAAAGTAAGGTTATAAAATAAAACATGGTACATATTATGATATCAAAATCACGTGACTATTTTCTAAAGTAAGGTTATAAAATAAAACATGATACATATTATCATATAAAAATCACGTGACTATTTTCTAAAGTAAGGTTATAAAATAAAACATGATACATATTATCATATAAAAATCACGTGACTATTTTCTAAAGTAAGGTTATAAAATAAAACATGATACATATTATGATATAAAATACACGTGACTATTTTCTAAAGTAAGGTTATAAAATAAAACATGATACATATTATGATATCAAAATCACGTGACTATTTTCTAAAGTAAGGTTAAAAAATAAAACGAAATACATATTATGATATCAAAATCACGTGACTATTTTCTAAAGTAAGGTTATAAAATAAAACATGATACATATTATGATATCAAAATCACGTGACTATTTTACAAAGTAAGGTTATAAAATAAAACGAGATACATATTATGATATCAAAATCACGTGACTATTTTTTAAAGTAAAATCAAATTTATTTTATTTATAGAAACTTATACGGGGAAACTTTATTTTATATTCTAGAAAACTTGGGATTTTCTTGAACAATATAAGTGGATTAAGGTTATCAAAAGAATTTTAAAAGTTAATTTACTCGTATATTTTTTTCAGAAAGGCATTGATCTGTTTGTTGTGTTTGTTTATTAATAATAACATTGACTTCGAAATACATTTAGATATTGAAATCAATATTTATTAAATATTTTTTATAGTGTTTAATTGAAATCAATGTTCAATTAATTTAAAATCACGTTCACAATGTTGAAACCATTATAACTAAACAGAATGTATTAATTTATTGATAAATTCTTATAACTAAAACTAATGTTAGTTACAAAATCATTGTTAAATAAACACTATTTGAAAATGAAGCGGTTCAAGCAAAATGTTCAAACTCGTGATGTCTTCAATTCGTTCTAAAACATTTACTGAAAAGACATTATTATGTTGGTGAAACTTTTTTTTTCGCAAATAAGAAAGGCGTTTAGGTTTACAAAATATAGTTATTTAGGGACTCAATTATAATGTATACGGGTGTATCAACCCGAGTTATTGTAGATGGATCTACACCTTTCTTGATCTAGTCTTGGGATAGATCCCTCTCTTTCATCTTCCTATCAGGTCTCTCTTGACCAACTCTTGTTGTATCCCAACCCTGGCACTATTAGAGTATTCGAGAGTTAAGGCCATTCTTTTAATTTAAGGGGTTGATGACCGAGAGTTTTTTTTTGCATTTATGCGACAAGGAAATATATATACATTTTATTGCGTGCATCTGTCAGTATTAGTTTCTGAGAAACCGTTGTAACAATTTTGTTAGTTCTGTAATGCTGTATAAAATATATAATTTATACAATACATAATTATTACGAAATATATAATTTTCGTAACTTAATAATTGGAAGTATGAGTTATAAGGGAAAAACGCAAAATTGCTATTATCTCAAAATGATTTTAAATATTTTGAGTGGAGTGTTATCAGTAACGTCAATATTCATCGTAGTTCTGGTACAGTCCGAACACCAGCATCCTCAATCTAGATAACCAATGGATTGTAATCTTATCACTTAATAATGTGTAAACGTATTATCAGCCTAGACAAGTGCTCCCAGACCTAGTCACTACGACTTTCTATACAAAACTATCTAACTATGGTATGCCTTTTTAAAGGCAATTTCGCAAGGAATTGAAGTTGGGACATGCCACGTCTATAGCACTATAGGTCGTATTAGTCACGGCACTCTTCCCCTGCCCAATTTCAGAGTTATCGATAAAATAACCAAAAAGCTCTCGTACCGCAATGAAAGGCGCATGTACTGAATTTGATGGAATCGTGTTAGTAAATAGTACACACCAATCTATCAAACAATCAATTATATAATTAATCAAGACGTAAATGATTGATCTCTCAACATAACCTATATATAACAACAATATTAATCTACTTTACACTTGTAATATAGCATTGGTAAATAGTGAAAGGAATATAAAGTCCTCAACTATTTTATTTATTGCCAACATTAAATAATCACTATACTTTAATAGAAAAAATAAGTCAGTTTGTCGATTATTTTAATACTTGGTTAATATTACCAATACAAGTGCGAATTATTTACGTTTCTTGAAGTGATAAACTTTTATTTCCTTCAATGCATTACACTTTGTTTTTCTTAGTTGACAGTTTTATAAACTTTCCTTAAATATTCAATGTAAAGTACCACCCTATTCTTATAGCTAGGAGTTCCTTTATGCCAGTAGTATTTTATTTTATTTTATCAATTCTGTAAAAACTACGGTAAACTAAATTTATTATATACACCCACAAGTAATATTTAAATAAACAAAATTTATGCAAAATAAACAGTAGCTTTAACAAATAGAACAAGCTTAGTAATGGTTCTTCAATCAGTTCCCGTTTACATTAAACAAGAGGTAAACATTCTGTTTAAAATCAATTGTTTTCTGTACGCTATTACTTAGTAATTAAATTTGTAAACATAACCAACAATTTCAGTACCTGATAAACTTTCAATACCATAACTTTATCACCTGATTTTCTATATCATCTGTTTTAGCCTGAATTAACTTGTAATTGTAATATTGATCATGGAAGATACTTTTAAGAAATAATTACTTGTTTTTAATATTATTTTTATGGTTTAATCCTGCGAAGATTGTATTGAAATATTAAAATTGTTATTATATTTAATGTCCTTTTATACGTTTGATAATAAATTGCGTAAAAATAAGGTAGTAGATTAGAAACACTATTAAATATTTATATTTATTTAATAACAGAAAAATATAAATATAAAGTAAACAATAGCCTACAATATACGAGTATGTATAATTTATATTTATATTCAGTAAATTATAAGTAATATTATATTGATGGTATTGGATAAAAAAACTATGTTATGAGTTACTTTACAAAATTACAAATATACCTATCTTAAGAATGTTAACATAATGGACTGTGTCCATATGTAGATTGTAGAGTGTCAATTTTCCTCAAATTCAGCTTAACCTTAAATACATGAATAGTTTAAAGTTATGTGCTGCTCTCTGTAATAATAAAACAACTACCAAGACTATGAGAAATCAAACTTAAAAATAACCTCATACAACTCATTAATAATTCAATATTTCCTAAACTTATACACTCTATTATGATTTCAAACTGTTATTATGAAACAGTTTTCCCAGTTCATGGCATATAAGTTTCTATACAATCATCCTTATCAGCCCAATGAAAGAAAAAATCACCCAATGTAGAAAATAAGTCCCAAAAAGCTGAATTTTTCGCAGATGGTCCCCGGTTTTCATCCTTGTGCTTTCCCCCCACCCACTCAACCCCACTTGAACATATTTTTGCAGTCCTTTCGGAATAGGCTAATATTTACTTAATTTTGCTATAAAAGCAATATATTCTTTGCATTCTATTAATAAAGGGGAAATATCAGTGTTTAATAAAACTTTTCTCAAAATATTTGCATATAGTTTTTTTCTGAGCCATATATAAAAAAAAAAAAATGGAGAAAAATTCGTTCTCTCTAAGTTAGATCTTGGCAGCTACTATAATTAAATTGGCAGCTCGATACTTTAAATTTACCAGATCAACGACAAAATTAGTTTTTAAATCTAAATTTAATTTGACAAAACTACCACCGACTTCATCAAAATTTGTTGAGAGTGTACAAGTGCAGTGTTGTTTAGGACACAAACTAAACCCTTACAAACTGGGACTATAAGGTGAGGGCATTTAAAAATGGTGAAAATAAGAAAATGTGTACCAGTACAAACTACGAAATCATTTGCTCCTGATGACCTTTCTCTTTCGTGTAAATCTAAGTGTGAAAATTACTGTGGCTGTAGAAAATGTGGATTTAGTTGCTCTACCATGTGTAACGGATTGTCATGTCTAAATACAGCACAGTGTGACAAAGAAATGAAAGACTCTCTCGTCGAGAATATTGTTTGAATATTTGCCTAATTTTGTCATAGATGATATTGATAATATAATATACTAACAATTATGGTATGTAATATATTTAAGGTAAATGTTAAGAAGTTTGTGTGAATGTTAACAATTTTGTTTACAGATAAATAAAATGTTTTAATTGAAGAAATGATGATTTAATGTTGAATGATCTATAACGTGAGAATTTCCAATGTAAGAGGTTTTTAGAACATTGACATTACATTAGGTTTGGTGTGGTATTTTAGTGTGGTGGGTGGGTGGTCCGTGATGCCGTCATAATCTATTTGTAGCTTACTTCAAATTAGTATTTTTTATAATTATTTTTAAACAATTATATAACATATGCCGGTTTAGGCCAGTCTAGGGCACGGCGGCGGGTCCATAGGTGATGGATAATGAAATGTACTTATTTGGTTAGAGGAAAATATCCCATCCTATCCAAACAAAAACTGGCAAACTTCAATGTTAGATAAATTTATTACATAAATAAAGCAACTAAATTAATAAATCAGTTCCATAAATCATCGACATTTGCCACGCTCCTTACGTCCGAGCCGCGTTTCTCATTAACTATAACATATCAATATTTACATCATATCATTTTAAAGCTAAATATATATATATATATATTTAATTTCACTAGCAACTTTTTCCCTAACAATCTCAGCAAAAAGTTATGTACAAATATTTTGTTAAATATTCTATTTAAAAATAATATTTTCTCTTTATTAGTAAATTGGAAAGCTTATTTTATCGTAAATTTAAAGACGAATTTTTGTTTTAGTAACTAATTAGGAACTAATCGGGGGGGGGGGGATCGTTTGATTTTATAAAATAGGAAATATTAACGTATTCCGAATGGCTTACAAAATTATTTTGAAGATGAGTGTGGTGGGAGAAGCACAAGGGAGAAAACCGGAGATTTTTGTAAAAACCATGTCTAAATGTATTGTACCATCTGTGAAAAATTAGCTTTTTTGGTTATCATTTCCAACATAAAACCTTCATTGAGAGAGCTATTAATTCTACTGAGCCTAGCTATGTAAGTCTAAGGTCCTGTAACACCAGGCAAACGGTCATATAGTGGTAAATAAATATGTTTCACTCTAATCTGTTATATATTATTGAGCCTCTTCAGGCCTATCAAAATTAAATTTTATTTTCATTGCCTTACCTCTGAATTTGAAAATACTTGATATAAAATTCATATTACTATAATCAGATAATATGTTGTTTCTCTCTTAAATAAAATTTTAAAACTTATTATACATTGAGTTTCTATTTAATAATATTCTAAAATCTGATTTATTACATTCGTCAAACTTTCTATAGTTAACTTTTTGCTATTTTCTTTAAAATAAGTAAATGAATCAACATCATATTTTACACATGAAACTTTAAAATTTGTAAACCAAAATATAACCTCAACAATTTAAGCAACCGATGGTTCTTCAAAAGTAAAATTTTCTGAATAAATCTTAAATTGAATCCTCGACCTGAAGTGAAGCACAAAACTACCCTCAACCCAGCCTCAAATATTTCTAATAATATAGTATTATATTCTGCAGTATGCCATTTTTATGTAACTTATTGTTTCCGTATTAAATATGAGAAATATGAAATTACTTCTTTATTTATATATATTGGCAAAAAACTATGGAAAATTTATAATAATTAATTAATGAAAAATTCCAATTTCTACAAAAAGCATAAATTTTATCAAGACTGTGTTTTAACGACTAAGCCGTCTTTTTCAGTTGAAATAAACATCTAGAAAACGTAACTGCTAAAGTAGGTTAGGTTATATAAGAACCTTAAAGGGAATGGTTACAAATTAAAAATACTCATACAAAAAATAAAATTAGTGCAACATCACAGTATCACAGTTTTCAATATACAAATTATAGGACAATAATCACAAAAATTAAAATAAGTTAGATGAAACATATAAAACATAAAGTATTCGAAGATAAAAAAAACAGAGTTTTCAAGTTAACAACATATTAAAAATTAACTCTTGCTCACCATTAAAAATGTCTATTCATAAAAAGTATTTCCCAAGTATCTAGTTTTTATTTATATCTTAATCTCTACATTTTAATTTATATAATTATTGCATTTCTTCCATTTTGTTTTGAACACACAGTACTTGGTTTATAAGAAAGGATAGATTCTAGACAATGCTTCGCACTGATAGATTCTCTGGTCGGAAAAATAGAACATGAAAAAACGTTCCAGCTAAAGTATCGAATGCATTTTTAATTCTTTATTCATTTGAAAATCTTGTTTAATAGTTTCTTTTTCCTTTCGAACACTTTATGATTTATGTATTATTCCATTAATACATACTGTACTTTAGTATCTTTGAATGTAGGCCTATATATTTTAAATTGTGTTACTGTGCTGTTATCACTAATTTCATTATAATTTATTCTTAATTTTTTAACCGTTCTCTATAAGGTGTTTGTGTAACTTACCTTAGTAATTTGTGTGCTGATTGCATTTGAGGATGACGACTTAGTCGTTGAAACGTTGTTTCGTTTAATTGTTTTCTTGTCTTGATTAATTGGAGTTAATTTTTAGGCTATTATTAATAATATTAATATTCACTTCTTTGTATTGGCATATTTATAAATAATATCAAAAAATAATTTCAATTGTTCTGTATACCAGTGTCTCCAGATTTGTGTATTACGAACCTGTCTCACGGAACACATGGTATGAGTTATACATAACGATGCGTCCAAACTTTTAGCCGTTTAAAACCCGTTTTAGATGTTTATACCTTAATATATAAACCTATACAGACCTTGATATAAAACAACACATCCTCGCTTCTCTGTGTCTCATACTTTCTCGTTGATACTGAAACACATATTCACTTGCAATATAACAGTAAAAAAGTGCGCCATAGAAAAATTAGTTCAGGTAGGTGTGGAATGTTAGTTTTTATATACTGTGACTTCATTTCTTTTCCTCTTTAGCCTCTTTCTCCAAACTCTTTTGGGAAAAACCCTCTATATTTTGAACACAAACGCGTTTTTCTTCCTAATTCGTCAACAATTCCCATTTTATATATGTTATGATTAAAAATAAAATTAGTACACCTCTTAACACAAAAATATAGTCATTCGTGAGTTTTTTAAAAATTCATTTGATTGAATGCTTCACAAATGTTAAAAAAGATCTTATATATCAGTTTATGCAAATACCAAAGCGACCGATATGTATTAATACAAGCTTATTAAAGTTGATTAGGTCAATCGGTCTATCAAATTTAATAATACAACATTAGGTAATCGAAGTGTAAATTTTTGGAAAGTGATTTAAACTTTATTTTGAGCTAAAATACAACATTATTCATATTTTAAACCATTCATTAATTTTATTCCATGAATAAACCTCTTTAATTCTGTTCTTCTTCCCCTCTCTCTTTCATTGATTATTTGACGAAGTTATTTCTAAAAACTACTAAAGCGTCAGTAAAGAATTTTAGGGCAAATATTGTCACAATGCATTTATACAGCTGTTTACAATTTATTATTAGCCTTAATTTTTAGGTTATTTTTACATCAAATTTGTTTAATTAATAATGTTTAGACTTTATTTTGTATATACATTGAGATTAGTTCAACTGGTTTACGAACTAAATTACATTGATTGTGCAGATTGTATTCATATGAATGTGCAATTGAACAAATTAAGTACCTAAATTATACATTAAATTTCGCTCTGAAACAAGTCGAAAATCGATCTGTTGAAATGAATAGTTTTGAACGATTTTGTTTTATACAAAATTTTTAACATTAAAATTTATTGCAAATTTTGATAAAGGAAAATATCTGTCTCTTTATTAGGTTGATGTTATTTGTTTGTTTATTTTTTGATGTTATTAAAAAAATGATAATTTTATGGAGCAGTTAATATAGTTTGTCTTTTGAAGTGACAGCGGAAAATAGGTAGTTTTATACGTGCATTTGAATGGTACTACCAATATTTGCAGGTAGACCAAAACTTACATGCACTTAGTAAGTAAATTGACAATGTAAAGAAGACTTTAATATTAATTCTTGGGAAGAAGGAAATGGTCTAGTTCGAAAGCAACCTGTAGTGTTGTAGTTACGCACAATAAGTAACAGCAAAAATAGTAAAAAATATAAGTTTTATAGAGCAAAAGCATAAGACAGCACCTGACAGTAATATCGGCAATAAAACTAATTCGTCAAACTCAAATAAATTGCGCGTTTTTTCTTCGAAAAGTTTTCAAATATATTAATTATTTATGAATGTTAGTAATTTTAATTGTCTGGCGTGTTACAATAAGAGAAAGTAAATGCTTAGGGTTCAGTTTCACCAGTTTATTAGAGGCTTCCGGTTTACGATTGTCCCATTGTTTTGATCAAAGTGTAACGATTTAGTTTCGGTGAAGTGGGCGGCATTGATCACGTTTTGGACCACCAGTGGAGTTGTTTGGAACTCTACAGTTTGATCTCTAAACTGGTTAAATTAGATATTGAGAACATACTTAAACATAATTAAAAGTATTTAAATATGTCATTATGTGCATCGTCCTAACAACTGCATGTCATTAATTGCATTGAACAAATGAAGACAACTTCATTTTGCATTGAAAAAATGTTACTTCACGACGGGTAAATGATGTCTACTCGGTTTACTTTCTAAGCGTAGATTAAATTATTTACATAAAAATGGGTTAATTAAAAAAGGCGTAGATATTCTGCCATATAGCTCTAACCATGAACTGATTATTTCAGATTTTAAAATTGCTGACTTTAATTATTTTAATTATTCATTACAAGGGCACTGTATTTTACTTTAAACGCGGTTTATCTCAGACACACTCGCCAAGGTTATTTCTGTTCTAATTAAACTTTACGTGTTTCTTTCAATTCTATCTAAAGAATGATGGCACAGACTAGAATAACGACTAATTGTAACAAGAAACGTTTTTTATTAGATTGATATGGTGACTTTTGCGATCAGCCAACCTTAAACATTAAGAGTACCTAATTTATAGTGTGATAATAATTGGAGACTTCCTTTTAACAATGATTGCACAATAGAATATGGGTAAAAATACTCACGTATTAAACCGTGCAATTCCCTTCATATACCCATCTACAGAACTAAATATAATATTGGACGCCATCTATATCCCCATAAAGGTATGTACTTAATATTACTGCCCCCCCCCATGTAATTCTTGCACTAGATAAGCAGGTGTAGAAGGGTTCTGTTCTCTTACCAGTTTAGTTTTGCAAATTTGTTTTTTTTTGTTAATATATCGATTTAGAGCAAGCTTGGTTTGCTTTTACCATAAACTCATCTTAAATCTTATTTATTAAAATCAATTTAATATTAATTTAGTTTTAGTTCTACAGTCAATTTTTTACTTTCGATTTTGTTTATTGGATTGGGTCATTATTTTTCACATTTCATCGACATTTGAATTAAATCGGAAAGCTGATTTTGACAAATTACGTCTTTAGTAAGACCTCCATGGCTGATGTTTTGGTTTTTTACTTATAAGTCTTGAATCAGCATCTTTAAGGAGAAGACGATGATTTGATAAAAATCGTAAAGCTGATTTGAGAAAATCTGAATTTTGTTTTGTCTTATGGAGCAGCTACACTCAAATGTTTAATTATCTAAAAAATGAAAATAAAACTGCCAACAAACCAAATATATTTAAAATCAATCTCAACTCGATTGGAATGTGGATCACTACACACTGCACAGATTTGATGTTTCTAGGATATATATCAGTTTATATGTTTCTTTCGTTGAACACTCAAAATTAGTTGGGATTATGTCTCTCTGTCTGTCGTTATTTAAATGGAATCTATTATTTAACACGAATTTCATTGAAATCTGTTCCGTAGATCTCGAGATTTGATTGAACTTGTGAAATTCTTATTTAGGCCAAATTTGACCATCTGACACTTTACGTCTTTCGTGACTTTTGGAATGTTGTACGTAATCTTCAGAACGTTATGTAAATGACGTACGAATACGGCAATAAACCTATATGATTTCTATAAATACTTCTTTCATGTTTATTTTTTGTCATATCTATATAGAACTAGGAAACACATGTTCCTCTATATTGTTTTACAGTTCT
The DNA here is from genome assembly GCA_963513935.1 of Aphrophora alni. Lineage (NCBI taxonomy): Eukaryota > Metazoa > Arthropoda > Insecta > Hemiptera > Aphrophoridae > Aphrophora > Aphrophora alni. The sequence continues at coordinate 100,106,723 of OY740766.1, forward strand.
GAAAGAGCTGGAACATTTCCTCTGTGACTTTTGGAATGTTGTACGTAATCTTCAGAACGTTATGTAAATGACGTACGAATACGGCAATAAACCTATATGATTTCTATAAATACTTCTTTCATGTTTATTTTTTGTCATATCTATATAGAACTAGGAAACACATGTTCCTCTATATTGTTTTACAGTTCTGAAAGAGCTGGAACATTTCCTCTGTGACTTTTGGAATGTTGTACGTAATCTTCAGAACGTTATGTAAATGACGTACGAATACGGCAATAAACTTATATGATTTCTATAAATACTTCTTTCATGTTTATTTTTTGTCATATCTATATATAACTAGGAAACACGTGTTCCTCTATATTGTTTTACAGTTCTGAAAGAGCTGGAACATTTCCTCTGTGGCTTCTCAAACGATTATTGTATTTCTTGGCATATATGCAATCTTATAAGAATTATAACTGAGTTCAGTTCAAGATATTTTAACTAAACCTTTGTAATGTAACCTTTCTAATGTTTAGAAGTCATATACACGGACATTTTTTAAATAAAAATAAACATACCGAGTATGTAAAAGTGTGTCCCTCTAATCCCCGTCATCGATTTGGAACGAAACAATGTTTTTCTTGATCTTTAGTACTACATTTTATGACGTTTATAATTTTTCTTGCCATCTGGGTCCTCCATTTTCCAAAAAACTCAAAAATTAGCCATAGTGCTGTTAAGAAGTATATAATATACCAAAATCGGCTCACCCGATTTCGTTCAAATTTAAGTGAAATATGAAGAATAATGAAACAAATCCTTGTAAATAAAAAAGAATTTCAGGAATAATTGGGAAAAAAAAGAGAGAGAAAAAAAAAAACTAGCCTACACCGCCATTACTTTTTATGCACACAAGTTGGGTCATTAATCTTCACATTTCACATAAATTAGAACAAAATTCAGGTGATTTTTTTGGTGAATACTCGAGAACCTGCATTTTTGGAGAGAAAAGGTCTTATTTGGGTTATTTTGAGATAATCTTAATTTTGTCAATTTTCTTATGTTGGCAGCAACTCCGAAATGTTAAGCTATTGAAAACATAAAACACAGTCTCGATTTATTACCAAAATATATATCACATATCAACATACGAATTTGATTTAATCGGTTCACACGTTTATGATGTTGAGCATTGCGCATACGATAAACTACAGAAAGATTCTAAAAAAATCACTCAGGGTAGTTTTAAATGGATATATCTGAAAAAAATTCATCAAATTTGACCAATCTTTTTACGATATATACATGAGAAAATAAAAATGACTCAAATCTAAGATGGCGATCAAAAATGTTAAACACCTTAAAACGTAGTATTACAGCACAAGTGAACTCCATTACTTAAGTCTTAAAAGGATATGACGAAAAATGTGGAATAAAACTGAGGAAGAGGAGGCACTTTCGCGAATATATAATACACAGTAAGCTATAAATGGTGACAAATAACTGCTATGGATAGGTTTGTGGACATTCCATAGTCACGGAAGTGAGAGTTTTCGTAAGAGAGATTTACGAGGCTATAATTTCAACATTAGAAATTCACTAAAATTAATTTAGAATTTGAAAATGTTTAATTTACCTAATTTACATTATTATTATAACGCCTACCTGCTTAAAAATTTACTCAAACTTTCAACGCTTCCATCATTACTTTAGAGATTGTTTTATCCTGAAACGTTCCAAAGTTCTACGAACATCACATGCAAATTTTTCGCCGCCCTATAATTTCAATTATGTACCGCTCGTTTCATTTTCAATGAACAGTTGTGCAAATTACGCAACCCAACGTGTGATTTTGGTCGCCCGGAAGCTGCCAAAGATGTGATCCAATTGGTATAAAATTGAGGATAACCGCAGAACAAGTTGGCAAATTACACTGCCATCGATTCGGCTAATTAAAGAGGGCCTAACACTTTCACACCTATGTATGTGAGATTGAATAATTCGATCAGTAAAAGGAGACACTGCCTCCGTATATGGACACTAGACCATGTTATTGGCTCATACCGTCTTATGTAATTATTACTATATCTAAGTTGGCCGACTTCAACTGATATTCAATTCTATACTAGATCAATTTACGGTTAACTTATCCACTCGATAGTTATTCTCGGTTATTAGAGAATTTCTAACGCGGAAAAAAATAGCTGTTGTGAACTCTGACGTCCACTGACTTACACATAGGTGTTGTTTGGTTCACTGAATGAATATTTATTTAAATTGTCCAGCCGTTGTTATTTGAGTGTAACGGTTGATTTTATTTAAATTTGGGATTTAAAAGTTGTACAATTTATTGGAAAATTAAATCAGTAAATTTCAAAAGGACAATAGTTATTAAAAAAAAAAAAATACAAAATTGTGTTACCCGTTAAAAAAAACCAAAAACTTTGCACATAGTAATTAACAAAACTAAATACTAACAACCAAATCCGTCGCCAACTATTCAAAAATGCCTCTATAATACTTATAATTTATTTTTATTACAATTTCCCTCTCGAATTTCGCATGGGAAATAAGTTAAAATAGAATAAACCCCCCCCAAGATAATATTATTTAAAAAAATATTCCTATATTAAATATGACACTAAGCTTGTTTCGCTTTTTCCATAAACTCGTACTATCCGTAAATCGTAATTAATTGAAATAAAGTTTTTATAACGACGCTGAAGAATCACTTTATTTTTGTGACAAATAATTCCTGAGTCATAATTTGCTTTGACTTCGATTTGACACACTGATCTGGAATATTAATATTCATATTTTATTAAAATTTAAACAATTAGAAAGCTAATTTTAAGAAATTTATGTTTCATAAGAATTCAGAGACGATTTTTTGTTTTTTACCGATAAGTCCCCAACCTGCTTTTTTGGGGGAAGTGGCGACGAATACATTTTGATATTCTACAAAATAACCAACAAATTTGTTGCTTCGCTCGTGTCAATCGCTTGGCCCTGGCTGGCCTCGAAGTGATACTTATGTGAAACAACCTCCACTGTCTACACTCGTGTCGATGTCTGCGCCCTGCCAGCTCTCCTACTTATAAGAATATCACATTTTTTTTGGGAGGTCGGGTATGGAAATTACATTTTCCGCTCTTTGTCATTGAAGAGAAGTGAGGTAAAGGTTAGGTACCATTACGTGCAAAATTGAAATCTGGAATTTCTTTTCTAATTTATTGATAAGTGGAATAATAAATGCGATATGAACAAAAAACCGATTAAAATGGCCACCACCTTGACATTTTAAATTCATTCTGAATTTCAAAATGAGCACACTATAGTTCCTACACTAAATTTCATGTTTTTATATTAATTTTTGTTGCCGATATTGTGCTTACGTATAAACGACAACGACGACGGACAGACGGTATGTCCAAAATCCCTTTTTCGCTTTCCCGACGCCACGAAATGTGAAGATCAGAAATAAAATGAAAGTAAACATTTGTTGGTATTACCATTATTGTTGGCCGTGCTATATACAAATATACAAATAGTTAGGTAGTGAAATAAACCTAACTACAGTATCTACGTTTTTCAGAGAACCGTTATTTGGTTTTCAACGACATTAGTGTTGAAAAGGTTTAGTACTCCTCGTATCTGTATATTGTAAAAGAAATATAGCATATAATTTCGAAGTTTGAACAAACATGTATTACACACGCCAGTAGATAAATCAAATTCAAATTTCTTTTCATTTTTAGATTCACTGACTCTATTTCCATGATTTTTTTTCCAAAATCACACAAAAAAGCCTACGATCTATTGACACAATATAACGTGTGGTTTTTACTCATCCAAGTTTTTCATAATTGCTACTTGGACTATTATAAATCCAACAAATTGAAAATTGAATTGGTCTGGATTTGTTATAAACAAAAAATTTGAAGTAAAAGAAGATTCGTTAAACATTTCTGAAAGTAATATTGTTAGCATATTTTCGAAAAAATAAACACATTCCCCCCCCCCCCCCGTGAAATGTATATTTTACAAGGTTTGGCGTTCAAAAGTGCAAAACTCGTCAAAAACAGCTATTTTGCAAATTGTATCTCGTAAAGATCAATTAAGTGATTTAGATCAAATTATTTTCAAAATCATAGACTACCTTTATCAATTAAGCACGTCTATCAAACGTTTCATATAATGAGGGCAGGACAGCCAAGTCCGAGCAGGGTGTTATCGACTCTAGCAATGTTCCTTGTGATTATATGTAAACAAAATTAATTTTAAGCCTTTTAATAAATGTCATATTAGGTAAAAAAAATTCTTTACTCGTTTAAACATTATATTTATAAAAATATAATTCATAAGTAATTAAAAATGTAGGATAAATTTAAATAATAAAATTACGAACCACGTCAAAAAATGAAGTTTACATTTGATTCCACTTAGAATAGTCCCAGTAGTTAAATAGAAACCATTTCAAACATTCTCTACTCCGTTAGTCGATTAGTGAACGCTAGTCGATACGGGTGCGCCGCTAGCCTATCAGTTCTATAGATCCAATGCTAATAAACTTGTGTTGTGGCCATAGCATGTGATGATATAAACCAATTTTATGACTTGAGGGTTATTTATTTTGGCTTAATTATTTCTAACTTGTCAAGGTTGTCCTTTTACAACCGATCAAAATGAAGACAACAGCGGGTAGAGGTTCATTAACCTCACCAGCTTAGCGACACATGCTTAGCGAGTGAAGGATTAGTTTGTAAATAAGATTCAATTGGTCTTTTATAAACGTAACCTTAATTGAAACAAAATAATGGTTACCCTAAGGTCAAAGTTCAGAACTCGGATCACGATTTTTTACCGTATTAACCGAGATCGCAGGCCGTGATCTGAAAGTGAGTTTGTACGCAAAACATAACCAATCTTAGCGTTAGTGACCTGTTACGTTAGCGTGATGAGTCGGTTTGACCTCGGATGTGTCTCAATGACCCATGGTTAACTACTCTCATTCCTCGCTAAGAATTAATTGTGGAATTTAAATTATTCAACAAAGCGGCCATTTAAAGTGGTTTTTATCCACAAACGTCTTATTTATTATAAACCACTTGCCTATATTTAGTTCTTCAGTTTTACTCACCATGAAATAATATCGTAATTTATCATAAACAACAGTAAATAAATACCTTATCTCTACAAAAAGCAGTTTACCGTATAACCTACAAACTAGGATGAAATAAGTAGTAAACTATTTACTTAGTTGTACTAATTTCATTAAAGTTTGACAAGTAATAAAATAACCATTAATGAAAAAGTGCAGTGTTTAGTGTTAAAAAATGAAATAAATAGTTTAAAACTAATTTTGTTCTCAGCATATACGTTGACGTGATATAACATAATATTTGTTCATTAATCATTAATAATCTTGACTGCAGTGTCAATATGTCAATTTGTCAAGCTGAAAAAATAAGATTAGGATCGTTAGGTAAGAAAAAATTTCGAAAAATTCATTTTAGAGAAACGCCATTTTGCAATTTTCTATCCTCCATTTTTTTTTTTTTAGTTACCAACATATTTAATAAATAATATAGACGTACGAATGTAGACAGATTTTAACTTCTAAGGAAATTATGAGGTTTATGGAATAATGCAAAATTTGCTCTCTGTACAAACACACATTGTACTAAAATTAAACATGTAAGTTATTTCTAATACACCCATCCATAAAACCATAAATAATATTCGTTGCCATCTTTATATAAATGCATTTATTCGAGATATAGGAAAGAGGAAAGAGTTAATTAACATTACTTTTTTCCTATAAAAGATCATTCTGTAAAGAAGCACTTATTTTAACTTTTTGAAAAATTCAATCAAAAATGTTCATTTGTGTTTATGACATTTATTTCTGAACAGTAATTTTATTTTACATGCAATTTGGTGCACTAGGTTGAATCATTAAACTCCACATTCACAAAAATTTGAACAAAATCGAGAATTTGAGAAATTAGGTCTTTTCATCAGTTCAAAAACGATGTTTGTTTTTACCTATAACTCTCGAATCGGCATTTTTCTGATATGGTGACCATGTTTGGGTTCTTAGAAGCTAAGTTTTATAATTTTAAAACGTTTATAACGTTGTAGACGATTTTGAGAAAGTGTGATATCTGTTTTGTCTTACAGTAGGTACCCTAAATTTTGAGTAAAAAAACTCGGGGATTTGAACAAAATCACACGTTTCGGATGTACAATATTGAACAGTCACCAGTCTATATTATTTGGCTCATGCGACTTTTCTGTTCAACATACATTTTTTACTCATAACATAACTCTCGTATATGAGAAAATAAAACATTGTATTGAGTTTAAACCAGTACCAATTATCTAAATCTGAATTTTATCGATAATCTGAATGTAAGATTGACTATCTGTCGAGTGACGTAGTCCTTGGTAACTGAATATAATCACTTCTGCTTTATCATAAACGACGGAGTTAAATGAGGTTATATTCTCATTGAAATCCGGTTGTTTCCAAATAATTACAGGTAGTGCATCGATTACACAACTGTAATTGCTATGCATAAAACAAGTGTTATAGTTTGGTCAGTTCGCTGTGGTCTACTTTCAATGCTGTAGTTATGTAAGAAGGACATCGGCGCGTGGATGTTGGAGTTTTGCCCATTCGATCGAATTACATGTGCTCCGTGAATAATGCATTATGTATCATTAATAGTTTATTGATTAGAATTAGATGATTGACGTTGCTATGTTTGGCACGAAAGTGTGGGATTTTATCATAACTCATAATCATTTTCTCGAACCTACGTTGCTTTGATTTTCGAATTATGGATATAATAATTCAATCGTAATTTTGATAAAGATAAAATATACCTCAAGGCCTGTATTGTATCATGTTTTGTATTTTTATTGAAAAAGGATATTTAATCTCTAAATGAATTGTATACTTAGCTTTATCAACCCATTTAAATCTTCTTATTTACAGATACATTATATCTTTGAGCTTAATACATACGTACCAGGTGACACACCAGTTTTCTCCCTCTCCCTTCTAAATTTGAACGAATGAATAAAGTGAAAATTTTATTTTAATGAATGTTTGTAGAACTAAAACAGTTATCTTTAGACATACATGGCATTTTTTCGTTACTCTTAACATTTAGTTTTTTCGGGAACTGTTATAATTTTCAAAGGAAATAATGAGGAGAGAAAATCCTCGTTAACCGGAGTCACTTCATTACTCCTTTCTAAAATGGCAGTTGATAGAATTTTAAAACGCAACTTTGTATCTCAATTTTACTTGAACTTAAAGAGAGTTTGCTACAAAAGAAACAGCTATATTAAAGAACAATCATTTACAATATAGGTAGTCTTTGCTGGTATAACCTTCTTGTAGCTAATAATTCACATTGAAATAACGATATTTTTTGGCACGTGAACATATAAAACAGTACTTTTACATTATTTTTAAAGAACCGTATCGACGAAATCAGATTTGCAGTACAGTTTTCTATGTTAAATGACTATAATTTGAGGTGCAATACGATGTGCTACCCTAATATATCTTTCAGCCCCCCCGCCCAAACTAATCATTTCATTCTGGGGCTTCAATCTGTTTACAGGATTTTACTTTCAAAGATTTCATGTATACTGCCAACTACTAATAAAGTGTTAATTATTATTTTCTAAATTAGATGATTCTTTATAATCAAACCCATTTTAAGATAAAGTCAAAAATAAAGGTATTTTATAAATTTATATGAGCCATTTTAGATAAAAGCATTTTAGCGACTCCGGTTTGCCCAGGTTTTCTCTACTCGTTATTCAATTTAAAATTGTTACCACTCAATGGAGGTGACCATTTAAACGAATTAGTTGGCGTACTTGTTGAAAAATTACCTTATATGCTAAAGATACACAGTTACAAAAGATATAGAGTTTATAAAAGTTATAAAATTTATATAGTCATATAAAGTTACAAATTTCGAATTTTTTGTATTTATTCATTAAAATTTAGAATGGGAGGTAGGAATTTCTAACACTTTATAGATTTATGTATTTCGCTTGACCTACCTTGACCTCGCTCAATATTCGAACATGCTCAATAACCAGTCAATGATATAGTTCGGTACAAAGTTTTCGGGTACAAAGTTCGATTAGAGCAACGTGAGTGTACTTTTGCATTTAAGTATGAATGTGTTTGTACATGAGCTTGTTTGCGTTTGTGTCTGCGATACCTCGCGCGGTCAAACCAACAGCTATAGGTTTCGGGGTTGGTTAGAGCAATGTGAGTGTACTTTTGCATTTAAGTATGAATGTGTTTGTACATGAGCTTGTTTGCGTTTGTGTCTGCGATACCTCGCGCGGTCAAACCAACAGCTATAGGTTTCGGGGTTGGTTAGAGCAACGTGAGTGTACTTTTGCATTTAAGTATGAATGTGTTTGTACATGAGCTTGTTTGCGTTTGTGTCTGCGATACCTCGCGCGGTCAAACCAACAGCTAAAGGTTTCGGGGTTGGTTAGAGCAATGTGAGTGTACTTTTGCATTTAAGTATGAATGTGTTTGTACATGAGCTTGTTTGCGTTTGTGTCTGCGATACCTCGCGCGGTCAAACCAACAGCTATAGGTTTCGGGGTTGGTTAGAGCAATGTGAGTGTACTTTTGCATTTAAGTATGAATGTGTTTGTACATGAGCTTGTTTGCGTTTGTGTCTGCGATATCTCGCGCGGTCAAACCAACAGTTAAAGGTTTCGGGGTTGGTTAGAGCAATGTGAGTGTACTTTTGCATTTAATGAATGTGTTTGTACATGAGCTTGTTTGCGTTTGTGTCTGCGATATCTCGCGCGGTTAAACCAACAGCTAAAGGTTTCGGGGTTGGTTAGAGCAATGTGAGTGTACTTTTGCATTTAAGTATGAATGTGTTTGTACATGAGCTTGTTTGCGTTTGTGTCTGCGATATTTCGCGCGGTCAAACCAACAGCTATAGGTTTCGGGGTTGGTTAGAGCAATGTGAGTGTACTTTTGCATTTAAGTATGAATGTGTTTGTACATGAGCTTGTTTGCGTTTGTGTCTGCGATACCTCGCGCGGTCAAACCAACAGCTAAAGGTTTCGGGGTTGGTTAGAGCAATGTGAGTGTACTTTTGCATTTAAGTATGAATTTGCTCGTACATGAGCTTGTTTGTGTTTGTGTCTGCGATATCTCGCGCGGTCAAACCAACAGCTATAGGTTTCGGGGTTGGTTAGAGCAATGTGAGTGTACTTTTGCATTTAAGTATGAATGTGTTTGTACATGAGCTTGTTTGCGTTTGTGTCTGCGATATCTCGTGCGGTCAAACCAACAGCTAAAGGTTTCGGGGTTGGTTAGAGCAATGTGAGTGTACTTTTTCATTTAAGTATGAATTTGCTCGTACATGAGCTTGTTTGGGTTTGTGTCTGCGATATCTCGCGCGGTCAAACCAACAGCTAAAGGTTTCGGGGTTGGTTAGAGCAATGTGAGTGTACTTTTGCATTTAAGTATGAATGTGTTTGTACATGAGCTTGTTTGCGTTTGTGTCTGCGATATCTCGCGCGGTCAAACCAACAGCTAAAGGTTTCGGGGTTGGTTAGAGCAATGTGAGTGTACTTTTTCATTTAAGTATGAATGTGTTTGTACATGAGCTTGTTTGCGTTTGTGTCTGCGATATCTCGCGCTTTGAAATCAACAGCTAAAGGTTTCGGGGTTGGTTAGAGCAATGTGAGTGTACTTTTTCATTTAAGTATGAATGTGTTTGTACATGAGCTTGTTTGGGTTTGTGTCTGTGATATCTCGCGCTTTGAAATCAACAGCTAAAGGTTTCGGGGTTGGTTAGAGCAATGTGAGTGTACTTTTGCATTTAAGTATGAATGTGTTTGTACATGAGCTTGTTTGGGTTTGTGTCTGCGATATCTCGCGAGGTCAAACCAACAGCTAAAGGTTTCGGGGTTGGTTAGAGCAATGTGAGTGTACTTTTTCATTTAAGTATGAATGTGTTTGTACATGAGCTTGTTTGTGTTTGTGTCTGCGATATCTCGCGCGGTCAAACCAACAGCTATAGGTTTCGGGGTTGGTTAAAGCAATGTGTGTGTACTTTTTCATTTAAGTATGAATTTGCTCGTACATGAGCTTGTTTGGGTTTGTGTCTGCGATATCTCGCGCGGTCAAACCAACAGCTAAAGGTTTCGGGGTTGGTTAGAGAAATGTGAGTGTACTTTTGCATTTAAGTATGAATGTGTTTGTACATGAGCTTGTTTGCGTTTGTGTCTGCGATACCTCGCGCGGTCAAACCAACAGCTAAAGGTTTCGGGGTTGGTTAGAGAAATGTGAGTGTACTTTTGCATTTAAGTATGAATGTGTTTGTACATGAGCTTGTTTGGGTTTGTGTCTGTGATATCTCGCGCTTTGAAATCAACAGCTAAAGGTTTCGGGGTTGGTTAGAGCAATGTGTGTGTACTTTTTCATTTAAGTATGAATTTGCTCGTACATGAGCTTGTTTGGGTTTGTGTCTGCGATATCTCGCGCGGTCAAACCAACAGCTATAGGTTTCGGGGTTGTTTAGAGCAATGTGTGTGTACTTTTTCATTTAAGTATGAATTTGCTCGTACATGAGCTTGTTTGGGTTTGTGTCTGCGATATCTCGCGCGGTCAAACCAACAGCTAAAGGTTTCGGGGTTGGTTAGAGCAATGTGTGTGTACTTTTGCATTTAAGTATGAATTTGCTCGTACATGAGCTTGTTTGGGTTTGTGTCTGTGATATCTCGCGCGGTCAAACCAACAGCTAAAGGTTTCGGGGTTGGTTAGAGCAATGTGTGTGTACTTTTTCATTTAAGTATGAATTTGCTCGTACATGAGCTTGTTTGGGTTTGTGTCTGCGATATCTCGCGCGGTCAAACCAACAGCTATAGGTTTCGGGGTTGGTTAGAGCAATGTGTGTGTACTTTTTCATTTAAGTATGAATTTGCTCGTACATGAGCTTGTTTGGGTTTGTGTCTGCGATATCTCGCGCGGTCAAACCAACAGCTAAAGGTTTCGGGGTTGGTTAGAGCAATGTGAGTGTACTTTTGCATTTAAGTATGAATGTGTTTGTACATGAGCTTGTTTGCGTTTGTGTCTGCGATATCTCGCGCGGTCAAACCAAAAGCTATAGGTTTCGGGGTTGGTTAGAGCAATGTGTGTGTACTTTTTCATTTAAGTATGAATTTGCTCGTACATGAGCTTGTTTGGGTTTGTGTCTGCGATATCTCGCGCGGTCAAACCAACAGCTAAAGGTTTCGGGGTTGGTTAGAGCAATGTGAGTGTACTTTTTCATTTAAGTATGAATTTGCTCGTACATGAGCTTGTTTGGGTTTGTGTCTGCGATATCTCGCGCGGTCAAACCAACAGCTAAAGGTTTCGGGGTTGGTTAGAGCAATGTGAGTGTACTTTTTCATTTAAGTATGAATTTGCTCGTACATGAGCTTGTTTGGGTTTGTGTCTGCGATATCTCGCGAGGTCAAACCAACAGCTAAAGGTTTCGGGGTTGCTTAGTAAATGAATTAATTAACAGATGTGCTGAAAAATTAGCACATGGTTAAAAGATGAGGCTGGTCATAACATTTGTAGAATTGCAATGAGAAGGTGGATGGATCATCTATTCCTTTGGTAGGTCTTGAAACAGCACGTGTAATTTCGAAGCAAACCAGAAAGCAATGATTAGAAACTAGTTCGTGAAGAAGCACTTATGTAAGTGGGTGTAGGTAATGGGTTGCAGACAGTCCAACATCTTTCTAAAGAAATATGAAGACGGAAAGGGGTAGACAACTAAAAAGAAAGCATTAAACTTGATGATGGGTATTTTAACAGGACACTGTTCTTTGAATGTATATATTTCGACACTGGGGAAGAGCGAGCTACTTAATTGCGATCATTGTGGGTTGGAGGAAATGACTTACCATGTTGTTGCCTGTTGTAAAGTCTACATCTGATAAGATTGAATTGATAGTACACACAGCTGAATGTGGGAGATGACATTCTCTTAACTGGTGACGTTAATAAAGAGAACAAGTTTGCTAAAGAGTAAAGGTATGGTATTTTTTGTGGATGGGATGATGACAAAAAAGAACCCATAAGGCCTAACTACGTAGTTGTAATGCCACCTCCAATATAGAAGAGAATGGAAACACAACTGAATGTGGAGACATTGTGCGAGATGACATTCTATTATCTGGTAAGGTTTATACAGAGAACAAGTTTGGTAAAGACTAAAGGTAAGGTAGTTTTATGGATGTGATGGTGACACAAAAGGACTAACTACGTGGTTGTAATGCCCCCTTCATTATAGAAGAGAATGGAAACACAATCGAATGTGTACATAACTAATCTTAGCGATTTAAGGATTACTAAAATTATGCCTAAATTATCAGATATTATTAGGTCTAGCGAGCACAAATTGGTATCTCAAATAAGATTATTAGAACAAATAAAGTAACCGGAAAATAAATTGTTAACGTTAGTTTAGTACTAATCGCTAGTTTTCCTTTTACTTACAAATTACGTAGCAAGGAAAGTATTGTGATGGTTATAAATTTTCCATATTCATCTCTTTGTCTGTCTATCCGTCTTCTACATAATATATCCGTCCTTATATTATTTTAAGAATGGTTGTTCGATTGACTACATATTTTAAAGTTTTATGTTAATTGAGTTTCCCTGAAATTATTAGATATTGAACCAACTTGCGTAAGGATATGATAAATCTAATGAAAAGTGATACTCAAGGAATGGCTAAGGACAGTTATTAATCCCAATGACATAATATTTTATAACAAGGTTTTCTATGTGATAAAATTTTGATAAAAATGACTTAACGGTCGGTGGGTGAAAGTGTAAGTTTAACCTCAAATTTATCAACATTTTAAATCAAATTTTAATGCAACTAATAATATTTATGTCTTTTGAAGTGATGAGAATTAATTGAACATCGGTTTGTACGTTCTTACCACCATAAACTACCTGAAGTAAAAATTTAAAAAAAAATTGAAATTACTTGTACTATCAGATTTTTCTGAAACTTATCATATCTTATAACCTTAAGGCGTTGAATACAGCTTTAGGTGCGTGGGGCCCTCGAATGTCCTAACCCTAAAGTCCAAACGTTTAAAACAATATTTAGATCGATTTTGATGAAATTTGTAACATAAGGTGTTTAGTTTTCGAGTTTTTTACGTAAGCCATACCCTACCACGGGATTGGAAAACCTGGAGAGGAGAGTTTGAAAAGAGTCAGGTTGGTCAACTTAACTATTTTAGTTGTTGTAGGCCTAATGATTTAACAAATATCCGGAAATTCATTTAATACTACACTTATAATTTTAAAATAATTATGTCCTTATATAATAATAATATTTTATGGAATAATTATAATAATATGCATATGCAAAATTTGATACAAGAATATGTTTACTCTAGTTCTTAGTATTTTCGCTGTATGAAGACATTTGTACGTATGTAGAAAAAACTGTCATATTTTGGTTGCCAAATTAAATTTATACCATAAACGGCTGTTCCTCATTATAACAAAGTATTGTTTTTATTTTGACTTTTATGTCGCCACTATAGTTAGTACCGCTATAATACCTGGCAACTGTCTTATCTATTGTGTCTATATTTATTTGGCATTATTCCAATTGATCAAAACCTTCACAATGAGGATGACAAGTTGAGACTGCCATAAAACATTTGTACTTTACAATTAGAGTAAGTTTATAAACTAAGAAATGTCATTACAACACTATGAGTTGACCTTTATTCTACTGTTGATGAAGTAATGGAGTCGTAGTGAAATAAGTATAATAAATGCGAGGGTCATTAATCACATAAATGACACTACACAATACGTTTAATGAGAAATGTATAAAGAATTAAAACACAAAATGTAATTCTACCTACGCCTTAGATTTCGTAATGACAGAACTGGTGTAGACCAAACATATTATGACAAACTACCAGAATCTGACCTCTTCCACCAGGTCAATAATCTGTCTGTAATATTAGCAGCTGATACAATTGATATATTATGTAAGAACGAATTTGGAGTTAGGGAAACTTAAAAAAATATGAATATTTTTAACGAATAGTTTTTCTCCCTAAATTACCAACGGCACTAAGATCGATATTCAATAAAAAAATAAATCATTTTAGTGCTCAAAAGTTCTAAACATCTTTAAAATTTACATATTTAGTTACCATAGCAACCAATATAATACACTCAACAGCTCATATCTCGTCTATGATAGAATCCTCCAAGAAATGATAGAAAGAAAAATACTTCTGACAAAATAAATATAATTTATGCTTTTAGTTGCAATAATAGTATGAAGATCTTGAAATACCAGTTTTAATAGTTCAACAAAAAGATAGGTTAGCCCTGGCCATTGTGAAACATTTGTAGATGTTGGCCTACAACTTGATTCAATGAGTGAACCTCTATAATTTCATATTGATCCTCTTTAATTGATTGTATTATAAATCATTGTAATAAACTTTAAAAATCTCAAATTTTGTCTTATACGACTGGCGTAGACTCTAAAAACTCTACTAACTTATAATTTTCTTTAACTGCGTTTTCATATTTGTTGTTGACTTTGATGTTATGACGAATGCTCGGAACCAATCTGCACTCTTCTAATTTGTGTTAATTTTCTTTATTTAAATAAACTGTGTCTGATAAAGCTTGAACTGAATTAAATTATAATTGTAATGTCGTATAGCGCTCCTAACGAAGTTGTATGTTTTTTTTATGTAACCAAAATTTAACTGTTAATAAATTAAAGTATAATACCGTCCCTATGGTGTACTCCCATATTTACAGAACTAACGTAATGAAAATTGTATTATTTTTAGATTGAAGTTTGAAGTTTTGAACCGTAACAATAAAATACGAATTATGAAGTGTTGATGCTGTGCCTAATCAGTGAGTACCGCTATAAATTGTAGCAACCCAGACAAAGCGAAGGAATTAAAATACTGTACTTACAATATAAAATCAAGAATATACAAAATTTAGAGGTTTTACATTTTAATTAAACTACTAAAGTTAGAGAAATTCTTCATGCACCCATTATTTTCTCTTTGTCTCCAAGGTTTTATGTCGAAGGATTATTCAAGTTTTGTTATTTAAAGGGCTTGTATAAATCATATTTTACAGGGTGAAATTGGAATAAGCCCCTTAATAACATATTGAAAACACGATTTATTAAAATATGTTAAATAATAAAGAAATCTATTAAATTTACTTTATCTTTAAAAACTACTGGATTATATAACGTTCTATCTCGTACTTAAATAAAAAAATAGTAGTTCTTATTGAGTAAGCTATTGTTACACGTCAACTTGAGAAATCGTCAAGTTTGGGATAAAATCCAATTACGTTCTTTGTAGTAACTTGACGACAAATTACTTCTATACGTAGGAACTGTGGACATTTCAATGAGGGAGATTATATATGTATTTGGCTGGTAACTTAGTATTTATATGATATAGAGGTATATCTGAGGATATTTTTTAAGAAATTGTTCCCTTAAGAACTCATTTATTATAGTGTACCGGTATGGCAATACCAATGTACACCTTTCTTCATCTAATCTTGGGTTCGAACGCTGTCTTTCATCTTCCCTACCCGGTCTCTCTTGACCACCTCTTGTTCTCTTCTGACCCTGACGGTATTAGGCGGTAGTTTTGCAGGTTTTTTCACACACACACAAGCTATATTTTATGATACACTACCACCCTAACTCATAATCCCGCCTTATTTATTTCAATAAGTAAATGAGGAGATGAAGTCGCAACATTAATATTTATAAAACTATATAACATCATGTCAAAGAAAGTAATTTTGGTAGTATCAATTGAAGGAATTTCTATGAAGTTTTGTTATGTAACGTATATTACATGTTCGTGCATGTGTTACATGGAATTCCAATACTTTCGTTAACTTAAAACGTTTTTATTTCTTTTGAATTCCAGCCCTCTCTACTTAGTTTAAATTGATGATTGCCGGCAAATTGTTCGGCGTTCACGAACCAGGCGAAACTTTCAATTATTAACCGTCGCTAATTCCCTATCAAATTTTGCAAACCCTCTACTTAGCTGTGTAATTTCTCGCTCATTTCCTCATTGGCTTGGACAAACAAGCCGACATAATGGTCTCAGGTGAGAATCTGGTACTAAATAATCAAGTAAACATAGCAATTAGACTCTTTTGATTGCGTAAGATGTGGATTGTACAGCTCGGTGTAATCTACTTAATGGATCTAACATATTCCAACTCATTATAGCATATGGACGCATACAACAACTTGCGTCATTCTTGTTACATTGCAGCTCCAGTTAAATTTGTATGATGAAGTGTAAGTGTAATTGATTAAAATACAGATTGGAGCACAGTGTCTCGTTAAACTTCAAGTAGGATGAACACATTATTTAATTTATTTTCCCACAAGTACCATTTTTGATATCGAAACGAACACGTTAGTGATATGATAGATAAATGATCTATTTACCAAAAACCGGATTAAATAAAGAGTGCAAACTTTTTCACACAGCCATCCACAAAAACAAATAAAACTAGCAAAAAATATCAGCTTAGTAATTGTCAGTCAAAAAGTGAAAATTAACCATGGACACAATCTTACAGAGTGTAAAATAAGTCCTGATACATCTGGCTTAAGTTTAAAACGGCTTTAGATATCAAAGCCTCAACCATACCTTTTAAAATACATTTTGTAACTTTTTTATGAGCGTTTAAATCTTACCCTCCCCTAATTAAAACCCAATTTTCCACAAAAACCACTTTATTTGTGTAATACAATACAAGACTAAATCATTCTCAGTTGTTACATCCGCACAAAGTTTACTAATTGAGGTTCATCATTGAATCTCTTCTTGTGTTTCTATTGCACAAATAAAGTGGAAAATTGTGTTTTCATTGATTTGATGATTGAAGATTCCACAATGAAATCGCTGTAAGAAGCAGATAACCTCAAATAGTTTTTAAATTTTTTCCTGCATCCTCCTCACTTATAGTGAACGAACCCCTAAACTTATTCTCAGGATATGCCGAAAAATGCACAAGTTTTGGAATTACAGTTTAATGATAATTTTGGCTTGTATTTTAATTTAGAGACTGTTTCTAGGTGTCGTTATTTTTCTTTTAAATGTATCTTTCCAATGATAAGTCGTAAGATAGGTGTTGCCTTCAAAAAATATAAAGTAGCCCCTTTTCAAAATTGCAATTTAAAAGAGATTTTAAACCCCCACTTTAAAGTTGTGTTTTAAAGGGGGGCAAAATTTTAAACCCCCACTTTGAAGATGTTTTTTTAAAGGGGGGGCTAGATTTTAACCCGCCGTAAAAATTTACAAAACGAATTATAATAGGGATGGTGGAAGTATCCCGGTGTTATAGCAACGCGTAGGAAGTTGTAATAGGAAATATTTTAAATTCCGTTTAAACATTATTTATATATAAAAATAAGACCTATATTTACTTCACTTATATTATAAACCAGTCATACGCATAAATCGTTTTTCATCAAATCAAATTTAAATAACAGTGGTCAATGTTCATTTTCTTCCTTGGGGAAATTATTCCAAAACACAATTTTCTATTACTTGTAATTTGCTCGCTGGTTTGAGGCATTAATTTTACCAAAATAAAAATGAAATCTAGAGGACAATAAAAAAAAAAAAAAAAAATACTATTATAAACTGTTCAAAACCGATTTTTGTTTTATTTAACCGGTATTTTTGAAAAATAGCGACCAATACGTTTGGGGGTTGTTTTTTTTTCAGCTAAATTTTACCAAAATTGTTAGAGTTAACTTTGAGGAAGTATTAATTCTGTGCATGAGGATATTGTGGCAGACGTAATTTGTAACATACCCCACCATACTCGGTGTTCAACAATTTTTTTTTAAATATCTGAAGATTTGGCTAAAATATACCCACGTACCAAATTTGATGGAAAACAGTCCCAGTCGTTTGGGGTGTACTAAACGCAAGACATCTTAAAAAAAAAAAACAAATTTTTTGCTCCGGGACCACAAAACGGATGTATCAGTGGCAAACTTGACATCGAGTTTTGACCCATCACATAGTAACCCTACATATGTGTGAGAAAGTAACCCTGGTTTTCTCTCTCTTACTCTGTGTGTGTGCCTTCGCCCTTAAAGAAACCAAGTCTACTGCTGTTTGTAGAAAAACGAGTATTTTTTTTTTCAATATAATGTGGCGATTATGTAAAGAAAAATTGAATTCATTTCAGAACCAAGTAGCCTCATGCGGATGAAAATTATAATAACCTCATACGGAATGGTTTATAACCTCTAATTTCAAATATTTCTGAAATTGAATAACCGTCTTGATGGATAATAACTTCCAATTTCAAGAATCCTGAAGGTGGCAATTGAACAATTTTGTTGCCTATTGCTATGAAATTATCTTATTCAAATGTCGGTGAGAGTTCTTCCATTAAATTACTCCTTGGACATGTTTAAAAAAAATCTTATTCCGTTTTTTATTGTTTATTTGGTTGGTTGATTCCAAAACCTCTGAGGCCGTGGGAAAGCTGTTAACTGTTCTAAACAATTATTAAAGAGGTCGTTTTTTACTCATATCTCATTTGTAATTTAAAAAGAAGCTCATTCAACGTTTAGGGAAAATTTCTCTTGTCATTTTTTTTTGTTGTAACTAACGGTTTTTGTGTTATAGCAATACAAAATTTCACATTTACTTTTCTTAGGCCTTAAATAATGTATTTTTTAAAAAGAAAATAGAGAGACCGACAGACTTCAAAGAATTGAACAGATGTTCTTTGGATCTATTATATACTATAACAGTTTGAACATGTTTACCAGTATTGCCACTTCTCCCTGAATCACAACACTGCATAAAATAAAATCGAGAGTGGTAAAACTGCTTTTCCATACTATAGGGGTCAGAATCTAAAGTCGTGGTGTTTCAGGGCATTCTATGAGGGTCTTGAAATGACACAGTGAATGTAGAATAGTTGCATGTGAAGTGAACCACACCCGTGAGCGGCAGATAAGGACGCGCGCGACCGCTGACCGCTCGATTGGACATTCTCTTCTGATGCAATCTTAGGCGTGGTCTGGATTTACCTTTTACTTACTTATCCTGCATTCGGGCATTACTTCTATCGCGGGATAATTAGCTACAAATGTTCAATTTCCTGCGACAACTTTGCCCACAAACGTTCCACTTTACGACTTCGCTAGAAATGTCATCGTCAGATTTTATCTCCAACTAGATTAATGATAACCTTTGATGATATCATTCCTGCTATACACATTTGTCTTGATGTAGTGGCCTTATTAGTTGTTGGTGCTTGTTTCTATATGTAACTTAATGTTGTTGGTGCTTGTTTTTTTATGTAACTTAAATGCTAACCTTATAAATCTTAACAGTTAAGAAACAGATTTATTTGGGGGAAGGGATGTCATAATTTTAATCGATAAACATTGATTTTGATTTAAGACTAAGTGAATTTAAAAAAATCTTTTTGATATAGACTAAATCATAGTTATCATGGGTGTGTGCAAATTAGGGTGTTGATTTTTGTCACATAAACTTCTTTTTTACTCCCACCTACTCCTTTTCACAGACTAACATTTATTCACACCGTGTAAAGCATCATTCCAAATTAGAACAGTAAAGTTGCTGTTACACAGCTTAACAGCTGACGGGAATTAATGCCGAGTTCCTTAGTTTCTAGTTTATAATTTTCTTAATTTTTCATAATAAGGTTATAGGGTCTAAGTATAGGTTTCATTTTATAAGGGTCTAAGTAACCTTATCCATCTAGAAATAAAAATATCATGTTACACTGAAAATGAAAGAATAGCAAACAAATATTGAATATAAAACTGATTACCAATTCAACAAAATGTGATGTAATGCATTCTTCTACAGTGCAATGAGTTTTAAAAAAATAAGACAGCTAAATCCGAAAATCTATAAACTTCGGCATAAAACAATTTACTGATTTAAAAAAATTATATTGACCTCCCTTTTTGATTATATTTTCCAATTTTAGTCATACAATTTTACTATTATTATACGTATATTTATAACCAAACTTAACCTTTATGTGATGATTCTTGCTACCACTAATCTAATATCCAGTTCATTTTATCCAAAACTCTGTGAATACGTTAGGTTAGGTCAAGTTATGTTATAATATATTCAAATAGACTCTTGAAATTATTCATATTAAAACCGTTATTCAGTCTAATGAAACTTTTGAAAATGCTTTGTTTGAATAAGTTTCTTTTCGGTGTCCAAAAAGGGGGGGGTTAGTATAATACATAACTACTAGGTATATTTGTATAAAATTTGGTGAAAATCGGAAAACAACATTGCGACCTGTGGAAAAGGATTTCATGGTATTGTGGGTGGGAGATTGTGTATTGTAGACCTACATACAGGGGGAGTCTAATGTAGTAGTCATGTGGCACATAGCATAAAACTCGTTACTATAATACAGACTATTTTAAGTAAAATTACTACTTGAAAATCTATAACTGTTGTTATTGATGAAGACAAGTCATATGGCCTGAAAAATTCTGAAATTTGTTTACGGCACCCGGCAATCCCTTTGCTCAATCTATGACGCTGGTTTACTGAGTTTCTAATTTGAACGTCCCATTTTCACTCTCATCTATCCTACGATTTTCTACTGATTTTTGAATCTTTAACAGTAACAGACAATTGATGAGTTATTTAGTATATTAAAGTAAATACATAATAACCCACATTGCGGATATAAATTGTTCTCGAATGTATTCGGTTGTCTATTAAATGATTTATGGATTTCAATATTTTGGTCAAATATAAAAATATGAAACCATAAATAATGTACTAATCTGCACGTCAAAGAAAATTATCCTTCGTGATTGATTATTTTACTTAATTTATTCATAATTGACCCAACTCTGATAATTTGATTTTTGAACTAGGAACACAAAAATTACTAAAAATACTAAAAGTGGTGATGCTCTCCTGCAAATATAGTAATAATCCTGATAATTAAATTCATTTTACTTAAATCAGTCAGATAATGTCAAAGCTGGTTTTGACTTTCCCAAATTGACAATTAGAATTATTCAGTTTTGCTTTTTAACTATCCACTAGTATTTTTTAAGAATGTTCAGTAATTCGTTTTGTTCTCTTTAAGCCTACTTTCGAGGGCTATTTTTTGTAAGTCAGCTTTATTTGTAGTTTGTTTTGCATCTAATTTGAGTTATTGATCCACATATATGTTTAATCGTTAGGGCTTACAAACCTCATGGAATGCACCTAACAGGCTATTTTGATTTGTAAAAACCTCCTCCATGGTCATATACAGCTCTAAGGTTAATAAAAAATATACTACTTTTTTCTTTTTCTTTATCCATCATAAATTGAAGTTATGCTAGTGGTTTCGTTTGTCTTGGTGGCCGATTTGAATAATGAAAAGTATAACTATGAAATTTGGCTAGATTTTGTTTAAGAATGTGACAAAATACATCAAAATGAATACCACAATCAACTCTACAGTTTGTTTTACTATTAGACTCGTTATGGAATTAGCTAGCATAATCTTAATTGTGAATTTTTGTTTATAGCGTAAACGAACATTACGATTGCAGATATTTTTTATTAAATTCTAAATTTGTTACAATTATTCGAGTAAAATACCCATTCCTACAAACTCTGAACTTTTCTTGGACTCATGTTGTTAGAAAGTTGTCTTTAAAAAAACAACTCTTTTTGTTGTGCTTAAATTCTAAACTCTGGAGCATTGAGAGCACAATTGATTGATTGAGTTAGATCGTAGTGATTGCCGCAGAATTTTAATAATAGTCTAGTTCGGACGTTTGAACACTGATCGCGTTATTTTACTCATGTTTTTAAAAAAGGTCTCACACTTTATTGAAAGTTTGTTGATCCTTGCAATCAAAACACACATAAGCTGCTCATTTTGTTTCATACTCGACTCGAACCAAAACATTTTCATAAATACAGTTCTCTGGTGTTAGGATGACCAAAACACGAGCTACTAAACAAAAGTCATTAGCATTGAGTTACAAATTGGAAAACATTTGGCAAAATATTCAAGTTTACATAACACCTAGCCGCCGGCACGACAAGTTCAGTTTTATTCCTAAACAGTGAAAGTGATGCCCAGCCAATCCTTCTCAGTCTTTGTTGATTATTATAATTAGGTACTGTCTAATCTTCAATGATAAACTCATAAATATTCGACAGTGAATCTTAGATCTTTGATTTAAAAACATGTGAAAAACTGTTCTAGAAAATATTGTAGCTGTTCGAAGCCGAATATACGGCAAAAAGTGGTGTTTTAGCAAATATTCTAAAATTAAACAACAATAATTATTATTATAACAATTTGTGATCCTATTTTAAGATTTTAAGATTGTATTTGTTAATGTTAAACTAAACAAATTCTTTCCAAATACGTTAATGGTCAGTGAAAGACGGCCCACAGAGAGAACTCTCAATTTGCAAATCTTAGTTTTTTACTCTAGTTTTAAAACAAAATGCTGTTTTTCATTGATCACCAATCCAAATTTGGTATGATATTTCATCTCTTTAAAGTATAAAGCTTGTTATTTTTTTCTTAATTTATCTTATTTAGTAAAGTATGTTCTTGAAACCTCGATACACAAACATTATGTTGTTGTTTTTTTATTTTTTTATTTACTAGTTTTTTGTAATGAAAATAATAGAGCAAACAATAATCTTTAATCATACTTCAAACTAGTCCTTGTAGGTTTCTAGTGTTCTAGTTTTTGTAGGGTTATAGTGTTTATTTTTTTTTAATAAACACTAAATTTCTAACACACCCATATAAAACTAAATTATAATCTAAAAAAAATCCTCTTAAAAAAAATAGTTTTCTTCATAACTAATTGTTTAACAAAAATTCTGTGTTTGTGTCTGCTGTGAGCTTTTTATGAAATTATTTATAGAAAATAACAAACATAAACTAGTTTCGTGTGTGTCATAAACTCGTCCAAAGCATAATAGTATGTGATTGGAATCGAGTTGTTACTGACGGGAGTCAAGGTTCATTTTCGTTTTTGCCAGTTAATCCTAAAATAGTAATTTATTTACTTGTAATTCGACACGTTGGTTTGGGTCATTAACTATGACATTTCACCAACGATTGAACGAAATCTTTTGTTCAATCTAATTTTTTAAAATTAAATCTTTTATAACATCTCTATGGCTGGTTTTTTACTATTAACTCACTAAATACGTATTTTTGGAGAAATAGCCACCGGCAACCAATACGGTTCTTCGGTCTTTGGATGCTGTGTTTGTGTTTTTACCAAAATTTGATCAACAATGTTTGATACAATTTTTATAAAATAATAATTGTAATTTCGTTTCTTTTTTTTTTATGGGAGATACCCACAAATTTTGAGTTATTAAAAAAATTAAAGAAAGTAAAAGTATGACTAAAATATCCCCACCTACAAAATTTGGCCAGAAATTGTCCACTCTAGGACGATAGACAGACATCATTCATAAACCACTTTTTGGAGTTAGGAACTTCAAAAAGGAATAATTCAGCGAAAAGGCTATTGTCATAAGTTTTCATGTTTTACCAAAATCGATAGAGCATTACCACGAATATTTTTATTCGTATTTTATTGTTCTAACCTTTAAAACGTGACATATCGAATGTAATTTTATTATTTCAGTACGGTTTACGAGATTTAACATCTTTCTTAAAAAATTGGCTGTTCGATCTGCAGAGCTGTAACGTCAAGTTAAAAAACCTTTACTCCTCTTCATAATGACATATCCTTTACAACGTCGGCTTCATAGAAACTATAGTTTTCAAATTATTAGTGTAAACAGCTACCAGTTATCTAGTGTAGCCTCATTTCTTGTGTCTATCTGACGACTTGGTTCCCATTTACCTGATCTTACATCTTACATTTAGGGTATGCTAAAGGAAGGAAGGTCATATTTCGGGAAAACCCTGTGAAAAACATTCCTAAATTAGAGAAAGATTGTAATAACTAGAATGCATTTCCGTCTCTGTGACTTATTAATTATGTAGTAATTCTACTTACATTCACGCGTTTCGGAAATATTTTTTTCCATCCTCAGAATATCTCGCTCATTTGAGGTCGTCACAATAAATAAGATTTCGACATACAACACAAAACACACTAACACATATTAAAACTCATACGTATCGCACGCTAACGTGTGCACACACTGACGTATATCAGTCAACTCTGTTTTAAAAAAAAAAAATTATAATTTTTGAAGTTTATTTTTTTCCTTTACAGAATTTCTTTTAAGTTTATTTTTGAAGTCGGTCTTTCCTTTACAAAATTTTTTTTCCCAGTACTGGCAAAAATGTCGTACAAGTACTGGCTAGTTAACATAAATACATACTATATGCTTGCACTTTATTGAAATGTAATTTTATCAATATTAAATCAAAATATTTCCAACTAGCCTGTGTTAATCAGGCGCCATTTTGGCTTTTTTTTCAACTACTGGCCAAGTACTTGCTCAATCAAGTCAGTAATGAAAAGGGACCATCTCGGGAACATACCCTTTCAAATGAGACCCCCCCCCCCCCAATGAAATCGGTTAAGCCGTTCCGGAAATATACCCGGACACACACACACACACACACACATATATATATATATATATATATATATATATATATATATATAATCAGGTCGAATACAGAACCTCTTTTGAAGTCGGTAAAAACTCCAACTTTCAACTTATTCTGCGGATTCAGACATGTATTTATAATGATAATTATTAACATCTAAACATATACTAGATCAAGCAAGTTTCTCTTTTTACTCTACCATTTGTTATTCTGTTTCTAATTTTGTTTTTGTTACGCAGTTACAATCAAACGCGTGTAAGTTCTGCGATCTATAAGGAAGGTTCTTTGCTCTTTGTATGTAAAATATATTTTTATTTTATTTTTCATTTTAGATTGACAGCCACTCAAAATATTATTCGGTTCCAAGGCACGCGGCAAACCAGACTAGAATTCAGCGCGCGCTTCAATTTATTAATATAACCTAATTACATAGGTATAATAATTAAACAACAACAAAAATAAGAAATTAAATTTTAACTGTTTTTTAAACTTCCTCCTTGATTATTTTTTTGATGTTTCCTTTTCATGTAATATTATCAAAGAAAATAATAATTACAGTTACAATTGTGTCTGTCGTTTTCCCAAATTTTCTCTTAAATTTTATATAATTTTCATGTAGCTTATACATATGAATCAGTGTGAGTTATAGTGAAATATAAACAATAGTTGGTTTCTTTACACTTGACCACCAACTATCAAGGCCTATCAGGATAGTATTCCAGGATACGTTTCGTATTTACTACAACTGTAATCTCAGTGAAGATCACAATGAAAGGAAAAAGCATTTAACTTTTATTACTTTTATCTCTAAACTGTTCACAGAACCGCTATTATCTACAGTATCTCATTATAGTCAGGAAAACATCTGTATACACGTATCATCAAATACATTAGTTGATAACGGACAGAAAAAGACAAAGTATGTCTTGTAGAAACTAGAAAGTACTGCTTTATTATATTGGCTGATAGATAACAACCGTATCGAAACAAGCTTTCTATATTGTTTGTTCTTGCTTAAATTAGCAAGCAAATAACAGTACAGCAGTTCGTGTCCATTGTTCCCTTGTTTAAATCATCGGTCCCCTTTGTGCAGTACGAAGTTTTATCGAAACGTCAATCGTGCAAACGGAATTCTGCATATGCTAACAAGTATTGTCTAATCCGACAAACTTGAAAGGGTTATTCAATAGTTTGCATTGCATGTTACATTAATACAGCTAATTATTATTTAATCTTTAGTCACGTGATCATTATTGTATTGATCGATATAGACAGATCGTATATCTCCTTTTCAAATAGTGCATGATATTATTACATTTAGTAAAGATTGTTCCCCTTTTGTCAAATTTTAGGGATCCAACAGAAATAACGATTTTTGGGGGGAACGGCTTTAACAGTTTTAATTAAATATTTGTTTAATTAAACCGCTGAGATTTCAAATCGTAGGTATTGGTCTCTACGATCCAAAAATATTGGGTCGAGAGTTATCGGTAAAAATTTTAATATAGGCAGCTCTGGAGAATATGTATCTAGAAACGGGGTGAACTATTTCGATAAAATCGCAGCAAGTGAGGTGATTATTAACCACAAAACAGTAAATTCGTTATAGTTAGGAGGTAAATAAAAATGAAACTTGATTCGTAAATATTACAATTTGAATAATAACACCGAGTCTCCCATTGTTTTCTTAAAATTCATATACCATGCAAGCCCAACACAAAAATTTATACAAAATATTTTTACAGAAAAGTAGAAAAAACTCAAAAATTAAAGACACAAACATCTATTCAGTTTTTGGCATTTTTTTGTTTAATGAACAGAAAATGGTATTTGTGAATATTTTGAAATCAATTCATTTAAACATTTGAGTGTTAAGGAAACGTTCTCTTTAAATTACACAAAAAGAAATGGTGGAAACATTTTGTACTTTACACACCTAACTACAAAACCAAAACATCACCACCGAAAATGTCTTCTACTTAGACGTAAAATAAAATAAATTTCTTTATTATAAATTTTTGCTTTTGCATTTCTTATGAGAGATAAATATAAATAAAGACCCCTTTTATAAAATTTTCATAACTTATATAAATATATATAATGTATATATAAATTAAAACATATTTAAATAGAGTCTAAGTTTAGTTTGTGGCATAAAGTCGTCGTAAGCGCAAATCGAATTTACAATATTCTAGATTTTAATGACGGCGGTCCCTTAGAGTTTTATTGAAACTTAAATTAAATATTCCATACACGTTTTTATCAACTATTCCTAAATCGTCTTAAACCAGATTTTACACACTGGTTTGGAAAATTTTAACACCTTCACATTTGAACATAGACGATTTTTATTAATAACTACTACACCTTCTACTACGTTTTTGGCGAGATGACAGCTAATACCTTTTTTGAGGGAGGACCCTTAGAGTATACATTCTTGCAACATTTGATTAAAATAGTTGAAGTTTATTTTGGAAGGAAAAAAAAAAAAAAAAAAAAAAAACAAAAAAAACAGTAATTTTTAGTTTTGGATTTATGTGGGGACCTGCATTTAATTTTGAGTTATGGGACGAAATGAAATAGTCGTCTCGAGATGTGGTCAAAATACGTCAAATTTGTTGACTGATATTGATTTTTTGAGGAATCACGTAAAGTTTCGATGCTACTTTAATGTTGGCATCATTAAAGTTAAAATGTGGCTCACAATCACTGCTCTATCCAATCAAAATTTTTATTTACGTTTATGTATATTTTATTTCTTTGGTAAATTACAGAATTAATATTGACTGTGATAAATTTAAATATTTTACTTAATTACTTTATTATGATATAAATAAGTAAAATAGTTTTCATTACTGTTGAGACCGAAGGTTCTTGGTGGAATTCCACGTTTAAAGATAATAAAACACAATTTTTTTTAAATTTTGTAACATCCACTTTTTATAAGTGTAAAGTGGTTGTTACAAAATAAAAAAAAAATGTGTTTTATTATCTTTAAGTAAAATAGTAATGGAAACATTGCTGCAATTGCAACATACG
Source organism: Aphrophora alni (assembly GCA_963513935.1). Lineage (NCBI taxonomy): Eukaryota > Metazoa > Arthropoda > Insecta > Hemiptera > Aphrophoridae > Aphrophora > Aphrophora alni. Next base: position 100,134,492 of record OY740766.1, read on the forward strand.
GTCAAAGTAACACTCGGACAGGGTGAATAAGTTCAATGACGGTTTTTTCCGCGACCTGCAGACTTTCTCCAAGCGTAAGGATAAGGCTCCGTTACATTTAGTGTCCAGGTTCAGGAAATTACATAATTGTAAGACAAAGCAGTAATTTAATGTGACATGAGTGTAGGACAGGGAATACGGAGCAAGGCGTGCGGCGCGTGGCTAGTCCGGCTCGGACGCAATTAAACATTACGTTCTAAGTCGTGATGGTGCAATCTAGCCGCGAGTCTGAGCAAATTATCGTGTTATTCCTTTATTTGATACCATTTTAAATAGTACAGTGCACGAATAGGTCGTTAAGTGACCTTTATTCCGGCGTGAATGGGTGGGTTGTCTGAATTTGAATTTAGCAGGCCATTAGTTCTGTACATTGCAATCTGTTCTGCTCGAGCTGTTGAAATGAAACGAGACGCCCCATCAAAACTATAAATATTTAAAAATTCATTAGCTGTATTACATAAACATATCCAAGTTCCAAACCCTACATTAACTTGTCTGGCTGACATAATATGTTTTTATAATGTACGAGTTTTAGGTACTCATTTAAAAACAAAAATCTTAAAACGACAGTCTTTCTCGGGGCTAGATAACTTTTCCACGGGTAAACGTCGCTGTATCCACCTTTCGTGATTAGTATTATCTACTAATCCTCACGGTTCTGGGTCAACACCAAAACTAGTTAAAACCATAATAGGATAGAATCAGAAACATCTTGCACACAAGGTGAAGTTTTAGCCATTATAGATGCACATAGAAAACCTCCAAGTATTGATTATTTAAAAGAAAAATTTAAGTTAATTAAAGCCACTGTTATTTTATAAAGCATATAAGTGCGGAGTTTTGAAGCAAAGTAGTAATTAGTTTATGGAATGAAACCAATTATTAGTTTCCATAATGATTGCAGGATTTTACTCAACTATGCTTGATAACTGAACTGGTATAATATAAGTAAGTTTTTAAAATCATCTTTGATTAAGTGAACAGGAAGAACGAATAACATTATAATATGGTTCTATTCGTAAATTTTAGTATAGTATTTTCAGTTATTTATTTATTATTATTTTTATCAATTTTAAAATACGATATTGAAATAATTGATCTTAGTTTATTCCAAATATTTTAACATTAAAACGATTAGGACAAAATCTAGCTATTAAAAAGAAAAATAGGTAGAAAAAATAGTTTGTATGTTTGTGTGTACCAGAATGCGACAAGTTTGAATAATTTGTAAATTCTGCGCAGTATTTGATTTTAGCGAGATCTTTTAATTAAAGGTTAATAATAGTAACAATTTGTATTTAACGTTGTAACCTACCGATGCACATTTCATTAAAACTTTGAACAAATTCTATATCAACCTAATGTTTATAATAGAAGAGAATATATTTATTTAGTGTGTGTTGTGTCATATAGTCGTAGCTGCATTTTGTAGAAGTGTAATGAACATGTTACACTTAATAACGCATAATTATGTTGATGAGATACATAATATATGGAAAAGGGGTGAAAATATGTAACATAAACATTTGATATACATACCATTCCAAAAAATACCTTTTAAATTCCTCACCACAATTTCCTCTAACTCAGCGAACCATATTTACCTGAAACATTTAATACGAACTTAATAATACTATTAGATATGAATAGATTTATTTTTAGAATAATACATTAATATTTGCACTTATTATTATTTAATATTAGTAACATATTAGCAAACAGTTACATCTAAACATTTATTTTATAATTTATGGGTTGAAAATTGATAAGAATATAATATTGCACGTAGCAGACCTGATAAGTCGCAAATTTCCTAGAATTGGCTATTATTTGTGGATCAGATTGTTTCACAAACTGATAGGTAATGAGATTTTATAAGCTAGCTGTTCATTATTTTTATTTAGTAGCATATTTGATGGACCGTAAAATCTAGCTTTCTGCCAACGTTTACTAAACATTTTATTGTATATATGTTATTATATAATTTTTCCCCATTTTTACGTGGTGCGGGATAAAATTGCGTTTAGCTCCAGATTCACATTTAAAACTATTTCCATTTGAAAATTTAGAAACTGATTTTATTGGTCTACGAACTTGTCCAAAGTATTGTGACAAAATTGGAAGAAAATTATGATTGCTCCCGCTCCCTTACATATGTAAATATAAATTTTGGTAGTATTATTTTTATTTTAGTGCAGTTATACAACTTTCCTATGGTAGGAGAAAGAAATCTCTACTTATAATTTCAATAATCTTATTTATTAGCAAATTCTTATTAAATATAAACAGTTTTTCCTTTTATATTTACAAAACCAAATCCAATATTGCCCCTAATCTGGCAATCTGTTTGTCGGACCACCAAATTAGGTAAACTTAGATTTTGTTTTATAAATATAAAATTAAAGACTATTTTCGATTTTGTAACATTGTGTCAATGGGAATATTAGTATTTTTGGTATTCTAGATCCTTTTTTTGGAAATTTCTTCGTATCTGAATTTTGGATTTAGATTCCATTACAGTCTATTTATGATCTGAATTTAAGGATCCTAATTATGCTAGGTTCGTTTTTGTAAACTTAAGTTTCTACATATAATCTCTATACCCGCAATGTTGTCACAGGGTCATCATAGATAACAATATTATATTGGATAACAATAATGTTTCTAGTCTAGTTATTTATAAGCTACAAGGTATTAAGATAGGATTTTCTATCTGCATGCTCGCGCAGGGCGTTTATCCATTATAGTTTTCATTAAATATACTCCTCCATTTTTGTAACAATGTTGTTCTCTATTTAAAAGTTATTAATAGACGTTTAATTTTAAAATTTGCTGTTATTTATATTTATGCTTTACCATTTATACAATAATAACGCTATTAGATAACAAGATTAAACATCTTAAATCAACTTCAGATGATTTTGTGTGAAAGTAGTTTGTTATGTAATTTTTTAGCCAATCTCTATTTTGTCTTTCTTGTTGGTAACTAACCTAAGTTGGTAAATAAAACCACTAAAACATACGTAAAAACAAAATGAGTTTGGTATTTTTGAATAACAGAGCAACTCACGCGAGTTTTTAATTAAAACGTAACTTACTAGTAAATAAAATAACTTAATAGGAAGTCGAAATCAGCAAAGGCACAGAGTGAGTTTGAAGTATAATTAATGTCAGAACGACACAATTCTCGTGTTTTAGTTTGATTCTCGTGTCTTATGGAACTGAGATTTTACTAAAACATTCCTGCTTGTTCTTAAAAGATGGGTGTTAAGATATAATTTGGTTATTATCATTTTTTAATTTTTTATTATTAATGACTCCAAGACGCTAACAAAAAAAACGCTAACATATTTATCCGAACATACTGTACTTTTGTTTTATTAATGGTTATAGTAAAACTATAGACCTATAATGTGAATTTATGTGTATGATATTGTTAACTAACAGTTGTTCTAATAAGATTCTATTGGAATGTATAAAAAATGGAATAAAATTTAAAATAAATTATAAACGCAGATAGAGAAACCTAAAATTTACACTTTTCTATAATCAACTTTCACATGTAAATTAGTAATTTACATGCTTCGTCATTCAGTCTGTCATTTGAAAAAGAAAATAAATGCCTATAAAAATACTTTCCAAACATCCTTTAAATGTTAATTCCTTGATTTAAAAATAAACTATGATTACGATTTTTTCGTATAAATGTTTAATATTTGTAGCATTTCCTCTCTATTTACATTTTGAAAATATTCTTAGCTGGAAGTAATTTTTGCTAAAATTTATTTTCAATTAATCTTTGTTTGTTTTTTAATCTACGAAAGTTATGTCTTTGTAGCTTCAGATATATATATATATTTTTTAAATAACTAGGTCGTAATGCAATAACATATTGGAGTGGAGCTTAGTTAGTTACCGCTGTTTTGGGCGTACGTAAATATTGCTTCTCTTCTGTACATATTCAGTTGGTGCAGGGCCTACTCAACACTGGCGTATTAGAGTAAATTAGTTGGAATTTAAAAAAACTTGCCATCATTAAAATTCAGTGTTGTACAGAAATAGCTTACTTCTTTTTATAATGAATATATTTTTTGAGAGAGTTCGTGTGAGAAAGTTTTTTTAAATCGTTTGATGTCTAATATCGGAAAAATTGACCAAATAGCTTGGCTGTGACATAACAGAAATAATATATATTTTGTTGATAATAGATTTAGTAGGTTAATCTAACCTCAAATTAATTTTATAGCTCTTCTAATGAATCTGTTAATTAATTTGTAAAATAGGTTGTTATAGCAATGAATGTTGAAAAGGTCTAAACTTACGAGAAACAGACAGCTGGTTTGTAAATTCCTAAGGCTAAATGTTTTAAAATTGTTGATCAGTCAGAATATTTGACTCAGGTAAAAATCAACCACTCACACATTGTCAAATTCTAAATAATAAAAAAAAATCGTGATGATCTGTCAAATAGTTTTTAAGATACAGAGTTTGTTACATTATTGATTTCAACCCCCTGTGACGAGAGCACAGTTCCCTCCTCTCCGCATCCAACACTGAGACTCTAGGCAGCGTCATGTGTATATTACCAACCCCTAACCTATTCCATCATTCACTGTAATACCTAATTAAACGTCAAGTCAACTGATTAAGCACTCTCTGAAGGTCACCTTCACTTTTAAATGACCTTGATTCTCACCTTGTCTATTAAAGTATATCGTATCATTACTAGCAATAAACGTTCATTACTATTCACTAATTACTTACATTGTCTATTTGATTACCTAATATTTTGTATTTGTCGGTTGGCAACATATTTTACACACTCAAATTTGTGCGAAGTAAATACTAAACCCACCATTTTGCATTTTGTGTTTTGGAATGATGTACGTCGTCTGTGCAGTTCTCTGCAGTCCAAAAGAGTGGACATATTTTTATCAATTTTATGTGGCTATATTTTGAAATCACCAAAAATTGGTGGTTACCATACAAAAAAATACAAAATTACGATTTTCTCAAAATTTGCTACATCAATTTTAATGGAATTTGCTTCCAACGGCTCGAAAAATATTTTAGTCTTGATCTCGCCAAAAAATGGCATTTTAGGAATTTTCAGTGAAAGACAAAAAAAAATTGTCCTTTTAAAGACACCTCCATGTAGCCTACGACATTATCATTTTTTAAATTTTCAAAATTAACTCCACCGAGTTTGTTCAAATTCTGGTGCCAAATCGTAAGTAAAAGAAAAATATATTTCAGGACTAATAATCAAAAATCGGAAATGGACTGTCTCGAAAAACTGATTTCATCGAAAACGGATTACTTAGTGTTCTTAGATTATGACTCGAGTGAAGTAAACTTATATAGTGTATTTTATGTAAATAACTTTAAATATATAATTTTCACTATTCCTAGTGCGTTGATAAAGTATATATCTCGATTATAACCTGCAACGACAAGTTGCTTTCTACAGCATCTCTTGGAATTTCAAAACATAGCTTATTAAATTTTAAAAGTAGATCGAGAACGCGTTGTGATATTTAATTGGCCTCATTTTAAATGTATGATAACGTATTTCCGGTCGATATACTTTAATGTCTTCTCAATGGAGCACAGTGCAAAAACCTTCATCAAACTGAAACTATTCAGGTAATCGTTTCCTGATAAACTGCTTCAGTTCAGGAAATAGACATATTGCCTTATCTGACAGAGCAGTGAAAGAAACAATTAGCAAGTGGGAAACAAAGATATTTGCTTTCACTTGTTTCTAGATCACTAATAAAACAGTTGACAGGATGTGTACCATCACTTCTGGTTGCTATGAGTTATGTATAGTGAGGAATGTTTTTGATAATTACTACTTCCTTTCACAGAGATCTCCATGTCTTTTATGAAGTATCCGGCGTTCCCTTGGTTTCAACTATGTATTAATTCTTTTTTTATTATTTTTGATGAATTTTGTTGTCTTGGGAGATTTCTGAAACATAATGTCTTGTGTATACATTAACGTCTTTACTTTATGCCCTTTGGACTAACGAAGACGGAAGATTAGGTATTACACGAAAAATGTGACGCCATCATCCGGACTCGAAATTGCGTAATTACAGTTCACCAGCCCTAACTGCAGCTAGATAAGCCCACGTCTGAATCAACTAAGCTACTCCGATCTCCAGTCAGACATATTATATTTGAACTTCAAGTAGATATAACTGCATATTATACAGTATGTGTAAAAATATGGAAACGGCTTAATGTTTAAAGAACTGTTTTAAATATAAAGATGTTCGACCTCTTGGTTGAGCTCTTGTCTACAGCGTGGTACAAAAGTTTAATAGGAACAGAGTGTTCCAAAAATTAACAAAACGTGATTTTTTAAAAAACCTACGCTTATAAGGTGTTATAAAGACCGGTCAATTGGAGACCGTTTGTAAAGTTAAAGAACTCACTGTAAATCTCCGCACCGCCGGCGTGGTGAATTATGAAATTACCAAATTTGATATCAAAGCTTGGAGTTTGGCTTAAAATGATAAAGCATGTTGGTTTTTGTTTGGAACATGTCCTTTTGGAAATAATTTAGTATCTTTTAATAAATCAAGTGAATGAGTAAATCTTAATTCAGTAGGTTATCGGACCGTTGGAGTAAAGATATTTATACTTTGATAAGCAATAGAGTCGAATGAAGCTGAGATGATTACTTGCTTTATGATAAGAAGATATGACGATTGGGAACGTGTGTGATTTGTTTAATGACAATTTCCCTTACGGACCGCCAATAACCAAATCTACAGTTTTCAAGATATTGCGTCGTGTTTCGAGAAACTGGAAGTAGAAGGAAGCTAAAAGTATTACTTTGCTTATGATAAGAAGATATAGCGATTGAGAACGTGTGTGATTTGTTTAATGACAATGTCCCTCACGGACCGCCAATAGTCAAATCTACAGTTTTCAAGATATTGCGTCGTGTTTCGAGAAACTGGAAGTAGAAGGAAGCTAAGAGTATTACTTTGCTTATGATAAGAAGATATAGCGATTGAGAACGTGTGTGATTTGTTTAATGACAATGTCCCTCACGGACCGCCAATAGTCAAATCTACAGTTTTCAAGATATTGCGTCGTGTTTCGAGAAACTGGAAGTAGAAGGAAGCTAAAAGTATTACTTTGCTTATGATAAGAAGATATGACGATTGGGAACGTGTGTGATTTGTTTAATGACAATGTCCCTCACGGACCGCCAATATTCAAATATACAGTTTTCAAGATAGTGCATCGTGTTTCGAGAAACTGGAAGTAGAAGGAAGCTAAGAGTACTTTCCTTATGATAAGAAGATATGACGATTGGGAACGTGTGTGATTTGTTTAATGACAATTTCTCTCACGGACCGCCAATATTCAAATATACAGTTTTCAAGATAGTGCGTCGTGTTTCGAGAAACTGGAAGTAGAAGGAAGCTAAGAGTACTTTCCTTATGATAAGAAGATATGACGATTGAGAACGTGTGTGATTTGTTTAATGACAATGTCCCTCACGGACCGCCAATATTCAAATATACAGTTTTCAAGATAGTGCATCGTGTTTCGAGAAACTGGAAGTAGAAGGAAGCTAAGAGTACTTTCCTTATGATAAGAAGATATGACGATTGGGAACGTGTGTGATTTGTTTAATGACAATGTCCCTCACGGACCGCCAATATTCAAATATACAGTTTTCAAGATAGTGCATCGTGTTTCGAGAAACTGGAAGTAGAAGGAAGCTAAGAGTACTTTCCTTATGATAAGAAGATATGACGATTGAGAACGTGTGTGATTTGTTTAATGACAATGTCCCTCACGGACCGCCAATATTCAAATATACAGTTTTCAAGATGATGCATCGTGTTTCGAGAAACTGGAAGTAGAAGGAAGCTAAGAGTACTTTCCTTATGATAAGAAGATATGACGATTGGGAACGTGTGTGATTTGTTTAATGACAATTTCTCTCACGGACCGCCAATATTCAAATATACAGTTTTCAAGATAGTGCGTCGTGTTTCGAGAAACTGGAAGTAGAAGGAAGCTAAGAGTACTTTCCTTATGATAAGAAGATATGACGATTGAGAACGTGTGTGATTTGTTTAATGACAATTTCTCTCACGGACCGCCAATATTCAAATATACAGTTTTCAAGATAGTGCGTCGTGTTTCGAGAAACTGGAAGTAGAAGGAAGCTAAGAGTACTTTCCTTATGATAAGAAGATATGACGATTGAGAACGTGTGTGATTTGTTTAATGACAATTTCTCTCACGGACCGCCAATATTCAAATATACAGTTTTCAAGATAGTGCGTCGTGTTTCGAGAAACTGGAAGTAGAAGGAAGCTAAGAGTACTTTCCTTATGATAAGAAGATATGACGATTGGGAACGTGTGTGATTTGTTTAATGACAATTTCTCTCACGCACCGCCAATATTCAAATATACAGTTTTCAAGATAGTGCGTCGTGTTTCGAGAAACTGGAAGTAGAAGGAAGCTAAGAGTACTTTCCTTATGATAAGAAGATATGACGATTGGGAACGTGTGTGATTTGTTTAATGACAATTTCTCTCACGGACCGCCAATATTCAAATATACAGTTTTCAAGATAGTGCGTCGTGTTTCGAGAAACTGGAAGTAGAAGGAAGCTAAGAGTACTTTCCTTATGATAAGAAGATATGACGATTGGGAACGTGTGTGATTTGTTTAATGACAATTTCTCTCACGGACCGCCAATATTCAAATATACAGTTTTCAAGATAGTGCGTCGTGTTTCGAGAAACTGGAAGTAGAAGGAAGCTAAGAGTACTTTCCTTATGATAAGAAGATATGACGATTGAGAACGTGTGTGATTTGTTTAATGACAATTTCTCTCACGCACCACCAATATTCAAATATACAGTTTTCAAGATAGTGCGTCGTGTTTCGAGAAACTGGAAGTAGAAGGAAGCTAAGAGTACTTTCCTTATGATAAGAAGATATGACGATTGAGAACGTGTGTGATTTGTTTAATGACAATTTCTCTCACGCACCGCCAATATTCAAATATACAGTTTTCAAGATAGTGCGTCGTGTTTCGAGAAACTGGAAGTAGAAGGAAGCTAAGAGTACTTTCCTTATGATAAGAAGATATGACGTTTGGGAACGTGTGTGATTTGTTTAATGACAATTTCTCTCACGGACCGCCAATATTCAAATCTACAGTTTTCAAGATAGTGCGTCGTGTTTCGAGAAACTGGAAGTAGAAGGAAGCTAAGAGTACTTTCCTTATGATAAGAAGATATGACGATTGAGAACGTGTGTGATTTGTTTAATGACAATTTCTCTCACGGACCGCCAATATTCAAATATACAGTTTTCAAGATAGTGCGTCGTGTTTCGAGAAACTGGAAGTAGAAGGAAGCTAAGAGTACTTTCCTTATGATAAGAAGATATGACGATTGAGAACGTGTGTGATTTGTTTAATGACAATTTCTCTCACGGACCGCCAATATTCAAATATACAGTTTTCAAGATAGTGCGTCGTGTTTCGAGAAACTGGAAGTAGAAGGAAGCTAAGAGTACTTTCCTTATGACAAGAAGATATGACGATTGGGAACGTGTGTGATTTGTTTAATGACAATTTCTCTCACGGACCGCCAATATTCAAATATACAGTTTTCAAGATAGTGCGTCGTGTTTCGAGAAACTGGAAGTAGAAGGAAGCTAAGAGTACTTTCCTTATGATAAGAAGATATGACGATTGGGAACGTGTGTGATTTGTTTAATGACAATTTCTCTCACGGACCGCCAATATTCAAATATACAGTTTTCAAGATAGTGCGTCGTGTTTCGAGAAACTGGAAGTAGAAGGAAGCTAAGAGTACTTTCCTTATGATAAGAAGATATGACGATTGAGAACGTGTGTGATTTGTTTAATGACAATTTCTCTCACGCACCGCCAATATTCAAATATACAGTTTTCAAGATAGTGCGTCGTGTTTCGAGAAACTGGAAGTAGAAGGAAGCTAAGAGTACTTTCCTTATGATAAGAAGATATGACGATTGAGTTCGTGTGTGATTTGTTTAATGACAATTTCTCTCACGGACCGCCAATATTCAAATATACAGTTTTCAAGATAGTGCGTCGTGTTTCGAGAAACTGGAAGTAGAAGGAAGCTAAGAGTACTTTCCTTATGATAAGAAGATATGACGATTGGGAACGTGTGTGATTTGTTTAATGACAATGTCCCTCACGCACCGCCAATATTCAAATATACAGTTTTCAAGATAGTGCGTCGTGTTTCGAGAAACTGGAAGTAGAAGGAAGCTAAGAGTACTTTCCTTATGATAAGAAGATATGACGATTGGGAACGTGTGTGATTTGTTTAATGACAATGTCCCTCACGCACCGCCAATATTCAAATATACAGTTTTCAAGATAGTGCGTCGTGTTTCGAGAAACTGGAAGTAGAAGGAAGCTAAGAGTACTTTCCTTATGATAAGAAGATATGACGATTGGGAACGTGTGTGATTTGTTTAATGACAATGTCCCTCACGCACCGCCAATATTCAAATATACAGTTTTCAAGATAGTGCGTCTTGTTTCGAGAAACTGGAAGTAGAAGGAAGCTAAGAGTACTTTCCTTATGATAAGAAGATATGACGATTGAGAACGTGTGTGATTTGTTTAATGACAATTTCTCTCACGCACCGCCAATATTCAAATATACAGTTTTCAAGATAGTGCGTCGTGTTTCGAGAAACTGGAAGTAGAAGGAAGCTAAGAGTACTTTCCTTATAATAAGAAGATATGACGATTGAGAACGTGTGTGATTTGTTTAATGACAATTTCTCTCACGGACCGCCAATATTCAAATATACAGTTTTCAAGATAGTGCGTCGTGTTTCGAGAAACTGGAAGTAGAAGGAAGCTAAGAGTACTTTCCTTATGATAAGAAGATATGACGATTGAGAACGTGTGTGATTTGTTTAATGACAATTTCTCTCACGCACCGCCAATATTCAAATATACAGTTTTCAAGATAGTGAGTCGTGTTTCGAGAAACTGGAAGTAGAAGGAAGCTAAGAGTACTTTCCTTATGATAAGAAGATATGACGATTGAGAACGTGTGTGATTTGTTTAATGACAATTTCTCTCACGCACCGCCAATATTCAAATATACAGTTTTCAAGATAGTGCGTCGTGTTTCGAGAAACTGGAAGTAGAAGGAAGCTAAGAGTACTTTCCTTATGATAAGAAGATATGACGATTGAGAACGTGTGTGATTTGTTTAATGACAATTTCTCTCACGGACCGCCAATATTCAAATATACAGTTTTCAAGATAGTGCGTCGTGTTTCGAGAAACTGGAAGTAGAAGGAAGCTAAGAGTACTTTCCTTATGATAAGAAGATATGACGATTGAGAACGTGTGTGATTTGTTTAATGACAATTTCTCTCACGGACCGCCAATATTCAAATATACAGTTTTCAAGATAGTGCATCGTGTTTCGAGAAACTGGAAGTAGAAGGAAGCTAAGAGTACTTTCCTTATGATAAGAAGATATGACGATTGAGAACGTGTGTGATTTGTTTAATGACAATTTCTCTCACGGACCGCCAATATTCAAATATACAGTTTTCAAGATAGTGCGTCGTGTTTCGAGAAACTGGAAGTAGAAGGAAGCTAAGAGTACTTTCCTTATGATAAGAAGATATGACGATTGAGAACGTGTGTGATTTGTTTAATGACAATTTCTCTCACGGACCGCCAATATTCAAATATACAGTTTTCAAGATAGTGCGTCGTGTTTCGAGAAACTGGAAGTAGAAGGAAGCTAAGAGTACTTTCCTTATGATAAGAAGATATGACGATTGGGAACGTGTGTGATTTGTTTAATGACAATTTCTCTCACGGACCGCCAATATTCAAATATACAGTTTTCAAGATAGTGCGTCGTGTTTCGAGAAACTGGAAGTAGAAGGAAGCTAAGAGTACTTTCCTTATGATAAGAAGATATGACGATTGAGAACGTGTGTGATTTGTTTAATGACAATTTCTCTCACGGACCGCCAATATTCAAATATACAGTTTTCAAGATAGTGCATCGTGTTTCGAGAAACTGGAAGTAGAAGGAAGCTAAGAGTACTTTCCTTATGATAAGAAGATATGACGATTGAGAACGTGTGTGATTTGTTTAATGACAATTTCTCTCACGGACCGCCAATATTCAAATATACAGTTTTCAAGATAGTGCGTCGTGTTTCGAGAAACTGGAAGTAGAAGGAAGCTAAGAGTACTTTCCTTATGATAAGAAGATATGACGATTGAGAACGTGTGTGATTTGTTTAATGACAATTTCTCTCACGGACCGCCAATATTCAAATATACAGTTTTCAAGATAGTGCATCGTGTTTCGAGAAACTGGAAGTAGAAGGAAGCTAAGAGTACTTTCCTTATGATAAGAAGATATGACGATTGAGAACGTGTGTGATTTGTTTAATGACAATTTCTCTCACGGACCGCCAATATTCAAATATACAGTTTTCAAGATAGTGCATCGTGTTTCGAGAAACTGGAAGTAGAAGGAAGCTAAGAGTACTTTCCTTATGATAAGAAGATATGACGATTGAGAACGTGTGTGATTTGTTTAATGACAATTTCTCTCACGGACCGCCAATATTCAAATATACAGTTTTCAAGATAGTGCATCGTGTTTCGAGAAACTGGAAGTAGAAGGAAGCTAAGAGTACTTTCCTTATGATAAGAAGATATGACGATTGAGAACGTGTGTGATTTGTTTAATGACAATTTCTCTCACGGACCGCCAATATTCAAATATACAGTTTTCAAGATAGTGCGTCGTGTTTCGAGAAACTGGAAGTAGAAGGAAGCTAAGAGTACTTTCCTTATGATAAGAAGATATGACGATTGAGAACGTGTGTGATTTGTTTAATGACAATTTCTCTCACGGACCGCCAATATTCAAATATACAGTTTTCAAGATAGTGCGTCGTGTTTCGAGAAACTGGAAGTAGAAGGAAGCTAAGAGTACTTTCCTTATGATAAGAAGATATGACGATTGGGAACGTGTGTGATTTGTTTAATGACAATTTCTCTCACGGACCGCCAATATTCAAATATACAGTTTTCAAGATAGTGCGTCGTGTTTCGAGAAACTGGAAGTAGAAGGAAGCTAAGAGTACTTTCCTTATGATAAGAAGATATGACGATTGAGAACGTGTGTGATTTGTTTAATGACAATTTCTCTCACGGACCGCCAATATTCAAATATACAGTTTTCAAGATAGTGCATCGTGTTTCGAGAAACTGGAAGTAGAAGGAAGCTAAGAGTACTTTCCTTATGATAAGAAGATATGACGATTGAGAACGTGTGTGATTTGTTTAATGACAATTTCTCTCACGGACCGCCAATATTCAAATATACAGTTTTCAAGATAGTGCATCGTGTTTCGAGAAACTGGAAGTAGAAGGAAGCTAAGAGTACTTTCCTTATGATAAGAAGATATGACGATTGAGAACGTGTGTGATTTGTTTAATGACAATTTCTCTCACGGACCGCCAATATTCAAATATACAGTTTTCAAGATAGTGCGTCGTGTTTCGAGAAACTGGAAGTAGAAGGAAGCTAAGAGTACTTTCCTTATGATAAGAAGATATGACGATTGAGAACGTGTGTGATTTGTTTAATGACAATTTCTCTCACGGACCGCCAATATTCAAATCTACAGTTTTCAAGATAGTGCGTCGTGTTTCGAGAAACTGGAAGTAGAAGGAAGCTAAGAGTACTTTCCTTATGATAAGAAGATATGACGATTGAGAACGTGTGTGATTTGTTTAATGACAATTTCTCTCACGGACCGCCAATATTCAAATATACAGTTTTCAAGATAGTGCGTCGTGTTTCGAGAAACTGGAAGTAGAAGGAAGCTAAAAGTATTACTTTCCTTATGATAAGAAGATATGACGATTGGGAACGTGTGTGATTTGTTTAATGACAATTTCTCTCACGGACCGCCAATATTCAAATCTACAGTTTTCAAGATAGTGCGTCGTGTTTCGAGAAACTGGAAGTAGAAGGAAGCTAAGAGTACTTTCCTTATGATAAGAAGATATGACGATTGAGAACGTGTGTGATTTGTTTAATGACAATTTCTCTCACGGACCGCCAATATTCAAATCTACAGTTTTCAAGATAGTGCGTCGTGTTTCGAGAAACTGGAAGTAGAAGGAAGCTAAGAGTACTTTCCTTATGATAAGAAGATATGACGATTGAGAACGTGTGTGATTTGTTTAATGACAATTTCTCTCACGGACCGCCAATATTCAAATCTACAGTTTTCAAGATAGTGCGTCGTGTTTCGAGAAACTGGAAGTAGAAGGAAGCTAAGAGTACTTTCCTTATGATAAGAAGATATGACGATTGAGAACGTGTGTGATTTGTTTAATGACAATTTCTCTCACGGACCGCCAATATTCAAATCTACAGTTTTCAAGATAGTGCGTCGTGTTTCGAGAAACTGGAAGTAGAAGGAAGCTAAGAGTACTTTCCTTATGATAAGAAGATATGACGATTGAGAACGTGTGTGATTTGTTTAATGACAATTTCTCTCACGCACCGCCAATATTCAAATATACAGTTTTCAAGATAGTGCGTCGTGTTTCGAGAAACTGGAAGTAGAAGGAAGCTAAGAGTACTTTCCTTATGATAAGAAGATATGACGATTGAGAACGTGTGTGATTTGTTTAATGACAATTTCTCTCACGGACCGCCAATATTCAAATCTACAGTTTTCAAGATAGTGCGTCGTGTTTCGAGAAACTGGAAGTAGAAGGAAGCTAAGAGTACTTTCCTTATGATAAGAAGATATGACGATTGAGAACGTGTGTGATTTGTTTAATGACAATTTCTCCCACGGACCGCCAATATTCAAATCTACAGTTTTCAAGATAGTGCGTCGTGTTTCGAGAAACTGGAAGTAGAAGGAAGCTAAGAGTACTTTCCTTATGATATGAAGATATGACGATTGAGAACGTGTGTGATTTGTTTAATGACAATTTCTCTCACGGACCGCCAATATTCAAATCTACAGTTTTCAAGATAGTGCGTCGTGTTTCGAGAAACTGGAAGTAGAAGGAAGCTAAAAGTATTACTTTGCTTATGATAAGAAGATATAGCGATTGAGAACGTGTGTGATTTATTTAATGACAATTTCTCTCACGGACCGCCAATATTCAAATATACAGTTTTCAAGATAGTGCGTCGTGTTTCGAGAAACTGGAAGTAGAAGGAAGCTAAGAGTACTTTCCTTATGATAAGAAGATATGACGATTGGGAACGTGTGTGATTTGTTTAATGACAATTTCTCTCACGGACCGCCAATATTCAAATATACAGTTTTCAAGATAGTGCGTCGTGTTTCGAGAAACTGGAAGTAGAAGGAAGCTAAGAGTACTTTCCTTATGATAAGAAGATATGACGATTGGGAACGTGTGTGATTTGTTTAATGACAATTTCTCTCACGGACCGCCAATATTCAAATATACAGTTTTCAAGATAGTGCGTCGTGTTTCGAGAAACTGGAAGTAGAAGGAAGCTAAGAGTACTTTCCTTATGATAAGAAGATATGACGATTGAGAACGTGTGTGATTTGTTTAATGACAATTTCTCTCACGGACCGCCAATATTCAAATATACAGTTTTCAAGATAGTGCGTCGTGTTTCGAGAAACTGGAAGTAGAAGGAAGCTAAGAGTACTTTCCTTATGATAAGAAGATATGACGATTGGGAACGTGTGTGATTTGTTTAATGACAATTTCTCTCACGGACCGCCAATATTCAAATATACAGTTTTCAAGATAGTGCGTCGTGTTTCGAGAAACTGGAAGTAGAAGGAAGCTAAGAGTACTTTCCTTATGATAAGAAGATATGACGATTGGGAACGTGTGTGATTTGTTTAATGACAATTTCTCTCACGGACCGCCAATATTCAAATATACAGTTTTCAAGATAGTGCGTCGTGTTTCGAGAAACTGGAAGTAGAAGGAAGCTAAGAGTACTTTCCTTATGATAAGAAGATATGACGATTGGGAACGTGTGTGATTTGTTTAATGACAATTTCTCTCACGGACCGCCAATATTCAAATATACAGTTTTCAAGATAGTGCGTCGTGTTTCGAGAAACTGGAAGTAGAAGGAAGCTAAGAGTACTTTCCTTATGATAAGAAGATATGACGATTGGGAACGTGTGTGATTTGTTTAATGACAATTTCTCTCACGGACCGCCAATATTCAAATATACAGTTTTCAAGATAGTGCGTCGTGTTTCGAGAAACTGGAAGTAGAAGGAAGCTAAGAGTACTTTCCTTATGATAAGAAGATATGACGATTGGGAACGTGTGTGATTTGTTTAATGACAATTTCTCTCACGGACCGCCAATATTCAAATATACAGTTTTCAAGATAGTGCGTCGTTTTTCGAGAAACTGGAAGTAGAAGGAAGCTAAGAGTACTTTCCTTATGATAAGAAGATATGACGATTGAGAACGTGTGTGATTTGTTTAATGACAATTTCTCTCACGGACCGCCAATATTCAAATATACAGTTTTCAAGATAGTGCGTCGTGTTTCGAGAAACTGGAAGTAGAAGGAAGCTAAGAGTACTTTCCTTATGATAAGAAGATATGACGATTGGGAACGTGTGTGATTTGTTTAATGACAATTTCTCTCACGCACCGCCAATATTCAAATATACAGTTTTCAAGATAGTGCGTCGTGTTTCGAGAAACTGGAAGTAGAAGGAAGCTAAGAGTACTTTCCTTATGATAAGAAGATATGACGATTGGGAACGTGTGTGATTTGTTTAATGACAATTTCTCTCACGCACCGCCAATATTCAAATATACAGTTTTCAAGATAGTGCGTCGTGTTTCGAGAAACTGGAAGTAGAAGGAAGCTAAGAGTACTTTCCTTATGATAAGAAGATATGACGATTGGGAACGTGTGTGATTTGTTTAATGACAATTTCTCTCACGCACCGCCAATATTCAAATATACAGTTTTCAAGATAGTGCGTCGTGTTTCGAGAAACTGGAAGTAGAAGGAAGCTAAGAGTATTTCCACAAAGTTGGATATATCGCAGGGGAACAATTGACTGGCCTGCTTTGACGCCACTTGGATATTTCTTTTGCTTATTTTTAAAAGAACAAACCTAGAGATATAAACGAATTGACATATTATATAATTAGAGAAGCTGCCCCCTAAAGTGATAGGGAACGTGATGAGAGGTTACTACTATACAAGATTAGTACACTGCCAAACAGCACAAGGAAAACATTTTGATAATTTATTTTAAAAGTCTGAGCTAAGAAAATTTTTAAATTTTGTAATCATCCTGTACATGCAAAATTATTTGTACACCTTATATTAACAACTAAAGTAACGTTGGGTTCTAATAGTTTCTTTAATTAAGTAATATATAGGCTTACTTTATGCTTTTTACAACGCTGTGTACTAAATACGTAATTTCCAATACATCTTAATTTATTTTAGATCACAATAACGAAATAATAAATCATAATTCACTCTGCTCTGTAGAGAACTATTCCGTAAATTTGTTTATAAAATTTTTATTTATTTTAGATATTTCATGATCTGTACAGTCTACATTGTGTGACCTAATAATTAACTTCTACCAAAAAAACCTAATTAACTGAGTTCTATAAGATTCTGTTGAAAACCAAGAAGTTTAAATTTTCGTTACTATAGTATTTTGAAACTTTTCAGTGTGTACAATGTTGATTGTGTTCATACAGTATGTTCTGTTTTAATTTCTCATATTTCTATGTTACTATGTTTCTTCATATGTTACTAATTGATTATCCGGAATTGCCCGGGAATTCATCCCAATTTTTTATTGAGACAAAAAATAATGCTATCTACACCTATAGTGTAACATCGAGTAACTAATGTTGGACTTAAATGTCACCGATCAACTTAGCGACACGAAAAATATGGATTCGACACCAATGTCGATCATTTTAGACATTTTATTTTTCACCCCTTATCACCCCAATGCCGACCTTGGCTGAACTTGACTTAAAAGGCATCGAAAACTATTCATGTCAGCGATCTCAAGACTATGAATCTGACACAAATATCGGTCGTTTTAGGTTATTTTTATTCCCCCCCCCACCCCTGGGAATAAAATTTCTCAAAATTGGTAGATGCCAAAAAATGCCTTGCTTTCCATAGTCAGCATAACAATTATTAAAATCAACTTTCCAGATATATAGCCTCTAAGGTCGCAAACAAAACATGTTAGTCGCCATATCCCCTCAAACTCCTTTCGATAATTGTTAAAAAAATTATATGGTGTTATAATCCATAGCTCTACTGATTTCGTTTAAATTTGGAGAAATGTTTACTGAGCATAGTTAGTTTACTTTTTGGCACACCTTTAGTAAGTTTAGGATCCATTTAAAAGAAAATTACATTTTTTTTTACTTATTCAAATGCAAGTAATATTAGAGTCGTTTTGGGAAAATTAATATTTTTGATCAGTATTTGGTTTTGTGGATGTGTAAGTGTGGGAAAGTTTGTGCAATGTTTTTTTTCCACTTTGTACGGAATATCTTATAATAGACTATATTTTCTTCCCCTATATTATGTTCATAATTTTTTTTAACTCTATTTAAATTGAACTAGAGCCAAATTGTTTTTTGATAGTTCAATTTAGATATGTAATGCACATTTTAATAGCATAAACTAATACGATTATTGGCCATATTGGAAATATTCACAGGATACTTGAGCAGGAATGTTGACAGTGAATGTATGCAGTACCTATTTAAGTATATATATATCATAATCACATGTAATCTAATTCGTAATTTGTTCTTAACGTTTGAAGAATTATTACTTATTGTTAAATTATACTGTTTATTTAAACAATAAAACTTTACTCGTAAAAAACGAGATCTTAATAATTATAATGGGTAAAATGTGTGAATCAGAAATTATTTAATTCATATTATTTTAAGAATTTGATATTTATAAGTGATATTTTATAAACATAAAACAATCGTTTCAAAAATATATAGGTTTGAACAAACTGTCTCACAATCTATAAATATTTATAAAAACTATCATTATTTTATTCCAGAAATGCAGAATAGCAAAATCAATTTAGCAGCCGTGAATGTAACAAATAAAGATAAAGATAAAGGTAAATATTGTACTTTATTGATACTATGTAGGTTTAAAATATATTTATAGATAATATACAATTTAGTCTAAAAATTCAAAGAAAATGTATGTGTATGAATGAGCTGACATTAATATTATTTTTAAGATCTTTAAATTTTTTAGTTTTAAGAAAATCGTTAAAATTTCCAACTGCAATTCCCTTATGA
The DNA here is from genome assembly GCA_963513935.1 of Aphrophora alni. Classification (NCBI taxonomy): domain Eukaryota; kingdom Metazoa; phylum Arthropoda; class Insecta; order Hemiptera; family Aphrophoridae; genus Aphrophora; species Aphrophora alni. Next base: position 100,153,954 of record OY740766.1, read on the forward strand.
TTTGTCAGATCATATATTACGTTAAGAAAATATAGCCATAGTTTTATAAAAACCTTTAATGCTACGTATATTTTAAAGAAATGGAGGGTACTCAAAACCATTTTAAATTTGTGACCGTCCTAGATGAACTTAATTTCACAGATGTATGAGGACGATTTATATTCTCGCATTTTTCAGGAGGAACCATTATGTAGTTCTTTTATTGGCACTTCTACGTATAGATTTACATTCCTTTCTTCTTATTATGCTTTTTCAAGATGACAAGCATTTCTACTCATTCTTGCGTCACGATTTTACCATATCGTAATGCACGAAGATGCATTTTTTAAATGTAAAAACGTAATCTACCAAACCAATTAATCATTGGGGTTTTATGTGAACTTTGAATACGATAGATTATAACTTTTAAAGGAATAAATTTTAAAATTTAATTCTTACATTACTCAGTATCATCATTTGGATGATTGGCACGAAATGACTAAACTTTTACCGTGAGTGATTCGTGCATTTGCAAGTAAAAATCAAATCAAACAAAATAGAACGCCTTTATAAATAAATGCTGTAAAATAATTTCTAAGATTTGAAAATTTAGACTTGATTTCTTAACAAACAATGCAAATGATATATGAGTGGACTCAAACATTTTAAACATCCAAGCTTTAATACGATTTTATGTACACGAAACTAATTTGTAAATCACTTGATGTTCTCATATTAAAAATACGTTTGAATTATATGGGAGGGGGAGGTAATTGTAACATATCATTTTCATCATTTCTACCAAGAACCTTTAAGAATTACGAATTTTTATTCAAACAAAAAATGGAGATAAATATAAAAAAAAAAAATTTTTTAATTCAGATAAAACTCTATTTGGTAATTTTTTTGACGTTACAGATTGTGTATTAGGAATTTATTTATCCGAAACATTTCGAACATATTTCCTTTGGAACCATGAAATCAGCTGTATAAAAAATCATTTTTCAATTTATACTAACTAATCCTAGTTAGATATTGCAATAATAATTCCATATTCAGTATCAGTAAACTGAAAATATTTTAAAACCTAGCTTTAGTTTAATATTTCATTTAAACAATTTAAGTTTACCAGTTTTACCTTTACTAAACTAAATCTTACAAGGGGTCACGTATGAATTTAGAGTAAACTTGACGGTTTGATGTCCCTCTGCTAAAAAAGTGATTTTCCAAGTTGTTTGTAAAAGTTGTATTGTTAAAAATCTACTTCAATTTTTTTAATAAGTATTTTATCCTATAGTTTGCAGGTTTCTACGTTTCTGTGATATTTAAATGTAATAATAAGAAACATTTCATTCAGTCAGAACCAGATCAAATTATTGTCATTAAAATTGATAGCCATTAACTTTCACAACAGTTTGACTAGTTGTATAATTCGAAGAAAATATAAATTTATAATGAGTACATTTTGAATTACTTAGTGAGGTTACAAACTGATTTAAAACAAAGAAATTCGTGTACAACAGAAGCTAGTTATTGTGGGGACGTACTAAACCCTGGGCCTCATTCTTTAACATAGGAATCCTCATGTTAAAAGTACTGCTACGTTTTTGATGAAATTTCACCAACCAATTAAACTAGACATTTCTTTTCAATACTAATTTAGCTCTGCCACTGTTCTAAAACAACAGTCCAGTTTTAAAACGTGACTAAAATTAGAAAGGTTCAAGTGTTACCGAAATATGGAAGTTCAATAGAAAGGATATTTAAAGAAACTCTCAGCTTTTAATCTTTGGCTTAGATCTCTTACATTCTCCAAAAACGGGTTTCGACGACAAAATACACAGTGTAAAATATTAGAGAAGTAACCCACATTGTATATGTGTGATGCTAATATTTTGTTTTAATTATTACTGTACTTGTTTATCTGACTCATGTGCAACAAGTATGTAAATGAGAGAACATCTTCTGTTGCATCAGGACAAGTTTCCTCTCTCTCTCTTCAGCTTCATTGCACTTGATATCCCATTTGGTTAACTCGAGGTTTAATGTTTATTGATAGTCATTGTGTTGTAATAATAAACTCTTAAACTGATTGATATAAGTGAATTGTAATGATGTGTTTGAAATAATGATTTATATTTTGCTTTTAGTTTATTGTTTGTTTTTACAGCATTCAAGCAGTTAAGTCTTTTATTAGTTTTAGGTAGCAATACATTTAACGTATCTTTATAATCAGCTTTTCTTATTATTGTATGTTTAAATTATCCTCAGTAATCAAACCATAAAACTTACTCACCAAATGAGTAAAAAAGGACGATACATAAGAAATTTGGAAACACCTAAAACAAACACGACAGCGTCCAGGATTCATTTGATTAGTTTCCAATTTACTCACGACTTATGGTTTGACGCATTGGTTTGGGTTTTATATAATCACATTGTAACAAAATTAAAATAGCTTTCGTCCATTTTAAGATATTTGAAATTTTACAACAAGCATGATTAGTTTCCCTTTTAACAGAAAACTTCTAGTTTAGGTTGTAGGAGGTTACATTGTAGCAAAACTTTAACAAAATCCTCATAATTGTAAAAATACTGAATTTTGATTTTTTTTCTGAAGGTAGCCCCCCCCCCAATATTTGCGAATTATCGACAGAATAAATAAATACAAATGTCTGGAATGGGTATCAAATTTGATCAAAATCTGTCCACTCGTTTGGGTTGTGGAGCACTGTATAAACGACAGAAATATAAAACACAACTTAGAGTCCAGTTATTGTGTAGTTAAAAAATATATGATTTCGCACTACAATTTATTTTTTCAGATATTTAACCCTCTCTTGTTCAAGTTAGAAGGGGAGGGGGGTGATATGTGACTTTTTTTAATTTGGCCTAGCGCCAAGATATTAATTATTTCGTCAAATAAACATACATATTCGTAATCTTCTAGTTTTATTTGATACCCCAGACAAAAAAAAAATCAACTCGATAGTTTTAACCCCCTAACTACCCCAAAGTTTTGTTACCGCTATATATTTCGTATATGTGGGACAAAACAAAGAATATAAATGAAAAGTTTCAAATATATAGGATTTATCGTCTTTTCTTGTTGTGTTGACGGGTTGTGACTTACGGGCAGATAATGCGCGTGAAATTGTAAGAGTCCTTGATTTTTCTACGGACCCTAAAAAAGTACTAGAAATTAAATGTCATACTTGTAGGTACAGTTTTTTAAGATTTATCTCAAAATATATATAAAGAGACTTGTTTTTACTTCAAGATGATTGTTTACTAACCACTGTGATAACTTCAAGCCAGAATTCCCCCCCCCCCATCTTTATTAAAATTCACATTATTCGGTTTTATTTTATTATATTTTTATGTAAAATGTAGTAAGGATCTCTCGCAAAACATTTCATATTACCTTAGATATATGTACAAGAAATGTGTCGCCACTAAGTGTTGCCATGTTTAACAAATATTTTACGTTATCCGTATCTTGCTTGCCAAAACCGTGACTAATTTGTGAAAACTTTTAACGGTTATTATGAATCGATTAGACGATAACTGATGTTGCTTCCAGTATCATTGTAAAAGATTAACGAATGACCGTGTAAACTTGGTTTATGTTTTGTTTGTTGTTCATATCTTTAATTCACATCTCAAAAGAGTAGTTCAATTTATTAATTTTCTTTATCAACTAATTGATGCTAATCTTTAATGTACATTTTAATTTAGTCGTTCTTAAATATTTTTTAGTTTCTTTTTTCACCATTTTGTTTTAAATAATATTAATTTATTGTTTGTATTTTAATTAAGTTGTTAGTGTACTTTATTTTTTATTTGTATTGGATAAAGTAGTAGAAGGTTTGATGTTCTTATTTTCGACCCTTAATAAAGACTAATATAAAGACATTTATCTATCTATTTATCATCCATGTTGAGTCACAATTTTGTAAATCAATGATTTCTTTTTCTATCAGTAGAAATCAGCTACATGAGTTCAGCTTTTCTTGTCTATGAATAATTAGTAGAAGAAAAACGCAGTACGCAAAACAGCATTAGTTGATAGGGCTAGATGTGCCGAATCTTAACGTATGCTATCACGAATATATGATAATATTATTCATTTTATTGTGTGTTTGGTAATAATTAATGTTGATATTTTTCTTTGTGAACTAATTATTATTAGTTTTCATCTTTTTAAGTAGTGTAATTATATGATTTGTCGTTTTGTATGGGTTTAGAGACAGAGAAGACCAAATTGATGTAATTGTGCCCAAAGAATTGTTGTTAATGATTCCCTATCTGCCCTCCTAAATTTTTATAGATTTTGTTATTACTATTTTGTTTTGTAATACTTATATTGTTATTAAAATTAAAATTATCCCGTCAAGAAGCTTTTACGACTACAACAGTAATAAGAGACTCTTCGTGACAAGCAGTTACTCCGAAGGCGTATTTATGACTTTCCTTGAAGTTTACGAAATAATGATAGAAGGAGAAATATAACCGTCTAATTTATTTATTATATAATAATAAGAAGTATCGATCAACTAGTTTTAAAAGAAATTGAAAAAAATATAATAATTTGTGGGGTAAGCGAGACCTTGATGTGCAATATGCTATTTGTTTTACGGAAGAGATCAGTTTTAAAATTCAGTTAGAAAAGTACGTAATCCTAAATCAAAATAGATAATTTAATATTTTAAAAATTAACTTTATACTTATAGATGGGAGTTTACACACTGTTTGTTCCTTTAAAATCGTTCTAAAAAATAAAACTACCTTGATGTTGTATAACAGGTACGAATGTTATGTGCTAGCAGGGAAATTAATAACAGTTATAAACGAGGTTATTTGTACACTATGTCACGAAATTGGTTATTATTTGTTGAACGCGCGCGGCGAGTCGGCACAATAATTGTGTGTTGGGAGGTAAAGGCCATAGCATAACGTTGCATGATTCGGTTCACGGTCATACCACCGTTAAAGTGCATATTTTAATATTTTTTTCACTTTGTTATTAACCTAGTTTTTAACTCAATAATTTTCCTAGAATGTTATGATAGAGGAGACTTTCTAGGTGAAACGGCTTCAATGTCGTACAAAGTCATTCATCACTCATGTCTATTTAGAATAATAACCTTTACAGAAGTGTTCTTTCAGGTTAAACTCCGTACAGTTTTCTTTAGTTAAGATTACAATAGCTTTTGACTGGTTCATTCTAACACTATAATTAAAAACAAGATGTTAAGACAGCTCTACTCTTAAACTTTCCTTTCATCAAAATGACTTCTTTCCAGTGCCCTAAATTTGTACAAAGCTCCAAATGAATATTAATCACGTAGTTAAACAAATACCAGTTACATACTGGAAAATGTATCACGGTTTCTCCATTCAAAGATTGAAGCATGAAAAATAATTTAAAAAATGATGACGTTGAAATTATAAAGAGTGTTCTCTATTATGGTTTTGGATTTTGTTTGTTTTTTTAGATATAAGAAGAGAGATGATATTTTCTCCCCCTCGTGAACACGTAAGTTTAATATCCTTGAGCGTGTGTTAAATTTTTTATGTTTTCCTAAACATTTCTGTAAAAATTAATAAGTTTGGACGCACGGCATTTTAGGTTGTATAAATTTTATTTAACCACCTCCAAAAAATATGTTGTACTTTCCGAGTTTTAAATTACAGTACGTACATTTGTAAAATATATCTAAACATGACCTGATTATCAAGTGATAAAAAAAAATCGACGATTTACTCACGTTGGTCCATTTTTCAGTCTCCCTAAATATAACACGTTTACACTCTTTTTGTGTTTTAAAACAGTATGATACGACAAAATAACGAATACAAAAGTTTATAATTATTCACCAAACTAGGTTTTCTTTCCCTATCTTGTGTACCGGGTAGGTAGTTAAAAAGTCCCCCACATTTTAATATAATTTTCATATATCGATTTAAGACCCAATAAAGTATCTGTTATTTCGTACTAAGTTTTACGATATATAACATTTTTACCCGCCATCTTAGATCTGAGTCATTTATAAAATGGCAATGTAGTCATGATAAACACTATTTTTCAAAACTAAAGTTTTTATATATCTGCCTCCGATCTTCAACTGGTTGAAATTTGATTTATTTTATACTGCTAAAGGTACATTAAATTTTAAAAGTTGTTTGTGACAGATAAGTCTACTCGCTTCGCTCGGACCCCTCGGACTTTCGCCCCCCAGTGGTTTTTGACAAACCGGGGAGAGAGGGTGGGGTTTGACATTGTATCAATTTTTTAGATCAAAACTTAATAATTTCCACATATTACTTCAATTTTGATAATCTTATAGGACATCGAGAATCATGAAATTTGGCAGGCCTACTGGCGCATCCAACTTCCATAAGCGTGCCAATTTTAATGATTTCTAGCTATCCTATAAATGTGTCAAACTATTAAATAATTTGTGAAAACTTACAAAATCGATATATCTAGCTTTATCTAAGGTATAGCCGATGGAGATAAGAAACAAACTGGTAGCTTATATTTCGCCAAATCAGTAGCCGCTTGTGGAATCGGTTTTTTGATAGGTTTAGTTTAGCCATAATTGACCTTAAAGTTGCGTCCGCTTTTTGAATTGATTTTGGAGTTAAACATTTAAAGTTTTAACTCTTTGCAATTTTCCCATCGGTTACAGACTAAAAACTATATAACCTTGACAAATTTCAAGTGTCTAGCAGCTCATCTAGAAGCAGGTTAGAATTTGTATTAACTTAGTGAGTCGCACAAGGGTGTTGTTATTTATAAGTTATATATTTATAGTATTATTTTTTCGATTATAAAATGTATAAACTTTTAAAAATTATGTAACGTTATAGTTTAATGTTTTTATTAAAAAATAAGTTGCAAATAGAATTTAATGAACATAAATAGCTTACCGATGTTTATTTGATTGTGAGATGAGGGAACACATCTACTCCTTTCAATTTTTTTAAGTAATTGGATTTGTGTATAACGTTTAATAACGTCAGGTAACTTATCTGTTGCTACACAGCTCTATTGCTCACTTTACCAATGGATGTCCTCTGCTTACTTTGGTGTTTGGCAATGAAATCCATATTCTTCTAACGTCAAGTATAAACAAAAAGGATAGTAAATGTCAAAATTAATTATACCAATAACATCTAATCCTGTCCTCATGAATGCTTCTGAACTAAATAAAGACAAGGATGGAGAGTATAAAATTACGGTTTTATTTTTACTGGAATTACACCTTTATAATGGTAGTTAGATAAGTAAGACTGCATTAATCTAAAGCACATAATACAGGCTATTTGCAAACCTTGGAAAGTGCAAGTGTTAGAGACCGCTGCAGCTTGGCGTGTATTGAAAGAGAATGTATTCCAGCAAAGTGTGTTAACTGCGAACTCATCTTCAACTGTTGCATCACTCCCCCGCAATTACACTCCAGTCCATTCTAAACATCTTTAATTATGTATTCCCTTTATTAGTGTTTATTATTAAGTCATTTAAATATTGCAAAATATACCCAGTCTATCGTACTATTCTGAGACCACACAAAATACAGTTCTATAGATATTTTTATCCAATCATTACCAAATTTAGTTGGAACAATATTTTCCTTGCACTAATTTGGTAGCTAGAGATATTACAAAATCGAAAGTTTTGTTTTTAGCTAATTTACCATCAGTATACGATTTTTGCTCTAGTGGCTGCGCTTTTTGGTATAAACGTGTTTCTTTTACAATAAACTAAATTAGTTTGTTAGATGAAATAAATAAGAATTATAATCGATTGATTAACGTGGTGTTTTTGACAGTTTTTTACAAAGATTTACTTTGACTCAGACAAGCTTTTTGGCTGAAAGTTAGAAAATTAGATGTTGATATTTTAGTCGATTTTATGTCAATCTTTCAAATATTTAACCGATATTTTCTGTATAAGAATATTTCTTGAACATTTATAATTAATTTCAAATAAAGGAGAATAGAAGCAGGTTTTGCTTTTAGAAAATTCTTTATATTCACTGGATGTTTAGGAAAATTCTATTTAAAAATAGTTTTCCGTTGAGAAACATAAAAAATTAACTGTACTTAACAACAGCGTGTACATAAGTAAGGACTTTCTAAAAGTGCTTCCTTTTAAACGATCGATTCAAATTATATAAAAATAACTTCTCTATTTTTATGACGCACTTTACTTCTGTGGGACTTAGGAATAAGAGGAATACTTTAAAAAAATCTCTTCAAATTCAAAGGTGAATCACCATTTCCTTGAAAAGGTCATATTTTGATAAAATTGTATGTATGCATGTAATCGAATAATCCTTGCTAAAAATGTTTCTATTATTTCGTCTACTAACTTTAATTTGACTCAACTAAAATGACTGTGTTAAGTCAAGTTACTTCTTTACAGTTGGTTGATAGCAAACCACCTCTTTTGGGCAAACGAAGATCTTTCCCTGTTTACTTGAGGGAAACTTAACTGAAAATATTTTCAATGAAACATGACAACTTTGATGACACCCTTGATAATTTCTCATAAATCGGAAATAAAATAATCAGATCCCCTTCTCTGCTGGTTTGTTTCCGATCTTATTTTATAAAATTTTGTAACCTGTACAGAATTAATATTTGGTCTACGTTAGTTGGATTATTTTTAATAAATTTGCTATTGTTTATTAACAAATCTATTCCTTCAAAAAGAAAAGACGTTAACAAATATTCAAACAGTCATGTTTTATTGTGTGAGCTTCTCATCTTTTGTTTTCTGTATATTTCTACCTCATTAGGATATATATATCCTACTAAATCCCTTTAATTTATGACATTGTAAAAATATTTTATGATTTAGGGAAGATAATTGTATTTATTGTCTATAATAAATAAATCGCACAATAATATTTACAGAAGCATATTCACACCATTGTTAAATGCTTTAAGAATTGCACCATACTTACTCCAGTCATTTATATCTGACCATAATCAGTCTTTTAGTGATAATAAAGTGAGATTCGGCTCAATCTGGCGTTAAACTAACTGGAAATACTTCTAAAACATTGTACAAATAGTTTCACGCACCTCCCCCCCCCCCAAATACCACCAAAGAATACTATTAATCACAAAAAAATGTCATCGCAGTAGTTGTCAGTCAAAAAGTATAAATTAACTATGAACTTAATTAAGTAGGCAATATTTAAAAAAAAATAATAATAATAAATTGAAATAATAATTATTAAAAAAAAAATTTAATAACTTTTTCCAATTATTTTTTATACGTAATGTTTTTGACTTGCAACCAAATCTTCACGTTTCAGCAACATTTGAGTAAAATTTGTATTACCGATATTGTATCTCTTTCATAACAGCTCTGACTGATAGTGACCAATATGTTTGGAGCAACGTTTTAGAAAAATTTAGTCAAAATCGCTACAGCCTATTTTGAGATAATCGAAATTTTTCGTCTTTGTCTTATGACAAGTTCAACCAAATTTGAGTTATCGGTAGTCCCAAGATATGGCTAAAATTTCCACATACCAAATTTGATTAAAATCTATTCACTTGTTTCAGCTGTGAGCACTGCACCGATGTTGACGTACATCATTCCCAAAACTATATTTTTACACTCAAACCAATCTTACGCGATGAAATCGATACCAATATTTTGACCTATCACATAACATCCTCTATACTAGGTATTTGTAAGATTCTATTATATATTTAAGGTGCAAAATAGTTGGACTTTTATCAACTAATTATAATTCTATGAGACAGTTTGGAACTGCACAATCTCATTAATGTGCACAGATTTTCCTCGTAAAAATTGAAATAGCAATTTTATCATTTTAACGATTATAGTTCTCGTTAAACAAATTTGTTCTATTTTTCTTTGTAGGTTTTTAAAATTTTTTAATTCTCCCCATATTTTGAAGGTAAAAATTCTTGGCATACTCAAATAAATTGGAAATTAAAGTATCAATATTAGCGAAAAGATAAAAAAACCTAATTATCGTGTGATTCATTGGCCCTCTAAGATATTATCTGTGTTCGAATTGTATTTGCAGTCTGATATTTGTGAACTGAGAAACATACAAGAAGTAGTTGGAGTTATTGGAGACAGGATTTTTTGTTTTTGTTTAACGTCCAAACTTTTAAGCTCTTAAACCAATATAACCGAGCTATAAGATAAAGAGTTAATAGCGGCTCTAAATAAATCAAAGGGCCCTCACTGCTGCAAACACGCCTCACACTATCTATACGAGGGAAATTAATATTCAGTAGCAATGGAGTTTCAGTTTGTTTTGCTATATTTTGTGCCATGACTAAGCTTGCATGCGTTTGAATTGGTTTCAGATACATGTAAGATCTTGATAATTAAATTAAAAGTCTTTGTGGAAAGTTAATGGATTCCTCTACAAATTTATTGATAGTATAAATTACACAGTTCTTTGGTTATTCCAGATGCAGTTAATGCGAGACATATTTTTCTTTTTACGCTTATGAATTTACACCAACACTATTAATCTTTTACTTGTATCAAAATAATACCAAATAATTCTGTAAAAAAATATAATAAACATTTATGTCTTTTAATATTGTTAATTACTATAAAAAGGAAAAAAAATCCAGCTCTCAGTCAGCGCAGGAGGTTTTCCAAAGCCTCCTTCATTGCTAATTTGGTGGAAACCTTATTATTTAATATATTTGTCAACCCTTCGGCTGTTAGTATTCGTAAATATCATGTAGGTTATGATTGGGCACTGTGACAGCTAGTATTCAGTTAGGAACGTATATATATACAAGGTATACGATTTTAAACGGCTTGTTATCTTTTTTACCGGCTGTTCAAATTTAGCGTAACAAAGCGCGTACGTGTATAAATTGTATTTAATTCGATATCGGTTGCTTATGTTATACGTTACCGTGATATTTGGTAACTTGGTCTATTGTTATACTTCACACCTGATCTATTGTACTTTTACGTACGTCCGACTGTTAAGCCCATTAATACCGTTTAAAATTACTTTGATATACAAATTTCGTAGTGAACTGGAATCGTATCTGTAAAGTCAAGTTTGAGGAACCCGATGAGTTACAGTTTTACTTTCTCACATGTACGTAGTATATAGAAACTATGTAATGGAATGATTTATGTCTGTCGTATGTGAATTTCTCTACAATCCAAACTGAAATCAAATAAGATATGTGCACATATTTTGGAAATATCTCGGGATTTTTTTATCATTTTTTCTTTTTTATAACTCAAAATCGGCCGCGGAGCTGTAATAAAAGACTAATTTCTCAAAATGTGCTCTACAAAAATTTTTCAAATAACTGTAATGATCTACACTTGTGGAAACTTCAACAACCAAATTAATGAAAACACAGTTTTCCACAAAAAACAATTTATTTGTACAATACTATCACAAGACAACGTTTCAGTGACTAAGTCATCATCTTCAGTTGCTACATGCCACAAACCCTACAAACACACTCCGCTGTCAGTTTTGCACAAATAAAGTAGTTTGTGTCATGTGGAAAATTGTTTTTTCACCCATTTGATTAATTTCGTTCCAAAATCAGGTGAAATGTGAATAGTGAATAGCCTGAACTCGTGTCCAAAATTAGAAATTAAAAAATTTGACTGTTCATGATTAATGGAGAAGAAACATTGTCTGCCGTAATTTAAAATTTAAATGTATTTGTCCTTTTATTTTCCCTTGATTTAAAAAAATAATAATAAAAATCCAATGTTTAGCCTTAATTTGTCCTTTTAAATAATAAGTAACTAACCAAAATATTTAAAAAATGAAAAGAAAAAAAAAACACGATGTCTTTCATTAATGACTGCAATTTTGGATTTTAGAAATCTGAAATTACATTCAAAGAATGTGGTATCTCGTTTTTAATAAATATAGTTTTGTTCAATACCAATAAAACAGAGAAATGAATAGGTTTGTTAGGTTTATGCACTTATTGCACTTATTGTATCAGCCAACTTGGATTTTACAATTTTCCATTTATATCGATGTCAAAAAAAAGTCTATCCACAAAATACTTTTAGGAAGATCGAAAAAGTTGTTGTTTTTACAATAAGTGCAACAATTTTGTATCAGCCATCTGAATTTTTAAAATTTTGACACCATATTCAACCGAAAACTCCTTCAAGAAATCTAAATACCTCATTTTACAAATTGGATCTATTTTTTTTTAAATATTCATTTTCTTTTGTATTTTCTGAGAAAGGAAGAGCACAACTTCTCATTGTTTTAATTTTGATGTACGTTCCGAGACGAAGAGATTTAAAAAAACTTCGAAATCAGTTAACATGCACCGAATTCCCAGCATTTTTGCTCTAATTTTACTCGGCTATGTATTAAAAATTCTTGAATGACGCCCCCGTCGTGTTTTCTTTGCCCTGCATCTCGAATGTCTGAACTTACATTCATAAATAGTTAAATATTTGTGTTCTTTAGGTCTTCAATCAAGAGATGTTAAATCTTATCTATTGAACTATGATGAAAACAACGAGTACCGGGAAACTTTCTGCAGTGTTTGCTCCATCTATGGAATTTTATTTGAATTTTTACTGACAAATGGCAGGCCCAAAATTATTAAATTTCACTTTTAATTTGTATTATTTTATATTTAGGATTTTGTTCTTTTCTTTTTAAAATTGGAGAAAAATATTTTCTTATACTTCCGGCGTAAAAGTTATAAAAAGTATAAAATATAAACTAAAACTATGTGACATACCTATCCACTAAAATGGTATAACGTCCTCAGTAATTTACCTGCAACAAATTAAACAATTTTAGTTAACATAAGTATATTTTTCGAATTTAAGTAATATCAATAAGCTCATAATTTTAATAAAATATTTACTCAAGTTTTATCATTAGAGAATGATATATCTAGTTTGAACTGAAACCTAATTTATACTAATAACTATGTGACTTCACACATAGGTAATAAAGTCAAATTATTGTATAGACAAAAATTTATATTTTTATGGACAAGTATTTTTAGGCCTTCATAATAAAAATAAATGTCTTTTAGGCCTTATTTAATAAATGTCTTCAAATTTGAGTTTACTTGTTACAAGACAAATCTTTAAAACTTCACCATCAGTGAATGATTAGCTTAATGATATGTTTAGCTTAATTGCTGTCCCAAAAACTCAAATTAAAAAGGTATTAGACCTTATTAAAAATAATAACCAAATAGCAAAAGTCTTAAGCTTCACCATTAAAAGAGAATATTTCAAATTCGACTGTGAGGATTTCGAGAAACATGTGTGAAATATGAAAGTTAATACGAAATCATGTGTAACAATATTACGATCCGTGAATAACTGTCAAAATTATGATTAACATTTTTGTAGAGTAACATTGTTAATAATAAAAATAAATATTACAGCATTTTTTTCAGGAATATCACAATATTACAAGTTGATTATAAATGTGTTTGAACTTGTCTACTTATCAGTTTATTCAATATTGTGGAACAGTTCGGTTTTACTTAAATTATAAATTTTCTTATCCAGACTTTTAAAAGTACTGTATTAAGAGATCTTAATATTAGGAGATTTATATTGCCTTTTCATTTTTTTTTTTTTGTCCAAGAGCCACAAAACAAGACTTAACGTTTTAGAAAGCACTGACTGATATTATTTTATATGGAAGTGAGTAATGATTAGTTTGAATGACCGATAATGGGAAATTACAGGCAACGGATATGTGCTTTCTTAAGGGAGTTCAACAATTCAAAGAATGGAATAAATAGGAAAATAAATGGTTTTAGATAATTTTAAAAACGCAAAAAAGATAAAGTATAAAATTGTAGAGACCATCTAAAATAATTAGTAAAGATAATAGCAGCTCCTATAAATAATATTATTAAGTATAATTCTAAAGGCAGTAAAAATGATGAAGGCCCAAGATGTTAATAGTTTTAATTTGAATACGAAACCAGCATAAATGTCAAATCCTTATTGTAAAGAAAAAGAAATTTATCTGTCTATCTTTACACAAAAGATCCGGTTACGTAAATCACCTGTCATTGTGATAAACTTTAACGTCCAAAAAAAAACTTGTTGTTTGAGTAGTAAATAAATGTTTATTTTTGAATGCCATTTCCTATTACTGTAAATCCGCAACTATTAAATACCTAGAATTGTATTGTTGTTTAGTCAAAAAGAATGTTTGACATTTGAATTGTCGGAAATTATTTCTTTGATCCAAATGTTCTTAACAAAGTCTACATTCAAAATTGGACTTCTGGCCTTCATGAGGTGTCAACCTTGAGGAGATTCCTGAGAGAGTTCCTTCTTAGTTGACGACAAGTTCTCAAATTGTTATTTTTGTACAATTGTCATGATTCATTCATTTAGTTTTTCTAAAATGTCGTTACTTGGTTTGTCCTTTATTTTACAATAATATACATTTTTGTCTAAAATTCACAAGACGAGATTTTTTTTTTTTTGTATTTTCACTTAGTTCTCGTCTTGTGAATTTTAGACATAAATTCGTTTGATAAATTTAATCTTCCGGAATTGTAATTCAAGAATTAAGTAAAAGTGAAAAAACCGAGTAAACCAGATTTAATATTTTATGTTTATACAATAATTCAGTACATTAATGAACCAAATTGATTTATAATAGATTTTTTTTGTATAAAAGGATAAAAGTAAGTGTTTATGAGATAAGTGAAAGTAGAGAATTTGTAACCCTTTCTTAGAATTGCAAATTTTTCACTTTTGCAAACCCAAATTTTAAAATTGGAGTTCTTAGTGCATAGCTCCAGCATATTATCAGAAATAAATTGTATTGGTAACGTGTTTACCAACTGATTCATTTTAAATATATATATATATATATATATATATATATATATATATATATACACATACAACAGTGAACCATAAGTAGTGAAAAATATGATATGAAAATTGTGTAAACTGTATACAAACTGGTCAAGCAGTTTGGACTTTAGTGATCATAATTACTGCCTCCGCCAATTATTTGTGGATTTAGGTTTAAATAATTCTGAAAGTTTTAGTTTTTATATTCAAATTTTGTAATGCCGTCTACAAAACATAAGTTACTAGCACTTTGAATACTTAAAAATTATTTCCATATTTGTGTGTAGAGACTTAGAAATACCAAGTTTCATCAAATAGACAAAAACAGATTTTGATTTTTTGTAATATTCTTGTTTTTCCAAGTGTTTCGTTATCGGAGAAAAGTAATTACGTCATTACCGAAATGTTTTAAGGAGCTTTGTTGTGTTTAAGAAATAAAAATAAAAAACAAATCCTCATATTGCACATAAATCAGTATTGTCATTTATTTTGTTTTATTATTTCTATTTATTTCATTTATTACCTTCATTTTACCGGAAAAAAAGTAACTAACTGTCATTCAAATAGAACAATACACATAATTGGTTTTATTAACTTACTTTGAAGAATCCAAAATTATTACAAAAAATATGTTCAGCTAAAATCTCATGTCGTGCAAATGTATACACTTCGAAATAAAGTGTAAACTGCAAAGTCAGCATCTTTAGAATCAAGTTTTAAACACTTCCAAATAAAGTGTAAACTGCAAAGTCAGCATCTTTAGAATCAAGTTTTAAACACTTCCAAATAAAGTGTAAACTGCAAAGTCAACATCTTTAGAATCAAGTTTTTAACACTTCCAAATAAAGTGTAAATTGCAAAGTCAGCATCTTTAGAATCAAGTTTTAAACACTTCCAAATAAAGTGTAAACTGCAAAGTCAACATCTTTAGAATCAAGTTTTAAACACTTCCAAATAAAGTGTAAACTGCAAAGTCAACATCTTTAGAATCAAGTTTTTAAAACTTCCATATAAAGTGTAAACTGCAAAGTCAACATCTTTAGAATCAAGTTTTAAACACTTCCAAATAAAGTGTAAACTGTAAAGTCAACATCTTTAGAATCAAGTTTTTAAAACTTCCATATAAAGTGTAAACTGCAAAGTCAACATCTTTAGAATCAAGTTTTAAACACTTCCAAATAAAGTGTAAACTGTAAAGTCAACATCTTTAGAATCAAGTTTTTAAAACTTCCATATAAAGTGTAAACTGCAAAGTCAGCATCTTTAGAATCAAGTTTTAAACACTTCCAAATAAAGTGTAAACTGTAAAGTCAACATCTTTAGAATCAAGTTTTAAACACTTCCAAACAAAGTGTAAACTGCAAAGTCAGCATCTTTAGAATCAAGTTTTAAACACCCTAGATGAACCAAAATGGTTTAGTTTTGTAAATGTCTGCCTCACACTTACTGTACACATGTCAATATTCAACAAAATTATAGGCAACATTGTTTTATATATGCCAATTAAGACTATATTCCAAAAAAAACTGTATTTTTGTTTTCGTGAAAGTTTGTGAGCTGAAGGTGTGATGGAGGATCAGTGTGTATAATAAGATCATTTCAGATGTATTCGATCTCTAATACTTTTTACTTATACTTTTGAATAATGATTTAGCTGTGGAACAATACCTAAGATATTAAACAGTTATTTCCTTTCAGTGTTCAACAACGTTCGAGGTTATGAACGCCCTTCCTTGGTGAGCGAAGGAAACAAAAGCTGAAAGTTATTTTGCATTTAAAAAAAGTAAAGCATTGTTAATGCGCAAAGTGAGTGTTGACATGAACTATGCAAATTATACTATGAACGTGTCATCTACTGCAGTTAGAAAGTCTATCTCTCGCCTATCATTAATCATCTTGGTAAACAAAACAAACACATGTTCTCTCTTATAAAAACATAAGAAACCCAAGAGAATAATAATCGGTTTCCCAGACGTGATAGGAAGTGAATAAATCTTTTTTGTGGATCCGTGCATTCAATTTTAAAATTATGGAGTTCATCCAACCCTCTCCAATTGAGAAGGATCAACTTCCATCTTTAAAATACAAATTGTTATGTTAAACACATAATTTAGGTCCTCTTTTATTTTCTCACATATACCTAAAAAATCCAAGTCGAGTTCTTTACGGATATATCACCAAAGAAATATTATATTTCATCACTAAGACCAATAGTGAAGCTTTTTGATATAAGCTCAAGTTTAACTTGAAAATGAGTGAGGATCGAAAAGCTTCTTTTGGTCCAAGTGATGAACAATATTTTTCGTTATACTGCAAATAATATAAGAAAAATATTTCACAAAAACTAAAATGTTTTAATCTATTTACCTTCAAATCGATGGTAACAGCTGTTTTAACTGTTATTTACAATGGAGAGTATCGGTTGTTTTTTTATAGATGCTTTACAATCGTTAATTAATTCGTATAAACGAAGTAACAGCTGATGACCTCGATCTTAGCTGATGTTTTTAGGCCCTAAGACTAAAAAGAACAACTTTAGCATCTCGATGTATGTATTGAAAACACCTATTTTGAAGTAGTATGACGAAAAAGAAGTTTTTGGAATGAAACCGATCAGCCCAAACGCATGGACAAATTTGTGGTATTTAGACATATTTTTTCCGGAATTTTTTTTTATATAACTCACAATTTTGGAGTAGGTACTATATAAAAAAATAAATAAAATGAAGATTGTCTAAAAATTGGCCCTAACGATTGTATACAAATTTTTCTCAAGAGTGACTTCTACGGAACCAAACAATCATTATTGGTTTTGGTATCTCTCTCAAAAATGCCGGTTTTTAAGTTATCGGTATAAAACAAAAATAATGGTCATTGAACTATTCTAAAAGACGTAATTACTCAAAATCGGGTTTACCGATTACAATCAGTTAAATTTTATAAAGAAGATGTTTAAAGTAATACTTTAAACTTGACTGCGTCATTAATCACATACGATTTAGGCTGAGGACATGTTTATAGCTCAAACGAAACCGAGTTTAGGTCCTATATAAATAAATATTTTTTTCAAAGAACTTATGAAGAAGGCATGTTTATGATACATCAAGTTTAGACCCTTATTTAAATCTATATTTTTTCAAAGACGGCGTCCATGGTTCATTTTCACTTTTTGATTGAAAATTACGAACTGACATTTTTATTGACGATTAAACTTTGGTGGGTTTTTATTTAGTTCTGGGAGTGAGTGAGAGTGTGTGTACAGTGTTTTATATAGTTTAGTATGATGTTTTGGGTTGATTTTATTATTGTTTCAAAGCTTTGAGTTACGTAGTTTGTATTGGTTCTCGATTTAACCGATGGTAAAGATTTAAATCAAATTTATTACTTTTAAAATTCAGGCAATTTTAATTCAAAATTCACGAAACACCTCCGAAAATTAAATAGGTAATAATATAAAAAAAGGGGAAAAATATAAAGAGGAATTCCAGCTACTTTTGAAACGTACGAAAAAAAAATCTATTAAATTTTTTTAAATATGGATATATTTTGTAAATGATAAAACATTTTTGTGTTCCGTTTGAGGAAAAAAGTTGTTCTAAATGATGTGTCATATGACCCCTTTCATTAGACATTTTTGAATTGACCTCCTCCCTCCCTTAATTGGATAGAGGGGGTGAACTCGAAAATCGTAAATGTCTCAAAATTTGGTGTTTTGGGGTTCTATATAATGAAAGGTCATTTATGTATAAAAACTATCAGGGATAAACTTTTGTATAAAGTAGCGAAGGGACTTTAAATATACCCAAGTATAAGAAAGGCAAGGGGAAAAAATTTCAAAAGGACGTCATTTTGAAATTTTTTGGTAAAATGAAGTTGCTGTTCTACACACATAGGTATAATTGGTAATCGTTTTGTAGTATCGGGTTACACTCTCTAATATTTTGTACCTCGTTGATTGCGTTCCCCCGGAGGTGATGATATTAATAATTTAGAACATGACAAATTATTTTGTTATTCTTATAATTGCAATGAGTTTGAAATATTTCTTACAATTTGTTACATAAAAGTTGGATAGATATATTTATACTCAGTATGACCTTGTGTATTACGATTACATTATACACCAGATAAAGTTCCGGGACCCAAAGTCTATAATAAAAACAAGTACTAGTTGCCAAGAAAAACTAGCAAGGTTAAGTTTTACTCTCCTTTAGATGGAAAGTATTGATTATCTAGTAAACCTTACACGACTTTTCCTTTCAAAACAAAGACAAACATTACTTACTCACCCATCCTCAGAACTAATTCTAATTGTCTCAAACAATGTCATTTCGGTAGTTGTCAATATAAAAGTGAAAATGAACCATGAACTCCGTCTTTTAATTAAGGGCCTAAACTTGTTATTCTTGTCCAATAAACCCGCCCTCAGCGTAAATTTGTTTGATTAAAATCGAGCTTTCAATGAAGGTTCATGTTTTTATTTTACCTGAACAGTATTATTTTTTATTTGAACATGTATTTGGATCATTAGTTTGTAATCTGTAAAGCCGATTTTGAGAAATTACGTATTTTATAATAGATTCATTTCAATTTACTGTTTTAATTACTGATAACTCAGAGTCGAGTTTTTTTAGTAACAGCTACCCTTAATTAGGAGTTATCCAATAAATGGGGGCGGGAAACAGAGATACGGCCAAACTATGTCCATTAATTAGATTAAAATCGGTCCACAAGTTTGGAATGTAAAGCACTTACGACAAACGACAGATATCGTTCCAAAAATTACATTATTGGACTCAGGACCTCAAAATTGTTTATCCTCAAAAACTCGATATCGATATTTTGATTCGTCAAATAAAATTCTTTATACTACGACATGTGAGAAAGTACAAATTAAAAGAGTTTATTTTGGTTGTTTTAAAGTTCAATCAGATATGAAAAATTTGTTTTGTATAATATAAAGTTTTGTTGAAGCCTTAAACTTTATGTCAAATCTTACTTTCCACACCTCATGATCGATAATTACAAAGGTTTATATACAGTCGCTTAGCAACCAATTGTTGATATATATAATATATACTTTCTCTTATAGCAGACAAATACAAAAAACTGATTATGCCATTAACTCAGTGCGAAAAACTATTTTTAATTGTATGTCACTCGACCATGTTACCATTAAACAAAACTTCGACTCAAATGCAAGAAGGCGGCTACAAAGTGTATACATCATAAAACTTAATATGAGGGATCAGGTATGAACTTCATTTGGTCCGAATAGATGATGAAAATTATAAAAAAAATACGGAAAATGCACTTTTTAGCAACCCGTATTTTACTATACCACTATAAACCACTATTTTAATATATCACTATTAAAACCAGTGTTAGGTGTAATTTCGAGGGGGGAAAATTAGTTGGATGGAATGTTAAGTATCAATAAACTTTATAAAATCACATAAAAATAGCGAAAATAAAATTGTTTTCAATTCTTAAATAATTGTAACCAAGATGCCTAAAATAATAAAAAGGAGGAAAAAAGTCAACTTAAGAAAAAAGAAAGGGAAAAAAAATGAAAACATTACTCTATTAATAATTAATTGACAACAGTAAATACGTTTTGAAACCAAAAGTTAAAAACAATTTTATTATAGACATTTATTTTCATCATTTGCCATTTTGAAGCTTTCTGAGCCCAGATATTCTTCCGAATTGTGACTATTTGGAAAAATAAATCAACTAAAGCAACAACTGAAGGTCGAGTTTTCGTGTATATATGGAGCGAGAATAGAAACGCCTTTCGAAATAAGAACCAGACTTTACTAGAGTGGAACCGAAACGTAGCGTATTACGTCATGACTGTATCAATTGAAAATGTAATGGTAGAAACTTTTTTTTCAATAAAACGTTTATTAAATAATTTGTGTACGGTATATCATCTACTTATGCTTTTTTTATTATAAAGAGTAGTTTCATCTAACCTTTGTTAAGTATAATTTTCAACTAATAAAATTGTTATAAGAAACAGTTTCGTTTCAAACAATCACAATACGTGCCTGTCGGTGAAGTGGCTTGAAACCATCTGGCATGTACGAGGATAATGGTGAACACAAATTGATGGTTGCCATAATTTAGACGGTTCACAAAGCTGTCGTTAATAACAGCTAAATTTGCGCAGCTTTGTCTTTTAGACCAATAGTTATGTCAAACGAGACCGGAGAAAGTCTGTCATTACGGAGCTAGTATATCATATCATATACACGCGGCGACATGCTTTCCCATATCACTCAATCTCCGATACGTAGCCTACTTATTATACTTTATGTTTTAGGCTTTTTTAAATAAAATAAAATGGTCGTAAACTCAATGTTCGAGTGTCACGATCACTGCCACTTTTCCCTCTGTTGCTTGTCATCGTTCATATTTACAACACTTTCATATATGCATATAAACATAAGTAATTCAATTAATGCATTCACGACCAAGCGTGTAATGTATCATTAGTTTGTTTATTAGGTCTCTAGTTTTAAATAACTAAGGAACACTTTTTCGACTACTTACACACTCCAAAAAAGAAAATAAGTGTCCATATAATCTAATGATTTCCCCTTCTATACAAACTCTGCACTTAAACTGCCCTGAAAGGAATGCATTCTGACTCAAGATAAGCTCCTCAATACCGGGGCTACGATGCTTATTTCTAGGACCACATCGTTGTAGATGCTCCAGTCAGTAAATAAGATGACTGCACATGAACCAGTCCTACGGCTGCAGAAAAACTAACTGGCCACAAGGCTTCCAAGTTTATACATCCATCAGGAGTTTACAACCATATTACTGCAATCACCTGCAAACCTCTTACGTGGATTCGACATACTTTGGATGAATACTCCACACGTGAGGGACAGCCCACTCCTAGTGGATATTGGAACCGAGGAAGACTCACTGGTTCTGCAGAATCTCTCGTCAGCACTGAGTCAAATGGTAGAAATACCCAGGGCGGCCTTTCGCTGGTAAGTATTTCATGATCTCCAGAAAATTGGGATAATTGAATGTCATTTGACCAAGTGTCTCTTTCATTTCACTATTTTTAATAAATATTTAATATTGAAATGTCTATGTGAATTGGAATATGAATATATTTATTAAGTATTAAACATTACAATTTTTATTTTTAATTAAAATTCGTGTTAACAGTATTTTTATTTCGGCGTTAACAGATTGTCTTTAATTAGTTACCTCTTGTAGGAATCCTACATAAAAACATGGCCAACGCCTGTTACACTCGTGAGAAATAATCCAAAATTGTTGCTCTGTTGTCAGACTTGCAATAACTCTGAATTAACTTGAAACTTTATCAGATTGATTCAAAAATCATCCAGCCTATTTAAGTTGTATTGTATTACACTAGTCATACAGCACTAGTTAAAAGTGTGTCAATAGGTGGAATTTCATATTCTGACAAGTTTTACTTAATTGATTCATAGGAAAGGAATAATCAATTGAATTTATTATAAGCGTTTCAATTACATAATATGTGTCAATTTCAATCAGTCACTTCGTCGCGGTTTTTCTTTATTGCAAACAAACAATGTATACTCAAAAATAGTTTCACACTCCTTAAACACCATAAATAGTTAAAGTTTTGAAATAATGAAATCTATAATGACGTTTTACAGTAAAGAGGATCGGCAACATAAAAAAACCGGCAACCTTGTTAAATGTCGATCTCATCAACCATGGGTTCGTGAGTTCGATGCAGTGTTAGGTTTCCTAAATGTGCATTTGACTAATGTGACAACTATCAGAACTACAATGACAAGGACAAGGTGACGGTATATGTAAAAAAAAATGTTAAAAGGTAAATTCTGGAAGATTGTGCAAGCTACGTCTTGAGTGCAGGATAAAGCTTCTAGAATGCGGTTAACCTCCCCCAGTCCTTCAACCAGTGTCTTCCTTGCTTGTCTCTTCATCCTCTGCTTTGATTTCTTACGTAACTAGACGTTAAACGAATGTAACCTCATCTGTTTTTTAACACGACCACTGTGTCATATGTCAAGAGCTTAATGGTTTTGTCTCGTTTTAATATCTTGGATAGTTATTGAATTTTTTAATAAAAGGATGCGTTGAACATCGAGGTCACGAGACTTGATCTTGTCTTGACATATACTTTGTCGTGTGTTTAGTTATTAATGATTAAAACAATAATAATAACCCTGTCCTGTGTATAGTTATAAGTGATTCGCCAAGGTTATTGTCAAAGTTTTCAATTATAAAATAAAGCAATAAAGCTTATACTTTCAAAATATTTTAATAATTTAAATGAGCTACAATTGTTTCGCCTTGCGGCATCCTCGGGCAACTTTGTTCTGTTGTTTTTTCTTCATTAATTGTTTCAGTGATTTATTATTACTTATATTATTATTATTTTTTTTTTAATAAACAGTAACGGATAGGGACATAATGAGTAATAAAACAGCTTCCTTGCTTGTTTTATATTATTATTATTTTTAAATAGAGTTACAGTATTAATTTTTGTTTACATATGAGAAAATAAATAATTACTAAAAAAAGGCTTTTCATAGCTAGACGTTATTTTTTCATCTATACGTGGAACATAATAATATGCACATATTAACAATCTAGGTGTCGTGTCTTGGAAAAAGGAGTGCATTAGATTCCATCCTCGATAATAGTTCTTTAATTTGGATTAGAAAACTTTATTTTTTATCTAACTTAAAAAATTTGTGAATGTCTAAAGTTTTGTAATTTAAAAATTTGCTTTTGCTTTAAGAATGTAAAGTTTATTCGAAGTTATTATCTACTAAATTATTTTTAGGATGTTATTTTTTATGATTACAAAACTTGCCCTATTTTCTTTCATATACTGGATAAATAAAACAGGAAATTATCACCTCCTAACTTTCCTTCACGCAAATTTATGAATTGCCATAGTAAAATTTCCTGAATGCTTTGAGGCGTGCCAATTGACTACCTTTAATGATACAATAATCTCTCACAAGCAAACTACAATAAAAATGTAAATGTCAGGGAAACTTCTCCATTCATGAGCCAGCAGCCGGTCATAACTTCTTTAAAAGTTTGTAAAGTATTCTGCATACAATGGAAGGGTGTTCAACCTTGTAAGTTCTCCTTAATGTTGAGAAATGTATTGCTATCGTAAAACTGTGGATATTTATCTACTGAGATTACCTACCGATAACACACATATCCCATTATCATAATGACTTATTGTTTAACAAATTTATGGAAATAATGATGTTGATCTATAATAGATACTAGTTCTTACTGTAACATGAACCAAATCCTGATTTGGTTTACTTGTTCTTATTCAGTTACCTCTGCTTCTTTGGACATAACCAGGGGTCATCTGATAATTAATTATCAAGGTTTCATAAAATTATACCACTGTTTGAATAATCAAATAGTTGGATATTATTTTTTTAGATTTAAACATTGGTAACTATTTAGACCAAATCCATACGGGTGTTCAGATGTATTGACTCTACAGAACAAACGGCTGGATCAACAAGTTGCATGCTTTGTTCACTAATAATTTTCTTGAGTGATCTCGTTTTTTAGCATATAGCCCGATCTATTAAATCCTCGAAAAAAGTAAAAGACGTGCAAAATGTTGGTCTACGTGCCTACTTTTTTCCAATAATAAAAAGGGGGGAAAATACTTGTTTTATATTGACTCTCTATTTCCATGACACTCATGAATATGTGGGACTAATCCTCTAGTATATTGAAAAATCTCGCCTTTTATTATTAATTATTCCTAGAAATTATTCAAACCACTTGGGCCAAGAATAAAATTTTGGATCACTACAAAATTTTTGAGTCACTTCTTAAAAATTTCGTGACTATAGCAATGTCAGTTGTTGACTAAAGAAGGTTTTAAATTTCGTTAGATACACCTAACCACCAGATAAACATCTGACTATAAGATAAATAAGACAAATTTTTTAGTCTTTCTATTATTTTTGTTTTTTCTCAACCGATTTTAATGGTAGTTTCATCATGGGTTTTAACGGGAGTCTCAATTCTTTATTAGTTTTTGTATAATATGACTCACTAAGCTTGCTTTGCCTGTAAGCAATTTTACAATTGACTCACATTTGCTTCGTTACAAAATTTCTTTCTTGTTCTTTCGATGATTCAAAGGACTCAACTATTAAATAGTATATTTCATCACTAGGACCAAAAGTGAAGCTTTTCAATACAAGAACAAGTTTAACGACCGAGGCCGGAAAATGAGCAAGAATCGAAAAGCGTCTTTTGTTCCAAGTGATGAACTATATTTTTCGTTATAATGCAAATAATATAAGAAAACAATTTCACAAAAACTAAAATGTATAACCTATTTACCTTCAAATCGATTGTAAAATCTGTTTTAACGGTTATTTACAATCAATAGTATCAGTTGTTTTTATAGATGCTTTACAATCGTTAATTAATTCCTATAAACGAAGTAACAGCTGATGACCTTGACCTCAGCTGATGTTTTTAGATCCTAGGACTAAAAAGAACAACTTTAGTATCTCAATCCATGTATTGAAAACAGCTGTTCAAGAAGCAGTATGACGAAAAATAAATTGTTTTCCTTATTTCGTTTAAAAAAAAAAATTGTTAGTTAAAAAAAAACTTCAAGAAACCAAAATATACATTTTTGTATTTCAAACCCGAGTTCATTTTTTTTAATGTTTGTTTAGTTCTCTGTTTTATTTTGTTTTTCTCAAATAACAACAGCAGAAACTAATATTTTCTTCTTCACTTTAGCAACCAGTTGTCACTGATACTGAATGGAGATTGCTTGTCCTCACAGCGTCTATCTTTACAAGAGAACATTTTAACTGAACTTGTTAGATAGAAAACTTTTCAAGTAGAAAGCTAATTATGTCCGGGATTGAATCGATTATCTACTTATCAAATTGTTCTATACGCAACTAACAATATCGTCTTGTTAAAGATATTCCGAGAGTGCGAGTGCATGTAAAATGCAATAAGTAAGTGAAGAGAAAGCATAGAGGTCGAGACAATGCAACACATATAATCACGTACAAAGCCAAACCAATTGGGTAACATAACGGATAGGTGGAGCGACCATGCTATTATAGTACGATCTACGACAAAACCATTAACGAAATGAAAAGTGTAATGAGAAAGTCATGAAAAGGAAAAGTTTTGCACGTGTAAGAGAGTGCGTAAACTGACACAGTTATACATCGTTCAAGGATATTTTAAGTCGTTTTATTTTTACTTTTCGTAATTCATACTATTTGAGGTTAAAACCTCTACTTTTAGTTCGTAATATATAACATAGCATTTGTTTATTTAAAACAATGTTTTGTAGCATTAATTGAAAAATAGATTGCAAATCTTTTAATTTTATATATTGTGTCATTTACCAGTCTTTTTTGTTCATAAACAGTAAAAAGTGATCTGTAGACTTGTTACTATTCTAAGCAAAACACACACACGATAATTCGACGTAAGATATGTTAGATTTGTTTTAAACGGGTTATAATATAATTTTCCTCAGTTGAAGTCCAAAAGGGCCCAAACAGAAAAAAACATTATTAAAATACCCCAATTAGGACTTTCAACAAAATTATCAAGTCGGTCAAAATGTGAAAATAAATTGTCATTTCATGTAGCACCGGTGGTACGGTCCCAAATTTTTAAATTCTTCCGTGATGAGTTGAATGATTTCTTGGTTAAATGAGTAAAGTATTGAAGTTAATGTGCTTAACCGTTGGAGATTACACATTGTAATGTCAAGTGATTTGTAAGAAGATTGTCCAATTTTTGTTCTAAATCTATGTTATTAAAACAGGTTTATTTATGTTTTCGTTTACGAAATTGTCATTTCTATAGTACAGAGAAAGATAACACCAATTTTGCTGATAAGACATTAAAAACTTTCTGTCTCTATTATTGTTTTTTATTTTATTGGATTTTCTTCAGAAGTAAAATATAAATATGTAATTAACGCTGTATCTCGAAATCTCTTTATCGATCATCACGATGCGTTGGTTGTAACGAAGGCGACTTTAACCAGTCAAGTGATCTGAATAACCAAACTTTAAAGTTCACTAAGGCCGTAGGAAATTATAAATCAACTTTCCTTTTAAAACTTAAACCATTTCAGCATAAGTTACCATGACAACCAATTTTACAAAAAATTAACAGCTGATTATTACAATAATCATAAAATCAAATTGAGGTTATGTTAGGTTTAATTTTTATTATATGTAATTTTTGTTGAGTCACAAATGAGCTAAATATCAAAGTTTAATGGATTACTCAAGTTGTCCAAGTGTTATTAAGTACTTTATTTTTTTAATGAAAACTAGTTCTTGAGGGATTTTATAATTTGTGTATAAATTGTTCATTTGGAATAATTTTAAATTAACCAAGGAACTTGCTTCGCTCCAGTCTACGTCACATCATGACTAATTTATTATAGAATGTTCCTTTTAATTTTAATGTTATTCCAGATTGTTATATGGGAGAGTTAAGTGGCTTTGTAGGAATCCTTGTGTAATTTTGCTACCGTCTAGAAATACATAATTTTGTTTTAGTGTTACAATTGTGTGCAAATAATCTATACTGTTTGTATTATGAAGAACACGTACTGGAAGGTATCTCAGTAGATACGTGCCGAGGTTTTCTTCCTTTATTGTTAATGCGATGCAGTTACTTGTTTGTTCACAATTTGTTGAGCCTTGGTATTCAAGTACAAGAGAGGTTATTGTAAGCTGGAGATCTCTACGTGTCTCCACTACTAAGATATGACATATATTGATTATGATGGTTTATTTTGTCCTTCACACCTTTCATCAGGTTTGTAATTAAATTTGCTAAAGAGTTTTAATTAAGTTACAGAAAAATTACTATTTTGAAAACATTAGGACGAGAGAACTGATTTCTGTGTGTTTTTCACTATCCTCTTCATTTCATGGTAAAAATGTTTTTGAGATTTATATGTTTTAAATATCCTAAAGACATACATCATGGTTTTATGGATTTGTTCTAATACCAATTGAAGGGGGAACATCTTCTTTTCTTAAATTTTGTGTTTGATGTAGCGCACTACCATAATGTGCTGTTCAATTAATACACAAAGGTGCATAGTATGAGAAAACTCTTTCTACTCTTACCTACTTTCGGATTCTTGCTTAATCTATAGTAGGCCTACATTACAAAACATACAAAATTAAAGAGAATAAAGAAGTCGCTTTGGTGAGAGAGAGGGGGGGTATGATGTTTCTTTAATAATGTATATGATATTGTTACGCCAGTCCCCAGAGGCATAAAAACTGTACAAACTATTTTATTAAAGTTGACGTGTTTGACATAAAACACGATGTTAAAATTTAGTTTTAATTTTACATTAAAAAACAATTCAAACAATTAAATTTTACTTTCACGTTTAGTTTCAGAGATACAGATATTAAAGTTACATTAAAACATTCAAATTCGACAAAAATTATTCATTAGTGCACTTTATGTACACATTAGTGTACCATTTCGCAATGTTTTTATTAGAAATGTAAACGATTAAGGCATTTATTAATAGGCATCTTAATGTAAAACCATTGAGAGTTTGTGCGCGCGCGCGCATGCGTACGGGTGTGCGTGTGCTTGTGTAACGATCGCCGAATTTAAATGTCAGGTTGTTCGAACTTTATTAGTTAATATGTTAAGAAAAATGAAAGTATAATAGACTTCTCGACATTTTTCGTTGTTTCAAATTAACAGTTTAAAAACGGAGAAAATTATTTTAGTCGAAATTTTAGCTATTTGCTGCCCAATTTTTAAAATTAATTGCCGTATTTGTTTTCGTTAAAAAGTGAATATTGAAAGGATTAAGTATAGTCCTTAATGATATTAGTTAAGTTTTAGGTTTTAGCCAAAACAATATTATGTACACATAATCTTAAATGATACACATAAAATTAAATTGGAATTGATAATGGCTAAATAGAAGTAAAACTCAGATGGTTTTCTTCACGTGAAATATTCATAATTAAAATACTACCTTTTACACACTATACGTACACATTTCATTGTGTAACAACATTGCGCAATGTATTATGTATTTTGAAATATTAGTGAATGGCAATTAGAGGTATTTATAGCCCGCCGCCATTGTTTTTACTTTCTTCCTTAGTGAGCGTGAGACTATAACTTCCTTTTCCACGTGTTAAATTTCCATACATACCTGGTATAAGCTTTGTCGAATAAGGAAGAGAATCGAAATGCATTATTAATCCTTTAGGTTATGATGAACTTTTATTATGACCATAACTCGCCTGAAACTAGATTGCATATCCAGAAGTAAAATATCAAATTGATTCATTTCAGTTTCCTTAAAGCTTTCACCAAACCCAACCTAACCTAACCAAACCCAACCTAACCTAACCAAACACAACCTAATCTAACCAAACCCAACCTAACCTAACCAAACCC
This sequence comes from Aphrophora alni, assembly GCA_963513935.1. Lineage (NCBI taxonomy): Eukaryota > Metazoa > Arthropoda > Insecta > Hemiptera > Aphrophoridae > Aphrophora > Aphrophora alni. Next base: position 100,183,310 of record OY740766.1, read on the forward strand.
AACCTAACCTAACCAAACACAACCTAATCTAACCAAACCCAACCTAACCTAACCCAACCTAACCTAACTTAACCAAACCCAACCTAACCTAACCAAACACAACCTAATCTAACCCATCCTCGAACATTCTCGAAGAACAAGAAGACAGGATTTCACCAAAAGTTGAACAAATAAATAACAGATAATGGATCTGTGATAAACTTTATTTCAATATTTCAGCTTCTCTATTGTTATATATATATATATATATATATATATATATATATATATATATATATATATATATAAAGAATATAAATTTTCACTGAATTACAATATGACATCGTTATTTTTTAAATGCAACAAATATTGAATAACAGTTGACCTACAACAGCAGATACGTAATTTCGACGATAAAGTTTCTAACTTCCAAATTTAGTATATTTGGTTGTTTTGATGTAAGAATTAATTAATGAACAAGCTCATCATTTCTCAGATTATATGTGTTTAGTTCACGATTGGAATGTTGAACAATTTGATGAATACCTTTGAGGGTAAAACAACTTTCAAAAATTTTGACTGTGCTCTATGGCTATGCAGATTTTGTGCCTGTCAGTAGTTTTGTAAACTACATCGAAAAATTAGTCATTCCAGTTTTAAAATGTAACTGGTTTGCTCAATTTAGTCTTTTTTACACAATTTGTACAATACAAAGATCGTGTAATTCATTACCACTTATTCACTTATTTTTTTACAATTATATTTAATCCAGTAATGGTACAATTCCCAGTTTTCAAATTTTTTAAAACATTAGAACTTGAATCATACATTAAGTATCTTGGAGGTCATTCGAATCTGCATTGTTATGTAGATAGTCAATTTATTAAGCGGCCTAAAATATACTTTCTCTCGATGATTGTGTTTGATTCAAAATCGAAAGTTTATAATCGTACCAGCGGCCTGTTTATTACGAAGGTATAAAAATAAAGCCTAGCAAATTGAATGATAAAAACATTAAATCAAACTTTTAGTTATAAATCAGACAACGCTATAGAATCACAAGTGGGGTCATCAGTACCCAATCGCTGTTCGAACCTTGGTTTAATAACGTTTTTATAGTAGAGATCGATTGATAAATCGACTAACGTATAGATTTAATTCAGAAAAATCGATTCAGCTAGCCGTAACGCTGTGAAAGTGTAAGAAAAAAATCAAGATAAGACATTACTTTCTCATCTGATAATAATCGTATGTGTTGTGATAATCGTGAATCTTCTGCGTAGAAGACCTGTTTCTAAAATGTATTAGTATAAAAAGTAACAGCTTAGCTCAACATATTATATGAGTATGAACTGCATACTATCATTTTATTTGAGTAGGTGTATGTTGTGTATATGTACCAAATTGGTTTTTTATCGTCGTATTGAACAAATACACTGAAGTAAACTGTTTATTGTAGAAACTAATATTTTATATCATTTGGTGATGCTCATTTGAATGGTGTTAATTTCAAGTAAATCGGAATATGTGTGGATATTTGGTACTTCGTTGAACACAACATTATTTATTGTAGTAGGTCATTACCAATAATTGACTTAGTTCAAAGGTTATCCCACAAGCAAACTCAAAATTACAAAATTTTACTGAGCATTTGCAATTTTGTTCCTTATTCTTACTGTAGAGAACGCTCTGTTTATGTAAAGGAAAGGAAATCATTGAATCCAATTTCTAACAAATTAAAATGTTTTAAGAAAACCATATATCCATTACCATTGCAGCTGTATTATGGATCATAGTTTATAATTTCGAACGTCAAGTTTTATTTTTTATTTGATTTTATTGCCTTGGTCCTAAAAAAAACTTTTTCGTCATACTGTTTCAAAAACAGCTGATTTCAATACAGGCATTGATATGGTAAAGTTGGTCTTTTTAGTCCTAGAACCTAAAAATATCAGTTGTTACTTCGTTTATACGAATTAATTAACGATTGTAAATCATCTATAAAAACAATTGACACTCTCGATTGTAAATAACCGTTAAAACATCTGTTATCATCGATTTGAAGGAAAATAAGTTATAACATTTTAGTTTTGTGAAATTGTTTTCTTATATTATTTGTAGTATAACGAAAAATATAGTTCATCACTTGGACCAAAAGAAGCTTTTCGATCCTCGCTCATTTTCAAGTTAAACTTGAGCTTATATCAAAAAGCTTCACTTTTGGTCCTAGTGATGATATATCCTTAAAGAACTCGACTTGGATTTTTTTAGGTATATGTGAGAAAATAAAAGAGGACCTAAATTATGTGTTTAACATAACAATTTGTATTTTAAAGATGGAAGTTGATCCTTCTCAATTGGAGAGGGTCGTATGAACTCCATAATTTTAAAATTGAATGCACGGATCCACAAAAAAAAATTGGATGCTGTGTTTGACGTATTTCATACAACGTATACACAGGAATTTCTATTATTTCGCAGGTAGAAACATCTAGTGAACACTAGTTCTTAAAGGTTCTGAAGGACCTAGACAGTCTACACGGTTTTGTGTGGTTACCACATCTAATTCCCGTCGCCATTGTTCTATCATTCTCAATCAGAGTTGTTTTTACCACGATGTTGTGTTAACACCTTACATTTTTGAGCTTCCACGCTGATTGAACCCGGAGCCATGCAACCTTTTCTGTTCAAGTCCGATAACCGCGACAGAAAGATTGTCCGACTTTCCATTGTTACACTTATAAGCACTTATTTTCACACCTTCTCAAAACATGTTTTTTAATCAACTCACCCCCCTGAGATTTACAGTAACATTCGTTATATGATTTTAAGCATTATTTATTAATTTTATCTTTTTCCTATTTCTCACTAAGGTGTTAAAATCATAACTTGCATAATTACATTAAAAATTTATTTTTATTCTATTTTCCTTTACAACTTTAATATATTAGTTAATTGTATACAACACATTATTCAAATTCTTATTTATTCAAATTTTGTACTATTTAGAAATTTGTCAATTTGAGCCAACAATATTCATTTCCCTCAAAAATTATCATGAACATTTTATTCTTATTTTCTTGTGTGTTGAAAGTGCTAAGATTTTTGGTTTTTGACTAATTTTTAAAGTTTTTTTTTTTTTTTTTTTTTTTTTCTTACTACAATTATATTATGGTGTGTGTCACTTTATATGAAGTACCAGTGCTAGACATGCATTGCATACAAATCGTACTGCCAATACATATCCTCCACACTAGTTATTTTGTATTTTCATAATTTATCAAAGATTTTTATTCAAAATTGGCTAACACGCGATTCTTCTGTCAAAACTAGTCCACGAAAATTACCTTTACCCCTGGTCATAGTACAAATTCACGGACTCGCTTCAAGCAGCCGAATCAGCTATGCTTTATCCAAACCTTGTATTAGATTTATATTTTGGTTTTTCTTTTTTTTGACCAAATAAAATCCCATACAACGGTTTTTCGTTGTAGTACATACCTTTGTGTTTATTCGATAAATGAGAAATATATTTCGTCTCTTGAAAATAATTATTTTCTTGATATTTGACGTTACAAATTTGAAACGCCAAGAATTTGAAAATGTACATACAATATAAAATCTTTGTTTTTAGTATACCGGTAAAAGTGTACATACAAATTGTGTATTCCACATCTGGATACAATGCCTCGCCCATTTCCAAAATTATATATATAACAGGACGACGGGTAAAAAACGAAACTTTTTAGAAATATTTATAGGATATTTTTTCTTCTAGAAATATAACCACGAACACACTTTTTACCCATCTTGACGCTTTCTCTCTTCTATGTAAATATGAGAAAGTAAAAATGATAAATATAAACTTCATAAGTAAGTCTACAAAATAACCTGCATGATTGAATTGGTTTAACCTTTAAAACTTGATTAATATCTACTTGCTATAGTGTATGTATGTGATACAGAAACTCTGTGTAATTATATCAGGCCGCCAGACGTGCTCTGAAGGTCGACTGCTTAGGTTCCGCTGTTCATGTTATCACTGGGCGATATGCCAATATCTCTCTGGCTCTATAGGTCGACTAATATTTTAAAAACTAAACTATTATTATTATTACTTTATAAAATACTGGTTTGTAACATTTATTTCCTTTATGTTTACACCAAATGAAAAACCAAGTATTCCGTCTTTAAAAATGGACGTTCAGACATGTAGGATTCTTTATTTATTTTCGTTATTTATAAAACCGGTTTGATAAATATGTTTATCGAGGGTTGAACAAAATTATTTGAATTGAACATCTGCATCGTTTATTGGGTTTAGTAAAAATGTACTCAATAAGTCTCTATTAATTGTTGCTAAAGTGTACGAAAATATTTCAAATTCTAAGTTGGATTTAACTTTAATAATTCACACAAAATCTTTACAAAAGTAAAAAAGTTGTATACTACACAATAAAAAAGTTTAAGGATATTTAAAATAAAATTCCCGTTCTATTGATCCAAATTAAAATACTTATTTTCCATTCAGACACTGAAATATGCTTTTAATTATAGTAATTCGATTACGCAATCCGGTCTATAATAATAATAATAATACAATAATTTCAGTCTTTTTTATTTTTGTAGGAAAACAATATTTTCGCAAAGTTTTTGTTCCTCTTCTGCTGTTGAAGACTACCCGTATCTTTCTCCGCCATCCTTTAAATGATGTGGTCAATCCGGTATTGCAGACGTTCGCGTCAATGGTATTAGAGAAGTTCGTGGAAATTTGCAGCGTTGTGGACACGTCTCGTATCAGGAGTACAACTTCTTTGAAGCCTGTTCCCACACACGTTCTATGGGATTTAGGTCTAGAGACTATGTTAGTTAAAGCAAAATTTCAATCCCCTGCCTATTAAGCCAGTAGACAACAGGACCCGCAATGTGTGGAGTGGCGTTGTCATTAATAAGATGGAAATGCAGAATCATCGCACCAACGTATGGACGCACTTCATGTTCAAGGGTTTGTTCGTCCACCAACGCTGAGGCTTGCTTACACCACATTGGTACCGCTTCTTTATTGAGCCTTTCTCTGTTCCCAGATCACCTCCACACCCTTTCTCGACTACTTTCAGGGTGAAATCCAAAGTTGGTGAATACCAATCTAAATGGTGTTCGACCCTCTCGCAGCGCGATTTCCACGAATCAGCGCTGGGATTCTAATTGGACTTCTAAAGTGAAGCCTTGTTTCATATAAACGCCCTCAAACATGCTCATGCAGTGATGTTATGCTGACTCCGGCTTTTAGCACCAGTTGGTGATCCTGACATAGAATGTCCACGGAATGATGGTCTGAACGGTTGCCAGTATCCCTATACCTTCTCCATATTCTGGTGACTACGCTTTGACTGGTGTTGAATGCTTCAGTATCAGCAATCTGTATTTGACGCATTCCTGCTTGAAGTATCCCACGGCCCGACTAATTTCATCTAAGGAGAGATGTAGATGCTCCATAGCAGAAAACAAGACAAAACACACAAGATAATGTGTACGACTCGCTCTTACACATAACTAATGAGAGTGACCTCTGCCAATTGATCCGCAATGATATAAAGCTATAATAAAGAGTAGGTTTCCACAAAAACTGATATAGAGTCGTATTTTAGAAATCTACTGAAAACCGATCATTAAGAACAATAGATGAGTTTAGAAAGAGAACTTTTTTACCTGTTCCAAAGCAAAGTAACAGTACAAATTTAAATTATCTCTAGACTTTTTGGATGTGTGTATTTGTGCACAAACTATGTGATATAACTTATTACATAGTTTTCATAGAAAGAAGTGGCGTAATTTGAATAAATATTTTGTCCTATAATAGAAAAGTAGAACAAATGTGTTCTACCCTAATTTAATTGTGTTGTTAAAAAATTACGGTTATTTTTAAATTTTGAAAAAAAAAATATAAAAGGGATTTCTTCTACAGCGATATAGATGTATAATACATCTACGGCTATCTTAAGAAGTAAAGAAAACACAGAAATGCAAAAGTAACATTTTTTCTTATTTCGATTAAGATTTCTATTTCCATGTTTATTGAACCCCCAAATAGTTTTTACTAAGTCCCCCTTTTAGAAAAAAATCTACTATAAAATATAATAATAAGTTAAATAAATGATGTGACGTATTGGTCTGATTTTCTATACAGTATAGAGATAAGTTTATTAAAGAAGGGAGAAAATAAGATTAAAACCGATATGACTTAAAAAGTACCCCTCCCTACTTTCCCCCACAATTATCGTCATCGATTTGGGACCAAAAAATTTAAGTCAATTTTTATAAACGGTAACATGGTCGTGTGACGGACGATTTTTAACCTACCTGTAAATTAAGTCCTTATGATCTCAGGACTTGAAGTTAACATTAGTTCAAAAATTAATATTTATGTTCATAAAACCTTTGTAAGAACCAAGATGGGTTCATATTTTTGTGGGACTGGAATATGACGCTGGTTGTAATAGCCATATTTTAATATTTAAACAATTAAACAGCCTCCATTTTGAACCTTTAAGTATTTTTTTCTAAATAAAATTTTAAATACAATTCTAATACATTTTTAAAATTAATTTTATAATTTTATTAACTAAGTGAGAATGTGAAGATGACTTGAATTCTTTCGTACGGTATCCTTTAATAATCATTTTTTTAAACACAAATTCCAACTAGCAATGTTGTTACGTTCAGATTTACCTGGTCTTTCACATGGTTTTACTATAAAACTCCGATGTTCAGACAAAGACGATGGATATACAAAAAGTGTTATCGGAAGCTTATCAGTTACAACACAACCTTGTATGTAAATTTTAATTAGCTGCATATTTGGCAGTAGGAGTATAATATGGAGTGTAAACTGCTTGTCTTGTCCGACATAATTATCAATTAATCTCGAGAACAGGTTCAGGCCCAGTTTCACCGGAACTTAACAAACTCGTTGAAGATTCCTCAAATTAGGCGTGCCAAATAAACCCAATATTCATCAACTATGTTTTATTTTATATCCTGTATCTTTTTCAGGAATATATTGCTGAAGATATCTGAAATTAATTGTTCCATATGAACTTAATAATAATCAAATTTATTTCACTTTACATCCCATATCCTTTCCAGTAATATCTTGCTGAATAATCCTCAAACTATCTGTGCCAGAAGAGCTTAATGATAGTCGAATTGGTTTCACTTTATATCCAGTATCCTTTCTAGGAATATCTCGCTGAAAATTCCTGAAATTATAATCTCAGATGAGCTTAATAATAATCAAATTGGTTTTCTTTTTATCCTGTATCCTTTCTAGAAATATATCGCTGAAGAATTATAAAATTATTTATTTTAGTTGCATTTAATAATATAATCATCATATTGGTTTCACTTTATATTATAGTGTATCTTTCTAGGAATTTCTGGCTGAAGTTATTATTGGAGCCGGAAGAGCCTAATTATTTTTAACAACATTTTTTATTTTATATTCTGTATCATTTGTATTGCACAGTTGTGGAATAGCATGTAAAAAATAAACCCCAATAATCATTAAAATTGTTTTAATTAAAATCTTGTATTTTTGCTGCAATATATTGAAGAGTCCTGAAATAACATGTGAATAAAATAAAGGCAATAATCATCAATATTTCTTTACTTTATATCCTGAATTATTACCAAGAATTCCCATGGGATTAAAGAGTCACGAAATATCCTGTGAAAAATAAACTTAATAATCAACAACATTGTTTTATTTTATACCCTGTATTCTTTACTGTAATATCCCATTGAAGAGTACTGAAATAAACGTGAAAAATAAACCCAATAGTCATCACGTTGTTTTATTTTATACCCTGTATTCTTTACTGTAATATCCCATTGAAGAGTCCTGAAATAAACGTGAAAAATAAACCCAATAGTCATCACGTTGTTTTACTTTATACCCTGTATTCTTTACTGTAATATCCCATTGAAGAGTACTGAAATAAACGTGAAAAATAAACCCAATAGTCATCACGTTGTTTTACTTTATACCCTGTATTCTTTACTGTAATATCCCATTGAAGAGTACTGAAATAAACGTGAAAAATAAACCCAATAGTCATCACGTTGTTTTACTTTATACCCTGTATTCTTTACTGTAATATCCCATTGAAGAGTACTGAAATAACCGTGAAAAATAAACCCAATAGTCATCACGTTGTTTTACTTTATACCCTGTATTCTTTACTGTAATATCCCATTGAAGAGTACTGAAATAAACGTGAAAAATAAACCCAATAGTCATCACGTTGTTTTACTTTATACCCTGTATTCTTTACTGTAATATCCCATTGAAGAGTACTGAAATAAACGTGAAAAATAAACCCAATAGTCATCACGTTGTTTTACTTTATACCCTGTATTCTTTACTGTAATATCCCATTGAAGAGTACTGAAATAACCGTGAAAAATAAACCCCATAGTCATCACGTTGTTTTACTTTATACCCTGTATTCTTTACTGTAATATCCCATTGAAGAGTACTGAAATAAACGTGAAAAATAAACCCAATAGTCATCACGTTGTTTTATTTTATACCCTGTATTCTTTACTGTAATATCCCATTGAAGAGTACTGAAATAAACGTGAAAAATAAACCCAATAGTCATCACGTTGTTTTACTTTATACCCTGTATTCTTTACTGTAATATCCCATTGAAGAGTACTGAAATAAACGTGAAAAATAAACCCAATAGTCATCACGTTGTTTTACTTTATACCCTGTATTCTTTACTGTAATATCCCATTGAAGAGTACTGAAATAACCGTGAAAAATAAACCCCATAGTCATCACGTTGTTTTACTTTATACCCTGTATTCTTTACTGTAATATCCCATTGAAGAGTACTGAAATAAACGTGAAAAATAAACCCAATAGTCATCACGTTGTTTTACTTTATACCCTGTATTCTTTACTGTAATATCCCATTGAAGAGTACTGAAATAAACGTGAAAAATAAACCCAATAGTCATCACGTTGTTTTACTTTATACCCTGTATTCTTTACTGTAATATCCCATTGAAGAGTACTGAAATAAACGTGAAAAATAAACCCAATAGTCATCACGTTGTTTTATTTTATACCCTGTATTCTTTACTGTAATATCCCATTGAAGAGTACTGAAATAAACGTGAAAAATAAACCTAATAGTCATCACGTTGTTTTACTTTATACCCTGTATTCTTTACTGTAATATCCCATTGAAGAGTACTGAAATAAACGTGAAAAATAAACCCAATAGTCATCACGTTGTTTTACTTTATACCCTGTATTCTTTACTGTAATATCCCATTGAAGAGTACTGAAATAAACGTGAAAAATAAACCCAATAGTCATCACGTTGTTTTATTTTATACCCTGTATTCTTTACTGTAATATCCCATTGAAGAGTCCTGAAATAAACGTGAAAAATAAACCCAATAGTCATCACGTTGTTTTACTTTATACCCTGTATTCTTTACTGTAATATCCCATTGAAGAGTACTGAAATAAATAACACGTGTAAGATAAATTCAATAATCATTAACATTGGTTTATTTTTTTATCCTGAATCCTTAATTGGAATATGTGAATGGAGAGTGCTGAAATAAACGTGAAAAATAAACCCAATAATCACCAACGCCATATTACTTTATATCCTGTATTCTCTACTGGAATAACTCTGTGAAGAATCCTGAAATAAACTTGAAAAATAAACCCAATATATAAACGTTGTTTCATTTTATATCTTTTATTATTTACTGAAATATCTCACTGAAAAACCCTGAAATAAACATGAAAAATAAACCCAATAATTATCAACATTGTTTTACTTTATATCCTGTATTATCTCACTGAAGAGTCCGTGACATTATTGAGAAAAACAAACCCAATAATCATCAATATTTGTTTTTACTCTATATCTTGTATCATTTGCTAGATATATGAACCATATTCTTTAACTTTTTTGTTTATATCCAGAATCCCTTTCAGAAATATCTCCCTCTAAATCCCGCAAATAAACGTGCCAAATAAACACAACATTCACCAACTATGTTTTGCTATACATCGTGTATTTCTTTCCCTACTGAAGATTCGCCAAATCTTTTGTGCAAAATGACCCCTGTAATCAACAACTTTGTTTTACTTTAAATCAGTAAATTATGTTATGAGTTTTCAAGTTTTTATCATGTTGGCCTTTTGAAGAGAATCCCCCCCTCTATTTCACACACACACACACACACACACGCGCGCGCGCGCGCGTTCGCAAGAGCCCAATTAATACAATAGTTTGCCTATAATAATTCTACTATTTAGAGACATAGTTTTTTCTTCTTTAAATGGCTTCGATGTGCATATTAAACATGTAGAATATAACTACCTGATAAATAAAAATGTATCTTTGGTTAAATAAAACTACCTAAAAACAGTTGAACTCATCTTTAAAAAAACCGATAATCTAATTAATTGGAGATTTTGTTTTTCTTATTTGTCCCTCTTTCTCATAACCTCCCTACTCATAATTGCATGCAAATAGAGAACAATTTGTATTAGCTATTTGAAGTCTTAGAACGTAAAAAACAGCAAATTTTAATCAATTACAATAGAACCCAAATTATGAATTTATGTTGTTATCGTATGTAATTTGCTGCGTAATTTTGAGTTTACGTATGTATTTTCACTGCCGAAAAAGGTTTTTATAAAAAATAATAAAATAAACAATTGGTCCTTGGACACACTTTGTTGCAAATGATCACGCAAAAGGATAATTCCTCAACTTACTTAATTTATATATATATATATATATATATATATATATATATATAGTGTTTATTCTTATGAATTAGTTGTGATTCAAAAGTGAATGTAACCGAAACAACAGCATAAATGGTCTCCTCAGAATACTAGTTTGCATTGAGTACCTCAGAGATATCCAAGTCACTCTGAATATTAGCATCGGATCTGTGTGTAACCTGTGATTTAGTCTCACTTATTAGCATGCATTGTTCGTATATAAATATTAATGATTTACAAAGTTGATCTCTGGGGCAGCAGGTTACTGGTGCAAGGACGACTGGTGCATTCATCATGAAGAACAATGACACTAAGAACATCGTCTGCTAAACACATTAAATAAATTCAGCATTGTGTAAGTCTATTTCCTTAGATAGAATAACGTTGCCAAGTGGAAACAACTGTCAATGAATCATATCTGTTATTCAACCTGAGGCACCTGTCAAGTGGTCTGAGGGACATTACATTAGTTACACTTCTTTACCATAAAATATTCAATAATGTTATTCACAATTAGTTCTTATTCGGTTTTATATATTTTCAGTGAAATGCGGTACAGAAAGACAAGTTTCACCTTTTTTTTTTATCCGAGACGTGATAGGTTATATTTCCGGCTGTAAATTTTACCGAAAGATAGTTCGATTGTACAAAAAATAAACACGTATATCTACAACAAAAATAACATGAATTTCATTTGAATGATGGTACATTTACGTAATGAAACAATAGTTTATTAATTCGTAAATGGTTTCTTTCTTTACATTCTTAAACTATTATTATAATACTTTACTAAAACACATTAACCCAAACCTAACCTAACCCATCACTTGTCAAATGATTGTGTTTCCAGTATAATCCTTAAAACCCAAACAACCTCCGTAAGGTTTAATTTGGCATCTTTAACCATTATCCTTTTAGTTCTAATTCTTTCACAAAATTATATTCCATTTTTCACATTTATTGTGTCCAAATCTTAAACACTGTAAAAAACCACCTAAAAAGGTACTACTGGTGTTTACCACAGTAATTGCTTTAAATTAGTTTTATTCAAGTTTTAATTGCTTTCATTTCATTAATCACTTGTCGACTCGAACCGTAATCATGAGGGATTTATTAAGATCTTTATGTTGACTATAGAATGCTCTCTTGAATCTGCAATTTAAGAGAAACTCCAACCACAGTTTTAGATCAGTTCTATCTTAAACTTACAAAACCTAGTGAAACATTTGGGCTGATCTTTTTTAAAAAATACAAGGAACTGAGATACGTGAAAAATAGGCTAACTGGTACGATTTTTGATTTTTGTGGAGGTTTATTTAAAATTGTAATCAGCGAGAAAATGAATTTGTTCTCTACCTATTGTTTCTACTTAACCATTCTTCTTTTACTAGTCTGTTATATTTACAAGAGAGTAGACTTCAAAACTATGTGTGCAGTAAGGATTTAGTAATGTGTTTATGGTTTGAAGAAACAAATTGCATCATGAAGACATGTATTGTATAAAAGTAATGACAATGTACAGAGGATAGTGGCAAACAGCTTTCAAATTTTTTGTCATGATAAAAATAAATTGGGCTTTGGATATTAAAAAAAGTGTACCATAAAAAAATTGGGTGTATTCACATGTACAAGACATTGGACAGCAATAAGAACGTATTTGGCTGTAGGAAAACCTTCAGCAGTTAGATGCCGTTATTATCTTAAGTAATTGTTACATTCAACTGGATTGTGTAATAGCCATCAGCGAAGTCAAACCAGTGTACAATGTCCGCAGGATAAATGCGTCATTTTGATTTTTTTTCAAATCCTTTCCCACAACCGTTCCAAGGTCATGTCGTGACTTCCTATGGCTCAGCAAATCGATTGAGAGCACTAGCACAATGCTTTGATATTAACGCGATTCATTGTATACAAAACTATTCGTGAGGAAATATTTGCACGATTATTTTATACGGCTGATTAGTATTTAAAATGTTGAAATTAATCAAGTTATTTTAAAACTAAAAATACTATTTATTATTGTTGTTTCAATTCAAAAATATATTGAGTTATATTTTAACTTTCCATTTGATTTACACTGGTATTGTTTCTCAGACATACTAGTTGTTGTTAAATCAAATACACGTCGCTGATTTTTACTAAACTAGTGAACATATTAAAAGAAAAGAGTAAGCAATCGTTTTTAACAACAATAATTATTTAGTGTAATTTATACACACAATTACCATAGCCACTCTATTCATAAGCTGTCCTCAAAATTCCAATTAAATCTAAGCCAAAAGAAAAGTAAACAGTACCATAAAATCAATAGCTTGTAGGGTTGATAGTGTTTTGAACAAATTTAACCAGTGTCGTACCCTCAAAATGAGAATGAAAGAACAAGGTATAAAGATGCACCTAGTTATCTAATATTATAAGTTGTTCACTTTTCTAAAGTTAGTTAAATCTGATGAAGTAGAATATAGTACGATACAACTGAATAATTTTAGCATAGTATTTGGTATATTTTTTGGAATCTCTTTAGAACATTTTCAAAATAAAAAAAATACTTTTCTGAGAGATTAAATAAGCAAATTTGCATCATCAATTATTTGTCGTCAACCTTCAAGATTTGGTTTTAGTCTGTATAACTATCGTTCTTAATCTTTGAACAAATTTGAATAGTTTCGTGTTGCGAAATAGGTATTGTGTAAAAATATGAAAGTAAGTAATGAAAACATATTATTATGGAAACATATTATTAAGTGTTAATAATTGACGAGAGATCTGCCTAGTTGTCTAATATTACAAGTTGATTCCTTTCTTTAAAATTAGTTAAGAGTTTGGGAAATAGAAGACTTCGGTACGATGAATAATTTATGAAGGCATTAAAAAAACTCTTTTAAACCTGTAGAAATATCCTTCTATAGACTAAATCATTTTGAATTAGTATTTGGAATATTATTGGATAAGTAATTCAAGCAGCGCACACCTCTATATTTTAAAACTAAGTTATATAGAGTATATATTGTAATTTTCACATGTTTGAATAACTGTAACCTACGTTGTTGGAAAAGGAATTATTAGGATTCAAAATAACTAAAAATAAATTGGATCTTTAAAAATCTCAGTATTTGTAAAAATTCAAACCTGGCCAGTCTGGATTATTAAACTAAAATACATTATATACAATAAATAAAATAATCCATGGATAAATAAATAGGTTATTTACCATAATTATGGTTCTCAAATATTAAATATTTAATTTCCAGCAGGTGTGTAGAGTGAACAACTTTATTTGTTGAATTATTTTTAAAAAGTCATTAATTTTCAAAAAATAATTTTCAAAACAAATAAAAAACTCTTCAAATTATTTCTGGATTCAAGAACAATGCTTTTCTCTTAGGGGAAATGAGCCAACTTGGAATCATAACCTATAAACCATTGGCCTATTGTATAAAGAGATACTATTTTGTTTACGTCAATCTTCAAAGATGAATTCAATCGTAAATTTTTAAAATCATTGGTTCGTTTTTAACCACCTCGTTTCACAATTCTCTTTTAACTTCTTTATGACATGGAAATTTAAAGGAGAACTTTTTATTTCTTATTGGTGTCTAATATTTAGCCTTTTTTTATGAAAAACATTATTAAATTGTCATAAATATTAGAAGTGAAATTGTATCTAACGTTGAGAACCAGTAGTATCTATGTAATTATAAGTAATTTGTCGACAAGAACTGCTTTCTTTATAGACAATGAATATATTAGTCTATGTCGGAGAAATAAGATCATTTAAAATCTTTGTGATGCGGGCTAGGCTAGACCTAATGAAGCTTGGGACATTAACACACTTTTCTGCATCTTAGAAAGTGCGTATGGACACGTGTGAATGTGATAGAATCATATCTCTAATTTAGAATTGACAAAACCAATATTTATAGAATCGTTCTCTGCGAAAAACATTATCATGAAAAATACATTAGTGTAATAACAAAAAGTGTAATTTAACTAAGATGTATAAAAAGTGTTGGTCATTTTATGTTTACTTTTTATTATTATTAGTATTATTAGACCCTACTATATTTTATTTTATTTTTTCATAATTTTCTAATTTAAGATCTAATTTTAATATTATATTGCTCTTGGATTATATATAGTTTATAATAAATTTGTTGGTATATTTTTCTCTTACACTCTGTTTGGTTCTGTTAAGATCGTCCTTCTGAATTTATAAGCTGTACAACAACTTCCTGACTCACCCATCTCCAAAACCAAATAAAAACTAACCAAAACTAATCGTCACCAAAAATGTTATTTCTATAGTTGTCAAACAAACTATCGCCATCTTTGAAAAATATTTATATTTAAATAAAGGGTTAAACTTGCTTAGCTTGTACCATAAACAAGTTCTCAGCGTATGTTTTTATTAAAATTCAGCTTTTAATTAGGACAGTCATTTTATTGTTCACGGATTATTCTTGAACCGTAGTATTTTTTTTACTTACGATTTTACACACGGCTTTGTATAATTAATCTTCACATTTCACTGCAATTCGAAGAAATCGGTTGAACCGTTTTTGAGAAATTAAGTATTTTATAACACCCCTATGGGCGATGTATTTGTTTTTCTAACGATAACTCAGGAACCGGAAGTTTTGGAGAAATGGCGACCAGTGCGTTTTGTTTGGGTCCTTAGAAGGAACTTTGAAATAATCAATTATGTTTGTTTTTTTCTTATGAAAGGCACCCACATATTAAAGAAAAAAGTTATAAAATCACCATGTAGTCAAAATATATTCACATAACAAATTTGATTAAAACCAGTTCACACATTTGGCCACTGCAGATAGATAAGCGACAGACTGACGTAGATTTTTTGACCCATCACATGACTTTCTCTTGGGATATATTGCTTCTTGGATAGATAAACCACTCTATTTGATTGAGAACCTAGTTTACGACTCTTTTATATATTCTGATTTGTCGATTTCTTTGTTTTATAAAAACATATTTCAACACACCAACTGTCAGACATAATGCAAACAAATTCTATCGTCAAATAAATGTTTTAATTACAGTTGTTACACTGATGTTATGTGCTATTAACTATAGTTCATGCTGACCATTTATTAAAAAAAATAATCTTTCTAGTTTAAAGCTTACGTCATGTTCTCTACTTTCATTTAATTGAACTGAACTTTTATTTTTAAAACTATCAGTTTCATTTCTCCTACCTTACAGCTGACCTGATTTACGTTGAATGCCCATGGAAGGATCCTTTTACAAACTGAACTTTCATTGAGTGTTTAACACACTATCGATGTATTGTCATGCTGTCCACTTTTATTAATTAATATTCATATTTGTATTCTAAAAGAGCGCCCTTATAACACGGTTGTATGAATTTGTTAAAATACTTGAATTAATTTATAAAATAAAAAGTTATTAGATTCATAAAGCGTTTGCTCATTTTTAGAAAATTGAAACATTGCGCTTTCAATTTAAAATACGATTTCTTTTGATTGCATCACAGTATAAAGTCATGTTGGAAATTCTGAACCAGAATGGCTCCAATGTAAAGTCGTTAATATAGATTCATCTGTCCCTTGAACAAGTTTACTGTTTAAAGTGAAAAAGGAGATTTTCATAGCTGTCAAAAAACTAGATTTACTTGGTAAGAAATGATTAAAAATTGAATGTTAAATAGTATTGCGACAGGAAAACATACCAGCTAACTATTACAAAATTTTAAAAACCTTTAATTTTTTACTTAATTAGTTTCCAACTCATTTTAGAACATAATGCTGTGAAAGCAAAGTTGTCCGTTAAATTACCTACAGTATTCTCAAGGTAGGAATATGTCTGGGATGGAGAGGTAAGGAGGGGCTCCCACTCTTTGTTGCGTTTACTTTCAGCGGTACAACCCCAATAAAAAAATATAGATCTCAAATGCTTCTGTGTAATCGCGTACCCTACTTTTGTTTCTTTTATCGGTGTAAATAAGAATAAAACGTTTACTAAAAAGTCTGTCACGAAGTTGTAACTTTAGGAACTAAATGTAGCTAAGCAGTAATTTGAGTACCGAGTTTTCTTGGAATGGATTGTACCGTCAAGTCAGACTAGGGAAGCAAGGACACACCCCTTATACCAAACACACTCCTAGTCTGAGGCTACTGTACTAAACAGTAATTTTTGTACCTAGTTTTCTTGGATGGGTTGTACCGTCAAGTCAGGCTAGGAAGCAAGTAGAAGGGACGACACGCCCCTTACACCAGACACAACTCTAGTCTGAAGCTACTATAAGTCCTGCGATGAGTTTAAGTTGTAATCAGTCAATCAGTTACGAAGGGTTTTTTGGATACCCTTTGCCCACTTTTTGAGAAATCACCAATGCTCCCAAGTAAATAATTTTTGTCTATAAATACTATTTAGAAGAAAAGTGTAGGTGCTAATGAAGTGGAAAACAAATTGCTGACAGAAAAGGTTAAAATTCCATAACTTAATATACAACTGTGAACATTAATTATCTGAAAAAAGACACTTATTTTAAAGGTGATTTGTTTTAACTACAAGGCATAGTTTGCCCATTCTGCTTGTGTCCCTTCATCATTGTACGACTAAAACTTCCCAGGAATACAATTAGTATAGTCGCCGGTTTTAAACTGTTTTTCGATACAAACTAATAAGAGGGATCCAGTCATTGCGCCAACGTCCCATCTATACAATACAGAATAAAAATAATTAAAAAGTGTTTTTCGTTTCTTGTGCAGGAGGCGGAAAGATTTTATCATACATTAACAAAAAAGGAAGATAAATTCCCCTAAACTCAATAAATATTAACCCGATCTAGGGAGTTTTTTGTCAGTTTTCGCCGGAAAAATTAAGTTTGATTGGTCAAGACATTTCTTTGCTGCGTCCATTATATATTTACATGTCAAATGTAAACATTAGATTTTTATGTATGCCTTAAAAAAGAAATTGGTACTCTCCGGTCTATATTTAGTTTGTTGGACTTGTACTAATGATAACAACATTTAAAATTTGATTTACTTGAGTGATAAAGAATGTTCAGGTGTTAGTGGGGAGTGGGTGACTCGAAGTTTGTGGTGAAAAATTTCTTTATATATATAAAGGTATTTTTTATTGTTAAATAAGTATTTAAACATTAAAAATAATTACAATAAAGAGGCTAATTATTTATTTATTTATTTAAATATGTTTTCGGAGGTACAGACCTACACTTTAAGCAACATCTAGAAACTGCTGTTAAGGCACATTAATAAAAAATACCACTGTTTTGTTTAATCAGACTGGTCCATTGGGAATAAATCTAAGATTGACGAGTTGAGATGAAATCTAAAATAAAAGTGTAGAAAGTGACATTTTAGTATACAGAGTATCATTTATACATTTAGTATAGATTATGGAAACAGCGAGATTACTGTTAAACGAATAGCAACAACGGCACGTTTATTGGTATGCACATTTTTCTGAAGTGCAACAAATACCCTCCACTCAGAGCCAGGCCTCACAGAGTGTTCAAAGCAAAAATTTCAAATGCAAATCTATAATGTTTACTTTCTCACGTATTCGTATTATTGATAAAGTTGTGTGTTAGTGTTAAAAATCGATTACGAGTTTTCTGCAGATATATCCGTTTAGAGGTCCCCTAAATCCAAAGAAGTAGTTTTAGTATATCTGTCTTTATAAAATACTTAAGTTCACAAAATGTGCTCTACCGATTTCGTTTAAATTTCAGTGATTTCAAAATTCCCGTATAAAAGTCGCGATTAAAAAAAATACGATTTAGGAATAATTGGCAAAAACCAAAATTGAAACTTGTCCGCCATCATTAAAAGATCGATTTTAATCAAATTCAACTTTAGCTGAGTACGAGTGAATGAAGTGTAGATTAAATATTCCTTTCTAAGACGATCACCATCGTTCATTTTAATTTTTTGATAGACAACTGCCAAACTGACATTTTTGATGACAACAGTTTTGGTTGGTTTTTATTTAGCATGGCGGATGGATGAGTGATACTGTTTCTGCAATGTTTTTGTACCGTTTATTATTACAAAACTCAACTTAAAATAACAATTTTAAATTATGTAAATTTTGATACTTTTTAAAATATGCATTTAAGAAATTGTTGCTTTCAAAAGTTGATAAAATTATAGAATTTTCAACGATAATCCAAATTATACTTCTAAATGGAAAATTTGCAAGAATAAAAAAATCCAGTCAATCCAATTATAAATATATTTTGGTTTGTGAAATTGTATCCTAAGCAATTAAAAAGAAAAATTCTATTTTGTAGTACACAAATTTAAAAGTATACTCATTAAAAGTACGACTATATAATGGTTTTAGAGATATTTATTCTTCAAATTGTTTCCATTAGAACCTTAAATTTTTGTTCTAAAATTTAAACAAAAATTAATTTCAACATTTTTTTAGAGTCACTATCTCTCAAACTGTTTCATATTTCAAAAACGTACCCGGAATAAAATCATTATAAAATGTAATTTTCTATAGAATTCTTTAAAACAATAAGTTTATATTTTAAAAGATTGACTCACCGCCTAGGGGACCATTTTAATGGGGAAACTCTTGTCGTACACAGACTAGTTATTTCCATGAACTAATAATCGATTGTATCTCATTTGTGTTTACCAACTTTTATTAGTTTAGAAGTAATGGAGCTGATTCCATAATATATTCACTCCCTGCATATTAGCAATATGTGTAGCACAGTTGTAATAATGAACTGTGTTTTTGGAATCTGATAGTTAACAACAATAAATCCTGTACTGTACTTGATGAAGGGGAAAAAATATCAGCATAGCTGTAAGAATGAACGGTGTTTTTGGAATGTGATAGTTAAGAACAATACATCCTCCATAATACTTGATGAAGGAAGAAAACACAACACAGCTGTAAGAATGAACTGTGTTTTTGGAATCTGATAGTGAACAACAATACATCCTGGACACAACTTGATGAAGGAAAAAAAAACATCAGCACAACTGTAACAATGAACTGTGTTTTTGGAATCTGATAGTGAACAACAATACATCCTGTACACTACTTGATGAAGGAAGAAACATCAGCACAGCTTGTAAGGATGGACGGTGTTTTTTGAATCTGATAGTGAACAACAATACATCCTGGACACAACTTGATGAAGGAAAAAAAAACATCAGCACAACTGTAACAATGAACTGTGTTTTTGGAATCTGATAGTGAACAACAATACATCCTGTACACTACTTGATGAAGGAAGAAACATCAGCACAGCTGTAACAATGAACGGTGTTTTTGGAATTAGATAGTAAACAACAATACATCCTGTACACTACTTGATGAAGGAAAAAACACATCAGCACAGCTGTAAGAATGAACTGTGTTTTTGGAATCCGATAGTGAACAACAATACATCCTGCACACTACTTGATGAAGGGAAAAAAACATCAGCACAGCTGTAAGGATGAACGGTGTGTTTGGAATCCGATAGTAAACAACAATACATCCTGTACACTACTTGATGAAGGAAGAAAACATTGATACATAAACATGATAATTTTTAAGCGCATTAAAATTTGACTAGAGGTGAACAATGCAAGTCGAGACCTTGTATTGATAGCATTCACGGCTTAACCCAGTTCACTTCTGTAAAACGGCTTACCGAAATGTTTACGAAGGATTAGCACATCGTAGCCCACTGCTTCAAACTTAGCTTTAATCGTTAACATTCAATGCTTTTACAGTAACGTCAGCCTGGCCAGTTTATGTTAAATCCAATTCAAATACATTGTTCTATCGTTACCACTCACCCATTTACAGAACAATAAATAATATGTGTAGCTATCTCCCCAATAATGTATCTATAATAAATTTTAAGTGGTGAGAAAAACATGGAATTGGCCTATCTTTATTAATAAATCCCCCACCCACGTGTTTCTGATGATTTCAACCTTTTGTGTTTTTTTAATTTATTCATATTCTCAGGTGTCGGTTTTCTATATGAAAGATAGAAACAGCTATAATTTCTGTATTAGAAATTACATAAAAATTAGAGCACCAGGAAACAGTACACTAGCAATAACAAAAACCTAAATAATTGTGTATACAAAAAATCATTACAATTTATCGATCGACAATCAAAATTTTAAACCACAGATCCAAATTTCATTTCTGACATCATAGAGACTAATGCCATGTGTTTATGTCTATTGTGTTATTCTATTTATTCCTTCTGGTTACTAAAGTTGATTTATTTATTGATGAAGGATAGTTGGAAAGTTCCAACAAAGAAACAGACTTATTTGTTCTCTAAATTTAGTAAAGACCTAAACGCTTATGTCACTACTAAATATGAATTCACAATGAAGAAGCAAATTTGATTATAATTTAATTGGCAGCTACTGATGTTGAGATCAACAAATACCGAAGCTAACCTGCGCAACCTTTCTATTTCCTTGGCAGAATTATGTGCAGCTATATCCGAACCATTGTGCTTCCGAACAAAGGTAGCTAATTATTTCAAGTAATTCGATTACGCAAAGCTGGCGACATTGTCGATCAAATCATTTCAATTTGCTTTCTATAGAGGTCGGGGAGAAAAGGCGTTGTCGCTAACGATAATTGAATGATTAATTTTATATTGCATGCCTAAGGCCTTCCTTCTAAAGAAACAATGGTTAGTGATAATTCATTAACATAGTTCAATGAGACATAATCTGCAACTGGTTATATACGTAACCGTTGATTTTGTGAAACCGGCGCCGTTCACAACTATTTACTCCTATCGAAGAATATTTCAAAGTAAATTATTTAAAAGGGTATTATAGAAAGGGAATTGCTCCACAATAGAAGAAAACTATATCTTCATAAAATGTGTGGTTTATTATCTTCCGGTATAGCGCTATAGCTTACTCAATGCAGCTGTCAGAAAAGTACAAAAACTATAATTTTCTCGTCATCTCAAAACTTACACAGATACAGTTGCAAATCGTCACCATATGTAATAATTAAAAACGTTAATCATGAATTAAAATTTATGCACTATACAATGTCCTGGTTTATAATACTATACGAATTACTTTAAGTAATAATGTTCAATATCGCTATTATGAAATTCATAATAATATATAGAAGTCATTTCAGTTACTGATAGTAAGTAGACAAAAACGTGTGTGGATTTTAATGTATTATATTTAAACAGTATTATAGTGATTCAATTCATAAAATGTTTTATATTATATGACATTGTTATATGTTTGTATATTTGTATGTAAAATATTTGTGACAATGTGTCTGTCTCATTGAAGATGAAACGGCCATAGCTGCATTAATAAAGGATTGTTATAGACTAAGGTAAATTACTGTGTATATTATTAAAATAAACAATCCAGAGGTTTCAACTAAGAATTATGATTAATAATTTATAATTCACCTAACCACAATTACAGTAACTAAAACACAATAATGGTGGTAATATTTTTAGATGCTAGTCCACAATTTATTTTAGTTCAGTTTTACATGTCAGTTCTAGTTATGAGTAAAGCTCTTTGAAGATGATAACTATATTATCAAAGTGTACAATGACAATATTTAACGGAATAAAACTGGATAGTACTTAAAGATATTAAGTATCTTATACATATACTACATACTACATATCATAAGTACATGTGTGAAGGATTCTGTTTACCAAAAACCCGACAAAATCGAACAACTTCGATTTTTGACTACTCATTAACTAATTTATGTAATAAGTGCTGTGAGAGTGTTCCATCTGGACTTAGGCGATGCCTGCAGATGGAAAACATTTTAAAACACACAAAAAAACAGTGAGTTGTAAGGATTGTATACAGTGTGATTTTTTGATCACCATATATAATATAGAATTATCCTAAATATTAACGATAACAAAAACTCCGATAAAACTGCACAGTCAACAAGTTCTTAGTTGACTTAAACGATAAGTACTGACCCTTATTGGAATGTTGGTCTAAAACTTGTACACCATTACGCATAACCAAAGAAATAAATTGACAGTAAAAAGTCAAATACAAAAATACCTTTGTTTATTTGCCGCTGTGTATATCAGCAATAGTCGTAAATAACATGGACAATGTACCACTATAACTGTTCATCACATTAAAAAAATGTTTTAATGATTCTAGTGATAATATTTTTTGCAACTAGACGTTGGCGAAACTGGTTTATTTGTTGCGTAATGTTTAGTTGCCAACAACTTTCATTAAAACTACAAAAATGTCAGTCCACACTCGCACACCGTCCCGTCCTAGAATTACACAACCCGAACATATTACAACAGAGTAAAACACACTAATTCGATTTGTCCAGTAAGTTAATTTATATGTTCAACTCTAGCAGTGTTACAATTACAGAAAAGCTCATGTGGTAAATCTTCTTTCATCATCTATACGATGCTTGCAATAAAGTGGTTTTAAGACACATAAACCACAGATGTGAAACTAGTTTTTAATCATTTTATCTATTTGCAATTGATAATGACCCCTATCTTCTTTCCACCTTCATTGTAAGTAAAAATCGATACCTCATGTTCAACAGTGGAACCTAAATAACACTCGTTGTTAAATCTGTACTCTTTCTAAGACGGGGGGGGGGGGGTTTGTATTAATTAATTCCCGATATTGATGAAACGTCACAATTAATACAAGAATTCCTGGAGCAACCAGTTTCCAGTAGAATTAAAATTAAACTACGCCAGTTTGAACAATCTCTAAATCACTCCATTCGTAGGTGGCATTGTTATTTATTTCTTTAAGTAATTAAACAACTAGCGAGTACAAATTTGTTTAAAATGAGCTTCGGGACATTTTCATCACCATTACTTTTTTTTTACTTTCTGGCATAATATACGTAGACTAGTGTGGAAAAAGTAATGTGAGCATTAAAAATCGATCTCAAGTTTTTTGCACATATCAGTTTTGAGGTCCACTAATTTTTTTTTTTTTTTGGAATGATGTCTATATGTCGTAGGTCGTTTTTCATTTTTTAGACAATGTCTACCATATGGTTCTAATCATTTTGATGAAATTTTGTTTAACTGTAGCTTCTAAAGACAAACAAAACATATTGACCGCTATCTCCTCTAAAATACTGGTTTGTGAGTAATCGGTAAAAAAACAAAAATCTCCCATCAAGCTTAAAATATTTAATTTCGAAAAATCAGCTATACTGATTTCATTCAAATTAATGACCCAAATCTGTGTGGAAAATCGCAAATAAAAAATTTAATCGTTCAGGAATAATAGGCAAAAACAAATTTGTCCCTTGAACGCCGTCATAAAAAGATAGATTTTAATAAAATACAATTTACGCTTAGGACAAGGTTTATTCTTTACATGAAATGACCTGCTGATATTTTCAATAATGCTGGTCATACAAAGAAATGATTCCGCCAACCAAAATAGATCTAAGTTTAACAAATTACAATTTTAAACCCGAATTCTGAAATCAGTGTAGTTTCATTCAATACTAAAATAGGAAGAAAGTAATGAAAACTACAGGGAATTTAATTCTTAAAATTTAGCTGTACAGAAAATACATTTGAATCTACAACTTTATTTATTATTTTTTAAAGTCTTTTTTATTAATCTTCGAACTTTAAAAAGCGGCAAAATAAAATGATAGAATACTTTACTACGCAAATCAACACCTAGAAAGTGAACATTCAAATATATTTATAAATCTCAGCTTATTTCTAAATTCAGTTCTGAAATCTCTTCTCATTTTCTGGTTTCTTATCGAATCATTAAAAGCACTTTTATGGAGCATTAAAAAAAGTTGGTGTTCAAAATTTCTTTTTCATTTAAAGTGAAAGGTTTTCTTTTCAGCTTTAAGTATAAAAAAATCGGTTCATTGTACTTAAACAAGACAGGAATGTAGTTCGATTACTAATTAGGGGGGGGGGGGATCAGTAAAAAAACAAAATTCGTTCCAAATATTTGTTCAGTGCCAATCATGAATATACCTAGTAGTTTTAACGTAATAGGGGGAAAAAACAGGAAAAAATAATAATTTAATTTAAAATTAGTATCAAATTTCTAATATTTACATACTCATAATACAATAAATATATATGCACGTTCTAGTTTGGCCTAAGTATTCCGTGTACATCCTATGTGTTTCCCTATTTTTTAAAATTTATTTTTTTGAGGATATAAAAAAGTATCAAGGTTTAAAAACAAAATATTACCAATCGGGTTTTGTATTGCACAAGTATAAATAACACCGGAAGAAAAGACTAATGAAAACAGAATAAAATCCCTTTGATCTGTTTAATAATGTCATTCTTAAGTACAGTACTGGCAGACGTCCTACTTACTTTGTGGATTTTCTTCTTTTGTAAAACGAAAAGTAATTACTTTAACTCTACTTTTTCATTTTCAACATCGTTTGTAATATTTGAAAAAGCGGGAACGTAAAACTCTACTATTAATACATGACGCAGGTTTTAGTTATAACATTACATTTCAAATTTAAATTATACACAATACTTAATATTAAATATCACCTTTAGTTGAACGTTGAAAATTATTGGAAATTATATACCAGTATGTCTGTTGTAGGCATGTAAGAGATGGCTATATCTTAAAATGATCATTTTATGCCAAATTAATGAAATTATTTTTAGAAACGAAGTGAATGAATCTATACCACTAATACAGTATTATAGTTTATATTGGATATAAGGGCGTGGTTAGAAGCGGGGGCTAACCGAGTGACCTTGAGAACGTCCAACAACTTGTTTCAAGGTTGCCTGCCCGTTATCCGTTGTTTTTTTCCTTGCATAACGTAATGAACCGCAAGTGCCTAGGTCTAAGTCGTGCAGCCTACATACTGTAATTATTTCTGTATAAATCATAAAAGGGCATAAACTGTTATAGTTTACTTTAGTTATTTAACGTGTAGGAATATATTACAGTTGCATACTCTAGTTCTTACATTTAAGAAATTTAGTTTTAACTACTTTACTCTTTTTAACAATTTCAAAAATAAATATTTCTTTCGTTATATTATAACTATAATAAAGTGCCAGAAACACTTTAAAGAGAAACTAATAATTTTTAAAAATCTAGTAAAATATACATATTTATTTTTGTTGTGGGTGAAAAAGTATATATGTAGTCAAATTTGTTATTAAAAAAATTGTTTGTCTAAGTACTCTGTATAAATCTAAATAAGAGTATTTGTTAAAGAGCACTTTGGGCTTTGTAGGACTCCCATAACGTTTACGATTTACGATTATGTTAAATGTCATTAAAATTGATTTAGCTGATCTCCAGAAATAAACAAAAAGTTTTAGACCACTATCGCGTAAACCACAAAGTATTTTGTGTGTTTAATTTTTTCTGCTATATCTACGTTTTTAGGACACAGTTTACACACATTTCATTGGGACATTTTCTTACGTGTTTGGTCAAACAACTAAAAATTAGTGTTATTTCTACAAACCTAAAGATAAATTAAAAGATATATTTTGGATGTGTCTTAAGCTATTTTGTGACTTTTGAAAATGGTTCTTCTTGTTTTACTTAATACATCAAATTGGACAAAAATTCTTTGTGTTCAGCTATTATTCTTCAAATATTAGAGAATAATCTATTTATTGCCATCATGAAGACTTTCTCAAAGCCTTGATGCCTAGAACAAATATCATTGAAATCGGTTCATTGGTTCAGCAGACTAAATATGCTATAAATTTGTGAAGACGTAAATACAGTAATTTAAAAAATTTCGGCGTTTTCCAAATTGGTCGTGAAATATGACACAAATTTTATAAAACTCGGTTAGGAGAACCTCCAAATCAAAACTATATTACATTATATTTTTTTAAACCGTACTTTATTTTATATGTCAAACAATTTCTGTTCTTAATCAGCAAAAGTCTAACGAGATTTTTTAGGAGTATATTTTTAATAAATGACCACCATCAAATTAATAATTTGTTAGGTTAGATATTACTTGCACTTTAGCCTACTGTATGAAATAAATTAATATAAGACACAGTAAAATGAAGCATGATGAGGCTCTGATTGATGTGCCAAGGTCAACTTTAACTCTCCATAATTAATAATGATGGATGTCTCTGGTAAGTTAATGAAGGCCTTAAGGCACTTGTTCGCGTAGTCGGTGCCGACATTTGGTTGCTTTAGAAATCAATGAAGCATTAATGTTCTCCTATCCTGAACTCATGTTACTCGTATCTGTCCTCGGGCAGGACAGTTTGGAAGTCAGACGTGCGGCCGCCTTGCCTGAAGTGTGTTTCCTTTGGAGGTCGATGCTTCTGCCTACAGAAATGCTTCTGTTAAGTTAGGTTAAGTTAGGGTAAGTTCTATTTCTCTTAAGACTTCTTTGATCAATGGAACGACTTTGTTTCTAACAGAGTATATACGTATGCGCGTGAATTAAATAATTAATATACTTAAAAAAATTAACAATGAATGACACCAATTATCTGTCTTTAATATTTAAATTATTGTTTTGTTATTACAAATTTGTTTTCCACTTAAGCTGTTTTTTTATCTCTTTTATTACTACTGAAAATTTCTTTATTTCTCTTCTTCCGATATAGAGAAATTGACTATATAACGAATGGAATTAATTTTATAAAATACTATTGAAAGCTTCGTAGATAGATAGACTACCTTATAAAGAAATATCATCAGTTTTATAAAATACAAAAAGCTTCGTAGATAATGAAACTATATAAGCAATCGTTCTTGAAAATTACGAGCACCACAAACATTGTCCATTGAATGAGAAATTCCGAATTTCTCTTTCGGTAAAACATAGTCTATTTTTAAGCATAAATAAATTAGTTTATATCTCATAACCCATTTTCGACCGCTTGAATTACAAAAAGCTTTTTTTATTATTCGGAACCTTCGCAAACAGTTACGTTATAATATCCAAGCAAATGTTCAACATGTGAGGCTGTAGAATTGGAGAGTTATTAATGTTATCTCTTTATCTATCTATTTAGTTTTAATGTATTAACTTGAAACCACCCCTTGGTAATTGGTAAATAGTACTGAAATGAGGTACAAAACTTTGCTCTTATTGTTTTCTGTTATAAGATTCTTATCAATTAATGTTTGATATTAATGTAGA
Organism: Aphrophora alni; assembly: GCA_963513935.1. NCBI lineage: Eukaryota > Metazoa > Arthropoda > Insecta > Hemiptera > Aphrophoridae > Aphrophora > Aphrophora alni. Next base: position 100,211,271 of record OY740766.1, read on the forward strand.
TATTTCCAAGATTACTTGAAACCACCATATAGGCTATACATGTAACACACATACCTAATTAGTAACACGTATTTCACATGTTGCGTAATTAAATTGGCCAAAGTGTGTGTCAATAAAAATACTATGGATTATTAAACTTATTACGATAGCTTTGATGTTTTTAAAAAAATTGTTATATAAGTTTTCGTTTTAATTTGTATTTGAAATTATTGTTATAATAAAACAAAAAGAGTAAGTTTTACATAATTGGGAAAGGCAGAGTGTTAAAATTGAAATTTAAGTAACATTATTTCGAACATTATTCGACCAATAATTGTTTCAATGAGTATGAACTCAATATAGGCTATATTTGTCTTAACGAAAGGAGATTGTTATTTTTTTGAGCTGAACGAATAGCTCTTATTGTGTAAATAAGCTTATAGTAACTTATAAATCAGCTGTTTTGTTTGTTTTTTTAAACAACCATTTCAACATTCGTTATTTTAACAACCAAATTTACAAAACAGCTGATTCGTATTCATTAGAATAACCTTAAAATTAAATTGAGGTTAAGTCAACTAACTAAGATACATGAATGATCATCATCATAATATTTTATTTGTGTCACATAATACGTAGGCCAATGAGCGTTAATAAATAACTCCAGCTGACTGTATGTTATTACTTTCTGTAAGTGAAATCTTTAGTTCTTAAAGGTTTTATGTTTTGTGTAAAATTACTTATTTGTAATCAATATATAACTAACAAACTTGTTCCGCTCCAAGTTAGGTGGGTAACATTTGATGACAATCTAATGACTGTATCATTACGTTCATTAGTTGCGTTTAAATTTCCTGTTGAAAATTTGTATTGAAATTAATTCAAAGTGTGTTATTCGCAATTTTTCATGACTATACACTTAGTTCAATATTCAAAACTGAGTATTATCCTAAAGCACAATAAATATAATAGTAAAATAATAGTAAATATTTAAATACTGAATACTTATAATTAATCATTGTCATTATACATTTTGTAAATATTTGTTTTTAATAATAAAAGATATTGTGGTTAAATCTTACATCAATCCTTATGTAATAATAACTTAGGGGGGAAACTTAAATATAACTATAAATTCTTTCTTCTCGCTTGCAGCCTATAACAACAATATTTTTAAAATAAAAACATTCATTAATTTGATATTAATGCAAATCAAAATACAAGAATTATAAAGCGACTAGTAACCTTGTTTTTTTTATTATTGACGTGAACAGGAAAGCCCTATAGTTGTATTAAATTGGATTATGTCATAACAATAAAATTACGTCATAGCCTAGTGAATGCAGAACGGAATTACGTTACTTTCTGAAGGTTAATGGAAAACCTTTCTTTAGCCTTATGTAAAATAGTTGAGAAATATGGAAGAATGTTTCCGTCTTACAAATGGATATTAAAGAAAAAGCAGTAACTATCTGTCTGTTTTTTATCGTAATTTCAATCCTTTTTTATTCTTAATTTACGTTAAAAAAATAGAAGTAGGCATAGGCCATTAAGTTGTGCTTGACTTCATGAGAAATATTATATTGTATAACGATTAAAATTTATTACGAACTGGTATCTAAGCAGAAATGCCGTGTATTAAACACCAAACCCTGTAACTCGTAAACTGTTTGTCTGATCATTTTTTTACGATTTCTGTTTAGGCTATAATTAAAATTCACCAATGAGGCTGTCATGACGAAAGTTTATTTTTTATTTTGGGTCTGGGTCAAAAGCTGATTGCCCAAAAAATGTTAAATACATTAAACCAACTTACAAATTGGCTGTCTGTTTCTTAAAAATTTAAACCATGCGTTACCATAATAAAGAATTTATTTAGTACTCTTTGAATCTTCATCTGCAGTATATTTGAGGTGCGTGACAACAGATAACCTAAAATCTTTTCCGCGGAAATAATAAAGAGGAAAACATTTTAGTACAACATAGCGGACACTTTGTGTGATGATAACAACCTGCATCATTCCAATGTCCTGTCGGAGGTTATGATTATTGATCTTATTTTAAATACAATTACATCAAATCTAAAAACGAAATATGGATTCCTTCGAGGGTGGAGACGGAATATACAGGGTGTTTCCAAAAAAGTCCCAAATTTTCAACAACTTATTCCTTATAACAAACTAATGAAAATGTTTATATAAACATATATCCTAAAATTCTTAGTTTTTATCTAGCCGCCATTTGTGTTTTTACAAAAAATTCACATCTTTTTAACGATAAATGATGTGTTAAATAATTTCAAAAAGCTGTCATTTTAAAACAGTAAAAGAAATCTGTTAAATATTTTTCTCAAATTGGGTATTTATAAGACTAAGTAGCTAACAAAATTTCAACTCGATATCATTTAAAATATATGAATTTTTTGTTAAAAACACAAAATGGATGCTAGAAAGAAAACTACGCTTTTTTGGAAATTAATTTATATAAACTTTTCCACTGGTTTTGCTGTGAGTAATAAGTTCCTGTAATTTTAGAAACACCCTGTATATGTTATATAGAAACAAGCAGTCTTCATTTAAAAGTTGGTTTTTAAAGCTCGAATCGAATAATAATTAAACCTAAATAAATATTCTCATGTTTTGTCAATGGAAAATCTATGCTTCTTTTGCAATTTAAGGGAGAGAGATGTATACCATCTATCCAGTCCTGGCCAATTTTAGGCTCAGGCTCCCGGGGAAAGGAAGTTTATGCGAGTGTCTTCTCAAGGACCTTCTAAATGCAAGCTCTTAGACGTTATTATGTATATACATGGAAAGACAGATTTATTTTGATCAATGAATTTAGATACAGATTTTTTTAATTAAATAAAGAGTTCGTGTAATATTATCCGATATGTTATAAGTTTGTTGCAAACACAGATTCAAATAGATGTAAAATATAATTCAATACAAGAAAACTTTATAAGATTGTATATTTATATCCTAATTGAATATTTAATTTGGATAGTTCTCTGTCATTAATGACAGTGTATGTTTAATTTGATTTATTACTTTTTTTTCCAAAATTAATTTATCAACTCATCCAGAAACCAGGACCATGACATGCTGTCTGGAAGATTAATTTTGAATTTGTTTACGAATTTTGTTATCATTATTGAATAAGGTTAGTTACTGTTGATTCTAGATTTTTTTTTATTTTTTATAAAGACATTATTATTATTAACAACCAATTTAACAAGTGTAATAACGTCTGATTCATTAGAATAACCATAAAATCATATAAGATTAATTTAACCAAAAAGATCTATAAAAGATTATCATTGAATATATATTATTTCAGTTGTTGCATATATAGACCTGTTGTTATTTTTGTTTTATTTATACTTCAACTACTTCAAAAACTTTCTCAAGTAATCTCTCACAAGGAAACACACAGAAAGGAAATACAACACTTAATGGCGATGATCAAGGCTTCAATATATATTAAGAAACTTGCTCCGCTCCAGTCTATGTGATGTGATGACAACCTAGTTAAATCTCGTTGATGAATAGTTCATAATATTTTAGACTAAAATCTAGTTATAAACACTTTCCAAAAAGTTTCACACTGGTCTAGGCTAGGCCTAACCTATATTATTGTTGAATTACAACTAACTGATGGACCTGATCAGGTGTGCAATTTTTATATTGCTTACTGTATTATGTTAACTAAATTTGTTTGTAAACTCCTGTAAGAATATGTTTTGGAATTGTTGAAATACGAAAATTATATATTTTTTAAAATACATCTGTGGATATAGAGTTACCTTTTAAAAAATCACAATAATCTATCAAATGGGAGCTGCTGTCGAATTAAGGGGGGGGGGTTGGTGTTATAAATATATAGATGATTATAATATCTTTTTACATAACTTAATTTAGGTCATAAAATGTTTCTCTGTTTGCCGGTCTGTCGTCTATTTAGTGCTCCACAGCGCAGTCGAATCTTGACCGACTTTACGCTTTTGTCAAATGTGGTCATATTTTGACCATATCTCGGTATATTTTTTCGTTTTTCTTTGATAGTTCAAAATATTTGGGTTGCCACGAGGAAAAACACAAGTGCACTCATTTTTTTAATTCGTCTCAAACGAGTTCGGTCAGATTTTGTTAAATATAACATCTAAGGGACAAAAGAAAACTTATTAGTCACCATCTTAAAAAAATACAGTTTCGGTAGTTTCCAGTAAAAAAACAGAAAATAGAACAAAATTCATAGTAGGCCTACTGTTATATAAAAGCTAATTTCTCAAAATTCGGCTTTACAGATTTTATTTTAAGTTTTGGTGAAATGTGAAGATTGATTGATATGCCAAATCGCGAGTAAAAGAAAATTACCGTTTAGGAACAATTTGCAAAAAACTAAAATGAAATTTGACAACAGTTTATAAAAATACAATATAAACTTCGGACGAATTCATTTCTCAATCGAAGGGGGAAAACATTTTCAACTTCATCTATTTTGATTTTTCTTATATTCGTAAGTAGTATGAATACATTTTTGGGTAGAGTATAATATTTGTTTTTGTGTATAGGTGTTTGAGAACGTTAGTACGATGTTTTTTTCACAGATTATTTAAAATTATTGATATACTGTAGCTACTTTTTTAACTATTGAGAGATTTAACGCATCTGTGGATCCAGAATTTCAAGTTAAAACCAAATCACAAAAAACAACAAAGTGAAAAAGCGTGTTTAGAAGGGAAACCGGCTGATGTTTTAAATATGTAAATATATTTACCTTTTTTTTATATTTTCACCAAAAACAAATTTGTAATTTATTTCTGAGGATCAAAGTATATCCTATAGAACGTGACCGTGTGACCTATCCTAAACCATTGCCGATTTTAATGCGGTTTGTTTTAAATGATACAACATTTTGCCATTATTTGCAAAAAGTTATGATATATCATATATTTCATTTTCATATTTAAAACCCGTTTTTTTAAAAACACATTAACAGAACTATTCCGGCATCAAAATGCAAAGTTAAATTCAACTTGAAACAAAAGTATGTGAATCTATACTTAATTCTTTTGGTAGGCCTAATTTTTATCTTTTAAAATCCTTTCAAAAAAAACGAAGAAGTTGTTCAGTTGATGTAAGACAATATAGTAAACAATGAATTTTCTAATTATAAAAATATTTAATACATTTTATAAAATACGAAATGTAAAAATGAGGCAACCCACGAAAGGGGTCCTACATCCACGCCTTGAACAATTTTTTTCCTAATCCCTTTAAAATAACCGACCTCCTAGAGTTTTTTACCTACTACCCTATTATTTTAGAGAAGTGTTTTACATTTTAAATCTTGTTTCTGCAGGTATGTCGTTCTCTTTATTTCCGCCATTTGAATCACTCGATATGGGAGCACTTAAGGGAGGGCTTGTACACAGATTGTAAAAACTTGTAAACATTTGGAATGCCGGTTTAACCATATACAGCAGGCCCTGGATCGCAGTAAGGCAGGGGTTACATAATTAATGGCGAACTGAACTGAACTATATGAAAGGTGTTTCATGTCAAGGCAAATATAGATGTCCACGCCCTGGAACGTCCTTGATGCCGGTGCCGGTGTTTTAGAAAGGTTATTGGAACAGGTGGATAAATCAAACATTTGTAAAATTTGAGTAACCATCACAATATTATATCTGCAGGATATTTTTTTTTAAAAAGAAGAAAATACAGATGTTTAAAGTAAACTAGTCGTTCTACATAATCTCTGAGGCAAGCTTATTCACTTTTTAAATATTATTTTAATAACAGATTTCTCACAAAGACCTCTGGGGAAAATCCACACATGAGAAATACGTGAAAAAATCAGTAACGAAGAAAATTATTATCGTATTGTACAATAGGACAAATTTGTGTTGTGTTGTGTGTGAGAGAGAAAGTGAGTAAAATGTGATCTACTTACATTAGTCACTTGTTTTGTTTGTACTTGTAAGGGGCAAAGCGATTATTTTCGGGGGGGAGGGTGGTGGGTGAAGTGATAATTTAAAACTTCTCATAAAATAACTCATAATTTTAGTCAAATCAAGTATATTAGATATTGAAATATTCAATTCTTGTTGTTAAATATAAACACATAAAAAAAAATATATATATTTTTAGGGGTACACCGCATTTTTACAATATTAATTATATTGGGTCAACTTTTATACCATTGATTGACCATTGATTGATTTGGGACCATCGATTTAATAAAAAATATGCGATATTAAATGTTGAGCTTGACTTATGAGAAAAACTATACAGTATAACAAACACACAGAACACAATTCTCATAAAAAAAAAAAATACGCCTATGTATCAGACGCGTTTCAACGACAAGGTCGTCCTCTTCAGTGATACACCAGCAACACCAACCAAACCGCAACTCAAAGTTGTGGTTGGTTTGTTGTGAGTTGTGAGTTGTGGTTTGGTTGGTGTAGCTGGTGTATCACTGAAGAGGACGACCTTGTCGTTGAAACGCGTCTGATACTTAGGCGTATTTTTTGTATGAGAATTGTGTTCTGTGTGTTAGTTATACTGTAAAAATATGCGAGATATAAAATTGTTTATTATTTTATGTCTAAAACCAATATTTAAGTATTTTTTTACTTACAAGGGTGAGATGCTTGTGAGACCATTAAAAAACTTGGAACAACTATCCACCAAAGTTTTACCATCCGTAAAAACTGACTACTCAACAATGATCATCAACTCTGTTCAGAAATATCGGAGTAAAGTAAAGTAGGTATAAAATGACAAAACAATATCATTTATCGATCGTACTTCTTTGACAAACCTACAGGTTTATCAATGGCACGGTATTTTTTGTTCAATGAAGAGGTCATTAAAGAGATTTAGTTAAAGAGAAGAGGTTCGTGTGTGTGTGTGTGTGTGTGTTTTTTTAAGCATTTTGAATTTCAACAGCTCCTTTCTATTATGAATTTTTCTATCTAGTGATAAAAACCAAATTAAAATTTAATTACAACTTATCTAAAAATGTATATTAAAAAAGTTACGTGAAATCCTAAAAGGTTACTAAGAAATGAAATTGTATTTTTATAAATTGTGTGTAGAAATGCTTATTTCTTTTTATTCATTATAAAAATAATTTTAATATTTCACAAAACTGACGCGTGACTCGCAAACTAAACTGTAATAGTAAATTATGTATAGAAACGTTTTTCTTATAAATTCATTAAATCTCGGCAAAAACCGCTAATTAGCTACAATGTCACCACCAAGTTCATTTCAAAAACAAACCTTATCGAAAAAGTTATGAAATTCAAATACTTTACACCGAGTGATTTATCATGACTCTCCGATTTTCTAACCTACTGCTTTACTTTTTAAACTGTTTGGTTCAGGTCTAGTATCAAGAAAATGGTCAGAATTCAGAGCATTTTTTAAGCAACTAAGAGTTTACTCAGGTACACAATACACAATAGAGCAATATACACAGTAGTACCATGTCCAACTCTTAAATAAAAATAGATATAAAATAATAGATTGAATGTTCCAATTCATTTCTTCAGAAATTAAATAACTCACAACTCACAACAAACCAACCACAACTTTGAGTTGCGGTTTGGTTGGTGTTGCTGGTGTATCACTGAAGAGGACGACCTTGTCGTTGAAACGCGTCTGATACATAGGCGTATTTTTTTTTTTATGAGAATTGTGTTCTGTGTGTTTGTTATACTGTATAGTTTTTCTCATAAGTCAAGCTCAACATTTAATATCGCATATTTTTTATTAAATCGATGGTCCCAAATCAATCAATGGTCAATCAATGGTATAAAAGTTGACCCAATATAATTAATATTGTAAAAATGCGGTGTACCCCTAAAAATATATATATTTTTTTTATGTGTTTATATTTAACAACAAGAATTGAATATTTCAATATCTAATATACTTGATTTGACTAAAATTATGAGTTATTTTATGAGAAGTTTTAAATTATCACTTCACCCACCACCCTCCCCCCCCGAAAATAATCGCTTTGCCCCTTACAAGTACAAACAAAACAAGTGACTAATGTAAGTAGATCACATTTTACTCACTTTCTCTCTCACACACAACACAACACAAATTTGTCCTATTGTACAATACGATAATAATTTTCTTCGTTACTGATTTTTTCACGTATTTCTTATGTGTGGATTTTGCTCGCCAGTTAACGGATATGAAATAAGCTCATCCTCCAACTGATTATGACTTCATTTCGGTTTTTTAATTTTTTCTAAAAATACCCCTTATAAATTATATACTTTTGAAATTTTCATAAAATTTACTTATCTTGATTTTTTAAATATTGTTATTAGAAATTTTCACCAATACGACAGTATACCAATAATTAACATGGTTTTAAACATTTTGTATCCATCAACATCTCAAACTTTCGTCTAATCAAAATGTTGTGTTTATCATAATCTAAGGTTTTACTTTAACAAAATTATACACCATAACATTATATCATTAGGTTACATTAAATTTGTATATACTTTGGAAAAAAAAGTTTGCAAAATGTGCCAAAATCGCCTGCCACTGTATGATTGGCAACTATCAGAGTAAAGGATTTATAAATCGTAATTATTATATCATTTCTTGTGTGCCAATTACATACAACATATGTAATCATAGACATAACTACTTTCTGTAATATTTTAGTGATTATTGGTAATAACGCAGTTTCCTGTTTAGGAAATGACTGCTAAGTAACACTTCAGTTACTTGTTATAGATTATAAAACATTTATTATTTAATTTCCCACGCAGTTCTGGAAATATTACAAATCATAAAATCATTCTATGTCGAGAACTAGTTGGAAGTAGATCAAAAAATGTTTAAAAGAAAGGAGTGAAGCGAGTGTATTATTAAGTGACGCCATCGCTGTAGATAATTACAACGGACAAGCAAGTAAGAGTTATATAATGTTTAACGGATCACTATGTATCGGATAACGAAATATATTGGCCAGGCCAATAACCTGCAATAGATACACGGCCGTTATATGTGTGTGTGTGTGTGTGTACAACGCCCTTTTGCATTTGCTCCCGTTCGTTCACACGTTATTTAATTACATGTAAAAGTTGTGCAGTGGGTAATAATTGTCGGTCAGATGAAACAATTAGTTTCTAAATATGTCTACCTTTTAATCACCCAAATACATTCATTTAAATATACTTGATTACTTTTATACGTGTCATGTTTAGAATGCTATTAATTAAATTTAGAGTTATTTACACATTGTGGTAGTTATATCATCATAATGTGTAAATAACCCTAAATATATTTACACCCACCCTACACACAAGTACACAAACAGATAGATAGATAGATAGATAGATAGATATAGATAGTGTCTGTTATTTTTATTATCATCTTTTAGGGAAATAATTTAATTTCATTCCATGAAAACATATATTGAAGCCGTTTGGGAAATTCATTATACAGTATAAATATAACTTCTATATATATATCTCAAAGTTTGTGTCTATTTATATTTTGTTTCTATAGGTTCCAAAACAAATTAGCCAATTAGACCTAAATTTGTTTCGGTTATTTTTCAGTACACAACTTAAATTACAGCCTAGGATATAACTTTACAATTCCATCTCTTCCCCATTTTCTCACCCCACTGTTCTTTGATGATTTCTGGCCGAAATGACTGTTATAAAGATTAGTTGTTGTATTTCAGCATAGCTTTCAATTTTTACGTGCAATTTATCCTAAACCCCGTCTCAAGATTGTAATTTCATTTTACTTTTATTTTTTAAATTTCAGTATATATTTTTTTATTAATTTGTTTTGTGTTATAATATTTGTAATTTCTTGTGTTGGTGGTTAGATGGAAGACAGGACTGGATAGTCCTAAAAAAATTAATAAAGTCACTATCTGTCTATCATCTCTATCCACATTAAGGTCACACGTAATATGCTGGGCTATCAAAATCAGTTAAAAACTTTACACATAAGATATGAATTCTTCATTCTTGTTTCAAAAAGAATTTTTTAAATTCCATAAAAAAAAAAATTAAAACTTAACTAGGGTACTTTATTCTGGGTATTTATATCCAGGGTACTTTATACTGGGTACGAAAAATGGTCGACAGAAACAGTTTTCATTGTCCCGATCCTAATTTAAATATAATTTTAGTTCGAATTATCCTTTATTACACTTTTTAAGATGTGCCTTGTTCTACTCTGTATTTTATAATACCACATTACAATTTTTACTTGGTTTGAATGTTCCTGATAATTTATTTTATTAATAAATCTTTTTTGGGAGTGAGGTAACTCTAACCATACACTTTCTATACAAACTCTATTGGTAAAAATTACGCTAAATCTTAAAGTTTGTCTCCATAGTAATCGCTAAAATAGTGATTATCAACAAGACGATGAGTTTGTTACTGAAAAAGTATATTTTATCTAGTTGACATTACATTTAAACTATGTAATGTACGTTTAACTTAAAATTTTAACTATAAAAGAAAATTGAAGGGACTGTATAAATAAATATTGAGCTTGTCTTGTGAGATAATATTAGATGGAATAAAACTCGAATACAAAGCTAACTGAGCTACAATAACTAAAATATAACTGAGATATATAGTTTAGTTATTGTAACTCATGTATCACTGAGGATGAAACGCGTTTAAGTAAAAGTAATTTTAGTGAGATCTTGTGTTCGAGTTTTATTCTATCTAAGAGACTGTACCCTGTAGGGGAAATCAGATCTATTCTTAATCTAAATCTGACTCAAATAAAGAGACATATATCATAAATAATAATAAAAACTAGAATATAAATAATTCATAAGTCAATAAAAATCTGAGGACGTCCGGTCAACGGCATTTATATTCTCTACAGCCTAAAAAGACTGTATGCAATTTTCACTAATCTTTACGTGCGGTGGTCTAGTTATGAACCATGGAATCTGATTTTTGAAATTTAGTTAGAGAAAAATAGTATCCTCTCTTACCCACTTATTGCGAAAATTTGTAAATCTGGGTAAAAGTTTTCTATTGTATTATTTTGTTTTAAGATTTAAAAATCTGCCCTCGTACTGCACAATTAGACAAATTCCAAGGTCTCTCATTAGTCAAATAATCGGTCAAACTGTTGGGGTGTATAGACAGATGAAAATGGGGCGTCTTAGATAGAGATGAAAAGTTATCAAGTTTCTATTACTAAAATTAAATTAATAAATTACACATATTCTTTCAAAAGTTAACATATTTTACGTAAAAACAAATTCCTAATTTTGGTATTAGTTCAACAAAATGGTCTCCCACAGTTAATCTTTATTTTAGAGTAATTAAAGAGTCGGTAGAAATTTCACTAGGTTGTTGAACTATTACTACATTCTATAGTGGATAAGTTTGCAATGATTCTAACCTAACAGAAGGTTGTAGGTTGGTAATGCTCAACTGGCATCGTGAATGAGTAAAACCAAGGTATGATTGAATACTATTGCACTTAGCATGATATGATTACAATAATTTGGATATGTAGATCATTAACCCAGTCAGCTGGTCTAGACATTACATCAGCTGCTACGCAATATAATATTACAGATTTCGCATATCACGATATCAGACACACCAAACATGGCCTCCACCTCCTCCATGCCTACTAGCTGTCGACAACAAACTAACACGTCTGTCACTCCCACTATATAATTTATTATCACATATTTAGACGTTTATCTATTTATAAATAGAATTTTATTGGAATTATTTATTTAAAATGGCACTTTATTTAGTTTCTATCTACAGAAATGATGACAATAGGGTTAAATGAAAGAAAGGAAAAAAATGTTCTCTACTTTAATAAAACTGCAACTATTCATTATGTTTGTGATTAATTATTTTAATCACGCCCTAAATCCAGCTCTTAACAAACCTATTCGTGTACATAAAAACTACTTTTCACTTCTTTATTTAGAAACATAAAATATTTAAAACAAAAAATCTAATCGCTAGATAATAAGCCAAACCCCAGGACCATAGTAGGACATGCTGAACTAACAAAACAAAAAATAATTAAAAACATGAAATAAGAAACTTAAACGAATTATTATAAAAAATATTCAGAATATATCATATTTTTCATTTAAAATTTTTTAATTAATTAATTATCCAACCAAATTAGTATCCAATTCCAAGCTTGCTTACAATGAATTAAATTAGATTAATTCTTGCCATTCTTATAATTTTATATTTTCATACATTTCTTAAACATTTTCTTCTTAGTTCCAATAACATTGGACATTTCGTAACAATGCAGAACATCTTCTGCTGAATATTGCTAACAGTGTAATTGTGCACCAGCAATTAATTAATTGAAGTCTGCAGCACTAAATTTCTTATAATCTTTGCTAATATTTTTACGATTGCCCTTATAATCTCAATCTTATCCTCTCATCTTTCACGATATATGCCTCCATTTTTGTCACATATTGGGATGATAGGCTTTAAACTTTTCAGAGTATTGCAGCGCTGGTATTTTCATGGATTTTGTATCAAGATCAGCTGTAAACTTATGTTCTAATATGTTATGGATAATATACCCATTCCTGGAAACAGCACCACATCTGAGACTTATTTCTAGGGATACGTTCTAATAACGCCCTTTGTTTCCAGTGTAGGTTAATTTTATCCGGAAGTTGGATATAAAAGCCAGGCCGAAAACTACAAATTCATTGCAGGCATGATAAATCAGTGATGATCGAGTGTAGTTTTCTTACCTGAGATATCGCCAAGTGAACCGTATGCTGATATAACCTACAGAAAAAGTGACTCTATAAAGGATGCATAATCACAGGTTCTACATGTCCAAAGTTTGGGTTCTGGACCTGTGTTAGGGTTCCGTGGAAACTGTGAAATACTTGTGTTTACATAAATGGAGAGAGGTGTCCGTTATCTTACTTATTTTTGGGGTCGAATGAGTTGAAAGTAACTGGATGGCATGTGAGTTCTTACACATCTCTGAATACAAATGATTTAAAAGATGACCATGTTCTATACAAAAGTAGTATTTATTCTGTATTATATTGATTATATCTTCAGTGATAAATTAAAACAAAATGATCTGAAACTTATACAATCGTATCTACAATAGTAAATTCATTTCCTCTTCTTATATTTGCATTAATTTCTTCTAACTAACAATGGTGTACAGTTGCGAACACTTTTTACTCCATATTTACTTATATTCGAGTACATATATGTCTTTATGTAAGTCAGATTTATATTATGAATAGATCTGATTACCTTTTCATAATAATTTAATATACGTTTCCTTGATTTTTCTTTTATAGTTAACAATTTTAAATTAAATTTCTATTATCCATTATATAATCTATACATCGTGTGACTCGGAAATATTTTAGGATTATAACAAAACATACAAATGATGATATAAAAAAATGCGTGTTAAATAGATTTAAAAAGAAAAGTTGTGAAATTTTCTTTTCAAAATTTTTAATGTTGTCTACGAACTTGCTTTGAAAAGCAGGAAAATGTGCTACTATTTTTCAATAGAAATGTGCATCTAAAACTTGAGTTTTGTTCTATACTTACTGCAGTACATACAGTGAAACGTTTAAATACTATTCGACTTTTTTTTACTTTTAAATACTTTTGTTTCTTATAGTTTTTATTTTATAATTTTCGAGAGTCTTGTCGATGTTAATACTACTGCCATTTGTAGATATTTTGAGGATCAACTTTGTCTCGTTTCTCTTGTTATAGATACAGCCAAGGCTCCGTCATAATTGATTAAAACATTAAACATTCCTCAACCTAACCCCAAATTTGGAAATGATTTCTGAAAAATTCGGGAAGTTTTATTGGGTACAGAAAAATTACCAACGATGACCACACACACACACACACACACACACCCCCATACGTAATAATTTTTTTACGTTTTTGTTTGTTGGAGTTTTTCCTCATCCTATTTTGATCATTCTAGTTATCCCTAGTTTCCTTAAAACGACATCTCCAATTGGTCATTAATTTTTTACTTGCATAAAATTAAAACAAGCCAGTCACTAAACAATTTTTTAAACTTGTTTATGATTACTAAGATTTTCTTCAAAAAACAATACAAGAGAAAAGGAACTCAAATCTGTATTTGCTTGTTTAATAAGTAACTTATATTTAAATATCTTTAATTAAAATTGTTATTTTGAAGTTACATTCACAATGATGGAAAAATATTTTGTAATAGTCAAAAACTAAATCCTCTTTGAACATTTATATTGGTTTTATTTCGATGACATCATTTGTTCCTCTATAATCTCACCACTACCAGATATGTACACACTTTAATATTATTTTGGGGAGTCTTCTTTGTGAAAGTGAAACTCCCCAAATGATTCTTCAATCACTGAAAGTACTGAAATCTGGATCAATTACTCATATTTTGGCTGTGAGAATCACTCTTATGTTGTGAAATTAAAAAGTGATTTTTTAGTTTTTGTTTTTAAATATCATCGCACTTAAAGCCAAGATAAAGCTGTTTCACAAAACAAAGCTATTTTCGACCGTGATATCTATAAGACCATCAAATTTTGTACGAGATGTTAAGTTACAACATTGTTTTAGATGTAGCACAAAACGTAGATATGATGGAACTCAAATAAATGTAAAATGCATTGTTTGATACCTTGAACATAGTTGTCAAGAGAAGTATGATAATGTACCACGCGTCACTTTTGAAAAGTTCATGGAGGGATCCATCAATTGACATAACTACAGATTTAATGCCAAGTGTCAGTCTTCTTACACATCTGTGTGTTCCTTTTCTGGTAGTTTATTCAGGATCCATTGAAACATTTAAGTTGTACTGAATTAAAAACACAAGGAATAAATAAAGATATTTTTAATTGTTCAGAAGCATATTTTGGCTATATCTCGAAAAGTTTTATTTTTCAATATTTAATTTGGTAACTCAAAAATTTTGGGTTGGTCACCGTAATGTAAACACATAGTCAGTCGGCTCTTATCGATTTTGATCAAATTTTGCTAAAATGTAGCCTGTAAGGACCCAAACAAAACATTGCCCTCCATCTTCTTATAAATCCAGTTCAGAAGTTATTGGTTATAAATGGTTGGGGCAATGAACTATTGTCGTAAAAAAGTTGAATATCTCCAAATCGACTAAAGTAAAATAAAACTATATATTAGTGGATTAAATAATTTATAATACAGATATTCTAACTATGTAATAACTTGAGGCAATGAAATGTCCACCGTTCTATTCAATAGTAGTAGTAGTACTATAGTGCTCACTTAAAATATATGTCTGTTCATAATATGTATACACCAAGTGCGGAACATTCTGTCTTTTGTATTCCTTAAACCGTAGCAAATATGGAGGTATGTTGTAAGTTTTTAATTTGTACTTTGACTTACTTGAACAAGTAAAATATATATATAAAATAATGCTGAGTTTCAAGTCTTATTTTATCCTTTGTTCCGAAGGATAATTGTAGCAAATATGTGCTAATTTGGACTACCGAGGCACCTAAAGAGCAGATAAAGATCAGATTGTTTAAGAACTCTCAAACGTTAGACTACACTGAAGTGGGATAAAATAGCCCAGCTAACATCTGATAGGACAATCCTAAGGAGGATTGTAGGTGCTGTAACATTTGGAGTCATGTGACTAACATTGAGACATTGAGCACCTTTTAAAAGACGCAGATATGGTTTTTACTTTCAACGTAGATCTGTCAAACAACACAATTCCGAAGAAAATTCCTGACAAGCGGCTGTATAGTAAAACAATTGGTAGAGGATGTGATTAGCGGTTGGAGTGGCAACTGACGCTTATAATTTTTTCGAATGGCTCATAGAGGAGCGGCGCAGAACACTGGCGATGAAAGTTGCAGGAGGGTTTTGTTAGAGTTGTTACGGCAAGGACGTATGCGTGTACAAGTATGCTTTGTAATATATTATTTAAAGTTAGTAAATTTTTAAATTTCAAAATAAGGTTTTAGGGACTAATTTTGTGTATCAGCAGCGTTTGTGAATGTCAGTTAGTATTCGGTCATTATTTCCGGTAACGTGGTATAAAGAAATACAAATCAAATTAACGAAGTAATTATTTCACTTGGTATCCATTAATGTTAACAAGCCTTGCAAAGTCGTGACGCATGAAACTCAATTTCCTTATTTTGTTAGTCTATTCTACTTCTACTTCTACTTCTATTATCATATTTAGTTTAAAATTATTATGGTTGCTGTGAAAGATGGCCCGTCGTTAATTGTATTTATTACACAGTGCAAAACATTGCATTAACATTCTCACGCATTCATTTACAAAAACAAATAATAACCAAAGACAAAAAGTTTTAGTTCCTTTGTTTATTAGTCAGAAAGTCAAGTCAAATTTATCAATGACGTCTTATTCTGTGCTTATCTCGTCCTAAGCGTAAATAGCCTTTAATTGTAATCGAGGTTTAACTGACAGCTTGTTTTTGTGTTTTTGGTAATCCTTAGTTTTCTTTCACTTGAGTTGTGGTTTCTAATGTTGGTCATTATTCTGATCATTTTCTCTAATTTGGGAATTTTATTGATGCGATTATGTTTTGGAGTTCTTAAATGTGCTAGCAAAATTTTATAATTTTTTTTTTGAAATTTAATTTTGAGTTTTGGTCTTATGGCAGCCGTCTTACATAATTTGAGTTATCAAAAATAATAATAAATAAATACTAGGATATGACCAAAATTGTCCACTTTTTAAATTTAAACAAAATTGTTCATTCAGTTCATTAGTTTGTAGGGTTGAGAGAGAGCACGGAATGTAGATAGACCGACAGAGAGGCAGCCTTCAGAAAACATATCTATGAGTCGAGTGTCTCAAAACGCGATATTTTCATGAAAACTTGAACGATTTCTTTTTTACCCATCACAAAATTTTCTCCATGTAATAAAAAAAATCTAAAGAAAGTAAAAATCAAAGCCAACACGCAATATATCACATAACAAATATAGTGGAAGTTCTGCTATAGCTGAGGATGGATGAGTAGGCTACATGGATGTCTTTAAATTGTGGTGTGGAACACATTAGTATTTGGAACTTCATTTCAGACTGTCATTACCCATGTTAACAAACGGAGAAATTAGAATGTCTAAAATGTATTTAGTCAGAATCGAATATAAGTCAAACAACTAAAGTATCTTATTTTGATAATATTCTTACATAAATGTACTCTACAGAAAGTTCTGTGATTGGTCAAGACAATTGATGTTCAAATTTTCACGGAAATATCAGTTTTAAGATTTCATTAGTGGAACAAAATGTTTCTTGAACTTATTTCTGTATGTCGTAACTGCAGTAGGTACGCTATGTATACGGGAATGTTTTGATTTTTACCATATTTGGACCGTATCTCTCTTTGAACTGTTTAAATTTTGTTTTTAATAACCCAAAATGACTGCCCCTTCGTAAGACTAAAATTCTAAATTTCGATTTTTCCACATATTTTGATGAAAGTTATCAATTTCAAACGAATTCAATCAAAATAGATACAGCTCCAATTACAAAAAAAAAGAAAACTAAGTTATCGGGGAATAAGTAAAAACGAATCATAAACGCCGTGGAAGGTTAAATATTTTAAAATGGCAGATAATAATAATATGTTACTGTTTTTATAAATACATTTTTTAAATCCTAAATTAATCCTCATCGCTATCCGTTTTACTTATGTAATGTATTTTTCTTATACATGCGATTCGGAACATTGGTTTTAACCTTCACCTTTTACCAAAATTTGATCGAAATTGCTCTACCTGGTTTTGGGATATTCGACTTTCTAAAACGGCGTGACTATTTTTTTTTTCTGTTCATAACTCCAAAATCGGCAGTAGAATAGAGGTTGTTAACAATTTGTTTGTTTTAGTCCTTAGTGGTTACACTTGGATAACATCAGCCCAAATTCCGTAAAGCCTATTTTTTTAAAAATCAACATTTTTTTTGTTAAGAACCGTAAGTAACCTAAAGTTTTAAATCATTTAAAAAAATCAATTAAAAATATCTTGTGATACTACGAAAACATATCTACTTACATAATTTCAACAACGTTTGTCCACATGTTCGAGCTGTAGCACACTGCACGTACAACAGATAGACAGAATAAATTATTAAACATTTTTTTGAGCTCAGGGGATTTTTAAACAGATATTTCCACGCAAAAATCAATATACATTTTAGCCATTACAAAACTTTTCTCTGTTCTATGTAGCCTACACCCTAGTATGCGAGTAAATAAAACAATGCATATTTTACTTTTTGTAAATATAAGAATATAAAATTATTCTTCTTGCAACATAGAATTACATCCTATCTAAGATATCTATCAAATCTTCCGTGTATACACTACATTTGATTTCCTTGTGGAGTCTATGTAACAACTAGTTTCTCTCTAATTAAATGAGAACTTATTAATGCGACTGTTATAATTAATTGTGGCAGGTTTTAGGTTAAGGGCTTCAGCTGCAGTACTGTTGCTCAATATTAGAGAGATCAAAAGTCACAATGTCAAGGACTTCACCCCGTTCACCGATTGCTATCTTCTGATTGATTCTTGACTGTTACGTTGGCTAGACTTATTGCTATTATGGGATTGGTTTGTAATTCAGGAGTGAAAAACTCGGATAAAAAGGTATAAAACTTGGATCAAGAGATAAACTGGAACTCTTTCACCGATCTATATGATGAAATAATATTATAAAGACATCAGGATTCACCCTTTTTTATACATCGGTGATTGCGTCACTTCAAATATATTATAAAGGGTATCCCGGAAAATACTGGTGATTAAAATAAGTCGAGTTGGTACAATTTATCTTAGTGGCATACGCTCTTTAGTGTAAAATTTAAAACTTTTAGGATGTTAACATTTTAGAAATGGATTGAGCTATAAAATCAAATATAGTACTTCCATAATTTTGGTCTACATTCTAGTTTACACAACTTTGCTAAGTTTTTATATTATTTTCATTCAGAAACATACATGCTGTATTTTTTTTCATAACTTAAAATATATTTTTGAGTAAAATACAAGAAAAACAAATATTTTCATATAACAAATTGTAAAATATAGTATGATTATCTTTTAGGTTTCTTGAGGTTATCAATACCCATTTATCCGTATTTTACATAAACATCGAGACATTTTGGTCGCTGGCTAAATTGTTTAATTCTTTTTCTTTTCTTTTTTTTTAGTGCATCTTTGCGGCTCCTTTGCACCAGAGCAAAGGTTAAGGTGGATAAAAAAATAATATCCCCCCCCTGAAAAAACAGATGGAAATTAATCAAAATCGGATTTAAAAACGTTATTATTTTATTGTCGTCATTTTGAAATTTAATTTTAAGCATAAGTTAAACAACATCTAGTAACAAATTTATGTTCATTGTCTTAAAATAATTATGAAACTGAGAGGATCGTCAAAATCTAAAGAAAAATAAACAAATAAACAATAAATTTAATTAATTGCCTTGTTTTTTTTTAAACACAGCAATTAATTAAATTTTGAATTGAGTTGTACTCTAATGTGAATACTCTATAAATTGATACTTTATGGTGTATCGCCATTATCTAACAAGTTAAACAATAGGCAGTATATAATTATATTAGGTAACATTTACAGTGTTTTATTACACGTAAAATATCAATATATTTTATAAATATGTAAAAATGTACTGTTCCACATACATTTGATTTTCGTTTATAACAAACAAGACGATTCTATGTAAGTTGCTCCAAGTGTGTTAATCCGTTATGATATTGCTATCCTGATTTCACACTACACATTTTAGCAGTAGTGTATTTTGCAAGAATTTTACGGTCACATATGTCATGCCTCGGAGGTACGTGAACTCTAGGTAATTGACAAGGTATTGTTACAATAAATATATAAGCCATGAACGTTCTACAGTAGGCAACAACCTTGTCAAGACAAAGGAATTGTTTGACCTGTTACATAACTCTCGCTTTGTTATTGTTTCAATCACTAATCTAATTACACCAGCAGCAGTATTATAATAACAAATAAATGATAACATTTATATTGTACTAATCAGGCTTATGCACTATCACACGTCACTGACGCATCACAAGATGGATGAAGACCTGTAGTAGTTCGTTCTACAATAAAAGTAAATAAGTGATGCGAAAACACTGCACAAACTTTCTCACTTGTCTCACAAACTTTTTCACAAAAATCTATTAGTCACCAAAAATGTCAAATCGGTAGTTGTCAGTAAAACAATGAAAATGTATCATGGACACTTTCTTTATAATATATAAACTTACTTCGTTTATGGTATGGGAAAATAACATATTAGGTTCGATATACTAATATCTTAATTATTAGTATAAAAACTTAGTAAAATTTGCATTTCTATTCAAATGAAACTAAATATTTATATACCAAAATACCATGATAAGGTTCGATATACTAATATCTCAATTATTATTATAAAAAATATTGTAAAATTCACATTTTTATTCTAATAAAGTAAATATGCATGCTATTTATATTTATTTACGATCGATTTTGTACACGGTTTTAGCCAATTAATTATCACATTTTACATAATTGAACGCTAGAGCCGATTTTGAGATATTACGACTTTTATAAACACGACCAAAGATTTGACCCAAACATATCCGCCTACCAAATTTGAATAAAATTGGTTCACGCGTTTGAACGATAAGGCACTGCGTAAACGACTCCTGGCCTTTTTTTCAACTCTTTGAAAAAAAACAAAAAACTTTTTTTACTTGTTTTTTGCATATAATTTTTCATTCTTGTATCGGATCAAAAAATGTATAGTTGTAGGTCATTCAATTCTCTACTATTAATTGACCGAGTTCTTACGAGGGAAAAGGGAAAATTTTCCTACATGTAAAAAGTTATTTTTCAAGAATAAGTCATTTCTTTTTTCAGTTTAATAAAGAAATGAAAATAACATATTTTATTTATTTATTTATTTTTTTTTTTTACCATTTTTGACAACAAATACGAAAATATATATTTTTATATTAGTATATTTTAATCTTATTAAATTGATGTTCGAAATCAGTCTATTTTCAAAAATAATCGCTAAATTTCTCGTTTCTATTTGTTTTTTTACAAAATAACTTAAAAATTATTTATTTTAGAAGAAAATGAATAAGAAAAAAGTTGAAGACAATAAAGCTGTTATCTTTAATTTTCATTTTGAAAATCCCCGATATGTCCATTTAAAGAAAGTTACAGCATTTTGAATTTCTATAATAAATTGCATTAAAAAAAAGTTTCTTTTGCTTATTACTTTTGAATACGATCTTTAAAATAGACGCGACCTACTACTATTGATAGAGCGGGAAATTTCTTATTAATATAGAAAATTGTGTTTACAATTATATTATATCTATAAAATGAAATTCACCTTTTTTGGTTGAAAAGGGGCCATTTTATGTATTTGTATCAAATTTAAATTTTAGAGGTTATGTTTGATGAAATAAAAAAATTGAATATGCCTCTGTATTTGTTATCAAAAGTCCTACATAGGACGTCATATTATTATTATTTTTTATTAAACGTGAAAAAACTGATTATTCTCGAAAAAGCACTTTTTACGTGTAAGAAAATGTTTCCGATTTTCCTTTATAACTAGATCAATTGTCATCGTAGAATTTCGATGAAAAGGCAAATTTTAAAGAATTGGAAGCCCTAAAAATTTTCTTAGAAATTTTTTAAATCCGAAACACTGATGAAAAATTATATAAAAACAAATGAAAACTGTTACTTTTTTCAAAGTGTTAAAAAACTGTCCAGCTTCAAAGGGCTGCGATTCGGCAATTTTGAGATGTAGAAAAAATTCAAAAGAAACAAATCTTATGTAGTTTTCAGAAAAAAAATACTAGGGTGGTCTAATATTTGTCCCTCTAAATTATATTCGCGAAAACCACAATTTTTTACAATTTAACCCTTTCTGAAATTGTGTACCAAGCTGAAGCATTAGATATTCTTTAGCTTCTTAAACTATAACCTAAACGAACATTTTCTCACAAAGATTCGTTCTTTCCTTAATTATTGACTTTTCACATTAATTTTGAGCTCATTTTACTGTACTAAAAAGAAAAAAAAATTATTTATCTGATTAACCAGATGATTATACACTTGTTTTCTAGAACTCTAAATTAGGCTTAAATCCAGTTGTAACTTAATGCAACTCATATAAAGAGATTGTTATTATTGGTTTGTTTTCAAATTGTCTAGAGCAAGGAAGCTCTCTAAATTTAAAACTCCTTTTAATTATACACTTTAAAATGAACTGATTATTTGTTTTTCTTTCATCTTGGTTTGAAAGTGAATGAGGTAGATGGAAACATAGTACTTACAAAATTATTGAACATCCCCTTGAGCCTTCTCGCCCACTTTAATCAAAACCTACAAAGAAGGTGGGTTTATATATCTTTTTTCCGTCCTTTATTCACCAGTATTTATAAAAAAACTCTACCATTAAAACCAAATATTTAACCAAATCAGCCAGCAAATTTTATAAATTAGATTTTTGTAAAAAAAAAAGTGTTTAATTAAGTGTAAATGGAGCCTTGTTAACATGTGAAAATTATTCATAATAGCTAATATTAAGAACTATCCTAACCTGTTCTATAAATATTTTACAGAATTAATCCATCTTGCTTAGAAATATTTTGGGGAAGAATGGGTTCAAAATTGAGATTAAATAAAAACGTTTTCTCCAAAAAATTGAAAATTTTGTTTATAAGAAACTAACGGTTCTATCTAAACCTTCTTGCATATTAATTCCTTAGGGTGGTGAATGATTAAATGAAATGAATAAAATGTTTCATTAAATATGTATTGATGTTGATATACAGCCAAATTCAGAATATTATTATTTCTTGAATATAAGGTCACCAAATGAATGACAGTGTAGTTTTAAACTTAGAAAGATGACAACTTGGTCATCGAACCGCCGATTGTTAAGAAAATGTGTAAATTTCCGAATTTCTTTTATTTGTTGATTTAATTTTTCAATAATATTGTTCATTCTAAGTGAATTGAAACAGAGGTGTAACTAATTTTAATTTTCTCGTTTTAAACACACTGGGAACTATACAAAATAGTATCAGATGCGCTCGTAGATGTTGTAGGCGAAATTTATGTATAACAATGGCAATGACGTATCTACTCTTTGAGTTCTTTTTGTGTAAATATAGTTTAATTGTTTTCAACCAAATGTTTATTTTGTTAACCTTGACAAACAATGATTGAAGTAGGTCGGTATAACAGGTGTTGGTTGATGCCATTGTTTGACAATATTAATTAATTTCTCCATATCAACCTTTACAGTACAAGAATACTTCTTTTATTCTAGTCATGACATTTACACTGACCTTCACTGTATTGTTAAGGAACGTATGATAAGGTCATTACGTAATAAGGACATCGTCTAGGTACAATCAAAATTTGGTAGTTTATAATAATAATGTGTGTTTTTATTGTTTTTCTTTATTATATTTTCTGTCATTATATTTAACTTATTTTTTGCGAGTTCAAAGGAATGAAGTAAGATATGTCTGTTAAGGTTACCATTTTTAATTAGGGGCCTCTGAGACTTATTTATAGTGGGCATGGCGTGACAATCGGGAGGGACTTGGCTGTAATCTAGACTTTTTTTACGTGTCTTGGATTAGATCCCTCTCTTTCATCTTTCTTCACAGATATCCTTTGACCAACTCTTATTCTCTTCCAACCTTGACGCTATTCTAGGGCTAGGGGTCTTTATTTTATGTTGTTTTCTTCCTTTTTTATAAAGCGATGATGACAGAATTCTTTTCAACAATAAGAAAATAAAATTTCTCATTAGAGAAGGAAAAAACTAACTGTAAAAACAAATAAACATGTTTACTCTAACTTTGTGGTGAGATTTGTATTTATGTTTTTATTTAATTTAAACCCATATAGTCATTCAGAAACATTTTTTTTTTTTAATTATAGTCAGTATAATAAAAACTTATATATCCACTACATTATGAACTGTTAGTGAGACGATAAAAGTAAAGTATATAAATTAAAACTAGAAACACAATTGTGAAAATGTATAACATATTGAACTTAATATATTTTAAACTTGACTAAATTCGACACGCCTTTGTAAGATTTAAATATTTTCTTTTGATAAACAGTTTGCATGGCATTTGTTATTGTTAGTAAAGATTGCATAACTCGTGGTTGGACTAATTTGCATACAAATCAATATCTAGTTTGTCTAGGCGAGCTTTACGACCTTGAAGTAGCAGGTGTACCAAGGTGTTAGTGTTTGGTTGTTACTACCCAAATGCATATAATAACAACTCTTAGTCACTTCTGAAATAATAGAAAGTTTATGAACCACAACAAGGCTTTTTTACTATTACATACTGTCAATAGACAACGTTAATCATTTTACGTACTAACATATGATGAATTAAAAAAAATAACTGTAGCTTTTCTGAATCCAAGAGAAGTGCTTTATGGACTTATATCTGTCTCTCGTCTGTCGTCTGTGCACCCCAAACGCTTGATATTTTCAATCAAATTTTGTATGTTGGGATATATTAATATATCTCGGGATTTTTGTTTTTATTTGGTCGATGACTCAACATTTGAGTGTAGCTATCGTAAAAAAACTACGATTACTATTTTCTAAAAATCGGCTCTAATTATTTTGATCAAATCGTTTTGGTCGCTATCTCTCAAAAATACTGGATCATTCGTTATCATTAAAAATAACGAAAATCGGCCATGAACAAAATAAAGACGTAAATTCTCAAAATCGGCTACCAAAATTGTATTTCTTTAAAATTTTAGTGAAATGTAAACATTAATGACACAAAACCATATTGTAAAATCGCAAGTAAAGAATTTAGGAATAATTGGCTAAAACAAAAATAAATTTTGATAGCCACCATTAAAAACTTAATCAAATACTATTTACACTAAAGACTCGTTTGTGACACAAGCGAAGCAAGATTAAGCCCTCTTTAAAGATATAAATATATTTTAAAAGCCTGGTTTCATGGTTCATGGTTCATTTTCATTTTTTCATGGCTCGACTAACTACCTAACCTTACTGTTTGGGTGACTAATAGTTTTGGTTTTTATCTGGTTTTAGTAATGGGTAAATGAGAAAGTTTGTGCAACGGTTTGCATCATTTATTTACAAGCTTTCCGGGGGAGGGGCATAAAGCTCACTGAAACATGGTTTTATTGGTGTAGGTCTATTTTCTTCTTCTTTCTTGGATGTTTTCGACTGCAATGTTTTGCTCAAATATTTTATTCGACCTTTAATGGAATAAAGTTTTTTTCCATTTTGTATTAAATAATCACACGATGATTTTACATTATACACAATATATCTTATTACTTTCAGATTTATAAAAACTCCTTAATTTATGTCTTTCTATCATTGATACATCTAGAGCACAGCATCGCTGCTGAAATTATTTACATCAGATTTTTTATTATTAACCTTATTTCTGATCATAATTGTTTAACGATATTACAGTATTAGACTATTATTATTACTCAACACTATCATTAATAATATTAATAAACAAACATAGTATTGACATTATTGGAGATAACCTCACTTCACAGACGTTTGAAATCAAACAATTAACGATGTATTTTGAAAATTATTCACCGATATTCGAGATTCTTTGCAAATAATTAGGACTGAACAATATGTCGGTCGTGATAATTAGTTTTTGACCCGAATCAAAAGTTCAAATAGATTAAATTGTTAGGGACTTACACATCAGCTGTCTGTTTTTTTGAAGGTGGTTTGAACTCTTTTAATGTTCGTCATCGTAACAACCAATTTTATTTATTTACTAACAGGTGATTATTGAGAATAACCATAAAATCAATTTGAGGTTATGTTAACTAAAAACAATAATATAATATATTATTTCTATTGTGTCACATATTTTCCTTTTGGATCAAAACTATTGCAAAACCTTCTTATAAAATTTGAGGCTATGTTAACTAAAATCAATTAGATATTATATTATTTCTATTATGTCACATATGACAATGATACTCCGAGGAGTTTTTGGTAGCATTTTTTATTCTTTGAACATGTATATTTTCAAATTTTAAATCTTACCACCACCCAGAAGATACCATACTACTAACTCCTTTTAAACCAGTTTAAAATCTCGTATCTAATAATATGAAAATAGCTTTTCTATTATAAAAAATATATTTTAACCCCATAATATCAAAATTAGAAAACAAATACTAGCCTACTTCTTGTAGCTAGAAGGTCAAATTTTAATGTAAAGTTGTTTTTTAAAAATTAATTAAATATTATTGTATCTTAGAAATAATAGGCTAGCTTGCAAATTTTAAAATAGCATCTATTTTAAACAATTTCTGTTAAGTCTTTCTTATCTGTGTTCTTAAATGAGTCTATAAGAGCTCAAACTGGCAAGTTCTAGGTTGAAAAAAGTGCAGATTAATAAAAAACACCAACATTTTTATTCCGCCACACCAGCAAATCAGCCGATTACTAACTAGTATTAAATTCTATTTTAATAATTGTTTATTTATCGCTTAATAATAACCCTAAACTAAACACATGCGTGTATAAATTCACACCATTATATTAGTTTATTTAGCTTAACAGTAAATAATTTACATACTATAAATTATCCTACAAAATTTGTAATTAAATCAGTTTCTGTTTTTTCACAAACACAAATAATTCAGTAAATCTATGTAATTATTCAATTATTTGTAATTATATTTTTATCACGCAACTCATTTGAGTTATTCAGATCATTACCTTCACTTAGTTTCCTTATATAATCTTCATTTCATAATTAATGTTTCCAGACCCTCTAAAGGGTGAAGGGGTCCTCCATAATCAGATATAATCACACAAAAATTTGAATTTTGTTCATTACGTAACACTCACTTCTCTTTTCTTCCTCATTCATTGATTGCACTTTCTAAATACTACATCGTTGGGTTGTGAATCGGTACAATACTTAAAGCATCGAGTCTCGTTTGTAATTAATTTTGTCTGTAAACTGAACATACAGTATAAAGAAACCAATTACATTAAATGAAACAAAATTCTTTGTGGTATCAAATGAGATTTATCTATTCAGTAATTTTTAAGCAGTTATAACTATAAACTGTTATAATTAAACTACAATATAACATTTTATATCTTTATATAGTAGTTTCTAGATTTACTCAAGTAATATTTTTGTACCAACTATAAATCCATAGTAATAATATTAATAATAAATAAATAAATCAGTAAATATCTGTAAGACAGTGAATTATTTGGTAATTATACATTTTGTTAGAAGTAAACTTGTAATAATCTATTAGATTTCTATTAAATGACTAACGAGACAACCCATAGAAGACCATATTGTAAATAGGGTAATGTAAGTTGAGTGATGAATCTCACTGTTTAAGATAATTGATTTCCATGATACACCAATATCTAGGATTGTAATAAATATTAGAGTGATGGAAAGTAATATAGTATGGTAGTCAAACCTAATGGATATAGTGATGTACTACATGCACACTGATTGGGCCAACCTTAGAGATACCATGATGCTTAAATTCCTATTATTACAATATACAAATTATTTACATAATTGAAAGCCAGTTGTTAACAGCTTACTTTTAGAAAAAATAAGTCTTTTCCATTTCACAATTAACTGACTTTAGTCTAAAAAACAATTTTCGAAAAGTTAGTGAATAAAACAAATAAATGAAACCCGTTTTCTATATCTTATTATTCTTAATAATTAATTTAATCTTATTAATTTACTGTATCATAATTCATTGAATAGTAACATTTTAAATGTGAACCGCCATGAGTTTATTCTAATTTCTTGTAATCGTAACATAAAGAAATTAATAAAACGGATCTAAGATCCCACAACGAGATTGATCAACATAACCCTTCTGCAAATTTTGTATATATTTCTTTACAAAATACAGAAATAAACAGATTTAATATGCGAGAATTTGTTTATCAAACATCTAAGTTGTCATTTGTAGAAAATAAAAATTGACAATATTACATAAATAGAGATATTTACATAATAATAATAATAAAATCATTGTTTTAAGTATTTGATTTTGTTTTGTTTTACATTAAAGTTCTCTGGCAAAGTAATTCATTGCACACAGCTGACTCGATTTGTCCTTGACAGTGGATGACACCACTAAGAACAACGCTTACCTCAGTCTAGTTGTGTATATAGGAATAAGATAAAATCATCTGTCTCACTCAGAAATATACCAAATAATATCATTAATCCTTTACCTTTTTAAATTTAGTTTCTAGTAATACTTAATTAAGAGTCCTATATATATTATAAAAATCTCTACCTATAGATTGGCTCATGGCGATGTAGGTTGGAGTACGCATTGAGTTTTGGAATTTTAGAAAGGGTCAGTTTTACCAGGTTAAAATAAAACCTCGCAAAACTTGAGTAAATTAAGTTCGCGGTATTAGTACTGCTAAAGCGGCTCTAGTATAAGTATGTGTAAAATGAAAAATTACCTCGCCAGATGTAGCAACATAACAACTTCCAAACGATTTTCTGAGTACTCTTGATTAAACATCTGCATTATCAGTAAAGAGTTCCATCTTAATTTCAACATTTATCAAATTACTGGATCGGTTTCAGAGTACAATAATTCTATTAGTATTGTATTAGATGCTACTTTAGAAGTCCAGAAGATAGACGTGTTAATAAAATTACCTTCCCACTCTGCACTGTTATAAAATACCATAATAGTTATACTTATTTCTAGTAGCCAATTCGGAACAGTATAATAACTTGTTTCATAAAATTGAACACTGTAATTGATATTGTATAACAGGTACAGCCGATCAAATTGAGGTTAGGTTATCCACGATCACTGTTTCTTACGCGCAAAGTCTCTCAATACGATTTTTTAGTATACTTTAAATACAGATAAACCCCAAACATATATTTCAAATTATGTATTAAGTTTCTATGAAACTACCAGACTTTTATTTCGTGTAGGAACGAGCTTTCATTAATTATTATTATTCAATCGTGTGTCGGAAATATTTTAAACAAAGAGAACTTTTACTTTCTGATTGATCATTCTGCTCGAAACACTTTAAATGAATGTACACATTCCCTCATGATATTTGCCTTTTCCCATTGTTTAAAACAGTCCAATAATGTAAATAAGAAATGTGGAATGGTCTCAGTTTTTATGAGTTGTGAACGTGTTGCAATACGACATAGCAGTTCACTTAAATGGTGGCGCAATTCCACAGTAACAGTATTGAAAAGTGGAGTTTGGAGATGCAATTAATGGAGTTATTTGACAACAGTATCAATTATATTTGTGTCAGCTCTACTTGATAATTCTTGAAATTCATAGAAGAAAGTGTTTTATGTTAACTTATCGATATTACTTCATAAATACACCTATAAAATCTTTTAAGTCCAAAAATATAATAGGCCTAATCACCTTCTTGGTATTAGGTTAGAATTCAGTATATATGTAACTTTTATATGTTGATAAATTGTAATTGTTTTTTTACGTCGGATCGTAGCTTATTCATTTTTATACGATATTTGCACAAATTTTGTGATCTATCTTTATGTAAACTACCTAACACATTCTAAAGAAATTTTGTCAGATTTAGTTTCGTATTACATTATTAAATATCTATTAAGGAAATTCATTTAAAATCTATCATTCCTCCCCCCCCCCCTATTATTATATTAGAAGGGCGTCTTTCTTTACCTGTCTATCACGAATTTTCGGTATCAACTTGTTTTCAGTTGGTTTATACTTATACAAATCTGCGTCTTGTACGGTATTTTTTGTTGTTGTAGTGAAAACTATAATTCTATTAGTCAAATGGTGTGGTATAAATTTATGGTCAGGTGCCTCTTGACCAACACTTGTTCTCTTCCGACCCTGACGCTATTGGAATACAAGGGCTAGGGTCTTTATTTTGTACTCTTTTCTTATTTTTTTAATAAATCAATGAATGGTGACCAAGAGGTTTCTAAACGACAAAGGAAATAGTTCCTGGTGTTTTTATTGTCTTTAGTTTAGGTTGATAACCTAATATTAGTTTGTTTCATGATTTAAATCAGGTGATCCCGTTTATTTCTAATTCAAAACAAAATTGTATTTGTTTTGTTTGATGAATAACAGATAATTTATTATTTTAAAGTGATAACTCGATATTTTATTTTATTAAGCAAAGCTGTTATGAAAGAAATTTTAGATAATTAGTTTGCAAAGGGCTGTTTATACAACTTTTTTCGACGACTAAAGTTCGGTCTATGTACTGGCGACATCACCCGATTAATCAAAAATGGTATTATTTCACGTTTTGTTTTTCTAAATGTGTTAAAGTAAATGTTATATATTTTTATTAAAACAGGCCAAATTCTGTTCCCAATTAAATGTTATATTAACCATATTTGCCTATTAATCGTATTAAATTAGACCTTTGTAGAAATCCGGTTTCTTCAAAATCGGCTGAAAACTAAATAGTTTAATATTGATTTCTTAGCTAAACGTAATGCAGCGTCATCTCGAAACAGAAAGTTAAATTTCTTCCAACAGCAAACTTAATTGCCATCTAATGTAAATTTGGTAATAAAATGTAAAAAATTGCGGAAGTTTTCATAACGACAGTAAAATTACCATATTTATACAGTCGCTCAGAAACCACACAAAAACGTAAATCTTGTTTTCATTATCTATCAAAACGTGTTTCAAGTTGTTTGCTGCTGAAAAAACACACAAAAATCTTAGAACTACAGAATTACTAAGCTTTCTCTACGATAGATATTGTTTCTAAATTTTATGATAGATTTGTTTCTATACATAGTCATGTGTTAATGTAAAAAATACGTTTTTCATTTTTTTTTAAATTGGCCAAGATAGTCATGAACTAATATTCTTAATACTTCTGGAACCTAGAGGTTTCAAACTAGTGATCTGGATTATTCAGTTATCATCGTCGAAATATATACCGGGTGTTCAAAAAGTCTGGAAACCCCTTAATAGTAATTTTATTAATAAACGCAGAACAATGAAATTCTAGGATTACGTCCTCACTGTAGTTACTGACTTTTTGGTCATTTTAGCTGCCTGATTTTGCTTTGGGGGGACGTCCTGTGGAGGAAGTCAAAAAATCTTAAATGTAAGCATAGGTCGAATTATACCTCATTTTAAAGGTATTTGTTAGAGGAACACATTGCCGCAATCCAGAATGAAAAAGGACCATTCGTTTGGAAATGGCAGCCTCTTAAAGTTTGTTAACTTTACGTTGCGGAGATTAAGAGGCAGAAGTGAATACTCAACCGTGTTGGTTATGTTAGTGTTTTAGCTATGAGAATTTCACAGCTGGAGTGTGGAGGGATAGGAAATTCTCCAGCTGTGAAATTTTGCTTTTATTAATAAAACTAATATTAAGGACTTTCCAGAATTTTTGAACACCCGGTATATATACATACAGTGTATCCCATGAAGGTATTTACATTTTTAACACAACCACCTTGTACATATTCATCAACCAGATTATAAGTTGTTTTTTTTCATACATAATTGGAAACATATCCAAAAGTGTACCAACAAATTTTTAAGCTGATATTTGCAATAGAAAAAAATATATTACATTTCTAGTGACAAATTTATAATACTATAGTGAAACAACATAATCAGAAGCCCACCTTTATATTTCCACAAGAAACAAATTTGGATCTTTTGTAAGGTGTTCTACGAACCTAGATTGACTCTCATTTCATGGTCTTTGATGTAGGTTAATGATAACAATTGTTGTAATAGTAACCTTTAAGTGTTTACTCGATCTATTTCCAAGTCTAATTATCTTCTAGTACATGTCCAATTTCTCGACTTTTTCGGATTAAATTGTCTGTTAGTAAAAAGAAATGTAAGAAAGTTCCATTAAGTCGTTCGATAATTTACGTAGGCCTATATATGTACCTGCAATATCCAACACGCGTTTTGGAATTTAGTCATGCTTACTGATGAAGTGGATGCAGAAAGACTAATCAAAA
This sequence comes from Aphrophora alni, assembly GCA_963513935.1. Classification (NCBI taxonomy): domain Eukaryota; kingdom Metazoa; phylum Arthropoda; class Insecta; order Hemiptera; family Aphrophoridae; genus Aphrophora; species Aphrophora alni. The sequence goes on from OY740766.1 coordinate 100,243,431, forward strand.
ACAAAAACAATAGTGAAACGGTTGTTAAGAAATATTCTTTACTTTAACTATAATACCAGTTATGGCAATAAAGTTATATTTTGTTTAATAACCTGCTATTTTCTCCTTCATAACAAACCGCAACTAACTTGCATTTATCTAAAAGGAAAATCGGTTTTAATTAGATGACTTTCGCTTGATTTTTTTTTTAAGAAGTGGATTACAACGACCAAGGTGTAACACTCAATGTAAGTGAAAGCAAAGTTTTTACCCTAGAATAGGGAAATTGATTGTCACTATTTTATTTATTCTACTTAGCTCATTTGTCGCTCGACTGGTCAAGTCAAACACACTCTTATCTTCTGTAATGCAATCCAACAATTCAATCATAGTTATTGATGCGGAAAATTAAATTAAAATGTCTTCATTTTTTTGTCACCGTGAAAATCAGACATAATACCTTTTTCCTATTCGTTTGTTTAAAGCGATGTTTTATTCGACTTTTTTGTATTTAATTCAGTTAAGTAAGCGTGCTACGAGTAAAACTATAAATATAAATATAGTCCACCACAACTCAATTGTTGAAGAATTGTTAATGTGGTAGAGAAGTCGGTCAGTGAAAAAAAATCTGTCGGTGGCTTTATCCCTTCCAATTAGTTCCAACAGTTTCAATTATACTGCTCTCAGTTGCTCAATATTGAGTACGGGCTTGGCAATTCCGAGAGACCCAAACTAGATCTACATTGTTTTCACGTAGTCTTAGGATAGATCTCTCCGTGATCTTTCTTATATGGTCTCGCTTAACCAACTCTTGCTCTCAGACCTTGACGCTATTCGAAGGCTAGAAGTCTTAATTTTAACTTCTTCTTTTTTTTAATTTTTTTTTAAGGCGATGATGACCTAGAAATTTATCACCTTTAAACACCTATGACGGGGAATTAAATACTTATTTTTAATGTTATTATTATTTAGAATTTGTAGCAAATCAAATAAAAAATGTAATATGTATTTGTATGTTTGTATTAAAAATAAGGTTGAGATTTCTTCATTATAAACTTTGGAATTACTTACTTATAACGCTAGATTTTTTTATATTACATACATTGTATGTCACCCTGTTCATATTACCCACACATCTTATTTTCTATCACCACCAAGTTCAAGCTAAAGACAGCATTTTACCACGTTTTTATTAGTTCGGTTTCCGTCATATCTGTCTGTCTGTCCGGGTGGAATTTTGCAATCGAGTTTAAACTAACTTCCCGATAAGCTAGAGACCTGAAATTTTGAACATATGTCAGAATTGGATGACAATACAATACTCAGCTGGTTTCTTGTCTCTACATTTGTTTAAACAATACTTGTTTAAACAAATAAAAATTGGTCAATGAGAGATGTTTTTCGTATAGTGAGTCTCATCAATATATACAAAACCGATTGAAATCTTTCACCCGGACATAAGACTAAAAAACAGAAAATAATAAATCAAATAATTTTTTTTTCAACATACCACGTTTTTTAAACGGACTAAAAAGTATAAAATAATTTTCCATGACCTTTCTACAATTTTGAGGAAGGATTGTTAGTGGCTATGAATATATTTGGAATACTTGGAGAGAAAAACGTGGGGCGCAGGCAATCTATGATAGTTAAGGAGGAGTAAATAAATTAAATTACAGTGAATCTCATTTCCAATCCACTGAAATTAGCTATGAATTCATCCGGATTGTCTACTTGTATTATTTACTGGCTGTGCCCAACGTTTTTCTCTCCAAGTATTCCAAATATATCCATAGCCACTAACAATCCTCCCTCAAAGTTAGAAGGGTCATGAAAAATTATTTTATACTTTTTAGTCCGTTTTAAAAACGTGGTATGTTGAAAAAAAAATTATTTGATTTATTATTTTAATTCTACACAGTATTCAATTAATTGTATATTCACCACAACTTTCAAACGACATTACAATATCAATATTTGTTAGATTAAGATTACATGAAAAAACTTCATATAATAGTTTAATTTGAATAATAGACGGTTAGTTTTTATTATAAAGTTCAACAATGTTTTATTTAGTTTCAACAATGATTTCCCTCGGAATTTACGTTGCAAATAAATCATATTTATGATTATACTGTGAATTTTTGTAACAATTGTTATGTAACGAAAATATAAATGTAATTTCAATTCATTTAATCAAAAATATATATTTTTTAAACATATCCCGTATATTAAGACGAAATGGTACATTACACTATGCTGTATTTAAATGTATTGCTGTCATATTCTAAAAAGAGTGACACCTTTTCTTATTTTAATTATTTGGGTTTTGTTCAAATATACAGTGAAGTAAATTTATATAAAATATCATATCTAAAATTTAGGATACATTATACGTTAAATTATTATTAGATGACATTTTTGATTTAAAATTGTATAAAAATTGTAGGTCGTTGGAATATCAAGTTTGCGAAACAGTCTGCTTGTCTGCACCTCAAAATTAACAGGTTTGTTGAGTTCACAGTTTTATATTAATCATTTAGTTCATGGCTAAAATATTGATTTAATACTCAAAAGTAAGTTTGATTTAATTTTTAAGTATGGTGAAATATATTAATGTAATATGGTATCAATATTGTGATGAGAATAATATTAATATTGTTAATATGCACGCTGCTCATCTTGCGTTCCTGCTTTTTGAGAGCTATGACGACAATTAAAATTTAGAAACGAAACATTGTTCGAACTATTCGAAAAACAAATAAGTAAAAATAACTTTGGATGTCAAGACGTAAAAACTTTATTATTACAATTCTGCTTTCGACTCACAGGCTAAAAGAAAGAACAGATTTTAAAGTAGTTTTCAATTCTAGCGATACAATAAAAAGCTTCCGTTTTATTTTAAGTCGATTTTTCAGTTTTCCTCAACATTGACGGCTAAAGCCATTTTATAGTATTTTCAGTATTTTTTTTAAAGAACCTAGATGTGCACTACGAATTACGATTTTTTAATTATGTTTTTTGATTAAATTGTTTTAATCTCTATGTTAAAGTTGTCATCATTAAGTGCAGTTGTCCTTTCGTATCGTTAACCTACTTAATTAATGAAGGTTTAAAAAAAAAATTAATGACGATCAAAATAATCCAAAATTACTCAATTTGTTGCTTTTAAATATCCACAATGGCTGCTGTAAATTTCAACTTTTTTTTGTCTATTCTTAAACGAAATTACACGTTTAAGAACGAGGATCTTTTTTAAATTTTAATAAAAGGAATAAGACAATTAATTCTTGAATTTACTCCTGTCTTGTTGTAGCGACCATTTCTCAAGTATAATTTGATACCTTCAAGAGGAAGAATGAATTAATTACTTCCACCCTAACCTCAATAGATAGAGTTTGTTTAATCAATAGAAAAGAAATTTGTTAGAGGCGTCAAAGGGGTCACAAAAAGTTGCCAACTAAAGTTATACCCTTAGTAAGAAGGTTTATACATACTGATTGTAACTAGCATCTGCCGTAGGAATGTTTGCTTAGTTAAAACAAAATAATCGCTAACTTACTTGTACCTGACTTGATAATTATTTTGTATAATTTCCTATATTAGGTTTTGATACAAATGTACAGTAATATCTTCAGCCATTGAACATTTTGTTTTTCATAAATTAACAAAACAAATTTAAGAATATATTATGTAATTATGAATAATTACCTTTTTTAGTTCTTCCAACATTCATCAAGACTCTTTGAGTAGATCTGAAGATGGTGGCATAACCCGCCGAAACCGGTAATCTACCGGTACACTTATTTCTTGAGAATTGTTGGACGGACTAAAAATAATAATTTTTCGTTATATTGTTAATACACAATCCTGGTTGGCTGTACTACGTAAAAATGTATAAAACAAATTTACCCCGTTACTTTTCTGAAGCTTCACTTTATTAGAGTTTATTATGACATTATTTTTTGAAAAATCAGATTAAGATAACGCTGACTTTAATCTGACAAAAAGCCTTATGGAATTATTCTATATATAGATAATATTATTCTTATTAATCCATGTAAACTATTCAAAGCTTAGCACATATGTTCTGTGTAAACTAGAAAGTTCAGATAAAATTATAAATTGAGATTGTATCTGGCTTTAATTCTTTTACCCTTTTATAATTTGAAATCTAGTAAATGTCGCGACTACAAGATTGTCGTCCAGTCACATTCCTCGCTAGGTTTCCTTGTCTCCTGTGTAAGGACTATATCCGCAAACATTAATTACATCGTGGCTTCGCTTTCTTTCCCGATAAACGCACTATTACGAGAAAGTAGAGCATTGTATCCTTATTAAGTATTGTAACTTACGCAACTCCATTCTCTATGTTTTGTGTAAAGTACTTTTGATGCAAGACAATCTGCTTATCATCGAATTTGCTAGAATCAAGATTGGAACATTGTAATGGAAAAAAAGATCTGATGAAATGGCAAATTTCTTTGCAAAATATTATCATTTGTCATATTTTACAAATATTATATGTCCATTGTTACACTTTTTTTTTCTGAGTCATAATTGAATATACCTGTCTTAAAAAAAAAAACGATTGAAGGCCTAAACACAGTAATTGGTTTTCTATGTATATTCAAATGTTATTTTAAATAAATTATAGTTTAAATAAAGGAGTTGAAATATCCTTGTTCTGTGAAGGATTAGTTAAGTACATACTTTGTTACACTTTCCACAAAGTCACATTATGCAAACCGTCACCTAATTTTTCACAAATAGCCTCGAATTAGCCTTACCACTAATCATATTGACTTCACATTTAATTATTTCCCCCAGCTAACCAATGTCCTACCACGCTGATCTGGCTATACCTCAATTTGTGGTTTGAATTCATCCTCTTTCTCATTTTTAATAATTGATATTTTGAATAATTACTGGCTACGTCACTGAAACTTAGAGGCTTAACAGTTTGAGTAAAAAGCCTCCAGAGTTGATTTTTAGGAAAGCTGCCGTTTGTTTTTTTGTCCAATAAGCTAGCCTCCAATTCTGAATTGCAATATTATGTTTTACTTATGGGTACGAAAAACGTCGCAAAACTTATAACAGTTTCTGAGAATTAATTGTGGTCGAACTATCGTTTACACATTTGCATACAGAAGATACCTCATGTCAGTGAAATCACTTCAACTGTGTCTGAGAAGTGTGCTTCCCTACATGCTTACAGACTTACAGTATTTAAGTCAAGTCTGTCCATCGGTGTCTGAGAATAGCGGTTAAATATCATTTATATAGCCTACAGTCATAGAATCTACACACATCATTCAAACTATATCACTCAAGCTGTGTGTGTGTGTGCCCGAAAGACTTACATTGTTTAAGTCATACCTCCTTTCAGAAAAATCAATCAGTGTGCCTAACGACCGTAAATGCAAAACGGCCAAATTATCTAGACACTCTGACATGAATACCTTTTCAAGAACAATATGCGAGTTTTCACATTATTATAACTTCCATAAGTACTATATCAGTGCACTATATCAATAGAATAATAATATATATTCGAAATAAATCATTAGCATTAAAGACAAGAAAACCAAAAGACGCAAATTCGATTGTGAAACAAGTTTCAAACTCCTTCTGATGAAATGCATACTTTCAAAATAATAAATTATAGTCTGACGGACAACGGGTTGGTGGCCATATGGTACATATTCTGTCCTTGTTTCTGTGTAAATATTGAAATATCGTATACACCATAAAATCATAAACTGCAACTTCATATACTGTGTGTGTACAATCACATCCTGTGTATTTTTTGTTCTGTTATGTGTGTTTAATTATGTTTGTAGTTTTAGTGTTAACTACTTGTTTAGACACTAATTGGTTGAAAGCTATCTCTCCGTGAGAATATTTAATGGTCCTTGAATTCTTGGAAAATGAAATCCAGTAGTTACATAATAGCTTTTAGATTTATGATGCTTAGTTTTAACAAAAACCAGGCTAATTGGTAAATATTTCCTTTGTCCAGTGTTTTTTATAACATTTGTTAGTCGCCATTCCGAATATTGATATATTAAATAATAAATGTAAGACTTACCGTCTACAGTATTTTGTCGGCCGTTTCGGTATTCCGCCATTTTCAAGTTAATATTCAGGTTTCCCTTCGTCATACATAAACACAAACATAAACACTGATTTGCACTTATTTTTTTTATTTATTTTTAACAAACACGACTCTTGAGTCGACTCGAGTCTTTGATGTTCTGGTACATAGGCTACTGTCTGTATTTACATATGGCAGTATGTACCAGAACATCAAAGACTCGAGTCGACTCAAGAGTCGTGTTTGTTTAAAAAAATTAATATATTAAGTGCAAATCAGTGTTTGTGTTTATGTGTGACGAAATGAAACCTGAATATTAACTTGAAAATGTCTTACATTTATTTCAGTGTTTATTCTTGTAACTGTATGTTGTACAAACGGAAACGCAAACACAACTTCACGTATATTTCAATAAATTGAAATACTTTTATCCTGGAATAATTAAAATCCTTAGAAGTAAAAATTTATTCACATACATTTAACAATATGTGACAGTCCATCCTGAAGATTTAATCTTAGACTACAAATTATTTAAAACAGTAATTCCCAAATTATGGTACTCCACCATTGGTATATATATAATGGTACCATTGATTGCACATCTCCATGAAATAGGTTGGAAATTGTACTGCCATCTAACGGTACAATTCTTGTAACTTCAAGATTAGCATGCCGGTATTCTATGCTCCGACCAGTGCATTCTGAACTGAACCCACAAAACTATAACTGTTCAACCCCCATATTGAACCTTATATTATCGTACGCTATGGGACTTCTTAGATATAAATTCAATGGTTATTTACTTCAGACCTTTTCATGCAATACAGATGGTGCGCTGAAGAAACGGCAATTAAATAAACCTTTCATTTTTTGACACATACGGCATATAGTTTTTATTATGTGTCCGATTTTATTATTTTTACATCAAATAATGATCACTGCAGTCATAATTTTAAATTGTTATTCAATAGAAATCAAATAAGAAATAACGTTTAGTTTTAAAGGCTAAAGAGCCTTAAGCAGCTCTTCTGTCCATGAGAAATGAACAAAGTTCTGTTGTGATGTGAGACTCAAAAGTTCCTTTTTTGGATTGGTAAGTTCTGTACTCAAATATATATATATATATATATATATATATATATATATATATATTGTTGTATTTAAGAATCTATTTTTATTAATTTATTTTTATACTTATTTGAATCCATTATTATATAAAGTGGGCATTCTTATAATGTGTACATTTTTGTATTATACATAAATATTTCGCCATAATTATATGAAATCTGAGAGGTTTTTTCAATTCGTTTATTTGTTGAAATATTTTGAGATATTTTATACATTGGTTATTTAGTAAACATTTGGACCTTTTTGATGTTTTGTACAGTAAAGTTTTGTTGTAAATAAGTAAGTTTGATATTGTTCAAAATATATAGCCTACTGTATTTATTAATTTTTGCAAATAATTTGACATTTCATTTTATTATAAAATAAATCATTTCTTTACTTAGTCAGCTATTATTGTTTTGTCATTTTTTAAATAATATTTGAAAAATGTAAACACTAAAAAACCTTCTTGAATACATATTTGATGGTACGCCAGTTTAATGTGGATTGTGTCGATAGTACTTCCAACAAAACGTTTAGGAAATGTTGATCTAAATCGGAGGAAAAACAAAAGATCTCGGATTAAACTAAGAGTTTTAAAACCTGATCCTCTTAGAAGATTTGATCTTTGAATTATCTGATCACTAACACAATAAAGTCTCAGGTAATAGTCACTTAAGCTTCTGTGCAAAATCAAAATATAAGAATACTAAACTAGTGGTGTCTATGTATGAATACGCTAAAGGTCATTATCAGGACAGTGCCCCGCACTAAAATTACAAAATTGGCATTTATCCAAAGGCCTAACCGGCTGCACATTGTATTGCTCAGGATTTTATTGCACAGATTTTTGAAGCAATAATTGGTGAAAACGGTCGTAGTATTTGAAAGTCTCCAGATTATGCAACTTCCAACTTGAATGCTCTGATGGTTTCGCCATCACTTTTTGAAAGTTTCTCTATATACAGTGCATAGTTAAAAGATTAAATATTTTCTAGGTTTACTTTATTTTGATGCATGTATGGAGTGTAATTCGAGAATTATTACTGAATTATTAGAATTACTATTTTTCAGTAAAAATTAAAAACGAAACTAACTGCACAAAAATACAAAGTTTTATCAAAATGTGGAAAACTTCTTTTTCTTAAGTTTTATCACAGGCATCGTTTATTCCGTATGGAATAAAAAGTTGCTTTCTCATTCCAGTGTTTTTTTCTTATTATTCGTGATATTGGGGGGGGGGGTTACAAAAAATTAAAAAATAGTTTAAAGGGTGAAAAGGTTGTGGTATAAAAATCGAGACAACACACAAATTCAGAAAGTCTCTAATTTTGTTTTATGGATTTGAATTGGTTTGAAAGAAGTAGTTATCATTTTCCCTCTACTTCAAATTTTAATTTCCGTACCAACTTTGATCAACGGAAGCATGGTCGTTCGTTATTCCAATTCCACGTGTAAACATTTTACAAAACACAAACGCAACAACATCACGACCATTTTCGTACATATACAAATTATCATTAAAAAATGGGGGGGAGGTTTCATTAATTCATACGAAGATAGTAGCGACATTTTGTGGTATTGCTGATAGCGTATAACCCAAAAGTTTGTTTATCATCTGTTGTAACTTCAAAATTAGTTCGTGAATTTTTGTGGTAGTGTGTTTTGTGTTTTCTGGTGTGTGTTATTATTTTCTTTAATAAAGAAAAAGCAAAGTGTATTTTGTTGCTGGCTGAATTCAAGTCTATAATTTCAGTGCAACGTGCATTTCGACGCGAATACAGAAAAGATCCACCACATGAAAATAACATAAGACGCTGGTTCAAACAATTCCAAGAAACTGGATCAGTTCAAAAGCAGAAATCATCTGACAGGCCAAATGTATCAGACGAAAAATTTGAACTTACTGGACAATCTGCAAACTATGAAGTCCTCGACGAAGCCTGGAGTTAGGTATTCCAAAAACAACAATCCACAAAGTTTTACCCGAAAAGACTGAAATTACACGCATATAAAATCCAGCTATTGTAGGAATTGAAACCTGATAATGGTGCAAAACGTTTTAATTTCGCTGTTGAAATGTTGAACAAGATTGATGAAAACCAATTATTTTTAGATGATATATTTTTTTATACGAAGCTACATTCCATATCAATGGCTCTGTTAACAGACACAATTCACGCATATGGGGACCTTAAAACCCACATACAAGTTTTGAGAAAATACAAGACTCGGTTAAAGTTGATGTTTGGTGTGGTGTGATAAAAGATTTTTCTGATAGGTTCTTTCTTCTTTGCTAAAAAGACAGGAATTGTGTATCTCGATATGTTAATCAATTATTGTTTTCCTCAGCTGGATGTACTTGAAAACAACTTCATTTCTAACAAGATGGCGCACCCGCGCACTTTAAGTTCATTTGTCACAGACACTTTGAATGAAAAGTTTGGATATCGATGGATAGGCCGGCCAGGACCTATACGCTGACCTCCAAGGAGTCCAGACCTGACACCTGGCGATTTATTCTTGTGGGGGTACATCAAAAACATTGTTTATCGAGAAAAAAATGGGACCTAAATCACTTAAGGAACAGGATTAATGAAGCAATGACAACCGTTAACAAAGATATGTTAACTAACGTTTGGGCAGAACTTGATTATCGATTGGACATTTGCCGAGCGACTAATGGCGCACATATATAAATTTGTTATTTATGTTAAAAAAAAAAAGTATAAAAAAAAACTGTCTTAGACGACGATTTAAATAAATAAACAACATCAGCTGTAAGTAATTCTGTTTTCATTTAAATCATGTTCAAAACCCCACCATTTTTTTTATGATAACCCTGTACACTCGCGTTTCTTTATTAATATTTTACGCGCGATGTGCATTATGAGTAAATGTCTCCTGTATGGTTTACTAACTGTTTACCGCATAGTTTTGACTCATTTTTATTTTTTTTTTATTTAGCAAAGAGATAAATCAATCCGAATAAAGTATCTTGATTTGTCGTTTACAGAATAATCAAAACGTATATAATATTATTCCAACTTTTCAAGAACTCTCTTCGTTTTCTAATCAGACAGAACATTGAAAAACAGGTTTTTGTCATCGTCTTGGTTTTATTAGAACAGTTTAAGATAAGCTATTGTTCCCTCAATCAACGGTTTGTACGTTTTATATTTCAAATTATTTATTTCTATCCAGTATTTAATATTTTTTATGTCCTGCACCTTTTTGTCTTTAAAACTGATGCTCTTGGATGTTTTGGCAATTAAGAACCAAATCTTTATACGGTTTACAACACTTTGGAAAATCGAAACAGATTACTGAATTCGTAGCCAAAGAAACTTATTTTATTTGATAAATTTGAATTGTTAGTGTCATAAAGCTACATGTGTCTGTTATATAGTGATAACACGCTTTGTATTGAATTGGTTTGCGTCACTCTACTCAAGTTTTGTAAAATGATACGTCGCGATTTTGTAAAGTCATGCGGTGTCAATTAACTCTTGTTATAAAGAGGCGTATGACGTGTGAATAACGCGTGTTGATTGCGTTGGGAGGCGTGAATTGTGGTAACCATGTGAACGATTTTGAGACCGTTTTAACAATTGGTTTTAGTTATGCCTTTGACAGTAATGTATCATTGAGTCTAGGATAAAAAAAATCTAAAAAGGGAGATGCACAATACTAATAATACTTGTTTAATAATTTTGGTCTTCATATTTAGCAACTAATAGTTTAAAAAATACGAATAGTTTGAAAATATTGCTGAGAAACTGAGGCTATATGTTTGGATAAACTTGTCATTAAGAATAAAGATATTAAAATAGTTACGGGTGCTTAACACCTGGGTAGTTTTCCTGTTGTTACATACCAAGATTATTTATTTAATTGAACTGATTACATGCAATATTATTTTAAATAAATATAATACAATATTAGTAAGCACCTTAAGTGAAGTGGAATATCCAAGTGGTGGAATTATACTATATCTGTATGAGTTATACTCAAAACTATATTTGTGTAACTAGACTATACTTCAAATAGAATGTTAATTTAAATAAATATAATACAATATTAGCTAGCACTTTAAGGGAAGTGCAATATACAAGTGCTGGAATTACTTAAAACTATGTTTGTGAAACTAGACTAGACTTCAAATAGAATGTTATTTTATAAAAGAGATTTTATGGAAGAAATAATACATCCATATATGAGAATGAAAGGTTTTATACTGTAAATGAAAATTAAGAGTGATATGTTTCTTCATAAGAAAAAACCTAAAAGTTCACCAAAATTATAGAAAACAGTAAGTCAATAAAACTAAATAGTTTCAGCTTTAAAATATGTATTGTTTTCAGTAGCTTAATGTGAACGAGTTAGTAAGTATAAATTCCGTGCAGAATAAATCTGAATTTACTGATTTCAAATGCTATTTCTAGTACACAATTAATGTATTTTAAAGCAGTAGTGATTGACCACCAGAATGCTTCTTGAGGAATCTCACCATTATCTTGATAACTTGTATCATAGCTGAACATACCTGGAACAAAAAATACAATATTTCTATAAAACCAATATACACACAATAGCATATAGTTTAGAATAATGTAAGATAATAACATGTTTTAAGATAGGCTATGTATATGTACGTTTTGAAGTTTTTACAAAGAAAGTAACAATTAACATTTCAGGCTCATTCATATTACATTAAATCTATCTAGAGATTTATTGTAGTGTTGTAGTTATAAAAACAAAGCTAATGAAAATAAAAAAATAATTCATCCTTTTTAAATGAGTTATTAAATGAGCTAAAGAGAGTTTATTGTTATGTATATTTTCATAGATAAGTTACATAAAATCTGTTACTTTCCGGCAGATAATCTACCGTATTTAAGCATCGTGTTAGTTAACTTCCTATTCAGAGTCTTCATTGTGACTAATGATATTATTGGTACAGCCTTTACGGCGTTGTATATTTCTAGAAACAAACTCACTTGTTAGTTTACTCTATCGGATTATATTAACTTTTATAATATCTGTGTGTATGGCTAGCTAATACTTATACAAATTGTATAACTGAGTGTTATACTCGGTCAATATCATAAGAAGTGCATAAATCTTGTTTATGAAATTAATGTAAATTTTCAGCTAATTTTCCAAGCAAATTAAAAGATATTAAACATTCATAGAATATTTAAATGTGTAGCATTATCACTCTGTTTTACTCTTCACTTGTAGAATATAAGATAGCTCACGACTGAAATCATCCGATGACCTTTTTTTAGATCATTAAACCTAACGAACTTTCACTTCATATATTGGTTAACTTCCAAAATATATCTGAGCAAAACTTATGGAAAAATCTTAGTTAACACTCCAATTTATACTCACAATTTGGATAAGATCTGACCACAAGTAATAATTAACAATGATGACTTAATCAATGAAACGTCGTCTTGTTTGTATCTTTGCTTGTAGTAATTGAAGTGTTTCATTAACAATTGGTTTTCGAAATTTGTTTAAGCACATTAAAATACAGTTAATTCGACTTTTTAGGAATATAAAAATAATGTGGTGTTTATCAATAATTGCAGAAATTTAAAAACAAGTATTGAAAAGCTTTTTCTATATACAAGTAGAAACTAATTCTCATTATATTCTAAATGCAATTGAAAATAAAGCCTAAAAATAAGACATAGGATCTTTTAAATTTTGTTAAACAAAAAATCGAAGGACTGCCTTTAAAATACCTATAAGTCAAACATAAACATAATCAATATTTAGTAAAAGTGAACAATTTATTATTTTTTATATTTCATTTAACATGGAGTTCCACCAAGTATTTTGGTCGATACCATACATTTTATAAATATCTACAATTGTGTTTTTAATGCATATTTAGAGAGTTGGGTTTTTTTTTTTAATGTAAAGATCTAGTGAAGTTATATTAAATAGTGAAATAGGATTAAAACTATTCTTGATTTCCAATTTTTTTAAATAATAGATAATTTTCAGCCGTTTTACACCTCAATGTTATAATGGACTTCGTGTTAGTTTGTTTTATGTAAAATTTATCCTTATATTTTAAATAAAAAGTTGAAGTAAATATTTTATAGTTGTAAGGAGACATTATTACAATATCTCTTTGTATGAAACCATCACTTGTAGTCTGCTATATATAATGTATTGAACACTGTATTTCTGTTGGCTGTTGTCCACATAAAGATGGCACACAGTAGGTGACTGTAAGTAAGATGGCCTCGACATTTTCACTGCCATGAGTAACTATATCCTTTATTTAGACGGGTTATCTTTATAGATTCTTGACCAACAAGTTTTCCGAATAAATTGACCTTTTGTAGGACTAGTCTAGATTTATCATACCTTTAGTCAACTTAACACCTCCTGTTGCGTTCCACTTGCCTCTTGGCCGCGGTTTTCAGGTGGTCTAGAACCCCGTGAATGTAAAATTATTGCGTTCGAATCTAGTTTAGTTTTAATGTAGATAGTTCGATCTAAATTAATTAGTTTTATTTTATTTTCTGACTTAATTTATCTGTAGAAATCTAAAAATTATTTACGTCTTAATTTAGTTTTTTATTTGTTTCCCACAAGAACAATAATAAAACGTGATATAATGAATCGTAAGATATTATTAGGGAGAAAAAATAATAATAACATATATATAAACCATCCCAAAAATTTGAAGCTTTAACGGGAAATGTCAATAACAAGCCAAGACCGAAATACGCATATTTTGCTTCGGATCACAAATAAATTATCTTCCAAACTGTTTTTATTTTGAAAACTAAAATATTCAGTTACTTCCTTAGCAATAATAAAACTTTAAGATACTATCGAAAAATGGTTAAAAACGCATTTTGGTGTTATTTCTAACTTTTTTTAACAAACATTTTTCATTTCTTACAGAGCACTTCTAGACCGTAAGTAGAACAAGAATATTGGTTGAGGCTTTTAGAATGGCCACGAATTGTGAACTCCGACTCAACTGTCTAATACAAAACCCCAAGCTTTTTTCGAATTCTTTATAACTACTATATATAGTACTACACAAGTTTTAAAAGCATATATTATTGTATAAACAAATAAATTTTCGGTGTTTTTGTATATCTTGTTGATATAGATAATTGTAACGATGGACAAGCTAAAAAAAAACTATTTTAGGCTCATGCAGGATTTTGCTGAAGAAGTATCATTTCAAACCACCCCATCTTAAAAATTTCCCACCGTTTGAGTAACATTCATATTTAAATAGTGAAACCGATCTTACTGACTGAATTTAACTAAAATGGAACTAAAATTCCAGATGCTATCATTACTACCCACTTCCCTAATATTGAGGTTATATTTTACGATTTTTGTTTTATTTATCGTAGAAAACACACTTGTGTATCTTTAAATGCAGATTTAAACCCGTATAAATTGAATCATTGTGGGAAGTAAGGATTTATCCTTGAACAATTATTTTTACAAAATTAAAAACCTGGCATCTTTTAAATACTGGAATAATCCTAATAAACCAGCTATTTAAAACAAAAGTTGAGGTGCTTTAGAATTCATTGGTTGAAAGTCATTTTTACATAGACACTAAACTCTCCGTCCATTTTCGATAAATGTTCCATCCATTGTATGTTTATATTTTGGATCTTCCACAGCCTAAACATGTTATTTTTATGAAAATCTGTTTTTATATCTCTATGGATACAAAAACACTAACAATACGTTATTGTTCTAATAATATTTGATTAACGAGTTATCGTTAAAAAGGCGAAAAAACTCCGTCAATAATCAAAGAATATTTCAAAATGAGTTCTACAAAGTTCAATAATTTTTAGTAAATTGTAAAATCAACTCAAGTTAAAAGTCAAACCAATTCGTTAAAGCGTGTTTAAATAAAATTTTGGATAAACATATATAAACATTGACTGCTTTCATAAATTGTATCCCGTAAAAACAAATATAAATAAATGCTATGTAAAACATATTACTGATTTTCTGTGCATAATGTAAATGTGAGAAGTTTTATAAATAGTTTATTCCTAATAATAAAAACGCATGATTCCTAATGAATTAATTATCATATTAACTACACCTAGGGACATAATATAATGTTTATTTTGAAAGAAGTCACTAGGTGTATACATTTTATTAAACTATGTCTCTGCTTATTGGCGGCACTAATAAAGTATTGTTAACTGCTTGCGACTACTAGTGCCCACTTTGTTTTGTCCAAGCAGGTGCCTGACGAGGTGCCAGCCCACTCACTGGCTTCTTGCCCAACTGCAATCTTATAGTCTTTTGTAAAACATATGTAATAAGAGTTATCTCTGTAAAACAATCATGCAATGTTTTTACACGATTATTATAAGAATTTTATATTTATTAAAAAAAAATAGTATTGTAATTTAGATCATGTAAAATATAATGAAAAAATGTAGTCGCCCTAATAGTATGTAAGAGTTGAACTTCTTAGCACATTTACCCGATTATTTAAATACAGTGATTGCAAGAATTCTTCATTAAATATATTAGGCTTGCACTAGCCATCTTTTCTTTTATCATCCTGTTTCCATTCTACAGTACTAGTAAGTTTATAACAAATTTACTCATATACTATTCTTTCATTTTACATTTTCTTATTTGCTTCAACTTTCAGAATCTCACCAATAACGTTATAGGTTACCAGTTATATTTACAAAAATAAAGCTAAGAATGCAGTTATAGTTTTCTGTATATATTAAAAACCTTTAGGATTTGTCCAAAATGTTTTTTTTTTCAGTAATCGTGCAAAATTTTGAGTTCGAAAAAAAACATATATATATATATATATATATATATATATATATATATATATATATATATATATATATATTTAGTTTTAATTCTTTCCCTTCACAATTTAGTATTTATTTATTTTAGTAGTAATTGTTATAGAAGTCAAATATTAGTGTAAGGGGGAAATGTAAATTATTAACAATCGCGTTCATTATAGTTGGTGGAGTTGTTGAGTTGAAATTCCTATTTCCCCAAACCTAGGTAACCAAATAACCAAGATGGCAGCTTTTACTGTTCTTATTGTCCCAATATTGTATGTGAACCGAAATCTAAATATTGTGTAGTAGAGGGATTTTTAATGTAAATGTTCAAAACTACAATAATAGTCTAGGGGAGTAGAATCGGTCAAAACCAATCTTCGAAGGGTTTGTAAAATGTGTTTGACGCGATGGTGTCAAAATATGAGTTTTGTAAACGAAAATGTTATTATTTAGATACAGCGCAGTAAAAGTTTTGCGAAATGGTTCGATGATCCTTGTGTGTACTGTGGGAATATTCCTTTATAGAAAATTTATTTATTTATTTTAAATATGGGTTTAAAAGTAGTTATTAGGAAAGGATATAATCTGAAGCCGTCCAATTACTAAGTAACAAACATTGACTAAAAGTAAAACTATTGCTTGATTCAAAATAGTTTGGAAATAAGTAAAATACGGGAAAGGAATAAACACAGTTATTTAAAAATTATAAAATAAATACAATTCTTGATCATATTTATAAATTGGTTAAAGAAGAACGAGCCGTGTTGGTCTGGTACTAATTAGACATATTCAAAAATTGGAGACCGGAAATCCGGATAATCACATAACGTAGAATAAAGAAAGAATTTAACCGAAATCACCAAAAGTGATAAGTGTAAATGATAAAACAGCTGCTAAAAACCTAAGTCTATGTAATCAGTAGCCTACTCCTGTTAAAGTAAAAACAAACAATTGAGTGTACAGTAGTTTTTTAATAATTATAATTAATAATATTGTAAATATGTTGCTACGTTAGAAATTAGGAGTACAAATGTTTACTCAGGGCATATCATATGTAGGCTATAATTAATTGTAAGGGAATCTAATGCACAGTTAGCATTTATGTAAATATAGTTAAGCAGTCGTAGTTTGTAGTTAACATTGTCTGTAGTATTGTAGTAGAATGTGTTCGTTTATACTGTGCCCAGAATGTGACTGTTTAACCAGTGACTTTGTATCAAGTTTTTACTAATAGCTACACACTATTAGAGAGTCTCTGCCAGCGCCATAACGTGCTTTAGTTTAGGCTCTTCAAAGTTCAATAACACAATAATCGCCATACAGCTGATGACATGCTGACATTAAGGACGTGGATTCATTTTGTTTATTGACCTTGCGATTAATATATGCAAATATTCATTACACGAAATAGTAATAACAAGTTCATGACGTAACTCTTCAATAACAACAGAAAATAGGTGAATTTATGGTCATTTTAATTTCTTTACTACCATTCAAGGAATTGTTGAACCCAGTATAATACTATTATAAATTTCTAGAATTTATCTTCATTTCGGAAGAAGAATTACTAAACCTCCTGACCAGGGGTTTGATCAATTTTGTCAAAGACAGATCTCTCCTGAGTCAAACAAGAGGGTGGCACAAAAGATCTAATTAGGTCGCAGTGCAGGAGGCGCCTTTTAAAACACTCTCCCCAGTCTTAATAATAATAAAAATAATACTATTATACAATTATGAGCACACTGTGGCGAACTTGAAGATTAAAGCAAACCCAATACCTCAATTTAATAAAACAAACTTTATTTCCTAATGTACATTTCAGTAACATCCTCAAAAGTTGAGTATTAAACAAACACTCTTGTGTGTGTTTTTACTTTAACACTCTTCTGTGTTTGTTTAATACTCAACCTCTGAGAATGGTAACTATGTTACTGAAATGTATATTAGGAAATGTAGTTTGTTTTATTAAATTGTGGTATTGGGTGTGCTTTAATCTCCAGTATAATACGTAAAATTATTAAAACTTATAATGAAAATAAACTATATATTAGGTTATAATATAACTATTAGGTTATATTGTATTTATAACCTAATTATAAAACATAATATTAGACCTGATTTTTTCTAATTTTTATGTATAATCTCTTTATTTGATCGTTTAAAATATATTTCGACATCATGAAATAATTATTTTAAAGCTTCACAAAAATTAGTTATTGTGTGTTGTTACACGACGTTCAAATCCTAAAACACATTTTTTTGAAATTAAAAAATCTCCCGCTGTTATAACATTTACCGGCCGATTTTTAAGGTTTATGTTTAATTGTTTGAGAAAACAAGTCTTCATACCAAATTCTAGGACATCTGATCTAAAATTTAAATTAAACTGCCAAATTCCTCCAAATAGTATAATCCATGTGCATTCCTTGGTCTTAGGAGTCCGCATCTATATGAGGGAGATCGCAATAACTAGATTTTCTGTACTAAAAATTACTTAATATTATTATAAATATCGTTTTCCTCTCTCTTGTGGTACAACACACTGAAAATAAATCTCAAAATGTCTTCTAGGTTATAACAAATTTATGTATATATTAAAAAAAAAAAAAAACAATCAATACATAGGCTACTATAGACTATTTCTTGGACCGTAAATATTTCTACATAAAAATTGTTGTTTTTGAAAAATTTCAACTGTTGAGTTCTAATTTTTGTTGTTGTTAAATGCCAATGAAACTTATAGAGATATATATTTTCTTATTCAAATATGTCGGATACTTTGCACGATAAGAGTATTCTGCTTAATTGGTAATTTGTTCTTGTTGACACTAATGACAACGTTCTTTAGATGCTTGTCGTAAATACATAATTCATTACAGTTACTAAACTTTCTCACCGTCACAGAAAATCATCTTTAGTTTCTTGGCTGACGAGTGATTGGTATTGTTAAAATTTTAACACTTGAACAAATAATTAATAAACATAAATATTTAAATAATTATATTTCTATTCGTTTGCACACAAACATTTTTGTATCTTTAACTATTTCATTATGTTTACGGGTCGATATTTTTACACAAATTAGATAGATTTGTAAGTATAGCCTGAACTAAAAGATTACCAAACATTAGTAACATAATTGAGATTCTAAAAAATATCTTTTAATTAACGTAATACATGAAATAATAAAAATAAAGATTGGGAAAATAAACTTACATTTTGAATAATTATTATCTAGTATGCATTCAAACAGAATAAACAAAATAGCTGATTCTTATATATATATATATATATATATATATATGTGTGTGTGTGTGTGTGTGTGTGTACAACATTCAAAAAATATATAAGCTTCGTGTGTGTGTGTGTTTTGTGTCTTAGTATGTATTTGTTGGGTCACGTTTTTTGTATTTTTTAAATAAGTAAACTATAAAAATATTTCTGTATCTACGAGTATTCCTACATTACTCATCTAAACACTATTTTGATGATAGTATTTTTTTTCTGTTATGGTGATTGCTATTTATTTATAAATAATATTCATATTGAGAAACGTTCTTATTTGCTCATGAAGAATATGACAGTTTTGTTTTAAATTATAGCAATTAATCACCATGTTAATTAATCATCACTCTTCATTAACAGATTCTAAAATCGGTGACAACTTTTGTATTCAGTGTCAGTTACTGTATTCAGTAAAATCTACTGTATTTAGTGATTGCTATTTTATTCAGTGACTGATACTGTATTCAGTAACGTCTACTGTATTTAGTGATCCGAATTTTATTCAGTGACAGATACTGTATTCAGTAACATCTACTGTATTTAGTGATCCCTATTTTATTCAGTGACAGATACTGTATTCAGTGACATCTACTGTATTTAGGGACTGATATTTTATTTAGTGACAGATACTGTATTCAGTGACATCTACTGTATTTAGGGACTGATATTTTATTCAGTGACAGATACTGTATTCAGTGACATCTACTGTATTTAGGGACTGATATTTTATTCAGTGACAGATACTGTATTCAGTGACATCTACTGTATTTAGGGACTGATATTTTATTTAGTGACAGATACTGTATTCAGTAACATCTACTGTATTTAGTGATCCCTATTTTATTTAGTGACAGATACTGTATTCAGTAACATCTACTGTATTTAGAGATTCCTATTTTATTTAGTGACAGATACTGTATTCAGTAACATCTACTGTATTTAGGGACTGATATTTTATTTAGTGACAGATACTGTATTCAGTAACATCTACTGTATTTAGTGATCCCTATTTTATTCAGTGACAGATACTGTATTCAGTAACATCTACTGTATTTAGGGACTGATATTTTATTTAGTGACAGATACTGTATTCAGTAACATCTACTGTATTTAGAGATTCCTATTTTATTCAGTGACAGATACTGTATTCAGTGACAGCTATTGTATTCAGTGACTTATCCTGTATTCAGTAACATCTACTGTATTTAGTGATTCCTATTTTATTTAGTGACAGATACTGTATTCAGTAACATCTACTGTATTTGGTGATTCCTATTTTATTCAGTGACATCTAATATATTTAATATAAGCTGATGTATTCGTAACAGTTCTTCTGTGATATTCTGTATTCCAACACCATTCTCTATACAGTGGCCGTTTTCTTTAGGGTGCTACACGCAAATACTATTTTCATGTCTAGAGATTCCGAAAACAAATACCTTGTCTTTAGTTACCATTATTTAAAGAAATGTTTTCACCAAGACTCGTTCAGAAACGGAATGATATTTGAATTATAGAAGACATTGTAATATATTATGATTAACAATTCAGAGCAAAATACTTCTTTAACAAAGTAGAAACGAGGAAGTAGAACCAAATAAAGGATGATACAACACAGAGTAGCCGTCCCGTCGAGATCGAGGTTCACGCTTAATTAGAATCAACTTATATTTGTGTCCGAATCAGAGAAAGTGGTTGCAGGAAATGACCAAATACCAAACTGATGTGTATAGATCGATCTTTGGTTCGGTAGAAAGTGAAACTTACATTTGCCATTCCAACATACGTGTATACGAGAGCAAATACCTCTCATTTAATATTTTTCTTTTACAATCCTTTAATGAATTGTCGACACGGTTTATCGGATCAGTTAGTTTCTTGAAATTTCTTTGATCGCCTCACTTTGCTGTTACGAAGGCATATACAGTCTTCCTATTAGAAAGTGATTACATGGGAACAGGCAATAAAATGCTAATAAATAATTTACAATTCTCCAAAGGGACATAAAAATATACAATGTATTTTATTCAAATTCTTCACACAACTAAGATTTACATGTGGATAAATTCCTGACAGCACACGCTATCCATGAGTGGGAATATAACACTGTAAGCAACAAGAAAAGAGAATCGAGTGTGAAAAAATCTAAGACATCTTCAATACTCTTGAAAGAGATGATTTAAACGTTTGTAGTATTCATACTAATTAGTTAGAAATTGGCTTTTATATTTTACAGGCTGCCCATTTGTTCACAAAACATGAAAATAAAACGTGTTTGCCAATTTCCCAATCATACTAAGAACTTCATTTGATACCATCTTCAAAACTATTTAATCCAACAAATCCTACAAATTTTTCGAAAATTTAATTTGGTTTAGTTTTTAATATTTCTCTACATGCGGGCCCTGAAATTTAATCTACATATACTGAATTGTAACTTTATGGGCTCAAAAAACTTAAAAGTATCTAGTCCTAAAATGAGGGGTTTTCAGAATCATTGAAACTGTACATTGTATTACAATTGAAAGTGATAAATTAAATTTGATCAAGATTTACAAATTATTGTATATAAGACAAGTAAATTTTTGTTGGTTTTTAATGTCTGTTAATTTACAAAGGAATCAATAATGAACTCGATTACCACGTCAAGAAAAAACAACATAACAACATTTCAAATGACGAACATTATTTTTAATAGATTTAAGTTGTTGCATGGACTCAAACTCTGTTTAACTCAAAAAATGCAAAGTATACTTTGTGCATAAAGTATGTATACTTTATTGATGATGACTTGATCATTGAAACATCGTCTCTCGGTGGGTTTTGTTGAACATATTTAAGTGATTAGCCGGAATCAGTATTAAATCTTACTTAGTTCACAGAATTTTTGTATGTGAAGAACTACTTTCCATTCTGATAAAAAATAACAATTAGAGATTTTAATAAACTAAACTGATCTTTTTTCTGATCTTAATTAAAACATGTGAATTTATTGTTGTTAATTACGTTTTAAGCAAATTAGATAAAATTCCCATTTCAGTTTTATTTATTTATACATATTTATTATTTTTGTTGGACAAAATATGTTACAATGTTCAATGGGCACTGTGAAACTCAGTACTTTTATATTGAAATTGACAATAACAATTTATAATTGCAATTACAGATGCAATATCTAAAACACAATAATTTTAATAATAGTTCAATTCAGTAAATAACCTGATGTGCATTTCGATAACATACTTCCCATCTTCAATTTTAGTTTATCAGTAACACTCTACAGATAATATTATCGTTACATCAGGGCATTTAACGTCTAAATATTAATTTATTAAAATTATTGTATTTTAGATATTGTCCGAGTAATTGTGGTTAGGGGGGGTTATTAATTATTATTGTTTTGATCTAGGGTGAAAATCGATATTTCTGGAAATAACCTTGAAAACAATATATACAAACTAGAATGTAGTTTATGGGTTAGAGTTTGTGTGCACAACAATAAACTGTGATTGGAAAGATAAAGATAAAGGTGAAGGACTGTGGAGTGACCGCTAATAATGAAAGTCAAACCTATAGAAACCTACATAACCTACACAATAAGTAGGAGTTGGGGACAAACATACAAGGTCGCGGTGAAGTTAAATATTGTATGAATATCATACTATTAGGAGCTAATCAAGCACACTAGTCTTAACAGATTAGTTTTACCTTGGACAGAAGTTCAAACAAATTCCCAGTGGTTTCTAAAGTTTAGTGGGTTAAACCAACTACTGTACTAGTGTGCTATTGGCATTCATTTAAATAATGGGGTTACAGGTAAGAAGATGGGTTTAGAGTTCAAAGTTAATTAAATTGGAAAGTTACAGAACGTGATTTTAGTCAAATGTTTTACTCTGTATATTTGATCAATTGTCAGTTATTATGTATTAATTACTAAACACTACCCAAATCATTCATTTAAGAATACTATTCAAAATAGCATTGTTATATGGAGAAATGGTTAAAAAAGGGCACTTTACCTTGATAAACAATTCTTGCATATGTTCACTACAGAGTAAGTAAAAAAACTGACAATTTAAAAAGTGTACTCAACGACCACATCTCATTAAGTTACAATGCTTTCAATTTTTTTTCGAAAATGGCCAACTGTGGTCGTAAAAATTATTATTTTCTTTGCTAATTTGACCACCGATTTCTGGTGTAAAGACAAATAATTTGTCCAATTTTCGTGAACGTCTGATGATTTTACTCCATTTGTTGCATTATAAGTGGAAAAGTCTTAAATCCAGAAATTCAAAAGGTTTGGGAAGTACTCTTGATGTTAGTATACCTTACCATTTCGATAGTTTCTTCATTTCCGAGTTTTTTTTCCTTTTCTATGACCCATAGAACCGGAGATATTTAAAAAAATAGTGTAGCGATGTACTCAAAATGCACTTTTCTAACGAAGCTCTAGTCCGATTTTGCTCATTTTTTTCAGTTTTCCCACTCAGTTGCATGTACACAAAGAAAAACCCCAAAACAAAAATTCATTTTTTCAGTTACATCACTTTTATATTCTAATTTCCCTCTACTGTACTAGTATATGCGCGTTTTTAATGTTCCATAAAGAACTTTGTATTTTTACAACTTTTCAAACAGATGTTTTTGGCTGATCAGCTGCTTCAAATTTCTTTATTTATACAACACTGTTTAAAACTACGCAGTCCCAGCTAGTTGTAATAGATTAAGAAATGAAAGCCTTTAAAATAGTAACTACATTGTAACACTTTGTAGATTTTTAAATCTATAATTTTGCTTAATTAAACCGTTAGAGTTTAAGAGTATATTTAAAAAAATTAATATTTGTAAATTTACTTTTATTTTAACATTTTAAATAATGTTAAATTACTACTATTATATTTTTCTTGATATAACAGAAAATTATACTAGTATTTTTATTACTATGTGTCTTATCAATTAGTCATAGCCTGATAAAATATATTTAATAAAGTATATATTTCAATAAATTATAGAGATCTGTTAGTAACAATAAATAATAAATTCAGTTAATAAAATAACACTTATTTACATTGTTAATAATTGTATAATACAACCATATAAACTTATTATTGTATAATTTATTATTGCAATATATTTGGAGATTTGCCATAATTTGTGTATATAAAATGTTATATATATATATATATATATATATATATATATATATATATACATCCCATTATTGTTCTACCAATTGTTAATGTTTTGATAAACAAATGTTGTATTATGATTTCACATACAAACTTCCTTTATTTAGTTCGTGGCTGTTAAAATGTATAACGTAATATAAATACAGTACTGTAGATAACGTAAAGGGATAATCTATTTGGGACACCAGTACATGATGGCCTCCTAAACGAACCTAATTATGTTGTTTTTACTACAAAACTGTGATCAAGACATGGTTGTCAATATAACCATAAGATTGATATGGTCTTAAATATTATTACGTTATATTTTAACAACCATTTAAAAGACTCACTTTTATATATTATTAGATTTAAAGTTTATAAAATCGTGAGGCAATAAGGTTAATAATCTGTTGACTATATTATTAAAAGATAGTTGTGTTTGATTTTTGTTTTTAAAGCTAAACCTCCATGTTAACAATACACCTCAACTTGTATGTACACTTGAGTATTATACCTTCCCATAGCCATTTTTCTACCTCTATAACTTACTTTATTTTTAAATACTACAATTTGTTTCTTTCTTAATTCTTCCTTATTAATTATTTAGCAGGATCTCTCGTTCTGATGACAAATCATCAGGATATACGAACTATTTTAACGCCTTCCTTTATCTATAGTGTAAAATTTATATTGTTAGAAACACATTTCCCAATTTTTAATAAGTTGCTTTGCTTAACTTTATAAAAAAACCCTTCCTTAGAAGTACTTCTTATACTGGAATAATGATCCTCAATAATATTTTTTGGAAAACTTGTTTGTGTTATTTTATATTTTTCTTATATTTACTTTGTTCATAAAAAATGGTTTTAAACAGATCTATGGAATGACACAAATGTATGCTAGTAACTTAAAGTTTAAGACGATTTAGTTTTGGCTATTTGGTAAAATAAAGACCATGTATACCGTATCGTTAAAACTTCTAAACTTAATCTCAATCCCTACAATTTCAATCTATATTTGACAACTACATTTACACTTTTTAGTTTCTATTCATTATGATAGTTGTTGGAAAACATTTGTTTCTCGCCGTGTTAAGACTTGTACATTAGTAAACTAATCCAACCCGTATAATATCTTGCATACTAGATCATGTTTTATCTCATATAATGATTGCTTTTACATAATATGTCAATCAATATATATTTATTTTCTCATGTAACATACAAATATCAGAGTTCACTTGCTATAGCATTCTAATGATCTTTAGATATATAATTTATGACTAATGAATGTCTGACCTTCACTGTCTCGTATTAGCTTGTTAAACGCACTCAAGCAAGTCTTAATGTTACAAATAAACCTGTTAATATCATATCAACCATGACGCGTATACGCGTATTAATTCTTCATTACACAGAGTGCTTATTTTATAAGGGAAATGTTGAGAAACGCATTTTAATTTCACAAATATTTGAGTAGGCTTATTTTTATTTTCTGGCATTAACATAGTAGAGCGAATTAATTAAAAACAATCTGGTTGAATTATGTTATCCAACAGCTGTCTGTCTGTGTACAATACATTACGCTACAGCCCAACCGATTTTTTTTAAACGTAGAATATTAATTTTGGCCCTTCTTGAAAGTTAAAAAATATTTTGTATAACTTAAAACTTAGATGTAACTTTTATGATACTAAACTGTTTAAAACGGCTAGACCAATTTTTATTAAATTTGCTATATTAATTTAAGGCTTTCTTGAAAATTTAAATTTTGATAAAGTTGTGCATAAATGAACTGAACTCTTAAAGAACTGAACTTTTTTTCTGTATCTTCGTAAAATTGCTGTTTGAAAAGTTATCAGCCAAATATGAATGGGTCATGATCGTTATCTCAATGTCATCAAACCTATATTTTATATAAAACTAGATGATATCTGGAGGTGTAAAGCTCAAATCAATGAGAAAAAACCAAACCTAAACCAAAATTAATCCTGACCATCTAGATTGAAAAATATGTTGGTCAATAAGCGAGTAGTATTTGAATCTTCGAAAATAAAAAAAAAAAAAATTAAAAAAAAAAAAAAAAAAAAAGAATTGGGAAGTGGGTATGTTTCTCGTAGAAATGAACAAAAAATACATACTCATAAAATAATAAACAAAATGTAAGATGTGTATTTTTTAAATTTTCCGCTTATAAACACCTTGCAAACTAAACTTTTTGTGAGGTTTTGTTCTACTCTCCTCCTCCTGTTATCCTTAAATCTATTTAAAGATGTATGGTGTACCTTTACCTCGTAATATCATTAGGAATATACATATTCTTGCTTAATCTCCTATAAGCCTAATGACTTTCAAAACATTGTTACTTTTCCATTTAAGATAGAGAAAGGAGTTTTATGCACTCATTAATTGTTAGCAAGGAAAACGAAAGCATATGAATGATATAGGCCTAATGTGTTCATTATCTGTAATTTATCGTTTATTATAATGACCGCTAACGCCCAATACGGGTTACGCTCGTGTCTGTCCTATTCACGTATTGTCCCTTCAGGTATTCCACCTTCATTGACCTTCACTTTATCATAATTATAATAATTTACTTCTGGTAAAATTATTGGTTTAACGTAGTAAACCATAACGCGTAACCAAGGTCAAACCAAAGTTTTGAACAAACCTTGCGTATCTAATTTTTAATTTGTTTTTTTTCCTGAAAAAAATACGAAATTTTTACAAAGACTGTTTTACTGGTACGTTAACTTAGCTTGAACAAAGTCCTTCCTGACCACAACTGCCTATTAACAGTCTGTCTGCCTAGCAATTTGTGGCTTTGTACGCACGGTCAAGTTGTTAGCCGCAGATATTTCTCAATCGGCTTCAAAATCTGATGGCTTCTAAAAAGACTTATTAAAATTTTGTTTATTATTTATAGATTAAATACAAGATTTTTTTCTTGCTCACATATACATAAAAAACTAAATGCAATATTCAGCCATCATTAAAATGTTGATTTTAAACAAATACAATTTACGGTGATTTACCATAAACAAGCGAATTAGGTTTAGATACCTATGTAGGTTTAGTGGAATTTAATTGTATCAATATTTTTTCTGTAAAAATCACTCTTTTATTAGACAACTATCAAACTAACATACAATAAACGATAGTATTTAAGTGGTAACGAAACTTTTTTGTTCGTTTTTATTTAGTTTTGGTGTTGGAAGAAAGAGAAAGTTTGTGCAGTGTTTTTGAACTATTTATTTTTAATTGAACACCCATAATTTACATTTCCCTCATAGATATATTGATTTATATCCTAAAATTTATCAATATATTATATAAATCAAGAAGAGAAACTCCCACGTTTAAAGAATGAAACGCGAGTTGGATTTGCGGAAACAATATTATCTTCACAATTCACGTTACTTTTTAATTAAAATTAAAATCAGTTTTGAGAGTGACGTATATTTCGACATTTAAGAAAATAAACCGAATATCGTGAAATTATATGTTATTTCAAACTGTCCACCATTAGAATGAATTCGGAAATGTATTCCTAATTGAGTCTTAAATAACTGGTGTACTTTGTAATATTGATTGTGTAGGTCAAGTGATAGAGGCCGAGGGACGTACTCAGAATAACCTAACCTTAAACTTAAAAGTGTGATACTTGGAACGTATTCAGCGAATGATGTTTTCTTATCACGTACCGTTTTGGCTGTTGTCATTACCGCCCTCATTGCTGACGCCGACAATCCGCGTATTGCTTTAATTTATATCGATTTTTAATCTACTTTACTTGCGTATATTTTATTTTTAATATTTTTTCCGAAACTAATACTGGCTAACTCTTCTTAGATCGATTGACATAAAACTTTTAAAATTTTGGAGTTTAAAATTTCTCTGTTTAAAATCGCTATAAGCTCTATACAGAGATCTATCAACTCATGATCGCTTGATTTTGTTTTGTTTTGGTGCTTAGAGGTGTGAAAAACCTTGCCCTCATCATCAATATTAAGATCATTAAATAGAGCCCTCGAATCCTCTAATAAAAATAACAAGAGATACCTGATAGGATAGATGAACGAGAGGGATCTAACCCAAGACTAGACAAATGATTCAGCCTCAGTATTGCTACACTACCACTGATTCATTGAGAGGATAATCGCTTTACTCACCACACGCACGCACCAAACGTGTCTTCCAAGTTGTGCTTAAATAAGTTGGAATAATTAAGAGTATGAAGTCGATAATATAGCACTTCTTAATAACCAAAACTTTATAGACTCAACATTTATAGACATTAAAGTTGAGAGTTTTTAGGATAAGCATTGATAGAAAACGAGAAGGTCACTACAAAAGGCAGAATACGCCAAAATACGATTAGATCGTTCCTACGCAAATTCCCATTGTGGACTAACCAATCTTAATAGTTTATTATATGCGTTTCTATTCCGTGATTATCATCGTTTTAAAGATGTATCACGAAACTAATAATTTATTTATCCAAAATCACATTTATTTTGAACGAAATACTTACATTCGTAGATGTGAGGAATTTAAATTCGCTTTTTCGAACACCAATACATTTAAAACATACTAAATTATTATTTACAATTTTCTTATTTCAGTTTTTAAGTTTTTGGTTAGTGTTTAAGTTTATTCACAGGATGTAGTCTGCATTTGCATTCCTTCAAATTTTATTTAATATTTTTAAAAACCTCAATATATTGATTTCACAAACCTGTACCCGACAATGCCTAAACGATTTCTACTCTTTACAAATCACTTCCATTCTTTTACTATTCCTGATATCCAGTTCATCTTCTGAACAGAGTTAATTCTGTTAGGATCAACTTTCAACAGCGGTCGGGCTTTATTAAAGTATCTCTAATAACATATATTAAGTTGTCAGTGAAGATACGTTTATATGTATCTCTGTATGTGTCCTACTTTCCCTACAGTCTAAAGATGCAAGTAACCACCACCGAAACCTTAATTGTCTGGGGAAAAGGTAAACATACTTTGCCTTTCGCATACAATAACAATAGTCAATCAAATGTCCGACACTGACCAAGGCCGCCTAAATATAGTCTTGAAGAGAAACCGTTTAGCAGATTCGTAGTGTATTACAGCGCTAACTTGAGGGGAACAGTAAGCTACAACTCAGATTCGTCTTGAAATGTTGTGATCTAGAAGGTCAGGAAACCGATGCGAAGGAAGTAGAGTAGAATATGTCGAATGTTTATGTAACATAAAACTTATACAATACTTTAGGGTTAGTTATAAGTAAGTGTATGTTACAAATAGTTCAAAATTGTTGCTAGCGAATTTAATATTGAAATATTTACGCTATCTCTCTCGTGGTAACATTGATACCAAAACAATGAAATCTCCACTGTTGCTACATATAAGAACAGTTTTTCAGCATTTAAGTAGGAATTTTTCACTGTAAATATGTGGGGTGGTGTGTGTGTGTGTGTGTGTTTTGTATTTACGAATCGATGGACAAATTTCTTAACCAGAAAAATCGCTAAATTAATTTTAAAATGGCTGCCGATTTCAAATTTCAAACATAATTGTTTAAAAAAAACATCAATAATAATTAAGTAAATCAGTTGAAAATCAACAATAAATCTACTATACAGAACAACAAATGAAAAAAGACATACAATTTTCCCCAATACGCGTAGCCTACACAATTTGTTTGTAACAATTCGATGTTCAACGACTCTCATGTTTAGTTCTTACAACACAAACTTCCTTCCCACGTATTGGTTGGATTAACTACACATTATATATATATATATATATATATATATATATATATATATATATATATATATATATATATATATATATATATATATACTAAAAACTGAAACTCTTGAACGAGTTTGTTAACCTGTCATTTTGTTTGGAAGCGATTTTTTAATTTTTTGAATAATCAAAATGTATGCACAATTTTTATGGCAGCTATTATGGGGTGACATAGTACCTATAAAGGAAAAAAAATATCCCCGAAAAACGAATATTTAGAATTTGAAATTTGTTTTAAAGCTATTTACCAGTTTTACTTATCCAACGATTCGTAAAATTGAACGAAAATTCCAATGTCTAAAACTGCACAAATTGGGTATATTGTTTTAGAGTAATGATGGTGGTAACATAAACATGGTTTGAAAATTACCCGCAGAAAACTGTTGTTATGATTCTGATATTTACCAACCGGTTTTCTATTTAACGAAGTAGTCTAATAGTTCGTAAAATAAAATTTGATGAATCCAAAACCAAAATGAAGACATTTAGATCGTTTACCAACACGCTCTCTCACACAAACAGGCTCTATATGCACATTGAGCAAATAATGATATCAAATTACTTCAAAGGGTAGGATCGGTGGACATTTTATGGTCTCTGATTTTACTGTTTTCACGAGAAATATCGTAAAGTTAAGATTTTCCGATATTACCAACATGAAATACTCTTGTTAGCAAAGTACATCGAGGCCAATATTTTGAGTGATATTAGTGGGCCAATGAGAGTTTAAGATCCATAATACCAGGTTATATGTGTTTTCAGTAACAATAAATCTAAATAATGGATCCGCAACTGATTTATGACCGTGGCATTGTACAAACACCCACCGATTTGAATACAGGCCAATTAACTGTCTTATGATTACGCACCGACACACACGCACTACATCCGATCAAAACCTGCACGCCAAACTTCTTTCACATTAGGTGAAACTGGGTCTTTCATAAATATGTAGGCCTGTGTTTATATTATCTCGGAATATTTCTTCAGTTTGAAAATAACAGCCCATGTATTGTATTCATATCTTGCAGAACATTTGCAAATTTTCCGTAAATTATGGAAACTGCCACGGTCTGAAAGTGTTGACGCTCATGTCAGCTGATTATTCACACTTGTTTGAAACTGAATAAATAAATTAGTCGTGTTTGCATACTTTCGGGTGTTTAACTTTCGGTGAAAGTGTTAATTTAGCTTATTTATTCAGTGTAGGAAGCGATGTGTTGCTTGGAAACGAAAACTTACGCGTAACGGAATGTGGTTGTCTGTTACTTTATGCAAGATTTATAGATGCATTATAAATAGAACTGACTTTCCTTTCAGATTTTTCTAATTGATTATTGTTTTCATTACAGATTATGTTCATTAATACAAGCTGACTTCATTGATACGTGTCATTACTTCCACTGTGGAAAATATTTATAAAATCATTTGAAAGAAGATTTAAATATTTGTTGAGCTACTTTTTGGAAAGGAGTCAGAATAGTTTCCTTTAAATATAAAAGGAAAAGCTCAAATTCTTTGTTTCCTCTGCTCCTTGCGAACAAAATACAAGGAAATTATGTTGTTTGTTTATTATTCTCTAATTTTTAACCGACCGTAGTAAACTCAACTCTTTATCTCGCACAACTGCTTTAACTTGGCCATCTTGTATTTTGTGTGTTACAGAGTTTAGACCAAACGAACCTACCAGATGTTATAAAATTTAGAAATAAGGTTCTTTGTAATTAAGCCGAATAATGTACGTACAAGATTTTTTTAAACATTATTTTCAGTATTAAAATAGCAGCCACACGAGTTAAAGGCATGCACGCGGGTGTTCCAAGTAGGAATATAATACTCCAACTAGGGGCCGAAGTATTAATAAATAAAAGGTGGACCTAAACATAACGAGTAATCATTAAAAAATCAAATGAAACATGAACTTTTATAAAAAAACTTTAAGATGGGTAGATTTTACATGACCAAAAAATGTAAAACTTCTCACTCACTACTTTCCTGGTATTTTAACATGAATTATATACCCTTTTCGAGTTACAAATATATCAAGTAAAGGTTACACTGTTTTGTTCTTTGAAATTTTCCCTAAACCTTATGTAATGTTTGTTTAAATTGTATTTAAGCATAGTGTATTAAAGTAAAATATAAATAGTAGAATCGTTTACGCTTCAAACGAATTACGCCCCCACCAGTGGTTGGGTGAAGATCCGTTCTTCAGTTTAGGCCGTCAGTATTCCATTGATAGGTACAACATTTCTACCACTGTGATCCCAATGAATAGTAAACCACAGAGGAAATGGAAGGAACAAACCACCGAGCCACCAATGGTTGGGTGAAGATCCGTTCTTCAGTTTAGGCCGTCAGTATTCCATTGATAGGTACAACATTTCTACCACTGTGATCCCAATGAATAGTAAACCACAGAGGAAATGGAAGGAACAAACCACTGATATAACATTTAATATTTCTTTCTATTAGTTTTTTTGGTTTAACTGTACAGTAGCTGTAGTATTATTTACTGTTATTTCTTGGCCTACGGACATTGCTGTGTGTCGTCGTGCTCAGGGCAGTAGCAACATTGTTTTTGTTGTATTAGAAATCATCGAGTGAGCTTGGTCCACTGTGTATGGAACCATTTGATTAAAGTAATTTAAACTAATAATTACATAATATATGGTCTTTATATATAAGTAGAGATAACTGTCGTGATATTTTACTATTTTAAATTATACTGACACAAGTTATAACATAGTTGCCGACATATGACCGCAGCATTACTTTGACATTATAATAAATAGTCTACCTTTTGTAACTGGTCGAGGTTAATTTTGATTCTTTATTAGGTTAGATTACAACGATTAAGTAAACATAACTTTATTTTTTTATTTGTTTTTGGTTAACTGTGGAGATTTTTGACCAAAATCAATGTAACAAATACCAAGTTGAAGAAAAGTACGGTTCAATTTTAATTGGCAACGAGTGAGCAGTTGTCTTTAAAAACTCGATTTCAAATACGTTTTACGCTTAGGTTTATATCACAATGGTTGGATAAGGTTAATATACAATTTATTTAGTCTGCTGCTATTTTGAAATTTGTAAACCGACTGTTTAATATTTTCCCAACAATAGAATAGGAGATCTCTGGACCTCCATAAAAAATTTTGATGTTTTCATGAATTTTCACACATAACTAATTTATATAGCAAATTTATATAGTACACTTACTAATTTGAAGCACCAAGCATTTGGTTTGTCACCTCTGAAAATTCCTTACCGATTTCATTAGGCAAGTAAAATTATAATCGTATAATTTTATTCATACATACGTATTTAGTTCATACAAATCTTAGTACTGTTTTAATTTTTCCCTGGAAATTATCCTTTTGTAGTTATTTTAAATTGTTCTTTCAAAATTATAACCCCCTTATATTTTTGCTCGCTAGATCCGGGCCCTGTCGACTTTATGGAAAATGTACAAATGTTTATTAGAAACTATTTGTACACGCTCTTAAATTATTTACAAAAAAACTGAATCACAATTTTGTTTCCAATTTATTAACTTTCATTATATAGTCAAGGAACAAAAGTGTGCTAAATGTCACTAGCTTTTGTTACAAACCGAAAATAGCGGTTATACTCGTAGTTTTGTGTTATTTTCTATGGATCCGTATTCAATCTGGTTTTGATTAAGAAGATAAATAAAAGGTCAATTGTAATCCTGCACAGTGTTAAGTGTACACTTGAGATCGGATGACTCAAACAGATCACAGCCTTGAGCAGGCGTATCGATTCTTGACATTCACAATATATTATATACAACATCCGTGTTTTATTTTTTTTCATAATGAAAAACCACTTATTAATTACCCTAGCCCCAGAGATATTAAAACTGTTTTTAATAAAAACAAATACAATATTTGGCAAATAGTAGTGGTTAGCAGTTATGTTCGCTATTAGCACACAATTTGAAAGTATAGGAGTTATTAGGAAATTATTTATTTGGGCTTGGGGTAACGTTACATCAGGTCTAATATGTTAGAAATGAACTAAGTGAAATATTAGCAGAAATTGGCAGAACAGAACTATCATCGTTTGTCAATTAAATCCTTATTAAATAAACAAACTAACCATTAATGCTGGTGAAAACATTACAACCCTAATTTATTAAAATTTGACCGAAAAATTAAGTTTCTATTTAGAAGACAGCAAAGTAGCACCAACCTAATTAATCAATTAAGTTCTGAATAAGTAAAACTAGGGGTTTCCATTTTTACGGACAGGAGAGGGCGGAGCTAAGTTTAAAGCATTACATTTGGTTTATTAATTTTTTTTTAATTGCCCGAAATTTAATCTCGTCTGTCTAACAGAAAATTATAGAATTTAGCACGTCACAGGTTAACTGTTTATTATTACACGATAGTATTGCAATACATTCAGACTGCATTAAAAATAATGCAGGTTTGATATAACAAAACATTGTTATTTAAAACCAATGTAACAATTAGCTAATTTCTAAACATGTGATTTGTGTTACAATAGATCTAAGCATCTGTCTACACTAAAGTCAAACTGCAATAAAAATAATAACAGTTTGCTAACAAAAAATAAGCATAAAAAAATTCACTTACTAATTAAACTAATGTATCAATCAAATTCCAAACAAGTGATTAGTATTACAATACAAAGTTAACATTTGATTAGATCTAAGCATCTGTCAACACTAAAACATGTGATTTGTATTATAATATTTATAGGCCTAAGTTAAACTTTTCATCAGAAATAAACATTTTGTTCAGGAATCTCAGTTTTGGAAGTATTAACTGTATTAAATATTTACTGTATATTGGTAAACACACCAAACTCTATCTGTTCATTCTTCAAGACATAATAACTATCCGAATGTTTTTAAAGAGTAAAATGTAAAAAAATTGGCTACGCTTGTGAAAAAAGTTGTATCTGGCAATGTTTCTCACCCCCCCCCCCAAATACAGTTATTATTCATTACATTATCAAACTTAGTACAGAGCTAACATTTAAATTTACAACCTAAATTTGAATTCA
This sequence comes from Aphrophora alni, assembly GCA_963513935.1. Taxonomy (NCBI): domain Eukaryota; kingdom Metazoa; phylum Arthropoda; class Insecta; order Hemiptera; family Aphrophoridae; genus Aphrophora; species Aphrophora alni. The sequence continues at coordinate 100,278,790 of OY740766.1, forward strand.
ATATCGCACAACAATCGAAAAAGTTATGATAACGAAATATTGTTTTTTTTGTTTTTTTTTAATATTAAAAAAATAATAAAGGTTTTATATTCAAAATTATTAATTAAAAAAGTTAGAGGACTTAGTCCAAGTTTTTTACATCCGATGTCGACTTCGAATTATTTATATTTTTAAAAACATATGTATGTTACATTTAATTAAAATCGTCTTATAAATAATTATGAGAATATTATTCACATTACTTGAGAAACTTCAATTCCTAAATGTAAGGAAACAGAGTTTTCAATAGTGGACTCTTTTTTGTACAATAAAATATAAAAGGACGTCTCAATAAGTCATCATCCCCTACATACTGAAATCATACAACTCCAATGCTTCACACAGATTACACCAGGGAAGCAATATTATCACTGGGTTTAGAAACGTCATCTTGTATTTTATTATACAAATAACGAGTTTATTATGGAAAATTGTTATTTCTTTCATTCAAGGATATTATGTTCATAATACTTTGGACTTTGTCGGAAAATATTTTAAACTCAATATTAAGTTTGAAATCAACACTTTTAAAAAACATTTATGTTATAATTGGCCATTTTTTTAATAATTATTATTTTTTTACTTTACATTGAGTTTTTTAACCATGTCTAAAATACGTTAGTTGTGAAATAGTTGAGAAATGTTTAAATAAATTCAGCCTTAGGAAATCTACAAAATATTACATTTATCAAATATCTTCCTTGAAATACCTGTTTTCAGTTTGTCTTAATTATATAATTTGTTTTTACCAAAGAGATGACTTTATGAGGCTCCATTCGACCAATTCTATTTGAAACAGTTCCGTTGTTTTTTTATATGCTCTCCATTATGTACTTTAGATATACCAACAAATTGGCAAAACATTCATTATGTCTACAATAGGTTCAAATATTTATAAATTATTTGAATAGACAATAACATGGAAGCCATATTACCAAATATTAGTTTGGTAAGTTTCGACAATCTAATCAGTCGTAATTTTACAAATAGGTTTTATCGTTTATTGAGAAAATTTAAGTTACTAACCTAACGTTATAAAACCACATAAAATAAGTAAAACATAATATAAGCTGCCAATGAAATGGACATAGTTGTTTTCACGCGTATGAAATTTACTTTTCTAATTATAACGAAATTTTTAACTGCAATTGCGACTAGTATTTACAATCTTGTACGATGTAGTATGATATAGTAGTACAATCTTGTAGTATTATTTGTATCTTGTACGGTTAGAATGTGTTTTCGTAGCGATAACTTTATTATGTTCATTGTCGTAGATTGTTTCTAGGATATAATTCGATGCAGAAAGACATTATAACAACAACAGACATGGATAAAAGTACAGTTACAAACTATTTTGAAAAAAATAACGATTTTAAGGCGGTTACTTCAAAACGGGTCGAAAGATTAATACATAATAGCATATTTCACCACTAGGACCAAAAGTGAAGTTTTTCGATACAAGTTAAAGTTTAACGACCGGAAAATGAGCGATGATCGAAAAGCTTCTTTTAGTCCTAGTGGTGAACTATATTTTTCGTTATACTGCAAATAATATAAGAAAACAATTTCACAAAAACTAAAATGTTATAACCTATTTACCTTCAAATCGATGTTAACAGCTGTATTAACTGGTATTTACAATCAAGAGTATCGATTGTTTTTATAGATGCTTTACAATCGTTAATTAATTCGTATAAACGAAGTAACAGCTGATGACCTCGACCACAGCTGATGTTTTTAGATCCTAGGACTAAAAAGAACAACTTTAGCATTTCAATGCAAGTATTGAAAACAGCTGTTTTTGAAGCAGTAGGCCTATGACGGAATTTTTTTTTTTTTTTTAATAGAATAAACCTAAAGTTATAAACTTTAAACAGAAAAACAGTGCAATTGGAATAGACTGTATCGTGATGTTTTTTCCCCCTTATTTAATGTGAAATTTCATCTATAACATAAGTTAAGCAGGATAACATAATATGGTGAGTTAAGTATTCCAAAGGATATTATTTTATCTTAAATATGTATAACTTTTGACTCAGTAAATTCCATGTGTAGAGTAAATTCCATGTGTAGAGTAAATTCCATGTGAAAGTAAATTCCATGTGTAAAGTAAATCCCGTGTGTAAAGTAAATTTCATGTGAAAGTAAATTTCACGTGTAAAGTAAAGTCCATGTGTAAAGTAAATTCCATGCGTAAAATAAATTCTATGTGTAAAGTAAATTATACGTGTAAAGTAAATTCCGTGTAAAGTAAATTCCATGTGTAAAGTAAATCCCGTGTGTAAAGTAAATTTCATGTGAAAGTAAATTTCACGTGTAAAGTAAAGTTCATGTGTAAAGTACATTCCACTCGGTAAACTAAAAATAAAACCCGTCAATTGATTTAGATCAACTTTTTGTTTGTTTTTTTGTCGATGGAAGACATTATGTAATATATTAAAATCATCTAATCAGTACTATATGTACATAAAGTAGGTCACACATTTCAACAGGCAAGATTGACATGTTGTCAACTAGAATTATTGTTGTTTTTCATTCTGACTAAAACTGACTGCCATCTTGGTCTTACGTCTTCTTACCAATCAGATTAGTTTTATTTTATGGATTAGATTATACTTGACATAAATCTACACGTTTGATTTTATTTTCAAAACGCCTTACAGCATTCCTATACTCGTAGATAGTTACAGACAAAATTTAAATTGCATTGAGAAGAGTTTATAATGTAAAGATGTGGAGGAAGCTCCGTCACGAGATGGTGAGGAGAGCATGCAGCACGACTCGACTTGACGCGACTTTCACACGTTCTAGGCCCACGGAAGTTGGTGATACTTCAATTAGAGATGTCTCACAACATCTGTGTCCTTATTCAATGTAACATAATAGATTAGTGAAAAATCTGTTCTGCCCTTAAATCTTATGAGAAAAGCAAATGCATGTTGTTTTTAATACCCGTATCTTAAGTTATTTCTAGGTTTAATCTCTTTAATCCTTTTTTATTTTAAATATTTATTAATTATATTCAGTTGAGAGTAAATCAACTGTGCTTGTACTGTTCACAACTATATTACCAGACACGAGTCCTATGTATTAGTTGCAGAGATTTGTATATATGGAGAATATTGTCACCTACGCATTTTTACTGCCTAGTTTCTTTTACCATTAGGAAAAAGGATGAAAGTAGTAAGTGCTAACCTTTTTAGATACGGCATTTCCATTCCATCCTTTTTTTTCCCAAATTATATAGACATTATTCGAAATTTAAACAACAATAAACTAATGTCTGTTGTTTGTATGTTTAGTCTACATAGCCCAATAGGCTGAACGCTTTTCTTGTAGTTTGTTTTGAGTTTTACTATTCCTGCTATGTTATAATTAAGCATTACGCAGGTAGATTAAAGTTTTGTTTTTAAACACCGAAAATAATATAAATACCATCAACAAATTTCGCAAAAAGTCGTTATAGCTTTATTACCTACCTTCCTTTTTTCCAGTAAGGGTAGATACTTTGTTGCCTTTTTCATTCCAGCATAAAAATTGTTGTTTAGTTTATTTATTTTTGTAAAATTCAACGTTTCCATGATTTTTAGTCCTTTACGGGTTGTTGTGCCTGAGGGTTATTATTGAAACGTTAAATAAATATTACGCACTAACTCTTTATTTTTATTTTTTAACATTGTTTTTGCTTAATATCGTGCAGATTGGTCTGTTTTTTAATCCTAAAATCGCATTCTTTGCTCTATTGCTTATTCTTTAAATCTCGTTCTTTCCCCTTTGCTCAATTTTAAAATCACATTGTTTCCTCTACTGTTTATTTTTTAAATCGCTTTGCTTGCCTTGTTGTTCAGACTTTAAATGGCGATGTTTGCCCTGTTGCTCAATCTAAAATCGTTTGTTTGCTCTGTGACTTATTCTTTAAATAGCTTTCCTAGCTCTGTTGCTGAGACTTTACATCGCGTTGCTTGGCTTGTTACTCAATCTTTAAATCGCGTTGTTTGCCATGTTATATATTCCTTATGTCGCATCTGTGTGGTTTGTTGCTCATCTTAAAATTGCATTGTTAATAAATATTTCTTAGTGATAATTCATTAAGGAATTTAAGCAATCGTTATAGCCTGAAAACCTTTCTCATTCTTGATTTTGCATGCTGCTCTATTGCTTATTCTTTAAATTACGTTATTTGCCATGTTCCGTGTTCCTTATATCGCGTTTGTTTGTTCTTTTACTTATTCTTACAGATCATTTCTCTGACATTTTATAGCAAATAATTGGATCTATTTTCCCATTTAAGTAGTTTCAACGGTTATCACAAAAAGTTGAGTAAACAATTTCAAAATAAATACAACAGTATTATTTAAATTTTCTGCATCATGGTTCAGTAGCATATGTCAAACCGTTCCAGAACAAATCGATATATGAACTGTAAGCTCAAGAAATAAACAACCCATCCATAGCTAAACGAAAAGGTCGGTCGCATTATAATGAAATTGCATTGTGGTGTGATAAATAATAATGCAGATAATAACTGAGTCCAGACGTGGGAATACTCCAGTTTGATGTGATGAATACCTTTCTAAAATATATGCTGACGTCACTAGAAATTCAATAACGATTAACATGCCTGCCTAGGAATCTTCACTTTAAATCATTCAATACAATGTAGTATGAGAAGAAAGTCAAACAAACGTTAAGATATGTCGGTCATTTGATTTTTTTTTTTTTTTTTTTTTTTTTTTTTTTTTTTTTTTGTATTCCTAATTCTGCAGATATGAAAAGAGCATTGTTGAATTTTGCTTAGTTTTTTTAAGGTAAAATGATAGATTCTTGTGAATGGTTTATTTAATGCTTTTGTACTGAGTACAGTTAGCAATGGTGTACATTTTATAGCTGTTGCTATCATATATAATTTAAAGCCATATGCTAGGCTGCAACGAAAAAGGTGGACTGGCTTTTCATTTTTGAATTGTATACATTGAAACCAATAAAAAATGTCAAATAACATATAGTCGAATTCCTCTTCATTTTCCATCTATCCAATATTTTGTTTTTTCAAAAAAGAAAAACATTATAACTGCAGAAATAGTAAAGATATTGAGTTCAAATTTAGTATAAGTATTTAGTATGTTACGTTTTACAAGTGTACCAAACACCAAGATTTTATTTTAATCATTTTAAAAATGGCGGCCATTTAAAACATTTAAGTTATCTCAAAAACCGATATCTTTACAAAAAACTTACAAGAGAAAAAATATTTGTCTTTCCAATTGACAAAATAAATGAGTTTTTAACTTTTAAAACCAAAATTTAAAGGTTTAGCACAAACGTTCTAGGAAAATTTCATTCGTAAATTATTAATAAATTATTATAAATTATTTTCTGTTATTTGGATTCTGTTTATCCTTGTACTAAAAGGTCTCATAATATCCTTTTAAACCGTAGCAACACAAATAATAAAACCGGAAAATATCTATAACCATACATGTTGTTCAAAATTTATAGGTTAATGGCAAATAACTAAACCGAGAAATTTACGCTACTTGGAGTAAAAATAAATTTTAAAATGATAGTCTTACGTCATACTTGATGTCTTACACTTTAGAGTGCTTATTTAATTTTAACTTTAAAACGTTAAAAGTTTGAACAAAAATCCGTTTTAACATACGTGGAGAGAAATTGTAACCATTAATACCTTGCAATGTTTATTATACTGTCTAAGGAAATGTTAATTACTGCCATGTCGTTTTTCTGATCAGCTGTTATAAATTTATTAACTTATTTTGAGGTTATGTTTCCATCATTTACTGAAAATGAATGCTCCGAATGAATACGTAATGGCAGTTAGTTTATATAAAGGGCATCCAGAAATATACTCAACCAAACTTCAGAAACGTCCTACTCAAGTAGTTCCTGAATTTGATCCACTAATTTCTGCACGTCCTGTATAACTGTATAATATTTCGGCTTTAAATTGGAAGAAATCGGTTGAAGACAAAAATTCATTTAAATTTACATCTTAATTTAAAAATTTGTATTTGATTTGCTTGTAAGAACTAAGAAATATCAAGTAAACACAAATAGTGGCGGGATACAAAGTTAGATAGGTTAAAGAACATGTTAACGTGGATGAATGTATCTCAATGACCCCGTCACGACCTTCCCCACCTGCCTTAGCTGAACTCTTATGTAACGTACTTAGTCGCAATCACCTCCCGCGCAATCTTCTTCATGGAACATCCTATTTATTTTGTTCAACTGTTATGCGTTCTTGTCTTTTTATTACATACGACACAGTTAAGGTTGTGTGTTATTCTTTGCAAAGGAATTAGTTTTACCTAGCACCGTTAATTGGTTGAACGACTAGAGGTGAAATAAGACGGTTGTCCTAAAACTGAAATGAAGTGCGCTTTGAAAATTACTGCCTCATACGTAGATTCCAAGAACACATTAGTATACGCTAGTACCACATTTATTTACGCTAGTGCCACATTAGTGCACGCTAGTGACACATTAGTGGACGTTATTGCCAAATTAGTGTACGCTAGTGCCATATTAGTGGACACTGCTGCCACATCAGTGTACGCTAGTGCCACATCAGTGGACGTTAGTGCCACATTAGTGTACGCTAGTGCCACATTAGTAGACGTTAGTGCTACATTAGTGCACGCTAGTGCCACATTAGTGGACGTTAATGCCAAATTAGTGTACGCTAGTGCCACATTAGTGTACACTGCTGCCACATTAGTGTACGCTAGTGCCACATTAGTGGACGTTAGTGCCACATTAGTGCACGCTAGTGCCACATTAGTGGATGTTAATGCCAAATTAGTGTACGCTAGTGCCACATTAGTGTACACTGCTGCCACATTAGTGTACGCTAGTGCCACATTAGTGGACGTTAGTGCCACATTAGTGCACACTAGTGCCACATTAGTGTACACTAGTGCCACATTAGTGTACGCTAGTGCCACATTAGTGTACGCTAGTGCCACATTAGTGTACGCTCATGCCACATTAGTGTACTCTAGTGCCACATTAGTGCACACTAGTGCTAGCGGGCTTTTGCCACGTTACACTCGTCGGAAATTATGTGGAAAAGACCGTTCGACAAGTTCTCGTAAATAATAAAAATGAAGTTACGCAATATTTTACTATCAAAATATGCAATACATCTATCATGAAGTTCCTAATGTGATAGAGAAGAAAACACATTTTTTACAACTCTGAAGCTGGTATTGGAGTTAATTTTGTGATGGAACTTTTTTTAATCGGAAAATAAGTTATTCGCAAAAAAGTGGATTACAAATATCTGAACAATTAATGTGTAGTACAACAGATTATATTTTATATCAAATTATATTGTTAATGTAACTAAACCACAAAGTTACGTAGAAACACAATAAAACATTTGTTGTATCCATTGACAAGAACATAACAAAGTACCTTTGAGTCACCTGCTGTGTCTGTGCAAAGGAGATCAATGAACAGGGTTGGGCTGGTCAATATTTTGGGTCAGTTTCTCTCGATGAGTTATGAGCAACCATTGTGCTTACGATACCGCCTACTTTATATCTTGCTTTCTAGCTATCGTAACGGAAAACCCCCAAAAAACAGAATATGTAAACCGATTAATGCTTGTACTCTTTTGATTAATAAGCGTGATTCGCTCGTTAATTAGTACCGAGGTCTTATTAGCGTCGAATGATTGCAATCTCAGATTAACTTGTTTCCTTTCTCCATGATTGTATAACTTGAACTTGGTGATTTTTAAGAAGATACATACGTGTTAATAAATTTAACCACATGATGTTATGCTTTGAAAGCACCTACTTGTAGTAAATATTTCATCCAGTTTATTCAAGAACTGTACCATATTATGTATGTAATAGATATAAGACTTCAAAGAATAAATAGAATTTTCAAGATTTTATTCAATAGAATATACTGGGTGTCCCACCTAAAATGTTATAACAGCTAACTTTTGAATTATAAATATGATAGAGTACTTTAAATGGGGAACCTTCCTTTTTTCAATGAAGTTTAAAAATCCATTTTGTAAAATGTTAAAAATTGCTGCCATTTCCAATATGGCGGTCAACTTTAAATTTTTTTATGGATCATCCTGTATTTTATGGGTTTCCAGGTGTAAAATAATATTTTAAGAATTTTGTATTCTTGGGTATTTTTTTTAATCTTTAGGAATAATTAGAGGCACTTAAAGTTCGGAAAATTAAACATTTGATAGGCCTACAAATAATTGATTCTCATCTAAAATGTTACAGTAGCTAACTTTTGCACCATTGGGGTTACAAATAAGTTTTAATGGTTAATGGTATCTAATAAGTTTAAGCTCCCCCTTATTTTTGTAAGCTCTTGTTTCACCATTTGTGATATTAAATTACATCATTCTTTATAGCCTTTTTTGTGTTTGTGATTTTTTGGTAATACTTTTTATTTTACTTTGTAAACAACTTCATTTCTGATGAAACAAGACATAAAACTAATAAACAAATACAGCAAATATTCTCCAGGGCTGTTATTATTAGGAGTTTTGAGAAAGTGTAAATTAAAAAAAGGTTCAAATTTGTCTAAAGAATAACTTTTCATTATAAATATTGGGGTTACCAATTTAAAAAATCAAATACCTATTTTTAATGAAATTTGGCACTTTTTAAAAATTGATTTCTATGTCATTTTATTACTTAATTTATTAACTAATTTCTATCTTTGCTTTGTTTTAAGATGATTGTGTGTGTATAACTGCACAAAATGCTTCTAAATATAGTCAATTTATATTCAATGTCTGTTTCTTATTATTATTAGTTTATTTCTAAAGGAACTTTTGATTTATTATTGCATATTCTGTAGTAGCGTAACAAGAAAAGTAATAACAAAAAAGAAAATTAAAATAAACCATTTTGAACAACAACAATAATGTTACCTATGTTTCTTTTCGATAATATTAGTATTTCAAAACATTTCGAAATAAAAGTTCAAAATTTCGTTACGTGTTTTCAAAATAAAAATAAAAATGCTTGAAAATAAAAATCCCAGAGATTATCGCAGTCCAAAATTATAATATTTCTTATTAATATTTTTCACAAAATAACAAATATATTTCTTAAATTTGATTATGTTTCAAAAGAAGTTAATATAAGTAACAATATGGTGGTACGATGATTCCTCTACATATTTATGAGAAATTATTATTTTATTAAAATAATAAAAGTAAAATTTATTATATACATTTAAAATTGATATACAAGAGCAATAATATGTTGCACGATGTCGTTTGCAATAATTATAAAAAATAAGCTTCACAAACAATTTTTTGGGTTAGATTTACTGCTATTTTCCGAAATGGTATGTTTTTGAAACGGCGCGGCGACCAATACATTTTATTTGAGTTCTTATGTATAACTTGTGCATTTAGGCTTTAAATTAGAAGGAACTGGTTGAAGACAAAAAATACTTAAATTTACATATTAGAAAACTTATTTAATTTTAATGTATTAAAAGTTCGATCAAAAATTCGTTTTAACATACAGTACAAGGCGAGAAATAGAACCTTGAGATCAGACAGGTTAAACATTCCATAACAATGGTAGTTGACAGCAAAGATTGTTAATTCTGCTCCTCGTTAAATACTTTCGGATTTAATAGACACAGAAGCACATGATGCAAGTTAATCTCCTGTGTACAATACTTCCGACAATCTCGTCTCTAATTGGCGGGAAGTTTTAAGCTGATAAACAAAGACATGAATCCTTGACATGTTTCTCTTCTGCCGTTATTGATCATTCCTTGGAAGTTGTTCACACGAAGATCTCCAATCGACGTATTTCCATTTCAGTGTTTGTGTTAATGAAATATGGAAGAATGCAAACCAAATTTTCAATTAAAGATGGTTTTACTTTCTTACATATTCGTAGAAAGTTATGGATTGCGTAAAAAAAACAGTGTCGAGTTTTACGCAGAAATATCCATTTTAAAATGCGCTGAGTCCAAAAAATGTGCTTTGAAATAATATTTATTTGTCTTTTTTGCAATTATATACAGCACAAAAGTGTGGTCCAATTTTAACCAAATTTGGTACGTGAATATATTTTGGCGATATCTCAGGACGTTTATTTCTAAAAATCTACCGTAAGAAAAAAGAACAAATTTACGTTTTTTTTTTTCAAAAATCAATTGAACTATTTTGATCATTTTTGCCTTAGGCATATCCTCTAAGGATCTAAACTAAATGTATTAGTTGCTACTTCTCCAAAAATGCCAGTTCAAATCGGCCATAGGACTCTATCTTATTCAAAAAATTCGCTGTTTTTAAAGGACCCTACCGATTTCGTACAAATTTTATTGAAATATAAAGATTAATGACCCAAACTCGTGTGCAACTTCGCAAGTAAAAAAAAAATACGTTCCTGGAATAATTGTAAAAACTAAAAGGAATCTTTACCACCGACATTAAAAGCCCGATTTTAATGAAATGCTATTTATGCGACGGGCGCGTTTATGGCACAAGCGAAGTAAGTTTAGATTCTATTTAAGTTTATATTTTTTTCAAAGATGGTGTCTAAGATTCATTTTCATTTTTTACAACATTTTAAGGAATAGTTTTGGTTAGTTTTTATTTGGTTATGGAGACGGCTGTGTGACAAAGTTTGTGTTTATACCGTTTATTTTAGTTAATTATAATAACACTAAATGCATTGGACTATGTTTTTCAACCAATAGGCCTACATTTCGTTAGAAACTTATCTTGTAACAAGCTTACCTTGTAATACGAATTTTGAAACAAACTTTGAATTAACACTTGCAAGGATGAACTTCTTGTGCAACTAGAACTTCTAATTACGTAGAGAGATGTTATTAAAAATCTAATTCACCCTTTCATCTTAGTATTTGGGAAGTGTAGAGAGTGAGAATAATAGGCCTACGAGATTAAATAAACATTGCCAAGGATGTCAAGGTTCTTGAGAAGTCTATTAAAAAATCATTTGTATTAGCTAGAGAATACTTTCAGGATGTAGAAAGTGAGAAGAATGAAGCATCAAATCTGAGAGATTGGACATGCATTGCCAAAAAGTCAAGGTTCTTGGGAAGATCTTGTTGATTTAACACAATAAGGTTTTTTTCTGGAACCGGTTGGGACGATTTAATTCAAATTTTTTGAGTTGTCCTCCCTCGGATCACAGTTTAGCAAACATTCGATTTGGTAATTTTAATCTACAATAGAGATATGTATTTTAGAAACAATTGTTCAGGTGTTCTACCTTTTGTTGATATTAGTGAGTTGTGTTTATTAATATTTCCTCAAGTTCTTCAATTATTAAATTTATTGTTTAATGTTTACTTATAAAGTACAGGGATATATTTTTTACTTTTCCACGTACACAAAAAGTTATGTGATGGGTAAAAAATCGGTGTCGGGTGTTGCGAATATATCCGCTTTTAGGCCCCTGTTGGAATGATGTCTGACTGTTGTTTATGCAGTGTGGACCGTGGTAACAATATTTTGTAAATATATCTTGGAATTTTTAAAAATTGGGAGCAGCTATCATAAACATAAACATAAAATTACGATTTTATCAAAAACGACTCATCCGATTTTGACTAATTTTGCTTAAATATAGCCATTAAGGTTTCAAACAAAACGTATTGGTCGTCATCTTTCAATTCGTGACTTTTCGCTAAAATAAAAATAAAATCTCAGCCATGGGATGTTATTAACGTAATTTCTCAAAATGGGCTATACCGATTTAGGCCTATTTGAAATTTTAGTGAAATATGAAAATTAATAACACAAACCCACGAGCAAAATCGTAAATAAAAAATGTCACTGTTCAAGAATAATTATAATGACCTCCGTCATTCTGATCCTTTTTTTTAAAATTTTTTTACTATTAGAAGTCTGGGATGGTGTTTATTTCGTTTTCTGAATGAGCGAGTTAAAACCTTTTCGTAATATTTTTACACCGTTTATTCGTTATCATAATGTAGAATGAAAGATTTTGTGATTATAAGTAATACTTTTAAAAAGCAATGACATAAACAAAGAGGAAATAAATATTATATGAATATAAAAATATGCACCAGTGTCTCGGTCAAAGCAAAAACAGTAGACAGGAGATGTATGCGAGTAATCAATTATAATGAGAAAATATTAAAGCCTTCTGATTAGAGATCACGTGATGTAATGTAACTAAACGTTTGTGTTAAAGAGAATCTGCAAATGATCGTAACTAACTGTGAGTTTGACTGCTGTGTCGTATCTATTGCGATGTCTATGTTTGAATGAATTAAGTTACATAATGCCTCGGAGAAAGGTCAATCAGAGGTCAATGGAATACCCTTCCATGTAAACACACACTTCACCATTTACTTCTTCTCGATTCAATTCATTAGGAGGTCGACGTCATGATCAATCTGTTATAATCTGTTAACCTGTCAGTTTTATATCGTTCTGCCCTAGTAAATTTATATTATAGACAGATCCTTATGTTTTTAGTTAGTTAGTAAATATTACAGGATATACATAATCTGTATTCGTTGTGAATAAACCACCTCCTTCCAGTATACATCTTTACCTAATTTAATTTGTAAATGTTCGCCAAGCTAGGATCTCTTTGTTTCATTTAAGAATCTTTGTACTGTTGCAATGTTTGACAATTACTCAAAAGACAGGGAGGAGTTATAATACCAAAAGGTAAATATATTTCTTTTTAAAACAAAACTTGACATTTTAGATTGATAAATTTCATAATAGTACAGAACGTAACTTGGCATTACATACTCAAAATATTTAAAATTTTGAATTCGTCGTTTACTTTTGTATATATTTTGTCCTCTCGGTCATCATCGCCTAGTAAAGAGAAAATAAAGACCCCTAGTCCTCGAATATTCTAATAGCGTCAAGATCGTAAGAGAACAAGAGTTGGTCAAGGGAGACCTGATAGTGAGGGATTTAACCCAAGACAACGTGGATCTAGCTTCGCTCCCTCGGGATCCCAAGCCTCTACTCACTATAGTGAACCCCTGACGGTTGCTTTTCTATAGATAAAAGTGAACAAAAGTAACAGGTAGTTTTCAATACATTTTTATACTATTACTTAGCTTCCTCTACCGTCATAGATAAAATAATAATATTCGTGTGAATTCAGGGAAGATTATGTGGGAGGGAACTCATATCAGAAGACCTGAGAGTTATGTATTTTTTACAAATTTAACCCTCAAAAGTAGTGTTTTAAGGCCATTCTGGAAATAAGATAGAAATCTTATGTATGAATACCTTCTTTATCTATAGGATAAAATAAAAAAAATAAAAACAGTATTTATAAACAAACAATTATTATATAAAGTAAACAAGTGAAATAAAAGCAAATGTTAGTCTGTAAACATAGTTCGTTAATGAAAATTAAATGTGGTCTTAAATGAGTTGGGCTTTTTCGGAACTAATTAAGTTATTTTTTTATTATTATTGAAATCTTTGTAGAAAAAGGTCGACTTTGTGGTGTAATTACATTGATAATATGTTCTGGAACAAATAAATACAAGCAATAAACTTGTTAATCTTTTATAATTTTGATTTTTGTCATCTTTTTCCCAAAAGGGGACAAAGATGGATAAAACTAGATACCCAGAACAAAATCTCTAATATACTGAATCTTTCGGGGCCACAACTTTTGGAGCACGTAAACTTTCCAAGATAAGCCACCAAGCCACAAGATAGTGAGTTTTGAAAGAGTTACGTCTAAACGAGTGTACCAAAATGATACCAAATTCAGATTAACCTTGTTATTAATTTTATGTTTATACAAATCCAAATGACTCTATGAGGTATAATATGTCCTACATACATACCAATTAAAACATATTGCAAGTGTAATCAACAATATTATGAGCTCTAATAGTTTTATAAACAAGTTAAAATTGTTACTGAATTATAGCCAAGTAGATATCTGTAAGTAGATATGAACTATAGGATTAGTGTTCATTACAGCTATCATTACAACATTCTATAATGACAGAGATATCGAACAATATTTAGCATTCGATTCATCTTTCATAAGACAGTCTAAAAATGTTTCGCATGAGTAAGGTGTGGTAGTGGTAGCCATGGCTTCCGGCGTTCTCGTTCTTCCTGTTTCCTTCCCCACGCATGCGCACGCATCTTGCTCTTGGACTAATCTTATATTCGAAAGTTTGAATCCGTCAATCATTTGTCTAATTTTAATTTTTCTCGTAAAATAGACATCCATAAATATGAACTAAAATTATGTTGCATAGAAATTAATTTAGTGAATAATAAATTATAACTTCTATTTTAAAATCAAACAAATCAGTTTAAAAATAAAATCGGCTTTTCTTTATACTGTCAATTAATGTTTTTCGTTTTAAGTTTTAAGTATGAATGATACCTAAAAGTTGTTTTTATTAAGCTTTTAAATAATATAGTATGATTTTAAAAAATTAGATTCTTATTTAGTAAAATATAAGTTGTTTTGAGAAAAACCCAACTTTCTGTCTTTAAGAATGAATATATTAAAATTGAGTATTAAAGAAATATAAAAACGATTGTGTATACAAATTCTTCTGTTTTATTTTATTGAAAAACCGTTTTTTTAAATTAAAAATCCTGATTGCTAAGGTTAGAGGAGTAAACATAATAGTTTGCCTAATCTAACCTCATTTTTTTGCGTTATTCAATTTGTGATTTAAGTCTTTAATTCTTTAATATTTTTGTGATATTCATATTTACTGGGTGTTCCTAACTCTTAGTTTCTATTATTATTCCACATTTTACTATAATGCCTTTGTTGATTATAGAAATAATTTTTAATTTGCTTTCTTACTTTACGAACATTTTCCTACTATATTGAAGTCAAAATTTGACAACTAAAATAAAAAATTTATGTAAAAACTGAAATTAAAGCGAACTTAAAGTGTTTTGGACTGACCCAAAGTTAAATAACCTATTTCAACTATCATACGTTTCATAAATCAAATTAGAATAACAGTGGTTATTGCATATTTCTCAGCTATGCAATGTCTTATGCAAGTACAGTACAATGTGTAACAGATTTTTGAATTGTTGCCAGAATCGTTTAAAACTCGTTTCTGCTACCTATCGTAGTTATTCGGTCACCATGATGAGGATTTATTTACCATCATTGTTTACTCCTTATTTTATTTTAAATTTGTATTGAAGTAATTATAGAACTAAATTGTTATAAACTCAGCATCCAGCTGTTATGTCACGTGATAGGACTTCGGTAGACTATCAAGCTGCACAACATGGGTAAGAAAATACTATAAAAAACTGTTTGAATCGGCCACGATTTTAAAACGCGAAGATCTTTATATTTCAAACACTTTAAAACGAAGCACGATTGACTGAAATATGACGAAAATTCTTATTACGAGATAAGGTATTATAAATTTATGTATTTTTATTTTCATAACTTCATTTATTCTTATATTAGAAAAGTTTTTTTTATTGCTTCCAGAGTTTTAAACTGTACACAATCAAGCTTTCAGGTATTGAGGACATCTCAGGAACCATAGTGATTTGTTATTCCCAAGAAACTCTTTAAAATGTATGCCATTTTGAATTTACAAACCGATATTTGTTGTCTTACAAATTTGTTTAAGCTGTTGTAGCAAATATATAGTGTTAAATTTGAAGTGAGATCAGAATTTGAATTTAAAGGAATACGTGATCTACTTGTTTTGGGACCTTTTCAGTGTCCATTTGATAAAATGCGTTAACGAAATTTTACATGTTAATATTCTGTATGACATTCTTACTAACGAATAGAAGCTCAGTATAAATTGTATTTAATGGTTGTTCAAGAGCTTGTAATTTTAAATAATTTTATCGTTTATGGTAATGAATTATTAATGTTGTGTATAAAATAGAGTTCATTGAGAGATTTATTAGTTTCATAAAGTTCAGTACAAGCGTCACCCCATCTCTATATTGGCTACGTCATCATAAGTTGCATTAGACATTAGCATAGTAGGAACGTCCCTATGCAAGTATCTAATTGTTATACATTAAATCGATAAATATATGTTTAAAAATGTAATTAAAGTGAAGGGAAAATAACAAGGAGATATAGGAGTGTGCATACAATACACACAGCGATTCATCCTTGACTTCATCACTTTCCAATCTTTCGATTTGGGTTCAATAACACCATAATATATTGTTTTAGAGCAATCTTATCGATAACTTAATCGAAAGTTAGTTCTAATTAGTTTTTCTGATAATCATCGGAAGAAGTTTGTTAAGACAATATTAATTGCTCAGTTGTGCTTGAAGGCCGTAGTCACTGTGGATTAGGTTATTAAATCTGAAAGCCTTAGGGAGAGGGAATGAAGAATAATTTATTTTAAATCATAGCTGAGGTTGAACCTAGATGTGGCCTTCAACTGTCACCAGATGTGCACCTTTATGTGTTCAGAACAGTACATTAACGGTTAATTTATATTTAGAAAATATACATCCTATTTATTTTAAAATATAGGTTAAGAACTTCGTCTTTAAAATAAAAGCAAATTAACTTAATAAAACCTAGAGCTATTATGAAATCTAATAGTATCGCATTATTTGTTTTATTTTTATTTTAGTTGTGGAATTTCTTATAAATTATAAACAGGTATCAATTGACAATGTAAAATCAAAAAAGTTAATTTTTTTAAAATAAAATGACAACGATAACAAACTTTGTCCGCCGTATTTAATAACCCGATCTCGACCTTTAGTCTTTACTTGAAATGAATATTTCCGTGTAAGTTTTTTGGTCCAGATGACTTCTCCCCTTTCTAAAAATGTAAACATTTAAAAAAATTTACTTAGTACATTTTGTATCAACAGATTCTCTATTTAAAATGCATTGGATGACTTTAAGCGCTTTAAATATATTATGATACTGTTATTAGTAATGTGAAAAATATTTTCTTTTTTTCTTGTTCGTAGGATATTAAATTAGCTTGCTTAACTTTATGGTGTCTTGATTTAGTTTGTATGCTGGTGATTATCTGAGAAGAACAACTTACTCTTGTGGTATAATATTACCTTGTGAACTTAGTTCTTGAATCGTGTCCTTGTCTTGTAAGGTTTTGTTTTGGATTTAGTCCTTGAACATAAGGTCTTGTTTTGTTATAGACTTTAGTAATAATGGTCATATAAGTTGTAACCTACAGTTACTATTCTTCCTTGCTCTTCATTAACGTTTGATGTAAAGTTATTAAAACAGAAACCATTTACTGTATAGGATAAATAATATCAATGAATTTAGATAAGTAAAAAGCCCTCTCTATATCAGGACTAGTATAAAGTCATGCAAACAAACTCTAAAATTTAAATAAAAGAATTTTTTTTATTGCAATATCTGTTTTTAATTTTTTTGTTATAATGTCTACGAAAAATGTAGACACATTAACCAGAATAGATTTTAAATACCTTCTTGAGTTTAAGTCGTAAAATTCTATAGTCACTTAAATATATATAATATTTTAATTAATTTTTCCGAAGGGCAGTTTAAATATTGTAGTTAATATGTCTAGATGTGTTGATTATTATTGCATTAATATTTGATATTTGTTTTTACCATGTTATTCTTAAGAACATACTCCTAACATAATATTTATATTTATGTTGTAAATTACTTTAAATCAAGTAAAATTTAAATTATAATCTACAATAAACTGTAATAAATTTCTGAAACTTTAATTTTTCATAAGTTGTTCTAGATTTAGTATTAAGGTTTACATTGCTGTAGGGAAATCCACAGATAATTTCATCCAAAACTTTTGCAAATATTCCACGAATGTTTAATGCCCTCTATTATTTTGTTAGTGTTTGGGGAAAATCCTTCTTAGAAGTAGCCAATATACATTCTAAAATTTAGACGACCCAATAAGTTAATTTTTTCAAACACTACTTACAATATTATTATAAGTATTGTACTTTTTTTGTTTTGTGACAGTTTTGAAAATGGTTATATTTTGATTTTGAGCACTGCTTTTCATTCTGCTTAAAACGCGCATAATTTTAGTTAATCACTGATAAAATTAATACATTAATATTTCATCTAATGTTATAAACTTAAGTTAAATATTCGTAAAGTTTAAAACGTCTAAATCATTGTGTTGCAACTCATTTTTTCTAGTTAATCTTCAACTTACAACTTCTGCAATCAGTTTCTCTTGATTTTATCATTTTAATAACTGGAAATCCTATGAAAATGTTTAAACAGATAAACAATCAACATATGAACATAGTATCCTTTTTCCAAGGTCACATTTATTCTAACCCATTGTACCATGGTACAATGTGCTATTGTTGCGGCCACTCATACATAATTCACTTTTAATTTCATTTTTTGGTATTCACTAGATTTAAATAGTTCCCTCAAATTCTCAATGGTTACTTTAAACGGTTGTTGAAGGACTGCTGTGTAATGTTATTTAATAGTGCATAGTTATTTATTAAATTCTAATTAAGGAAAAGAGATGAAGAGAATGTTGATAGCTTAAAGTTTGTAAAGTAAATCAAGAGAGGTTTACTGCTCTTCTGTTTAGTTCCGATTGTAAGAATAGCAGGTCTCTAGATATCGTACTTGACACCAGAAACTACGCCTTTCAGAGGACATATGTGTTCCGTTGGATAATGTATGTGTTACAAACGATAATATGTTACTTTAAACATTGAAAAGTTAAACATATTATGCATTTTATTCATATTTATCCAATTAGTTAAGTTGAATTTTGTTAAACTAGTTAAATTAATTAAAATTGGTTATTCCTTTAGAGAATATACACATACTATTTATAAGATCAATTACCTCTTAAACATTTTAAATTTAAATTATTATGTTTCATTATAATTTTTTTATATAAACAATTTCTAAATTCAGATGGAAATAAAACTATAATTAATAATTGAAATGTCTTTCTTTAGCTATTTCATATTAGTTCTCATTGGTGTAAAAATTTCCTCATAAAGATTAATTAATATCTCGCTTTAAATATAAGTATGCGAGATGGAAAACTTTGATAAATAAATTGTTTCAATAAAAGGCGAATCGGTTAAGTTTCTAATTATTGAAAATTATTTCTCGAAAAGACTTTAACGCATGGTTAGAACGCACTACCTGCACCCTGGCACAAAGAAAATAATTAGAAGCAATTTATATTCCAGCTTATTAACTCAATAAAATATCAGCACATTATACCATAAGAATTGCCTACCAACAAGGTGTTTTGTAAAATTGATTTAATGTATTTAATAAATTTGCAATAATTTTAAAAATGACTCAAAATAACGAAACAAAATTTAACTTAGCCCTACCTATAAAACTGCATTAGCTACAATATTTCATAACTTTATATTACTACTTAAACCAATTAATATTTACTTTATAACTTTTGTTTTGTCCCTCTCTTAGTTTTTCTTTCGTTACTGGAATAAGAATAATACACATTTTTAATTTTTTTGTTTTATGTCCTTAAACTTACGTAAGTATGCGAGAGAGCGAATGTAGCACGTACCTCAACTCATGTAAATATGAAGCAAAGTAAACATGTAATAATTATACTCAAACTCTGTCCTTGGTTTAGTTCACCTCGCATATATTAATACTAATATGTGTGCCCAAACCATGAAATTATTTGCTTTCCTTGAAAATTGCACAATCTTATTAAACAATTACTTCAAAATTATTGCATGTTGGTCGTTAATATTTGACGGGTGGGGGTTATATATTTTAAAATGTTAAGGTAATATATATTAAAGTTTATATATATATATATAAAGTAATATATATTAAATATATATATATGTTAAAGTTATATAATTATATATATATGAAATAACTGAGAAAATATATTTTAGTAATTGCCATATATTAATTTTAATTTTTAATTTTAGAATGACTCTCTATTACTGTTAGTATAAAAATACCTATATAATTTTAATATTGATTTCTGACTTGATGAAAATGCGCATAATATTGTTTACTCTTTTTCGTCATACTGCTTCAAAATAGCTGTTTTCAATACATGCATTGAGATGCTAAAGTTGTTCTTTTTATTCCTAGGACCTAAAACATCAGCTGAGGTCGAGGTCATCAGCTGTTACTTCGTTTATACGAATTAATTAACGATTGTAAAGCATCTATAAAAACAACCGATACTCTCGATTGTAAATAACCGTTAAAATAACTGTTACCATCGATTTGAATGTAAATATGTTATAACATTTTAGTTTTTTTGAATTTGTTTTCTTATATTATTTGCAGTATAACGAAAAATATAGTTCATCACTAGGACCAAAAGAAGCTTTTCGATCCTCGCTCATTCTCCGGTCGTTAAACTTTAGCTTGTTTGAAAAACTTCACTTTTGGTTCTAGTGATGAAATATACTATTTTATACACTGGCCAAATCAACCGCTTTTATAGATTATGTACGTGAATATTGAATTAATAACAAACAATAACATATGTTGATTTTCTATTTAATACATCTATTTAGAAGGAAAGGTTTTAATGTTTAATTAAAAACATGAAGTAATTGTAAAAATAATTATCTGCAATGGAAACTTATACGTTCAGTTGTCAAGTTTAGTCTTTGCTCGGTCTATTAGGCATTGCACTTTCATTTCATTATACGGATGTTTGTAAGATGCAGTCAGTAAACATAATTCAAATGATTTTATTTTATAATATAATGGGGTTTCCTGGGATAAGTAATAGTACTTATGGAAATCCGCCGGAACATGTATTTTCACCTTTAACTTGATCAGCACAACTAATTCGTAGTGAAGCATTTACAAAAGATGTAATTTCCAATATGAAACTGTCTGCAATTTGTTTACAAATTACAAACTATCTTCCGATTATATTTCATAATTGATAGTTTCTTTTAATGTTTTAACATATGCTGCAATGACGCAATTCCTAGCAAATTATGTAATCAAATTTAGCCCTGACCGAAGATTCAATACAACTAAGAATAGACTGTTCTGTCATTGTTGTCAATTACAGTGAGGTATTTATTTATTTGACAACTGTTACTGAATTTAACATTTGTGTGAAACGATTTTCACATACTTAAATATACACAGTATGGAAATCGTTTGTTGACTTTTGAAAAATTTAGAGAAAGAAACACAATTTATGTACACCTATGCTATTACGTTTTTTTCTTCTAGAGAATGTAAGAATGTAATGTTGACATTTTGAATGTAATTTGATTACGGGATTTTATTAAAAATTTAATTTAATCATGATTACATTTTATTATTTTTTTATCAACCTTTTAAGAGTCAGTGGCTCAGAATATGTTGTAAATATAGGATTTCAATGTTGAAACTAAGCTGTTAATAAAAAAAAATGAACGAATATGGTCATCCTAAAATCATTAGACAAATTGTACGAATAAGTACGAAAATCCCAATTTGTATAACTTATAGCTAAAGAAGCTACTTTTCGGGATAGCACATCCCCCCCATCTCTCAAAAAATAGCTTTATGGAGCAACTCAAACCCAACACTATAAATGGTAAACTCAATGAGTCATACATATTTTTTTTTAAATAACGCGTCGCGTAAAACCTCGTAAACCACAGGTTCCTGTTTTTCTACTATGTTTTATACAAACTTAAAAAAGTTTTATTTTAAAAGATATACCAAAATTTGAAAACGATCATTAATAATTTAGATTTTGCCAGCAAAATCCTGTGAGACTCTTGGCCCAGAGTGAAATCGATGTTTTCAATTCGGTTATAGGGCACAAATAGAATTTAAAAAAATATATTTAGTTCACTTAGAAACGAATGCTGCAACAACAATTTCTTTTAGTTACCTCTCACAAAAATGACGTCTTATAATATTAAATCTACTCATTATATCATCTTTTCTCATTATAAGATGGCATTTTACACAATGCCAATTTTTAATATAATATTTGACACAATATTTTCATAGCTCTAATTAAAATGTATATTGATGGTCATTTTAGGTGGTTGGTGTGGCTAATTTCTGTAAAATTATCTATTGGTGGATGGCGTTGCCATTAAGAGTTTTAAAGTTGCCCCCATAAACTTAACTTTGAAGCTTTATAGGTAAAATATTAGCTCCTTTAATCCTCTAAAGTTTTTTTTTGAGAATGAAGTATTTTTTTCTTATTGCAGCAACCCATAAGTTTTAAGTTATTGTAAAAAAAGAAAAACATCCTGAGATATGGCAAAAATATGTCCACACACCAAATTTGATTAACGGCTGTTCACGCGTTTGGGTTGTGACATGTCATTGAAATGACGAGATAAAAAAAAGACAGCTGCTGTTTTTCAACAAGCGTATACATTTTTTTATTCCCTTTATTTTGATCCACACAATAAACGGAAATTATTCCAAGAACAACATTTTGTACTCAGAGAACCCTAAAAACTGTTATCGGTATTATAGGCAAAAAATTCGACATCGTAGTTTTGACATATCACATAACTTTGTCTCCTCTACGTTTAAATGAGAAGGTAAAATGTGCATACACTTGCACATTTATTTTTGTTCTTATATTATTCTGACCACAAATTAAGTTTTTTTATCAGTTAGCCTAAACTGGAATAACTTAAAGCAATAGTGGTAGATGAATGTTAACCAATTTTTACTTTCCTTCTATTTCCGGTAAACTATTTTATGTTATTTCCTGAAGTGTTTATAAGTACCACATGTTGTTTTTAAACTAATGTCGATCGATAGTTTAGTGTATTTGTGGTTTCAGGAAAGATATAAAACCAGAGTAATAATGATGAAAAGAGATAATTGTTTGTCCCTATAGTGTTTAACAATACATGTATGGTTCGTATCTAATTATAAAAGTAAATAATAACGAAAAGTAAAAAGCTCTTGGCAAATTACTCAAACTATACCACAAAATATTCACAATTAACGATAATAGTAGAAAATGATTATATCAATATATTTTATACATATGGAGAATCTAAAGGTTCGTCATGTTTGATATGACACTTTTTAGAAAACTAAGCATTAGTGTTTAAATTTAAACATGTTGTTGGTATTTAGTTATTTTTACTCTCGCTGTGTAGTTGTTCGTCCTGAACCGATAAAAGCTAATAATTATCAAGTTCAACGATAGAAGATAACATCGCAAATTCTGGATCGTGTACGTGACATCCTGAGTAGAAGGCGACATTTAAAATGTAGTTCGGGGAGGCTGGATAATTTATTTAAGCAAAGATGCAGCGGCCGTGACATTTGCATAGGTAACCGCTGCTGTAACCGGATCAATAACTAAGTTGATCCTACAAATGTCAACAATGTACTCACTGCAACAATAGTATTTATGTGGCTCGAACCTCCACAAGTACCCTGGACATCTTTGCTCGTAAATAATCATCGTGACTTGCGGTCAGAGTGGTGTGTCGTCTATGACTTTGTAAGAGATACATTATCGGGCGTGGCTCATATTGTTCCCATTGAAAGGATGTAGCTTTATGTCACAAAATGATAGGGAAAGTCAACTAATATGAACAACTTTCAAATATTTGCTTCTGTTATTTTTCGTTTTGGACTAATTTAAAACATATTTTGGTAAAGAAAAATTCAAGGCTGCGTTGTTATGAAACTGAGACAGGTCCTATGGTTTATTTTGCTTAATGCTAATCAATTTTGATCATAAAATAAAACTTTCAAAACAGTAAGTTGAAAGTGGAATAACAGTCTTCATTTGCTATTGAGTAGTTAAACTTTTACGCTCCATTCTCTAATAATTATAGAACATAAAGGTCCATTAAGATACTAATTAATTAGTAGGTTTATTTCTTACCATTGTGAACAATTAATAACCAGCATAAATCATATCAAACGTTCACAGAATGTCGCTTTAAAAATCCAAGTAGTGGTAAAATATTTGTACAGAGTAATTGATTGAAAATAACAATTAATACAACTTCCACCATAACGTTTACAGTTGATTAAATTAAACTCTCGGATTACAAATTTTTGTTACGTGATCAACGATTCTATACGAACAATCTTATTGCACGTAGTTCAAACGACGCCACAGTTTCCGAAAGACCAATTCGTTTTCCAGTTCAATGGTGCAAAGAAATAGAAAGGTCGCATTTGACCATCAAATGGCCAATGTTGGTCACGAAACATCTGCATTAGAAAAACATGACTTTGCCACGAACCAATGAAGCGACCCTCCCGACACCTCAACGAAACTATAATATTACGGAAGAGATGAACATCATAACGTCAGTTCGAATAGTTTCAGTAGCTTTAAAATCAAAAGATATACATTTTATAATAGGGGGAAATTGTCTCTATTTGTCGCTTATCTACTAGTCAGCCGACAAATTTTCGTAGTACGTAACCGATTATCATTGTTATTTCAAAACCAACCAAAACTATTTGTTACCGAAAATATCAGTCCAGAATTATTGAGTGAAAAAGCAAAATTGAACTTAAGCACGCATATTTATAATAAGCCCCAAACTTGCTTCGCTTTGCCATAAACGCACCACATTCAGCGTTTATAGTTTTTGTTAATTATTCCTGGGTTATAAATGATTTTAGGTTTTTTAATCGATAACTTTTGAAGCTGAATTTGTTGAAAGATGGCGACCAATACGTTTTGTTTAGGTCCTTAGAGGCTACACTTGAGAAAAATTTTATCAAAATCTTCAAACCATTTATTCGGAAAATCGAAACTTTGTGTTTTTTTTTTGTTTTTTTTTTATGACAGCTACTTCCAAGTTTTAAATAATCGAAAAAAAATAAAAAAGTTCTGAAATATGGCAAACGTTTATCCACACACCAAATCTGATTGAAGTTTGTTCACACGTTTGAACTCTAAAAAACTGCACAATCGACATACTCCAGATAAATAGCATTCCATAAAACCCCATTTTAGACTCAAGTGGATCTCAAAATGGATATACAAAATTACGTAAAAAATCGACATCGTTTTTGACTCATCATATAACTTTCTCTAATTACGTAGACTTCGGAAGTTAAAAAGTGGAAAATTTTACTAGTATTTCAGTTTGAATACAAAACTCCCTTAGTTTTATTTTTTTTGCAAGTTAATTAATTTAATTTAATTTCACTGTAACATTTTGACAATTGAGAAACAAAATTTGTTCCAATTTATGTTCTTGCTAGATTGAAGGAATTAAGGCTGAATTCAAGAATTACTGATGCTGCTATATTTTCCAGTAGCAATGAAAACTGAAAAACGTTAGAGTTACATATTTTTGTTGTTGAATCATAGTATACCGTGATTTTTATGAAAATCTTTTCGTCTCAGTTTCCCCTATGTATTTTATGAGAGAAGTATAGTTAAACTTTTTATATGACTTTCTGCGAATATTTTTTAACGTGTTTTATTTATATTTGATGTTTAAAAACAGAATTATAAGGCATTTTTACAGTGTTCTATGAACAAGTAGATTACGGTAGTAAGAAATTAGTGTAAATGAATAGAAAGTGGTGCAACAATGTTGGACTGTAGAGTCCGGACATCCTTCAATTTTGTCCTAGATTGGTCTTAAGTCTAAAACGATCTATTATCAAGTTCTTTCTCGAAATTGAATATAGTTTCCAAACTTTGAATAGTTGGAACATAAATTTTGTAATTTCAAATGCCCTATCTAAAAAGCAATGTTGTTGCAACAGTCTTGACGTCTTCCACATCATTCTTTACCATTGAGCTGTGATTGCTCCAAGTGCTACCTACTTGTCCGTTCATGTGTACAAACGGGGCTCAGGTTTCTACAATTATTGTGATGATTTATTGCATTTCTTTGTTGACCTTTTACTTCCACTCTTAACTACTAACGCAATTGCTGCGAATTCATAGTTTACATAAATATGATGAGCTGGCTACCACCTCCTTGACACTATCATGCAACTATTTACAAAAACTTTCCGTTTGATATATTACGTGTTACTGAAATTTGTTATTTTTTGTATATTTAATAACGACCAGGCACCTGGCGCCTTCGTTTTAACTTTTTGATTCTGTGGCCAGATGATAGTATAATTGTAAATATATCTATTGAAAACGATGTAAATTTGCAAAGTGGTTTATGGTTGATATAGATATTTAGCATTGAGCTTTATGAAGGTATATTTTAAAACTAAAATTAAATAAATTCCCTACAGTATAAGTCTCCATCAGATGGTTTTACTGGGGACTGACGTTTATATCAATCGTTTTTATTCCTTGTTACGTACTTTGTTAATTTAATCATTAAGTGTTTATTGTTTCTATTTATTATGTTACTGTTAATTTGATAAATTCTCTTAATATGCATAATCACCGGATATTGTTAAAAATGTTTTAAGATAAAAGTTGTAGGGCTTTCAATTCGTCGAATCCCTATGATTAAAATTGGCCGAGTTATGAATAAAAAATAGAAAAATTTTCGTTCAAGTAAAATGTGCTTTTTCGAGAATAGGTTGTTTTCAGTTTAATCAAATAAATTAATTACATTTTTAACGACAAATGCGAAGATATATTTTATTTTTTAATTTCAAAACACCATTACCTTAAAAATCTGTTTTCTATTTACTTTAAAAAATACTGTTATAAATAATAACCATTATTTATAATGTAATAACAATTTGGTAATTTAATGCTAATATCCTTACTGCTTAAAAATACGGTGGATTCAGATTATTACAACGAGTACAAATAGATTTATATCACGTGAGGTAAAAATTTGAATACCACGATTTTTCCAAGTTTATTTGATATTCATATAAAGATTTTTAAAGATCTCATTCTTATTATATTTATAAGATATGTTCAAATCAGCCTATTTAAAAAAAATGGTCACGAAATGGCCAAACAACTTAAAAAACTATTTATTTTAGAATACAACTTTAATAACAGTTTTAATACTCTAATTTCCATTTTAAAATCTCCGTAACGTTAATTAAAAAAAAAAGTTACAACATTTTGAATTTCACAAAAACATATTGAAAAAGCGGTATTTTCAATTACTTATAACTTTTGAATAAGGCCTTTAAAATAGACGATACCTACTTAATTTGATAGAGTGGGAAATTTCCTATTAAAATGTATATCGAAAATTGTTTTGACAATTATAGCCTTTGTTATATGAATAAAATAAAATGTACCCTTTTTTGGCTGGCAACATTCTGTTTTTTTCTCGTATAGCAATCAAATTCCCTCTTATAATAAAGTGGTTTAACATTTAACCCTTTATAAATATCTTTTCTAATCCTTTGTAAAAGTTGTTTACCAACCGATAGCTTTAGAGACTCTTTAGTTTCCTAAAGTACAAAATAAAACGATATTGTACCAGAGTTTCTTCCTTTCTTGAATTTTTGTTTAGTTGAAAGTGTAATTTTACCGTATCTAACAAATGTAAAATATTAAACCAGAGTATCGTTTTATTAAGGTAATAAAATAAAAAAACACATCTCTGGTCTGCATTTTTACTTTTGTAAAAACAACTATCAAAACATTAATGGTGAGTCAGGAATAATGTTTACTTTCAATTCAACTACCAACAAATATTTAGCGTTATCCATTTACACTTATAGTGTTACATAACAGGAGGCCATATGTTACCAAAAATAAATAAATTTTAAGTACTATAAGCCCTGTAAAACTGCGGTCATATGTTTTGAACACCGTGGTTTGAAGGTAATAAAATATGTCCATGGTCTAATTAAGTTTATCTCATGTTAACCAGGCAAACGGGTTAAACTATTAAATGAAGTTGTTTTACACAATGACAATGTTATGTCTTCGCATTTGCTACTTCTTACGTGTAATTAATATAGGAGTTGAGTGCATGTGTTTAATTGAAATCGTTAAGTACCTAAGTAGTGTAAACAAATAAAATCACACACACACTACTTGCTGTTATGTAGTTAGGCTGATTCTATAAATTTGTTTATTGTATGTTTTAAACTTCTAGGGAATTGCCCACGTATTTTCTCTACATTTTTATTGTTAAGCTTGACTGAACTGCAACTTTCAAACAGCTGTTTACTAACTTTTTGTTATTAATAAGTTGATCTACGTGATGGAATTAGACAAATATAAAAAGTCCTTTTACTTTCAACATACACTATTATTTAATTAACTCTTTACGCCTTGTTTCTTATTTTGGACCCGGGCACAGACACTTTCGTTTAATAGTAATCTAAACATTGTAAAGTTTTATAAATAAACTTATTAGATGTATAAAGTTATCATTTGGAATTTTTTTACTACATTTGTGTGATACAAGAAATACGAATATAAAATGTTCGTTTCGTAAGATCATAGTAAACAGTTTCTACAGGAAATTGTGTCGAGGCCACATATCATCATATTTTTTGTTTTTTATTTCCTCTAATTTAACATTGTTGATATAAAATCACTTCAGTTCTACATTCATCTTTATCAATTAGAGCACACTTAGATTCATATTTAATAAGGAGAGGAAAAATAAATCTAAAATCTAAATAAATTTAATAAGTCTATAAATCTAAAACTGAACTTAATAAATCTGAAATGATAGCTGTATTACTTATTAAAACGAGATTTTTTTGGTAATTTATAATGTAATTTATTGTCATTTCATGTAGAAATGTTATTACAGTATATCAATTTATCTATAATTATGTGTCTTTCCATTATTTTCAGAATTGTAAGCGACATAAAAAAGTATTAAATTGGCCTGACTAAATCCAATTCAAAAATAGCTTACTGTTAATCAAATTGTTTACTTACTTCATTTAAGTTTTATTTATCGTTTTTATTTAGATGGGCACATACTCCAATTAATTGATTTGAACATTATTTTTAATTTAATAATTTTTTTAAATTATAATTTTTTATTTATTTAATAAATTATTTTATTTTTTGTTTATAAATAATAATCATAATATTTCCACATGTAATACTTTAATGTAGAACAGTGTATAGCACTGAGGTGAAAGGGAATGACATAAGGGGACTGTCCGAATACTATTTAAATGTGAGGTAAGTTCAGATCAGTTCTATAAATTTTTATTGTAGTCAAAACTTGTAGTTTTTCTACTGTAAATACATATTAGTATATCACATAAAAAGACATTTTTGTTTTGATTTGGCGGGCCACCTTTCCTACCAAAAAAAATCCCAAAATATATAATTATTATTCTAAACCATATTTTGACTATCATAATTGGTTTACATATTCTTCAAAAGGTAATAAATTTCAACAGATTTGTTTGAGTTGAATAAGTAGTTAGATACTTCTTCTTCTTAAAATGTTATAATATAAACTATGTTTTTAATGCTAGACTACTAAAAGCTCTATTTAATATTTAAATATTTGTCCTCCTATATTACAAATTCATTTTTATCGGTTTTTAAACCCAATTTTCAGATACCTGAAAATATCTAGGAATTTCAACGAAATGTAAATGCGTTTTCAATTGTGAATATTGGTATGCCTATAAACTCGCAATTTCGTTTACTGGTTGTTGTTGCCGATGGATTTAAACTAGCTTTCCAATTTATCTCAAATATTCTGATATTACACCTAGCTAATTGCATATTGTTGGTTAGGCACGGTTATTCCAGGGAATGTGTTTATGTAGCCTATGAGTTAATATCGCGAAAGCAAAGCTTGTCCAATCGGAAATTGAAGTGAAAATCCAAACAATACAACCTATTTGATGCGAGTATTAGGTGCTACAATTTCGTGACTTTTAGGTGACAAATAGATCAGAATGTAAAGTAACAGCGATTGACAACACGCTAATACGAGTTATGCAATCATAATAATAAGCGTGTATTCATACCGAAAGAGTGAACCGGAAAAAAAATGTTGGTTGTTGAATTTTATTGCCGAGAATTTATTGAAAAGTTGGCCGTCGTCTTCTCGTTGATCGATACAGTGTCGTTCAAAAACTCCATACTTTTTGTATTAATATATTTCCTTGTGAATTTATGTGAAAATTTGTTTTGTCATCTAAAAGAGGAAAAAGCTACCAATAAGCCTATATGTGATACAACAGAAATAATATAATTTGATTATATTTTTTGGTGAATTTAATTAATTAACCTAACCTCAAAATAACCGGAAGTTGTTTAATGAATTAGATGCTACATGACTAATAAATTTTACATTGGTCGATATGGTACGAACATTAAAATGGTTTTAGCTTTTGAAAAACGGACAGCCGATTGCTTGGTTCCTTTAAGCTTGGTGCATTTGATATTTTTAGTCATTTAGAACTTTTTACACGGTCAAAAATTAAAATTCCGCTCTCGCCACTACCTGCCGAATTGTCGAGTTCTAATTATGTGGGAAAATCGTGATTAGTCAAATAGTTTTCGAAACACCGCAGTTATTATATTTTGATTTTAACCCTGTGCCAAGTTAATTAAACTCGTTCCGTTCGTCTAGAAACAAATCCGATAATTGAGTAATTAATTAGATAATACAGCTTCAGTTTCCAATATATTTAGATGTTTACAAACACTGTGTTGTAGGGAAAGTGAGTGTGTTGTCACCTATTGTTGCCTCTTGTCCACTTCGTAAACACATCATTTCACAACAATTGTTGTCCAACTTTTCTTCTTATTGTAAAGGAGATAACCGTTGCAAAATAATTGTCGAGAGGTTATGAGCGTTGTCCGTGTAATATTAACCTTCTGTAATACTTGTGCATATTGCATTACTTTTGTTTGCAGAGTCGCTGCACATCCAAATACTGCTATGAGGCTGTTACTTAACTGGAAAGAATAATTGTATATGTCTGTAATCCCATCGAGGTGTTATCAAAGACACAAATTGCATAGTATTATGAAGTATAGATGTTACATACAGTATGATGAGATTGAAGATAGCTAAGATGATCGTAGGAAGTGTTTCCACTCCTTTCATAAACACCGATAGAATATTAGCGTGATGAATTAGCCAAAGTATGTTTGTGCGTAAATAAATCTTTATTATAAATAAAAGAATGATTCTATTGTGCAGTTTAATAAATAACTCCTACGCGGTAAAAACTACAGTCGTGGGAAACCTAACCTCAATTTGATTTGCTGTATTAGCATTATTTAGAACACAAGTCAAACAAACAGATGATAATTTTATGTTTAGTGATTACAATACTTTGTCACATACTCAATTAAAGAGAAAAGAAAAGAACAATATGAAATTATAGACGTTCATTTATTGAATCAGATTGATGAACAGTTTAAAATGTTTTAGATAAAAATTAATTTTAAAACGCTCTCATGAATGTTTCACATTGGTCTAGGTTAGGCGTAACGTATCTTTGTGTTGAATTATTAAAACTGATGAACCTAATTAGCTAGTATAAGTGTACTGTGATTTGAGTAGCCAAGATAACAAAATTTGTATAATGGTTAATTTTAATTTTTGAAGCACTGAAAGTTTTTTTTTTTTAACTGTTGATTTTTTTTTTTTTTTTTTTTTAACAATCAAAATCGGTTTAGTCGAATTGTGAGCTACAGGTCGCATTATGCGAAACAGTGTATTGGATATTTTTTTATCAAAACAAACCAATCCTCTAATCATTTCAGGAACAATTTTTTTTTCATTTTTGGAGAACGTATAAGTAGATATTTAGTGATTTAAATCATTAATAAATTCGCACAAGAACATAGTTATGCGCTTGAAGCTCTTTCGAAGATTTGCAAGGATTATTTATAATATTAGTTTCTGTAGTCTAGCTTCGTTTCAATGAACAATTTATTTTTTATTATTAATTATTAAACAAACCACTTCTTGAACACTAAAAATAGCGAACCAAATTCAATATTTGATTTCAAGATTCAGTTTTTACTAATTTATTTACTAATTGTGCGTTGAATAAAACATTCCAGATATATATTCTTCTAGAAGTGATAAAATAACGAAAATTTACCGAATCGACTTGATGCTTGGTGGAAATATTATATAAATGAAACTATATTACAATATACAAATTTTTATTATACAGCTGAATAGTAGAAGTGATTTATACATAAATAAAGTATTAGAACTCTTTAAAACCCATGTAAACTATTCTATTACCTAATCGAATTTGTTTTATTTATAAATTTCTCCACAGAAGATTTGAAGACGAATTGGTTTTGATAAGATGGCTTTTCATAAATATTAAGACAGAGATTATCCGACCTTGAATATGTAAAGATACTTATACATAAATACTTAATGCGTTCCTTCTATTTTTAGAAAAGGATGTCGAGCATGCATTAACTGAGCTCTTAACATATAATGACCTGAATTCTAATCCTTCGTGCATAGAGATCAATGAACCTTTGGTGTCTAAAAGCATTGTCTAATGCCACAATATAAAACATTGGTTATGGTACTATATCGCCATAACTTTACATATTTTATATAAACGAATCTATCTTTTTAGTAACACATATTATAGGTTACCATGTTTTCAATGAAAATCCAATCACTATCACCTGGAACCAAGTTGCTTTGTTGTGGCTTTGGATTGTTATTATCTCTTGTATTATTGTGTCACTCATTGTGTTTTCCGTTTGTTCTTTATTTACATACATTACGAAATTCATTAGATTTCACACTTTGTGAAAACGAAGCCTTCATTCTGTCGCAATTCTTATGATTCTTTCTTGGGAATAATTATAAATACACTTGACTTGTGTGTTATATTTAAGTAGATAATTTTTATGTCTATACTCAAGTGAGTACAACCTTCATTTGTTTTTACTTGAGTAGTAAGAACCCAAATTAATGAATTTGGAAAAATCATTTTATCATTTCTGTACTGCCACTTACACTGTTCATACTGGAAAACATTTCATCCGTGATCATTAGCAAAATTCCGTAACTATAGCTATATTAAAATAATGTCATGCACGTGTATGTATACCTTTAGAGTTCAAAAATATCAGTCAGGGATGACTGTGACCCAAAGTGTGTTGTTATAATTTTGATTTGCATCTTTAATTAGCACGATTTGTCCAAGAAATATTGAAAGTCATTTGATTCGATTTTGGTAAAATAATAACGGTGTTTGAAAAAAAAAAAAATTTTCAGTTCAGTACCTTTATTTTGATTATTTTCAAGAAATCATGATCTATCCATTTTGATTGGTGCTAGAATTAAACAAAATGTTACGACAAGTTGAAGCCGATCTAAAAAATAAATATATTTATGGTTTGTTTTTATTGTACAATGCAGTTAAAAATTTTTATATGTTTAAAAAAAATTATATTCTTACCGGACTACGTCAAAGTTTGTCCACTAATTTACATAATAAATTAGTAAGTAATTTGTGTTGTTGAATCACTAGGGTTACCGGTTTTTATACAAAAATTTCATCATCAAATAATTTTATCCTCAACTGGCCGGTATTTAAAAACTTAAAATTTTTGTTGTGTAAATACACATAGTACAAATAACAAATATACAGAATTATGAATAATTTAGTTAAAGATTTTTAAATAAATGTCTTAATAACTAACAAATAAATGTGAGGTACGAAATTATTTGCTGCTTTAATGATGTCATTTATCTTTGTTGAAACAAGTAACCCTAGTCATTTTTAAACAACGATTTTTGACGAAAATTAGGTGCGATTTGCCATAAAAACACAATCCTGATATATAACACACTAAGATGTATACACACTACTGTCATACATGACATGCTATAAATCAAACATCATGAAATTCACATAGGCCTACAATATTTCTTGTTATTTAAAGGCGAAAAACCAATCATGGCCATAAAAAAAAGAAGAAACGAGTGAAAAGTAAATACACCTCAAATACTCAAATAACGTCAGGGACGAATTGGTCAAGAGAGACCTGATAAGAAAGATGAAAGAGAAGTATCTTACCCAAGACTACATATACTAATGAGAAAATGTAAACATTGTCTTTCAAAAAATTTTATTCATTGACAAACAAACTAAAATCATGTTTTGTAATAACAAACCTAGCTCGAGAGTGTTAGTTATACAATATTTTATTTTCGGAAAGTTTCTAAATTGTAAGCAAACACACAAAAATGTACATTTCACAATTTGTCACACACAAAAAGAAACGGGGATTTTAATGTGTATAAATTCCATCTGTTAAATTATTTCGAACAGTTCGTGTTGTCCTGATTGCCGCAATCTAGGTCTGTATTGATAATCTTGGAAGCAATGTTGTTATTGTGATCCCGCCATGTTAAGAAAACTCTATCACATTGAATACTGGGTTAATTGCACGGTCCGACTTGAGTTTTTACTTTTACTGC
This sequence comes from Aphrophora alni, assembly GCA_963513935.1. NCBI lineage: Eukaryota > Metazoa > Arthropoda > Insecta > Hemiptera > Aphrophoridae > Aphrophora > Aphrophora alni. The sequence continues at coordinate 100,313,135 of OY740766.1, forward strand.
ATTCGACTAATTTGAATGAAGGATTCCAAAAACCAGTTTCGTCAAGCGTCGCTATAATGAAAGCAATTTCAACAGACCATTGGGCGAGTAACGATCAACTGACTTGAAGGCCACACTTCCATTCTGCCTGTGTACGAATTAAACAGTTTTGTCTCAATAAGGTCCTCGACAGCATACTGTACCCGTTGAGGATTTATGATACATTTTTATTACAGTATATATTTATTTTACTTAATGATTTTACGTAATTTCACATTTAAGCAAGACAAACAGGTCAGAGTGAATTTGGAGTTTTAAAAATAAAATGATTTTAATGTCGAAATTTAAATCTTAGCATAATAGTATTGAGGATTGAATTACCAGTGTAATAAGATACTTTTTGATGAAACAATCAAAGTAAAAGAATATTTTGTAGTTTAAATATTTATATTTAGTTCATGTCTTTTGTATTTTTTAGTAGATCTCTACAATAAATGCATAATGACATGTAGGCCTACCTTTAAAATATATAACGTATATAATTTAAACAGTGTTGCTATATTGTTTGTGTAGCAATTTAAATAATGATACTTTTAATTAAGAGTTAACCTGGTAATTTAAATTAAAAGTAGAATATTTAACAGAAAATAAATACTTTACTTGCATTATATACATATTTGAAAACTTAAATATTAAATGTTGCGCACAGTAAAATTAATTAGTCTACTAATAACATCAACTTTTTTTTTAAAGAATGGTTCCATCAGTCTATTTCAATTAATTTTTTTCTATTGATCTGTTTTGATATGTTTTTGATCTGTTTTTATATTATATTTATCGTAACTTGAAAAAGTATAAATACATTCTAACTCGCTGCTTAGACCTTGGTTTACACATGGTGGTAAAATTTCGCTAATCTCCAATACTACTTATCTAATAAAACAGCATTTTTCTTAATGCTTTAGAGACTTATGAAAGTCGTAAAGTTGTTAGAAGTCAAACTATTTTCTCATTGTTTTAAAACTCGAACATCTGTCATCATGCATAACAATTGAAAACATCGTAAAAAAAATTCGATTAAAGCCAAATTTTAACTTGTGTCTAACAAGAATATTGAAAATAATGTAAACTAAATTTGATTTAATCTGAAAAATTGTGGAGATTTAAAAAAAATGGAACTACTGTTCTCCCACACCAAATTCTCAGGAAAACTTCTTTCTTTAAAACAAATGAGGTGTTATTGCCAGTTTAATAATATTTTGTTTTTTGGTAATTACAAAAAACTAAAAAAAGTTTAGCACTAACTTTCTCTTTTTCTATATATTATATTTCTATTTCTAAAAATGTATAAATTTTACTTTACATAAAACTGATATTTAGAATTTCTCTACTATTTTCATATGTATAATAAGTTACAAGTATGAAAAAATGCCAAGACTGTTGTATTCACTAAATATACGCCTCGTTGTACAATGGACTTTTATCAGTTTATTGAGTAACAATGAGAGTTATATCCTCAACTAGTAACTTTATTACAAAATGCCATTCTCGTAGATTTCGGACAAGTACTTTTTTTTATAAACTATTTTACAAGGGTTTTTACGAGTTTTTTTACATTTTTATTATTCAGTATTTATAAGTACTCTGATGTGACTGATATCAGATTCTAGTTGCCATCTATAAATAATTTGTATATTATATTTTGATCATCTGACACGAATAAAAAAACATTATTTTAGCAATTTTCATAGATAAAACTTAACAAAAACTATCATATTTAGGCACACTTTCCAACAGTGTTTTCGTAAGGAATGATTTTAAATTTTTAGCTATCCCAACAATAATGAAAATCAGCTATATTTCTGAATAAATATTAACTGAATGTATTTTGACATACGGAGCTCAAGTTTTCCAAGTTTTTCCACTATGAAATCTACCGTTTAGGATTAAGAGGAATCTCCAAAAATGAGTCTCTCATTTGGAATCCTCTAAAATCGTCAAATGATGATAATGTTGAATGTACAATTATAATTTTATTCGATCTTTTTAGTGACCATTACAAATATGGTACTTATGTTTAATTAGGTCAGCAAGCTTGTAGACAAAAGGTAGGCCTACATGCATTCCTCCGCAACTTGTCCTTTCTAAGAAAAGATTTGCTTTCATTCACGGTTTCCCTTTTAAATCCTTATTTCTGTATATAGCAAAACGCTTGAGGTAGTTTTCATTCTTAGATGAAATAAAACTGTATTAAACATTATGCCGACCTTATTTAAGTTCCGGACATAACAATCAAATAAATTATTCTTTTAATTTAGTCAAAGTCACGCAAAGATTATAACTTTTGTGATTATTTTGATTTAAAGACGTATATTATGCATTCTTGGTGTTCAATTGAGAACAGTGCAAGGAATAAGGATGTAATATAAGAACGAGCCAGGATAAATCTTTAAATATTTCATACATCTTCAGTTTTGAAATATCTATATAATATTTATCAGGTAACTTGTGGCTTCTTGATTCCTCCACAATTATTTAATAAATTATGAACCATGATATATAAAATGTCTGAAAGAACTTGAATGGATTCCGTATTGTAGCAAATTGGTTTGCGTTGAGAGCCTTGGAATATTTAGGCTTAAATTTGATATTTGATGTTCTATATAAGTCAATAAAGTGATGCAAATAATATCTTTAGTTATAATTAACTATGTTTTTAAATTCTTTTTACCGTAAAATAAATAGTAACGTTATTTTTGAAGCCGTTATATATTTATTTTTTTCTCTTAATTGTTGATTTTTTGAGGTTTCCACTGTGTAAATAACAATTGTGTGTAGTACTATATTTGGTTTAAATGTTGAAATTATGACCATTCTGTTTATTTGTTTTATACCACAGCCTTTATAAACCCTATACGGTGTCTAATTTTTGAGACAAAGCTAAGGAATAACTAAAAGAAGAATGGCTGATTGTATTTGTACATACAGTATAGGAAGTTTTTGTACTTGTATTTTGGATAATGTATACAAGTTAAAAATATATAATTATATAATGTACAAATAAAATCAGACCTGCAATATTGTATTTTTGATTGATTTAGCTTTTAAATTTATTATTATTATTATTATTATTATTATTATTATTATTATATTGAGTTGTTGTATTTATGAAATCAGTTTTTGGGAGAATGTTGTTATTAATAATTTTTTTGAGTAAATAGAGGAGGTGGGAGATATTTAAAAAATAATTTATCGTTTATGTTGTATTATTTTTATTTTTTTGTATATTTCTAAAAGTAGAAATAAATAAATTTCTATTATTATCATTTATCATTATTATTTAGTTCTCATGATTTCACTGTCATTCACTGCCGTGCGAATGAGTTATCTCGTTAACAATAGAGTTATTTATGATAATTATATTATCTTGCAATTGTTCTCAAAACATTCCTCCTAATTACTCATGCGGTTTGGTCCATTGCTTTGGATAAACCTTCACATTTAATCAAAATTGATAGTCAACTTTATATGCTTCATTTTGCAGTTTGCTCGATTAGTTTCTACTCGAAATTTTTTGAGGGCTAGGTGTGTACTAAATTTTATGTTTTTGATTTCATTAGATACCATTATTTTTTGAGTTATCAGATAAATATTATGTCCGTTTTTTTTTTTTTTTTTTAATAGTCTTTTATACTAATCTTTAGTTTAATTGAACAGAATATTGACGGAGATTTTTTTTTCGAGCAATGTTTTTATTCCAGACATACGTAATTTATTTGGGTGAAAATTTCTAAGTAATTTTTTTCACTATCATATTACGTGTTATGCAGAACGTAATGTGAGAAAGTAAAACCAATTTATGGCTGTCATATATTCTTGAAGACCATCCGATACGGTAATCAGATGCCAGTTGTTCGTGACATTCTTCTTAACCATTATTCTAAAAACAAACTTTAAATCTACTGTTCTATTTAAAAAGTTTATATTTTTTAAACTTTTTGTTAATGTACTTAATTAAACGATAAAAATAAATGCTTTTACAGTCATATAAGGTTATGTTATATCCCACTATTAATTTGTTTTATAGATAATCACATGATAATCAGAAGATATTAACAGTAATGAAATGTGGGATCACGATTAAAGTCCTAATTGTTAAGTAAATAAGTTAAATATTGTTTACAGGATAGTATTTAAAGGCATTTATTTCTAGTGTTTACTTCTTCCTGAAATCATCTTTCCGTCCCGTTTAGTTCTTTTATTATAAACCTGAGGGAATTGATTCTAGAATAAATATATTGTATGAAAAGTTGTTGAGAGAAGCTATCTTCATCAATGATTAGGTTAAGCCTCTAGTCGTCCAACAACAAAGACATTAACAACTGTAATTACTTTTATGAAATTTGTACAGACTCTATTGAATTACAAACTCTATGTTGCAATTGGATCAAAACATTACAGAAAAAGGGAATATTAATGTTATGTGATAATTCGTACCTGCTTCTAGATCCACCAGCACGGGTTAGATTTTTATTGAGTCCTGAGGATGATGTTCTGGGTGTTGTAGTAGTTGTTGTTGCACCTATGTTACTCCTCAATGTCCTGCTATTTGCACCACTGTTATTATTTACTGCCAGTGTCACTTCCACTACCACCAAACACAAAAATACATTAAACAAATACCCACGCATTTTGATAACTTAGTCCATCCCCGCACCCCTATTCGGGGGAAATACTTTCAGTAGATGACCCTTGAGAAAATTTTATTTGGAGGGATTCTATTCCCAAATAGATTTACAAAATATTTAACTCTTTAATTTGTATTTTTTTTTAAACAACAATGTTTTAAATTGTTGTGTTGTTTAAAATTTTGTAATCGATCAAGTAAATTTATGAAGGAGTTGTCCGCGTGCAAGGGCTGTTGCTTGTAGACTGTTTGATCCGTAGCAGTTCGGGAGACCGTACGCGAAACTTTCACTTGTTCTCTCTCACCCGTCTCTCTGTCTCTCTCAGTGTTACATTCAGTCTGGTGGCGTGTCTCAAGTCACAGGTGAGTGTAGACAACTTCCTCGTGGTAGGGATACTCTGCAAATTCATTTTTACTTTTAATGGTCTTGTTTGTTTTGACCGGACCGCAAGATCAGCTCATTCGTTTCACTGCCACTGAGCAAAGACAAAAATCTAGTCAATTTATTTAGACTCTTTATGAACAGATATGCTTTTACCAAGACTTCTTATGTTTGAAAATGGTTTTAAATAAGTAACGACAATGTACGCTTTAAAAAAAATTGGGTTTGAAGTTTGTCCTGATAGAAAAACCATCACAGCCTCTCAACGAAACGGGAACTTTTAAATAAATTTAAAACACATTAAGGTAGAAGTTAATATGACTAGAAAAATAAGTGCTTTTATTTAAAAAAGAAAATTATGTACAAAAACAGTTAATCTTGATAAACATTTCGTCATTTAAAGGTCAGGTGATTCAATTCCTATTACACCGGTATATTGAAGTGTAGTTATAGTACTATACTTAGTGAAATAGAAACGTGTTAATCAAATACTGTGTAAATGTCTTGTGAGTTGCGTGGTTTAGAGTGAGCCTACTAGCAATAGTACATTTATACTTTGCGTTAATTTTTACTTTCTCACAAATAAGTAGTACATAGAAAGTTATGTGGTGAGTCGAAATTTCGATGTCGAATTTTGTACTAAAATATCCGTTTTGAAGTCTTCTGAGTCCAAAAAGTGATTTTCAAAATAATATCTGTTGTCTGTACTATGTCTATTATGTGGTGTATTGTGCAGTGTGATTTGTTATGTGTAATTTCTTGCCTTGTGTTGTGTGGTGGGTTGTGTTTTGTGTGATGTGTTGTGTTTGGCTTGTGTTGTGTTGTGTAGTGTATAGTGATTTATGTGGTATGTTGTGCAGTGTGATGTGTTGTATGGTGTGTTATGTTGTATTGTATTGTGTTTTTTGTAGTGTGATGTGTTGTGTGTGATGTTGTGCCTTATGTGGTTTGTTGTGTTGTGTTTGGCTTGTGTTGTGTATTGCGTATAGTGTATTGTGTAGTGTGATGTATTGTGTTTGGCTTGTGTTGTGTATTGCGTATAGTGTATTGTGTAGTGTGATGTGTTGTGTTTGGCTTGTGTTGTGTATTGCGTATAGCGTATTGTGTAGTGTGATGTGTTGTGTATAATGTTGTGCTTCTGTTGTGTGGTGGGTTGTGTTTAGTGTAATGTGTTGTGTTTGACTTGTGTTGTATAGTTTATAGTGTATTATGTGGTGTGTTGTGCAGTGAGATGTGTTGTATGGTGTATTGCGTTGTATAGTGTATTGTTTGGTGTGTTGTGTAGTGTTGTGCCTTGTGTTGTGTGGTGGATTGTGTTTAATATGATGTTTTGTGTTAGCTTGTGTTGTGTGTTGTATAGAGTATTATGTAGTGTGGTGTGTAGCATGGTGTATTGTGTTTTATAGTGTAGTGTGTGGTGTGTTGTGTTGTCTGATGTGTTGTGTGTTATTTTGTGCAGTGTATTGTATGATGTGTTGTGATTGCTTTGTGTTGTATAGTATATTGTTTATTTTATGGAGTGTTGCGTTTGCTTTGTGATCTATATAGTGTGTATTGTATGATGTGTTGTGTTTGGCTTATGTTGTATAGTATATTGTGTATTATGTGTTGTGTTATGGTTTGCCTTGTGTTGTATGTACAAGTATAATTTGTATCGTGTGATGTGTTGTGTTTGCCTTGTGTTGCATATTATATTGTGTATTGTGTAATGTGTTGTGTTTGCCTTTTATTTTTTGTTAAACAGTATATTGTTTATTGTGTGGTGTGATGCTCTAGAGTCCAAACGAGTAATCAACGAGTCCATCGATGTTAATCAAATTTAGTATATCTAAAAATACTACAACTTTGAACATATCTCGATACTTTTTTTTTATTTTTCAATAAGTTCAAATTTGGTATAACTGTCATAAAACAAAAGTACAAAATTCCGATTTTCTAACGATTTTGATCCAATTCGGTTAAAACGTAGCCTCTAAGTATTCAAACTAAACTTATTTGCATCTCTTCAAAAATGCAGGTTCGGTAGTTATCATAAAAGAACCTGAACAATTAAGGTGTATTAAAGACTTAATTTATCCAGATCGACTGTACCGATTTCATTCAAATGTTGGTGAAACGAGAAAGTTAATTACCCAAATAAATTTGTAAATAATAGAAAGTTACCGTCAAGGAATAATTTTCGAAAAATCGAAAACGAATCTCGACAGCCTTCATTTAAACTTGATATTAACTTATAATATTCCTTAACGAGTAAAAGACTGTCGATTTTTACTTTTTTACTGACAACTACAGAACTGATATTTTTAGTGTTTGGTTAGTATGTGAATATATGTGTGAGAAAGTTTGTGCAATGTTTTTGCTTCGTTCATTTACTTTTCACATACATCTCACATATTGTTTTTGTGCAAGAAACTCCCATTCGTATTTTGCAAATTATCAGTATTAAAACGCCATTAAAAATGATCGATCGTTAATACTGTGAGGAGGGAATTTAAGGATGATAAGTTTTTATCTTTTTACGGAATAAGTGTTTGTGTTTTTATCATAATGCAAATATAGAATAGATTCCTATCTCAGAAAACCCTGTGTTTCAGAATGATTCCTTCCAATGGAACTTGAAGAAAAACTCGTCTTGTAATCAAAAATGTAAACTACACTTGAAGATGAACTGCTATTTAATATAATAATTAAAATAAATGGTGGACAAATATTGCACTAAGTTTCCCATACACCATACACAATACCAAAACCCAAACAAACAAAATGTACTCGAAGTGCCCGTGGGAATAATTCGCACGGAGCAAGCCTATAAAGACTGGGTGGAAGTGTCACTTGTCAGAATTTAACTGATATTAAGTTTAAAAAGGAAATTAAATCTATTTTAAAACTACTATCAGTAGTAATAGCTTAATACGTATATAATTTAGTAGGTTGTTAGTTGGGCCAGGTGTATTATTATATTTAATTCATGTTCTATATTGAATCTCCCAAGGGCGACGTTACATTTTATGCTAATAGTAAGAAAGTGTTTAATATATATTAGATGAATCAACTCTAGCAGCCCTTTTACTTATTCATTGTCTCTATTTGCTTCCTTTTTGTAACGAATTGGGTTCGTATTTATCAAACCATGGATATAAAGTTTAAAGTTAACTATTAACATTGTAGCTTAATAATATATAAACTAATATTTGTAAAAACATTACACTTTCTCACACATCCACTAAACCAAAACTAATATTTCCTGAAAATATCATATTGTATTTACTGTATATGTTTAAACAAATAAAAATTTCTAATGATATTTTTATACTTGTATTTCTTTACTTCCCCTTCCCTTATAAAAATATATAGATAGAACTTAAAGTTGCTTCACTTATACAAAACTCTTTGTAAGTGTAAGTTGTATTTCATAAAATTGAGTTTTTAATGACAGTGGTCAAGCTTAATTATTTCATGAACCTCTGAACAATTAATTTTGTTCACTGATCTAAAAATGAATCGACATGTTTTTCTTATAGCAGCCCTCTTCAGATTTTGAGTTATTGAAAATATGTGGGGGGGGGGGTACAAAACGTAGTTTTGAAATATGACTAAAATATACACACATACTAAATTTGATCAAAATCGGCTCACTCGTTTGAGCTGCAAAAACTATCCAGACGACAGACTTCCAAAACCACTCTTTTTTGAGTTAGGGGACTTCAAATCGGACATTTCAGTGGAAAGCTCGACATCCATTTTTCCAACTTTGACTATTATACTATTATTTATACGTTAGAAAGTAAAAACATACATTTTCTTCTCTTATTAGAATCAAATTAAAGAAATTTAACTTAGCCTACGTTGCTAGTATGACTTTATTAATACTAAAAGTAGAAACAAGTGACTAGAGTGTTTTATTTAATTTAAAAAAATATTTAAATAATATTTTTGTTAGGTATAAAAAAGCTGCATATTTCATTTAGTTATTTACAGAAAAAAAATCTCATAAGGCTAAACATATGACAGTATATTCAAATTATCAGCTTTAATATGAGGTATATTATGAGAAATCACCTTTGTGATGCAGCTTTATGTTATACTAAATTCCATGTTGATTAAACTCAAACACCCAGTACCACAATTCAATAAAACAAGATTTTCAAACAAAACCTTTTTTTTTTGTTTTTGTTTAATACTCTGAAGATGGTAACAACTATGTTATGAAATGTACATAAGGAAATAAATCTTGTTTTATTGAATGTGATATTAGGTGTTTGATTTTAATCTTTAAGTTTGCCACAATTTACTCAAAAGTGTAGTATAAATTCCATGTGTTCTCATCTAATGTTATTTAAATGAAAATATCTACTTTTTAATTTCAAACTAAAATACTCAAGTTTGCCTAGCTTTTTTATTTTATTTGGAGAAAGAAAAATCAATTACGGTTTTGAAAGTGTGACAAGTACCTTGCACCTTATAGAAAGATCTGAACATTTCAGACTAGTATTATATTATAAAAATACCATTTAAATATAAATTTATATAATCTAACAAGAAAGTACAACAAGGTTCTTTTCACACAGGGTATATTGAGAAATTCAGCAATCATGATTTTAGAAAAGAAGGAGGAAGACGTTTGAGACCTGGATGCACTTGCAACAGACCTAAGATAGCAGAGTCTGTCCAGAACGGTGATTAGAGGCATACCTCCGTGATCTTGCTATTACACCCTAACTATTTTAGCCTGATTTAGCAGAGAACATGTAACTTAGTATTTAATTAAGGAAGTTTTAATATTTAAATCGGTTTGCCTTTATTTTCTTGCCCGAGTCTATCCCGAGTGACTTACGCCCCCTGCCGTCTTGACACCCTGACAACGTTCGAACGCGCAGCAATGAGCGCATAGGGAGCTCCACAAACACCAGGAGACAAGCCACTGCCCTGGAACTCGAATAAGTCGTAGCAAGCATCGAGGACAAAAGAAACCTTGACGGCTGGCAATACGAATTTGGTGTTGTGCACGAACCCATACTACACTTTTTTACTAATGAATACATTTCCTTTTGAGAGAGCATGGGTGCAATGTATATGCAGAGTTTTACTGCATTCGGTAAATAATTAGATAAGCTATAATGATATTTTCCCCCTGTAAAGTGGGCAATCACCGGATACAACATTTTAGGCCTAGTGAGTTTGTGTGCTAGTGAATTAGTGAATGAGAGAAAGTTGGGAAGGGACTTAATTATACAATATTTTATTCATTTATAAAATATTCGGTTCATAAGAAAGAAAAATAATTATCAAGTCAAATGTAGAATGTTATCCTAATTTTAATTTTGTTTTATCGTTATGAAAATTCTTAAAATATTAATGGTAACATTTTGTCTCTCTAGATTTTAATTGTGAAACGTTTTAAATTGTTATATATATATATATATATATATATATATATATATATATATATAAATTATTTAATGAGAAAAACAAATAAAAAAATACACAATGCACAAAAATACCTTTCTACTATGGTATAGCAAGATGTGGTATCACGGTCAATGGAGTTATAGAGGGAATATTAAACGGCACAATAGATATATTATATAATGTTATCTCGCTATATCCTCGAAATTTCCGGTACAGGTCTTATTGTACAAAAATTAATAACCAATGTTCCAAGTCGCATATTTTAAAGGTTCCAAAGGTTCGCCCTCTCATTTCAAAGGTAATGTGACATATCTACAGAGTGGTACAATAGTTTAGTAGGATTTCTAAAGAAATTATATTATGTCGATTTATAATACTTAAATGGATTTTTAACTTATCTTTAATAAAAGAACCGAGTTATGGCGTTTTAAAATTAAGAGTTTGTAAACGCAATATTAAACGTTCTTTGGGGGTCTGAGTGAATAATGATTTATTGTTTGGTTATTCTAATGTAAAGAAAGCCAAGATGTATTGGAAATTACATATCCGGTACATGGTGTTCTAAAAAGAAAAAAGTAAACCTACATATTTCTTAATTACACAAATTATTAGAACTAAATGTTACTTTAGTTTACTTTTTATTGTCCAGTAATATAATTTTTAACGAATTTCGGTAACCAAAAACTAACATATCAATTGAAAGTCTAGGACATAAATTAATAAATTAAGCTGTAAAAATAATTTTCCATGTACAGGATGAACCAAACTTTAAGATTTTATCTTAGCTCAGAATTTCACAATGTTCAAAATGTTTTCCTTGTGCAGTTTGGAAGTGTGCTAATCTTGTATAGTAATTTCTCATCACGTTCCCTATCACTTCAGGAGTAATTAAAGCGGCTTCTCTAATTATCCGATTTGTGAATTCATTTATGTCACTAGGTTTAGTCTGATAAACTTGTTGTTATAATAAACCCAAAAGTAACGACAGGCCAACTCTTGTTCTTTTCCCACCCTGACGCTATTAGAGTATTGGATGACTATTCTTCCACACATGAATACCGAGAGGTTTTTGCCTCTAAACAACAAAGGGGGGAATTTTCCCCCTGATACCTATCCATCTTTGTGGAAATGTGTTGGCCAAGAGTTACCGCACTTATAGTGGGTAACGGAAGTGGTGTTCCGTCTTGTTTAAACCTCAAAGTGTTTAAAATCGGTTAAACAATATTTTGAATTTGTGGTATTATTGTGTCAACTAATAAGTTTTGATAGGAATCTCCTGTTAAATTTCCGTCTATTATAAAGAAGTACAATTACTTTAGTACTAACAATTCCTCTCCAGACGATAACTTTCTAGGGTTGCTGAGTGTGAGCCTCGATCATACACCTGGGATTTCCATTGGACCGATATCGACTGTTATGACTATTAATGTATCTATTTAGTGTGAACGTTGCTTCATCTTCATTTGTAAATACCACAGAGTTAAGGAAATTTGTATATGTAGTTAATTTTCCTACATGTCGTTGCAGTATTGGATCGGGGTATCGGAGAGGTGTTTACTTTACAGCAATTTTCTCGTCTCAACGAGAGCTTTCAAATGAGGTATCGCTCAATAAGGGTTGCTATTCATTTTCTTTTATTCAACCCCCACCCACAACCAAATAAGGATGGAATTCATTAATAACCCTAAAATGTGCAGAATTTTCCCAATATAACTGCCTAAAAGTTTGGAGTTAATACGTATAACAGGTTTAAAATTGCGAAGGGGTTGTGGAACTTTTGTATCACCCTGAATATTAAAAAAAAGGATTTACTTTTCAAAATCTAATACCAATACGCCTTGTTCCAGTTAAGGGAGTGTTGTGCAATTTAATAATTCAAAATGCCTTTTTATTAAAACATCAGTATACTAAGAAACTATTATTATTATTATTTTAGAACATGGCATTAGATTTGATATATAACTATGAACAGACGCTCCTTGTACTCATTCACACAGGTCTACTTGTTCTAATTTCTTCAATAAGGAAACTATTTAATCTTGGTGCTGAAGACTAATAGCTTGAGCTGTATAGAACTAATCTTCTCGTACAGTATATTGCTTTATTCCTAAACCATATTAATCCTTTTAAAGCTATTAAAGTGCAAGTTACATAATAATTCATTCATTTTGAAACATTTTTATTTGCTCAACGACCTTGAGCAATATAATTACTCTCATGAATGGTTCGTGAGGTATTTTGGATGTAGGTGATATCCCGCATAATTAGTACTTTGAAATATTTGATCAACTTTGACCATAAAGTTATATAATTAATTACGCTATTACAGATACACCTTGCGTTCGTTAAAAAATAAGTGATACTTTATGTTTGCCGTGAGAACAGCTCTGTCCTCGTATTTTCTTGACTTTTTACTTTGTAATGCCAACATGTCAAGCAAGTTGGAAGGCATCGGCTATTTGAGTATGACACAAATATGCTCACTAGTACAGTAATAAAACTGTAGAACGACAGAGGTGTCCCAAATTAGAATGCTGACAAGTCGCTTGCAAGAACTTATTGCCTTTCATCAGACGACCTTAGTTTTTAAATGTTTTACATTTTCGTGACAGAATAACATGGCAGTGTAACATTTTTCAGTAAATTCCAAAGTATACTTCGTAGAACACACCACGATCACTACAACGATTGACTGTTTTTAAATACTTCATGTCAGTGGTTTTTTCTTCTTATTTTTTTATGTATCACATAATATTGGGATTTTTTGTTTACAAACAAACAAAATTGATAATTTGATGTTTATCAATAAATTCAAATGTTCAAATTAGAGTTGTACAAATTCAATGTCCGAAATAAGCTCGATCATCAGTTTGTGTGTCACGGATGTAGGATAGCAGAGGACCAATTTCTTCTTGTTAAAATCATCGAAATATTTTTAACATACAAGATTTTGTAATCAAATTTTTTTGATTATTATGATTAAAGCAAATTTGCACTAATTTAAATAATTATTCTTTTCTATCATTTTTTATTCCATACAACAAAGTTTTGATCTTATTCGGTTGCAACCAAGAATGATCACAAGTTAAAGTGCCTAAATATAAATAGTTCAGACATTAGTCAAACATGTATTAACAACTATTAATATATCTTCACTAACCTATGAAGTTTTTAATTAAACTAATCTACCTGAGAGATCTCCAAACAGAACCTCAAATAAAACTTAATTTCTGAGAAGTGAGAAACTAAAACGTTCACTCTTGAATTGCAGCAATATAAAACCAAACTCGGATCCAAAACTAAATCTCTTTAATTTTGATTGTAGAACATTTTATTCATGACCTTGTTGTACACAGGAAACTGGTGACGCACTCAAATCCAAATACATATATTACCCGGACACATATCTCACCTCCAGAATGACCTCAAAATTAATGCAGACGCCTTCCCACCGTTCGTTTCATCTTATTATATAATTATATCACTCTCTAATGATGTTCTGGTTACCGAGTACAATCAGTATGCAATTGGAACAGCTCAAGGTCCTTGTAATCCGTCAATACATCGACGTCTTTGTGTCACTTGCGGTGATCAAATCTCCAGTATACATTTCATAGGTTAACTTTAATACCAATTTGTTCATGTGACACGTATTTTTTATATTATATATAGTGTTCTATTCTAGACAGAAAAACTATTAATCTGAACAAATTGTCTAAATATTCATTGTTTAATTCAATACAGGTGGTTCATATCAGGCAAAAGGTATTATGGATTCAAGTTAAACATTCCAATGGAGTATCATATCCATTCAGATTTAAAATTAGGAAGAACTGTTTGTGGAGGACTTTTATGGATATCTGTGATAACTTTACTATCCACAATGATTTATTTATTAATAGTAGTATGAGAAGTATTTTTATTTTGTATAGCCAATAGACCACATGTTTATATAACTAGGATTCACCCTATTTTATATGACTAGTAGTCTAAAAACTCACCTCGTAAAGGCGAACACAGTCTCAAGACTTTTATAGTTTAATCTTCAGGCTGCACAATTGTCAATTCGGAGGTCGTTATAAAGTTCATAAAACACATTTATTACATGAAAACACAGTTGCAATAAAACACAAAAATAGTAAAAACATAGTTTATACTTTCGTCAGATATATATTACGGTGTGATGTTTTTGTCGGTCAAGTCTAGATTCTAGGACCAACTTAGCAACTTCATATCTTCTGGCGAACTTAGCACCTTTATAGCAGCTGGACCAACTTAACAACTTTATAGCAACTGTATCGGCTTAGCAACTTTATAGAAACTGGGCTAACTTAAAACGTCTTAGCAGCTGAGCCAGCTAGGAAGCTATATAGAAAATGGGTTAACTTGACAACTTCATACCATCTTAACCATTTAGCAACATCACAGTAGTTGTAGCAGCTTGATAACTTTATAGCAGCTGTGCCAAATTTGGAGCTTCATAGTACCTGGGGCAGCATAGCATTGTTATAGCAGTTGCGGTTATACCTGAGCCAGGTTAACAATTACATAGCAACTGAACCAACAACTTAGTAACTTCATACCTGGGCCAGCTTAACAATTGCGAAGCAACTGGACCATCTTAGGAACTCTATAACAGCTGTCCCAGTTTAGCAATCTAGCAACTTTATGGCAACTGGCCCAACTTAGCAACTTAGCAACAGCTTAGCAACTTCATAGTTGTTGATATAATCTACCAACTTCATGTCAGATGTGACAGTTTAGCAACCAGACTTACTTAGCAACTTTGCAACAGCTGGGCTAACTAAGCAACCTTATAACAACTGTGTCAAATTATGACCTTCATGGTAAATCGACTTACTAAATTCATATCAGCTGTGTCTGCAATGTTGTAGCATTGGGCCAACTAAGCAACTTTAAAACCGCTCAAGCTACTTAGCAACTCTTTAACACCTGTGCCAGCTTAGCGACTAGACTAACCAACTTAGCAACTTCAAGCAGGTGTGCCAGGTTAACAACTTCATAACAGCTGGTGCCAGCTTAGTAACTTCATGGCAGATGTGACAGTTTAGCAACCAGACTTACTTAGCAACTTTACAACAGCTGGGCTAACTAAGCAACCTTATAACAACTGTGTCAAATTATCACCTTCATGGTAAATCGACTTACCAAATTCATATCAGCTGTGTCTGCAATGTTGTAGCATTGGGCCAACTAAGCAACTTTAAAACAGCTCAAGCTACTTAGCAACTCTTTAACACCTGTGTCAGCTTAGCGACTAGACCAACCAACTTAGCAACTTCAAGCAGGTGTGCCAGGTTAACAACTTCATAACAGCTGGTGCCAGCTTAGTAACTTCATGGCAGATGGTTCAACATAACAAACTTCATAGTAGCTGAGCCAGCTCAGTAATTTTATAACAGCTGGGCCAAGTTAGCAATTTCATAGTAGTTGGGCTAACCTAACACTTTCATATCAGCTGGGTAAACTTAGCAACTTCATACAGCTGAGTTAACTATGCTACTTTATGGAAGAAAGTTCATTAGGACCAGTTAAAAGTTCTATATTTATACATATTGTATTATCAATATTGTATTAGTTATAAGTTAACTCTAGGTTATTTAGAACGACGCAAGGTATTTGTTAACGCCCTACTACTGTAAACTAGGTTTAAACCACTCCCCTTTAGTTCTGTATAAATTTTGCAAAGTACTAAATTAGGTGTAGTTTAGTTATTGTGTCTTGTGCCTAACTGAAGATGGCGATTTTGTCGTTGAAACCCGATTGTATAATAAAAATTACTATTTGTGAGAATTTGTTTAAATTTCATTCTATCAAGTATACCATCTTACAAGTCATGCTCAATATTTATTTAGAACTTTATTCGGTGACTTTAGCAGTTTGGGCAACTTCATTATACACTAACTGTTGACATATTTTTCGCTTACACTTAAACATACTACATCATAGTCCCAAAATAAACGTTGGAAAATTTTGACCTTCATTTAACTTTTGTTAACTAGTTAATAATGAGGATTTTATGGGTTCGTCCTTTTCATCAATTATAATGCAATTTATCATTTTACATGTAATAATAGGCTATGCTATAACTTAATACGTGTTATTAGTGTCAAATAGACAGGTGATCTAAAGTTCCAAAGAACACGAGTCTGGAAACGCTTCGTTTACTGCGTCGCTTTCTCTGTTTGTTTAGGAATGGATTTAGATATCGAAACACAATTTGTATACAGATAACTTATAATAATGGAGGGTAATATCCGTGTAGGAAATGATAATTTTATGCAACTCTAGAAGAGATTCCCATTCTAAAATTTGTGTTCCAAATATCTTTAGAACATGCGAGTTAAAAACATATATTGGTCTATTATCGCAGAAAGTAGTGATATACAGTATGCTTCAGGAGAAAGGTACATACTTGGCGAACTGATTCTAGAGCTAAATATAAGAAAACATCTTCATAATAAAAGTAGTTCCGGAAACGCTCCGTTTTCAGTCTGTCGGCCATTTTGTGTTTTTTCGAAAAATAATTATAAATTTGGTAATTATTAATATTTTGAGTTTAAATTTGGTATACACATTTGTTATGCTACTTCTTGCCAGTATACTAAAAACCAAAACTTGATTATGTAAATTTTCAAAATGACTGTCGTTTAAAATGTTTAAAGTTAAATTTCTAAAAATTGTTCATTTATTGAAAGAAGTAGGCCTACAAGAGACAAAATATTTCCCTCTTTTAAAAACAAACAAAAATTTTAAAACAAATTTTTCTGTCGATCAAAGGATAACCGGGTTATCGAAAAATCCTGAAAACATAATTTCTTGGTATTTGTTTAACATCTAAAACTAAAATACTTTTGAACTTGGTGATTTAAAAACCATTTTGTTTATCGTTATTATTATTTTTCGAAAAAAATAAAATAAAATAAACACAAAATGGCCGATAGATGGAAAACGAAGAATTTCCGGACCTATAAAGTTTTTTTTTTTTTTCCATATGTTTAGCTGTAGAATCAGTTCACAAAGTACGTAACTTTCCTTTCGAAACACTCTGTATATGTTTTTTTTATATGTTATAGGAATATATGCAATATTTATTTGTTTGTTTTATAATTTATTAGATATATAAGATATTGGACAATTAATTGTCCGTGGTACGGTTTCTAAGGTTTTAAAATCTGTTATGAAACAAATAAACCGTCTAAAACTGCCTCCATCAAAATTACAAAATTGTCCAAATTGGGAGATTTAAGGCTTTTGCTAAACTTGATTTAAAATAGCATCACAGTAATGACCTATAATAAACCAACGTATTTCATTGTTAATTTTTTTTTGAAATATTTTAACTGGAAATTGATAATAATTGTTAAAAAATTATGATTTAGAAAAATATTAATTTACGTTTATCTTGTAACAAAAAAAGTATTTAATTTTTAAATTATAGCTCACGAATTAGTGATATTTATAGAAATCAATTCAATTTTGGTAAGTCAACTAATCCAACAGTGTGCTGTAAAAGCATTTCTGGAGTTCAGGCTTCTTGCCCCCATTATCAGATCCACAAACAAAAGTAACAAATAAAACACTTTAAAAACGTTTAATATCGTATGGAGGTCATTAAGTTTTTTTTTATTTTAATTCACATGAAAACACAAAATATACAGAACACAAGCATGCTAGCACATGTATTTTGTATATTTTGTGAATTTAAACTATTTTTGAAACTTAACGACCCCATACGCAGTAAACTTTTTTTAACTGTTATACACACACACACACACACACACACACACACACACACACACACACACACACACACACATATATATATATATATATATATGTTATTTTTGTTTTACGATCTGATGATGGGAGCAAGAAGCCTGAAACCGCAGTAATCTTTTTACGGCAAACTGTTGGAAATTCTACTACCAAATATAAAATTTGAGACAATTTTTGATTTGTTTATTTTGCTGAATATTACAACACCGTAGGTAGAGGTTTTAGAAAGACTGATCTCTAGACAATTATCTAAAATTAGAGTATTAAGAGGTGACAAAAAGCAAAATATATCCACCTTCAAAAGATCATTCCCCCTCCTCTTAATTAAAAAACAATATATGTTTAGAAATATTTGGTGTCAACAATTATTGTAAATTATGAAATGGATTTGTGTAGAATAGTAAACACCGTAATTTACGTCTGTATGCAAAATGTTAACTCGTTACCTTTCCTTTTAAATTGTATTTATAAATCAACAAAACGAATCGTTTCTAAACATATTTTCTCGGATATTATTTGTTTATTTAGTGCATTTTTATATATCTATAGATTATTGTCACTCCCCATAAATTACTCTGGAAGGCTCGTGGATTCAGTGTTATTGTTTGTGTTGTGGCTATAGTTGAAATACACAAACTTTAGTTTTTCCTTTTATTCTGGATAATTGTTTTCTCGTTCTATATTTGTATATTTAAGGCCTGATCTTGTTTCAAAATTGAAAAGATCCGTTTGAACCTTTTACAACCATTTTGTTCTTCCGTTTTAAATATATCGATGAGCCTTGGAAAATAGTTCGTTTTTCCATAAGTAGAATAGACAACAATACATACACAATAATAATAGTTACTGATAGTTATTAATATTAATAATTGATTAATTTATAGACTGTTCAAATTTTCTATAAAAAATATATAGATAAATACACGGAAACAAAACGCAAGGATTAATACCTAAGCGTTGCCTTAATGTCTAGGGTAATTTCATGTACCAAATAATTTTTCTGATCACATGTTATAAATTTATTATTAGCTTATTTTAAGTTTATACACATCGTAAAGAATCCGCAGAACTTGTGCGCAGCGTCAATGTTTAGTGTGCCTAATCAAACCGTATAAATGCTTATATATTTCTGTTCCTATTCATACATCCATTGATGAAAGAGAGAATGCGTTTCGTTAAGTAAGGTTAAAGCGTATTCAATGGCGTGAGTCGAGTGACCAATCTATGCACGGACCTTCTCGATCTATGCTACACTATTAAACTGCTCAAAAAGGAATGTGAAAAGGAGCAATAAAGAAACCAAGAAAGGCAATCAGATATCAAATGGTCTCGCCTGTCTTTGCTATGCGAGAAAGTATCTACCTTCAAATTACTTGTACTGCTCTTCATCCCGGTATGGATCCAGTTCATTTCCTTCCTGCACCTCATTCTTGGAACAGATGTTTTTGTTTTCAGTTCTAGTTGTGTAATAATGTTGGTTCAACATCTTTTATAGTTGCACGGTTGTAAAACAAATAAAATTATTTTGCTTTAAACAACAAATTTGAATATTTTCACCATTTATGATTTGTTTTTTCTCACAATTACTGCTTAAAACCTTGCTCAGAAATCGTGTGCAACATAACAATTGTACATTACAGCTTATTTTTACATTATTTAACAGAGTTAACGCGTTAATTGAGCCAACACAGCTCTAACTTTCGTTGTTTCTTGTTTTAGTCGATCTAATCCTAATGAATAAAAAAAACCCCGCCGGCTTGGTGCAAGAAGTGCTGTATTTTTAGACAAATTTCATTCAAGAATACGAAAAAAAGTTTTCAAGATCATATTCAGATCGGAATAATAATAGTATATTTTATCACTAGAACCAAAAGTGAAGCTTTTTGATACAAGCTCAAGTTTAAGTGGAAAATGAGCGAGGATCGAAAAGCTTCTTTTAGGCCAAGTTATGAACTATATTTTTCGGCATACTGCAAATAATATAAGAAAACAATTTCACAAACACTAAAAAGTTATAACTTATTTGTCTTCAAATCGATGGTAACAGCGGTTTTAACGGTTATTTACAATCGAGAGTATCGGTTGATATTTTAGATGCTTTACGATCATTAATTAATTCCTATAAACGAAGTAACGCCTGATGACCTCGACCTCAGCTGATGTTTTTAGGTCCTAGTACTAAAAAGAACAACTTTAGCATCTCAATGCATGTATTTTCAACTGTTTTTGAAGCAGTATGACGAAAAATATTTTTTTGGACTATATTTTTTGAGATCTTCCAAATAGCCACTTCTATATATATCCGGATTTTTCTTAAAAAAGAAAAAAAAGAGTTTTCAGAACACCGATATGATATTTTTGGACATCTGACGCAAAACTCAACTGAAAATTATTTGTTTTTATTTGACTCAAGACAAATTTGTCAAAAAAGTTGTTGAGTGCAAAATTTTGCTGAAGTCTAAAAATCATCCTTTTCACAAGAAATAATCCTTTTAATTTTACACTATCCACTTTAAAAAAAAAAGCTTAACGTAGAATTTAAAATTGATAATGCTCGTAGATATTTTTAATCGACTTGTTGTATTATATATTTTAGTTATCTAGCCGTATACATTACATTTTTTCAACGGTTACTAGATAATAACTAATTTTTAATAAATGTAATAGTTTTTTTTCATCTATTTTTGTAGAAGTTTCGTACAAAACGTTTCTATACCAAAATTGTAGCCTCCATCTTTTATAAATCCTATCTCTATTTTCTTGGTCATTCATTCTCTCTTTGTAACTGGCTTATCCAAAATTTTATAGTAATATGTTTATACTAAAGCTAGGAAAATTAGACAAAAATTGCAACCATTAGCAAAAAAAAATTGTAAAAAACTAAGATAAAACTACTTTATAATTTCTAATTTTAAAAATTATACCAAAACTTTGTACCAACATATATATCGTATGTTACAACCAACCGAATTTCTGTAACTCTACCCGTTTTCAAAATAAAATATTACACAAACTTTCCCACACTTCCATTCACAACGCCAATGTTAGTTTGGTAGTTGTTGTCAGTTAAAACGTGCAAATGAACCGTCTTAGACAAAATATTTATATATTTAAATAGGGCCTAAACTTGCTCGCTTGTGTCATAAATGCGGCAGCGTCAATCTTATTTGATTAAAATCGAGCTGTTAATGACGGCGGTCAAGGTGCTTTTATTTTTTGCCGACTTTGTAAATACAATTTTAATGCTTCTATTTTAAAAAATCAACAAAATAAGTCTAGTTGTTTTGAAGCGTTAAAGGTACAAAAAAGTCTGAATTATTTGCGTCTAACTGAGCAACAATTATTTAATCGTAACGATTTATTTCTAAAAAGAGTTGAGCTGTTGTGTTTTTTTTTCTTATTTATTAAATGAAATAATATCCACTGCCTAACTTAAGGTTTTCGACCAAATATATGGATGTACCATATTAAGGTCTCGTTGATGTCAACTCACAAATCTGATTTCATTCCTGCAGAGCCTTAAACAAATAAATAAAGAATAACAATATCTTCACTTTTATTGTATTATAGTACAGAGTGAAAGAAGAACAACTATTAAATATAATGTAAGATATTAATATTAGAAATAATGTGGAAATTATTGTAAAAGGCAGATTAGCTTCACGTACTTTATCAAGTGCCTCTTATAAACACAATGTATGTATTTAATTAGATAAGATTTTGAAAGACCAATAAAATGTGCTTCGTCTCTCATTGGATTATGTTCGGTGCACACTTTTTAACCCTAGTTATTTATCGCCATGACGATGACTAAAATAGTTATTGGAAATGATCTACCAAGACAAAGATAGCCAAATATTTGGGTATTTATACGATTTACCATCTCTAAGTGTACTATCGTGGGTATATATTACAAAGCAGAAGATATTGAGCTCAAGGCTATTAAATTAGTTTTTGTTGATTTTATATTTTTTTTATACACTCTATATTTTATAATACAAATATAAAATAGACCATTAATTATAAACCAAGAGAAAGTTAGGTTGGGCTGGGCGTTCCAGGACGATACATCCCAAGTATCATTGAAAATTAATTCTTTCATTTCGGATTGATCTATAATTTAATTGATTACTTTTATTCGGAAAAAGAACTACAAAAAATAATATTTCGATGCTCTTTAAAGCTGTGATATATTTATGACATATAAAAAGGTTTTCATATTACATTTCTCATAGTTAAATGGCGGCTACAGTAAAGGTAAAAGACCTATCAAGTAACACCTCCACTCCGTCCACTTCTCTACGTGGGTTTTCACAACAGTAAGGAGGCATTTCCGATTGTAGTGGTCCTAATATTTAATTAATAGTGTAACGGACTTACAATACTTTCTCGCCGTGTGAACGGAAGTGCTCTATTTATGTCTGTCAATTAAAACCACTTCACAAAGAAACAAATAACGAGAGAATTGTCTATCTGAATGATTTGCCATAAAAGATTGTTTTACATTTAATTATTTTTATAAACACGTAGTGTACATGTAAACCTGGAACATAGAAAGTCAATTTACGTTACTTAGTAAAGAAAGTATTGTGAACACTAGTGTAAATCGTTCAGACTATTTTTGTGGATAACTAACTACATCTAATTGTGGATGTTTGGCATACATTGTTGTAAGAACGGGTGATCCAATCACTGAACAATATATAGTTTTTAGTTTAAAGTCGAAGTATATGTTCCTCTGAATGATGAGATTTTGGTCAAAATCATTTAGGAATATGTGAAAAAATAGTGTAAGGCTGAAAACTATTTTTAAAAATATGGCCATCGAAACTCATAATATGTAGCCTATATGTTTTGGAACGCTGAATTTGAATTTAACACCAGTTTGCAATAGGTGGCCTCCTTAATCAAAATATTTTGAAAATTTGTCATTTATTAACAGATTTTGATGAAACTTACAATATTTAAGTTCTAAAAGGTTCACAGTTCTAAATCTTCAAATGTTTTTAATTAATTAAGTGAAAGTTATGAGCTGGCCACATCAACTATTAATAAGAATTAATATAATTAAAATGGAAATTATAAAACAATGGAGACGAATTAAAAGTTTTTAAAAAAAATTATAAACACTTAATGTTTTGAATATAATTATAAGTTTATTTTTTTTAAGTCGCAGTAAAGACGTATAATGAAGCTTAACATTGTTAAATTTCAAAATTGATTCTCTAACACTCGCTTGTTTTGGTTCGTTCATTTCACTGCTTTTACAAAAGATTAAGTTTTATGATGGGTCCAAAAAATCCGTTGACTTTTTAGTTGTATCCATTTTAGGTCCCGTGATCAAAGTAGATTATTGATAATGTTTATATCTGTCTGTCGCTTATGTATTACGCTATACTCAAAAAGTGTGAACGTATTTTGATCAAATTTATAATGTAGGCTTATTTTGATCGCATCTTAAGATGCGTGTTTTCACTCTTAATTTTTATTTGTTTGTTTTTTCGGGTTTTTCTAAACTCAAAATTTGAAAATACCTATTGTAGGATTAATCAGAACAGTTTTGACTTTCTTAAAAAATACTCTAAATATTTTAAACAAAGTTAGCTCAATTTGCAGTTCCTTAGAAACCAGACAAAACATATTGTTCACAATCTCTCCAAAAATGTCGATTTGAGAATTGTCGCTCAAAATGAAAAGTAACCGTGGACAGCGATCTAAATGATAGGTATCCAAAAATTTGAATGGTTAATTTAATAAATTTTCAGACACAGACGAACGTACCACACCATATATAAACTACGGTTTTTGATTAAATTCTAGAATACCTAAATTAACATTGACCGAAATCTGTTTTTTTTCTTTATATAGAAAATACTCGTGCAGTGCAATTGTCTTTTACATGCGGTGTTGTTCACATTGGTTTTTCATTTAAGCTTTAAATTTCGTCAGTTTGTTATCGAAATTACAATGTAATTTTCTTTTACATATGGCTGTTCACATTGCTTTGGACATAATCCTTACATTTCACCAATCTATTATTGAAATTACTAGTGCAGTGTAATTTGTATTTTACATGTGGTTGTTCACATTGCTTTGGACATAATCCTCACATTTCACCAATCTGTTATCGAAATTACTCGTGCAGTGTAATTTGTATTTTACATGTGGTTGTTCACATTGCTTTGGACATATTCCTCACATTTCACCAATCTGTTATCGAAATTACTAGTGCAGTGTAATTTGTATTTTACATGTGGTTGTTCACATTGCTTTGGACATAATCCTCACATTTCACCAATCTGTTATCGAAATTACTAGTGCAGTGTAATTTGTATTTTACATGTGGTTGTTCACATTGCTTTGGACATAATCCTCACATTTCACCAATCTGTTATAGAAATTACTCGTGCAGTGTAATTTGTATTTTACATGTGGTTATTCACATTGCTTTGGACATATTCTTCACATTTCACCAATCTGTTATCGAAATTACTAGTGCAGTGTAATTTGTATTTTACATGTGGTTGTTCACATTGCTTTGGACATATTCCTCACATTTCACCAATTGGTTATCGAAATTACTAATGCCCTGTCATTTTATTTTTCGTGTGGTTGTTCACATTGCTTTGGACATATTCTTCATTTCACCAATTGGTTATCGAAATTACTAATGCTCTGTCATTTTATTTTACGTGTGGTTGTTCACATTGCTTTGGACATATTCCTCACATTTCACCAATTGGTTATCGAAAATACTCGTTTAGTATAATTTTCTTTTACTGTCGTTTCATCTATTTCATTTAAACGTATCTGTAGAGAAACCAAGTGTTTATCTCACGAACCGTTGTAAACAATTCAATAAAGAAAGTACTGTATATTTTTCTTTAGTAATTTAGTCTATAAAACGCATTGTATTTTGTTCCATACATCTGATACACTCACATGAAAGGATCCAAATTGCTTTTGCTATTTTTTATATATCTGGGAAATTTTAGCCGTTAACCTAGGTATTACGTACATACCACAAAGCTGTACAAAATATATTGTTATAGGCTTGTAAATAACAACTAACTATCAAAACACTATTTAGAACTACCGCCTTTTAAAAATATTCCGTCTAGTTTTTTATATATCATATTGAACCTAACTTATTTACTAAAACTATGTTGTCTACACATGTGATAGCCTATACAATTCTATCTATGTATACGTAACATGGGTCAAATTACTTCTCAATGGAAAGAGCTGTAAACATTTCAAGGTTTTGAGTATCGACGTTTCTATCAAGAGCATGAAATAGCAAGAATTCTATATTGAACATTCTATAAGCAAATTTAAATTTTACGAATTACGTAGTGGATGCTAAATCTGAAATTGTATCCAATATGTTTCTTCTTATAGCGAGCATTCGATTCAATGTTAGTTTTAATCATTTCAACAACGCTTCTCCTCTCAAGGGGCTCACTTATACAGGAGTAGCAGTCCCGAGGTGTCCTAACTAGATCTACACACATGTGGTCTTGAGGTAGATCTCTCTATCTTCTTTCTTATCACGTTGCTATTGACCAACTCTCTTCCGACTAATTCACTTGACCAGCTCACTATTTTACCATTATTTATGATATTTTCTTCTTTTTTTATAAATTTATGATAACTGAGACAGTTGTAACTTTAAAACAACAACGAAAAATAGACCTTACTTACTTTATTTTAAAGTAATTACTTTACTTACCAACCACCACTAAAAATATAACAATGTGAAGAAATATGTTATGAAAAAATATAATTGTACAATTAAAAATAAATCCACAATTTTTCCACTAATCAGTCCACGGGTTCTCCTCCATTAACCACCTGACATCCATATAACGAACCTGTTGAAAGCTCATTCGTGGAAATAGAAAAGTGGATAATTTAACGACATTCTTCATTAAGTTGACTTATTCGTTTACAATGTTAGTTAGGCATTCTTTAATTAGAAAGTGTGAAAAGTCAAATTGTTACTTTAAGTATAAATTTTGATTAGGTCTCTAGAGTTCCGTTATTTACTTTAATAGTTCTAATTAAGAGGTAACTAAAGTTGTTTGATTTGAAAGTTGAAACTACGGCCTCAGCCTACATCAGAAGACGTCTTTGTTTAAGAATTTTAACAGTTAAATCTGAAAACAGTAGACACAGTGAAGTGAGGCTGAGAAGAGGTGAGCAGATTTCTCTTGTTCACTTGAGAGTTGTCAGATGCTTAATTTCGCCAACGCACTCATTTACATTCCATGGGAAATATTTACATCTCTATGAGCCCACACACTATGTTTATGACAACTTTTTAAAGCTCAGAAAAATAACTTTTCCAACCGGAAATGTTTTTAAAATTTCTTTTCAACGACTCATTTTTCAATTCACACCAACGTTTTATAGATTTGCTTTAACACTAATTATATTTGTTTTGAGACTAGTCAAAGATTGGTTTGGTCGAAATCTGTTCAGTAGTTTCTTAGAAAATTTAGCGACGTTATTTGCATTCTGAAATTTGAAAAAGAAACCATAGTGATAATAGAACAATTCAAGATTTTCTTTCTTTCATTTAATAGGTTAGCGTTAGAATATAACTGTCATGGTAAAAAAGTATATTTTAAAAGTTTCACTGAAAAATCCATTCTCAGGTCATCTGAAGTAAAATAATATATTATGTAAAATGTAATCGTTGGAAAACAAATTTCAAAGTACCTGTTAAATTGTGTAATAGAGTATACAATAACCCTTTTATTATAGTTTGTAAAGAATTCCTTTCGACGAAAAAACCAGATAATTTAATGTATGACACATACAGGTGTCTGTTTGTATTTTCAAGGTTTAAGTTTTAAACGTATACGAAAACACATAAATTTCAAAGCTAATTTTTTAGGAATTTAGTTAGACTCGGTTCAAATTTGGAATCAAGAGTTTTGTTTTTTGTCGTGCTTTAAATATGTCTTTAATTCGTAAGTTAAAAATCTATTTTAAAATATAAACATTGAAATATTTTCCATTTTTTTAATGGGTTTAAAGTAATTTAGGTTATAAGTTATAAAGCCATATGGGCCCTCTTCTTTCCTGCCAAATATTCACAAGTTATTAGTCGTGTTACTTGAGTGTGTTTAACTATCCCGCGAGTCCAACTAAATTAAAGTTTAATGAATTGATAAACACCTGAAGAATTGACCTTCTTTCAAATACAGCTTTTAATTTTAAATATCAATAAATTTAATTAAACATAGATATTGGGAAGAACATTGAGCCTTAGTAACCGGTATGTCTGTGGATGGTTGTGGAACGCTTTTAATTGGACGCATTACAATAAGTTATTCCAATACCGAGACATTGGAGAAGCTACCAACCGTGATGGGAGTTTTCGGTTTCACAAAAATTGTTTTATAATATCACCATATACTTTTCCTTATAATTTATTAAAACATGTAGACCACTGTGTACGCCCTAACTAGTTTCGTTATATTGGGACCTTAAGGTTAGTCTGTATTTATAATCTATAATATGTTATGTTTTCTTTGTAAAAACGGTCCTCTTGTTCAGCCTGCTGGTTTAGTTCAGTGGAAGTAAATGAGTTCAATCAGTTTCTTTAAAATCGTTCTATAATTAAAGTGTTTTAATTTTATTTAAAGCGTTTTGGAAATTTGAGAGATTTATATCAACCTTGTACCCGTAAACACATAAATAAAATAATTATTGTTAATATATATTTCTAAAAAGTAAGGGATCATACACCTAAAAAACGGTTCTCCGATTCGAATATGCATTCCAAGAAGGATTAATTTAAGGATTCGAATTTCCAAATCTAACTAGGTCAAAAGATTTTTTGAAAAACGTTGTTACCAACGTTAAAATATTAGAAGCCGCTATGGTTGTATTATTCAAAGTGAAACAAATAAGCTGTAGAATTTTATTTTTATTGTATTTTTATAGAAAAGTACTATTTATTTTATGTTATTTTTTTTTGTTTTATCGTCTATAGATTTCATAAAAGTCTGTACTGACATATAAACACATCCTTGGACACATACAAACAAAAGCATAAGTAAAATAATTAGTACTATTTTATTTTAATGACATATATATATATATATATATATATATGGCTGTTTTAACATAGGTGTTAACATATTATACTTTTCACCAATGACACTGAAGAACCACGTGACTTTGCAGGCGTTAGAAAC
Source organism: Aphrophora alni (assembly GCA_963513935.1). Classification (NCBI taxonomy): domain Eukaryota; kingdom Metazoa; phylum Arthropoda; class Insecta; order Hemiptera; family Aphrophoridae; genus Aphrophora; species Aphrophora alni. Next base: position 100,341,603 of record OY740766.1, read on the forward strand.
TACCATATAAACAGCTGTATTGGAGGTTGCAGTTCACGACTTGAAGGCGGTTGAACAATATTTTCATTTTATAACAAGAATATTCATTTCTGCTTCCAAGATAATTTTACATGTATGAGCATACTATAGACGAACATAGTTTCGTACGTTCCCACTGCACACCTTTATTAATAAAATAATAATATCAGTTGACAGAATTATTAGCAATTAAATATGAGTTTTAAGACACACATTTTTTACTATGTAAACTTAAATGAGAAAATAACTTTAGTTGACAGTAGAACATTTATTAAACACACAAACTCGTCCGATACCACATAAAACATAGAATGAACAAAAGGATACAGATGTACGACGGACGATTCATGTAACGAAGCCATCAGAATTAAGTAATATCATATTAACTTTGTTATAATCTAGTCTACATTATATTATTTACACTTTACACATATTTTAGTGTGACAAATTTGTAATCATTTTTATTTAATTTATTGCCGTTTATACATTCTCCTGAATTTCGTTTTTACTTATGTCATATACGTAATTTAGAGTAGGTTATGTAATGCATCAAATAATTCCAACTCTTGGATTTTTTGTCATACTGCTTCAAAAACAGCTGTTTTCAATACATGAATTGAGATGCTAAAGTTGTTCTTTTTAGTACTAGGACCTAAAAACATCAGCTGTTGCTTCGCTTATACGAATTAATTAACGATTGTAAGAATCTATAAGAAAACAACCGATGCTCTCGATTGTAAATAACCGTTAAATTTGTTTAAGTTTAACCATCGATTTGAAGATATATAGGTTATAACATTTTAGTTTTTGTGAAATTGTTTTTTTTTATATTGTTTGGAGTATAACGAAAAATATAGTTCATTACTTGGACCAAAAGAAGCTTTTCAATCCTCGAACATTTTCCGGTCTCGGCTCCGCCTCGGCCATTAAACTTAAGCTTGTATCGAAAAGCTTCACTTTTGGTCCTAGTGAAATATACTATTTGAAAGTCCTCTGAGCCCAAATTTTTTTTTTTTTGTGAATGTTGTCCATAAGTCGTCTATCCATATCGTCTACATCCCAAATATAATTAACAATATGAGCACATTTAGGCTACTGTCAGCAAGCCACCGGAAGGTCTCTGGGTCATGGCCTTTCTACCTTGTTACAGACTCTACGCTAGCTGCACGCCTTGCCAACAGTACTATAGATTTGAATGAGTTAGCTGTTAATGGCTAATCTAGTTCAACGACGTCTTCATTACTTGAGCTTGATGAATCGTCTTCACTGACTTCTCCTAAACGAATTATCATTTCATCCACTGCGCCTTCCATTACACCATCCTTTATTCAATACTCTCCTTCAATTTTTTTTTAGATGTTCATAATATTTTTTTCATCAGATGGTCCAACTACAGCCAGATCTTCATTTACATGTTCACTTGACGCTATCAATGACTTGTTCACACTTGCATTTTTATAATTCAAGTAGTATTTTACTTTAAATCATATGAACTCAATATTGTTAAAGTAACGGTGTCACCAATATCACTCAAAAATTTATCGATTTTAAATATTTTCTTGCCAGATTGGGAAGCTGAATAACTTCAATTAGTTCTGCTTTCCTGGTATTTCTCTCGTCAAAAATCGTACACAATCGTTATAAATTAAAAATTCTTCATGAATTTGATTTTTATTTATAATGAATATTAATTATAATGTATACGGTTAACTGGTTCACATTTTGGGAATTTGTCAATCAATCGACCAATCAAATTATTTATTGTTCATTGACAACAAGATGTATGGAACTTAGTCAAAGTCGTAATTTATATTAGTAATAGTGATTATTGATGTAAATTAAAATATAGGTAATTTGTAATTACAACCCGGGCACAGGGTTTGGTGCAAGTAACCTCGAGCGCTCGGGCCAAATATGTACCCCTGCAAACTATTGCGATACAGCTGAAAAACTCCGGGACTTCCTCGTGGCTCGCAAACAGCAGCCTATATATGGAGGCATTTGGAAATTAATTATCTGGATTTCTCAAAATCGATTTCATTCATTTTTTTCTATAACTTAAAATTTTGGGATACTTGTTATAAAGCAAAAACAAATTTTTCAATTTTTTAAAATAGGCTCTAACGATATCATGAAATTTTACTAAAAATTTAGTGTCTAAATACCTGATTTTAATCAAATTTAAAATATAAAGTTCATTTAACAAATCGTTGGACAAATTCGTTAAACAGGAAAATCGCTAAATTAATTTCAAAATTTAAAAAATGAGTTTTCGGAAATAATATTTTTCACTAAGTTATACAACACCTCACAATAATCTCATTTGATTCAACTTTAAAATGTGCTTCCACCGAACCATAAAAATTAATTTAGGTTAGGATTAAAGTTAACGGAGTTTGTATTCAGAGATATTGTTTTTTAAATCTTAAAAATAAATATTAGCCTCAATTCGGGCGGAATTTTAGTCTAATTAAAACATTTCTGTTGGTTTATTTGCATCAGGGAAAACAATGGTGTAAAAATTTCTGAATTACCACAATTTCTATTTGTTTTTCGGTAGTTCATACCTCTATGACAATACATCAAACCTTATTTTGTGTTTTTTGATCATCTACTTTAAATTATACCAAGTTGGAATTCTACAAACAACCTGTGTTTTAAGTAATAAAAAACTGAATTGGATAAACTGTTAGAGGCTGCTTTAGTTTAAAATATCCAGAATTAAATTAGCAAATTGTTGCAATTGGTAAAAGAGGTATTCCTTATTAGTCTTGAGTTTCAACAGTACTCAAAATTGTGAACACAGTTGAGTCACAAAATTATTTGTCTGTATTGATATACAGGGTGGTTTAGAATTACACGTCATATTTTGGGAGCTGATTTTAGAGTTGACAAGAAAAAGTTTATTTAAACATAGGCCCGTAAAGGAAATGTACCAAAAATGAAAATGTTTCCCTTAACACTTTCAAAACGGCAACTGGTGTTTTAATACTAATTTCAAATTTTATTGTTTTTGGTAACAACTCGGTTATGTTTTTGTTTCTTGTAAATATTTTCCAATGTTAATGATTTTTCTAGATATTCAACATTAAACATGTTAATCGCTGTTATTTTGAAACTGTACAAAATAAAGTTGTTTTTTTTTTTCACTTTTTATGTAACACATGTGTATCGTTGGAATTTGTGCAAACAAATTTTCCTCTAGAACTCACCGTCTAATTTAACGTAACGAGGAGATAATTATTATTTCATTGCGAAGCTGTTGTTGAGAGTCACAGTGGTCAATCACTTACACAAGTCACTGTTAATCACTGTTCCAAATCGCTGCAATTGATCGCATCTCGATATCGATATCCTAAAATTGTTTAACCGGACCTAAATCCATTGCACGAACTGCATCTTAAAAACGTCACAAAACATCTGTTGTTTGAATGACAGGTTAAACCAAATTTTACATAAGTTATTTATTGACGTTAAACTAATCAATTCGCTCAAAATGTAACATATGTCGTGTGAACAATGAGTTGTGGTTCTTGTTTGCCCTTTGTCTTATGTTTGTGAAAGTTATGAGTTTTGCATGTTTCTGTGATTTAATGAAATGTGAAACAGTAGAAAGTATGACTTGTGTGTCACATATTATAACATGTGGGCGAAACAAAATATATCTTATTGAAATTCAGTACATAAACAGTTAATTATGTTTACATTCGAACTGTCTACTGTATTATAATACGAATTATTAAAATAACTCTTTGAGTTGTATTATTTTTGTAAGTTATAACACACTTGAATTGTTGTTGCTATTTTCAGTTCTACTTTAGGTTTTTCTTTACTGTTTCGTTTAAATAACCAAATAGTGGAGGAGCAATCATAATGGAACATCTTGTCAACTCAAAAATACTTGGCATTAAACTAATGATCAAGTCAAGAATTTGTAAGGAATACGTTGTAAATGTTTCTCGTGCATTCAGGAATATTAATGTCCACAGGTATAATTCAGTAGAACTGTGTTACAGTGTCTAAAAATCTCGTGCAAGTATTTCAGATTATAAGTCTGACGATCATATTTTCAGAAAAATCCGTTGTGTAATTCGCACAATACAAACAAATTATTACAATTATTGGTAGTTTATAAATACTTCATCGGCTTAAAATATTGCGTTAGTTATAATTGTTAATTTTGTTTGGATGTACAAATTCACTCATAGGTGGATATTGTACGAAAATAGACAAAATACTTTGGTTTATGTTGGCAATAATAGAGTATTATATTGTGTGACAATCGACATTTAACAATCTGTATGAATGAAGCCGCATACAGCGCCTGACACTCTCCCCACTCCTCCAATAGTCATTATCTTTTACCTTATATTTCAAGTACGGCGAAACTACTACCTAATCAAGTTAATACTGTACTTTGAACACAATATAATAGTATATTTCATCACTAGGACCAAAAGTGAAACTTGTTCGATATAACTTCTAGTTTAACGCCGAGGCGGAAAACGAGCGAGAATCGAAAAGCTTCTTTTGGTCCAAGTGATGAACTATATTTTTCGTTGTACTGCAAACAATATAAAAAACAATTTCAAATGCACTAAAATGCTATAACCTCTTTACCTTCAAAACGATGATAACAGCTGTTTTAACGGTTATTTACAATCCAGAGTATCGGTTGTTTTTATAGATGCTTTACAATCGTTAATTAATTCGTATAAACGAAGTACCTCGACCTCAGCTGTTGTTTTTAGATCCTAGGACTAAAAAGAACAACTTTAGCATCTCAATGCATGTATTGAAAACAGCTGTTTTTGAAACATTATGACGAAAAAGCTATTTTATTCCATTGTTAATGACGACCGTTAAAACAAATATGTTTGAATATTTTTATTCTCTATTTGAAATTCCTATTTAACAAAATACAGACGCTTATATCTTCTTCCGTATTATAATTAACCTATAAACTTTAAAAGTAAATGTAATCTATCTAGTCGTTCTATATGTTTGTTTCTGTGATTATTTTTACTTATTTTGTTGTTATATTTTACACTCGGAGATATTTATTGTTTAAACAATATATGTCAAAAATTATATGAAACGGCTACAACAATCTAGCGCTTCAAATTCCTATATCTTAATCGTACAATAGCCTTAAATATTGTCTTCACAGTAGGTAAACCTGATATTTTAAGGTTTTGTAAAGTTAAACCTCATGGAGGCTATACCATAAAACCATATCAGTCGCATGTCTTCCATGAATTAGAAGTTAAAAATCAAATTTACATAGATTTAAGTTCAGAGAAAAGTAAAAAATAATTATATAGAATAAGTAAAGATAATGATAATAAACTCCGATTTGAATGTTGCTACAAATGTGGAAAATACAAATGTTGGTATACGTTAAACTAAACTAATAATCATGGGAAAAAGGCTAAAAAAACTACAAAAATGTCAACCACAATAATTATAATTTGTATCTCCACTTTTCATATTAATTTAAGAGTAGAAAATCAAACTAAAAATAATAATATTAATAATTAATTGGCTTTTAATTTATATTGAAAATGTTTAGATTATTTTTAAGTTCTAAAAATGTTTTAAACTAAATTTCATTCTACAATACGAGTCCTTGAGTTATTTTTTTCTTGTTCAATGTCAAAATACTTAAAGTTTACGGTGTTACCCAATAGATGTGGTAGATATGGTATTATTGTAGATGCGGTAATATGTACTTAATATATTTAATGCCATAAAGGTGTAACATGTTTAATTCCAAACCACATTCTAGAACAGTTCGATTGTTCTACGAAATCAGGCGAAGGCAAACCTGAGGGAAGCCATGATTGTTTATGGTCATTTTGTTATTAAGATTATATCTTTGTTTAGTCGACTGTATAATTATCTTGCAAACGTGTAAATAATGTTTTAATGCAATAATTAACTAATCGCTATGATTAAACTGTAGGGAGTTTCAATTGTAAGGAATCTTTGACATCAAATCCACAATCGGTCAATAAATCGAAAACGATTTATAGAGTCAACAAATAATTTTACAAGTACGGTAATTATAAAAATTCATTCTTCCAATAAACCTCATAATTAACTAATTTAGGGTACGTCATTAAGATTTTGTCCAATCTATTTCATCTCAACCTCACCTTCACAAATAGTTTTTCCATAATCTAAACATCTTTATTGTAATTTGCACCATCTGTTAAACTAAATTCGTAGACATCATGGATAATTTAATCTCCTTCGGTTTTTCCCATCTCTTTCATGTTTTCACCATTGAATTTTAATCTATTTTTTATAGAAATTCTAGATATTTGAGAGACTCGTACACTAGGGTCTATGAATGATACTAAACCTAACATCGAAGTATTCGTGTTCAACTCATTGTATACATCTTATTAAAAGTTGATATGTAGAGTCGCCATTTCTAAGTTAAGTTTCACAAAATGACAGCCGTTTTAAATAGTTTCTGGAGAGTAAATTTCGTTTATAACTTTGACAATAACTTACTGACTTCATCTTTAAAATCGTATCCAATCATCCCCAGATTTATTTTTTTTTACATTAAATTTCAGTGAAAATTTAAATTTCATTGAAATTTAATGTAAAATTTAATTGTGTTTCAAAACATTAGAGAAAACATAAATAATTAATAAACGATTTATTATTAAACATTTTAGCCAAATTTTAGTCAAATTAGGCTCCTATGTTTGGTTTTATTACTAGTTGAACAAATTTGTTACTCAAGAACTAAAAGTTGTTTTAATCGATTGGACTGTTTCGCATAACTTTTTACCTGTAGATGAGCGCTCCTTATAGCTGAAGCTCTATGAGCCGAGGTCATGAGCAAACGAAGTCAAGTGCTCTTTAACTCTCGAAGCAGACTCTGGGGTTGCTAGTGAATCCGTCTGGTATTCTTATCACGTGTCCATATAAACTAGAAAAATTAAAACAATTTTTATGAGTTTTATTATTTTTTTTAAGTAGTCTATGCGCTGAACATTTCATTGGAGATAGTGAAGATTCTGACATAACAATTCTGTTATAATATTCTATTCTGTAAAAAGAGTATACCAAGTGTCCTAAAAGTCCCCCCCCCCGTTATTTTTTTTATTAATGGAAATAGACAGATTTGCTTTGGGGAAAGTTTAGATAACCAAACGAGGAGTTTTTTGACGTATCAACATTTTCAACCCTTGCCCTCAAAATGGGGTAGTTTGGGGGTAAGTCAAAAATTTTAAATAGCAACCCCTATTGAGTGATACCTCAATTTAAAGACCTTTTAAAAATAAGAATAATGGCGCAAACTAGAGGTTTCTAAGTTCATCCCACTCAACATAGCGACCAATCGAATTGTGAATTTTACGTTGATAATTACACCGGAAATGTTACGAAATGTTCAACATGCTTTTGAGTCCAGAATCTATTTCTGCCAAGAAGTAAATGGTAGCCATTTCGAGAACTACAAAAACAAGGCAAGGCTCTTACCATAATTTTACCAACATAGAGCAGTTTGTAATGGTAATAAAAACAACCGGAGTTTGTAGGTTAACATTCACAATTAGATTGGTCGCTATGTTGGATAGGATGAACTTAGAGACCTCTAGTTTGCGCCATTATTCTTATTTTTAAAAGACCTTTAAAATGAGGTATCACTCAATAGGGGTTGCTATTTAAAATTCTTGACTTAACCCCAAACTACCCGATTTTGGGGGTAAGGGTTAAAAATGTTGATACTGTACTTCAAAAAACTCCTCCTTTTGTTATCGAAACTTTCCCCTAAGCAAATATGTTTATTTGCATTAATTAAAAAAATAATAGGTGGGTGGGACTTTTAGGACACTTGGTATACTTGCAAAATTAATATAGAAATACTAATTTTAACATTACAATATATGTAATTATAGAATATATTAGCATTATACAAAATACAATTATAAACGTAAACTATTAATTTCTTAGTATTGTATTAATCATATTTATTAAAACATACAAAGTTTATATAAAACAATTATATTATAATTTCAATATAAATAATTGTAAATTTTATGATATTAAGTTAAAAATTAAAAAAATTTTATTGCTACAAGTACTAGGCCACGGTGTACTTTGTGTCAAGAAAATCACAGAGTGTACTTCTAGAGTTAATAAATGGGAAGGATATAGTAACCGACGAGGTATGAAACTAGTATCAAAAGGTATGATTTTTAAAATACCAAAATCATAGTTGAAATATGTCAAATATATTTTTCGTCATACTGCTTCAAAAACAGCTGTTTTCAATATATACATTGAGATGCTAAAGTTGTTCTTTTTAGTCCTAGGACCTATAAACATCAGCTGAGGTCGAGGTCATCAGCTGTTACTTCGTTTATACAAATAAATTAACGATTGCAAAGCATCTATAAAAACAACCGATACTCTCGATTATAAATAACCGTTAAAACAGCTATTACCATCGATTTGAAGGTAAAGAGGTTATAACATTTTAGTTTTTGTGAAATTGTTTTCTTATATTATTTGCAGTATAACGAAAAATTATAGTTCATCACTTGGACCAAAAGAAGCTTTTCGACCCCTCGCTAATTTTCCTGCCTTGGTCGTTAAACTTACTAAATACTATTTTTGTATTTGCATTATATATTAGTACATGGTGCTCTGGGTCATCTACACCAAATAGTCGATATATACAGTACTTACGTTTTCCGTATAGGAGCTAACTAATCTTCAGGTTTATGTTTCGAATATTTTAAACTATAGACTAAAAAACGTGTTGAAGTGATCTCTGTTTCGACTTAAGACGGTGGAAGTAGATACCTACATGTATACATGTATTCCTACATACGTTAAGAACTAAATAAAAGATTGGAACAGAATTTTAATGTACATACAAATTGACGTACAATGACTTCATCTTTTTACAGTTGACTCTAGTTTCTATTATAAAAGATAGAGTTATTGTAAAAGATATTTAAAAAAGAAACAGTCATAAGTTGAGCCGGACTAACAACAGTTGTTACATCACACAAGAGCATGTTTCCTTAGTTCGTGGTCAGTGTGGTGGTTGCACTTTACACATAATCACACATACATATTTCTACAACGGACAACTGAACTTTATGTGTTCATGGTATATAAATCGTGATATTAACATCGGCATAATACAACTCACAGTGGTTTAAATCACGCCAAGTATTTTTACTGACATTAAGCTAGAACGTTATTTGATTATTCATGAAATACTAATGTAATGGCAGAGTGACATGCAGTAACCCAATGGTTTTCACCTTTTCACTTTCGTTCCTTTTTACCTTTTCATCAAACTTTACAGCTCCCAGTGATAGTCTAATTTGTCATTAGTAGCCTAAAGGTACTTCCTGAATCTCCTCCTTCTAAAACAACTTACGTTGACTTTTTAGGAGTTTTCAACTGTATTTAAATGATTTCTAGTTAAAATAACTATATGTATTCATAACGAAAGTAGGATTTCCCATAGGGTTATTTGCTAAATTTTACATTTAAATATTGTTCGGCATGACCCAATTCGAGTTGGCAAATTAGGAAAATGCCATTAAGATGGCGCAATAGTAATCTTTACGGCAATATATACTCTTATGTACGGTGGGTTTATTTTCCACACATCGTTAGTTTTTTTAGATGTTTTAATGTTATTAGAGTTTTTAAAGGGTTTAAAATGTTACTTCATTATTGTTAAAAATTCATCACAAAATTTTGTCTTATTACAAGAAACCAACAAAATTGTTGTTTTAATTAGTATAACTGTAATCACATGTTACTTCCACATCACTTGGAACGTTATCAAACCTTTATATGTCATTAAAAACTATTCTTTTTTAAGACTTTAAGTTAGCATTACTGATATTAGCTATTGAACGGCTTTAGAAGACAAACGTTATTTCACATTAAAAATCTCAAACCAAAAAATCTGAAATAATACACAAGTGTAAGCATGCTTCTTAATCGTTCTTGAAAACAAATAAAAAACTGCAACATGGAATTAAATTAATAAATGCAATAAATATCTTCATGAACCCAAAATCAATCAAATTTAATTAATTTATCTACTTTAATGATTTTTACAAAATTCATGGTAATTATAAACATATCGGTGATATATTTTAAATTTACATAAATACAACTTTATTGTCTACACATTGTCTTCGTATGGTGGGCTATTGTCTGAGAGGGCAGCAGTGTAGCTCAGTTGGTAAAGTGCGCGTTTTTCTCGGCGGTTACACATTTCCCCGTCTAAGGACATAAATTAATAACGTTAAACAAAATGTATGAAATCGTCTAAAATAAGCCAGTTTATAATGTGCGATGTATAAGTATCTAAATGACACCTATTTGTCTTCTAATCTCCAAACAATTTATTAAAGAAAACTTAAGCTATAATGTAGTATTTTTAGTTTTATATTTATTAAATGAATTGTTAAGACTAAAGTGGCAGCGTTTTGTGTAGAACTTTGACGTTTAATTTAATCGAAAATGTCGGTCTTATTTTTAGAAATAAAGTTAGCTTACTTCTAACATAAAGCAACTGCAGGTTCCTGGTCAGATAGGACTTGAGAATAACTAAAAGACTAAAGAATTGGCAAGGAGAAGAGGTAGAACTCTACTAATTTGTACTTAAGAACCTGCGGCATAAGTAAATTTGGAACAAAAACTACCTAAGAAGACAGATACCCTTAACTAATGGAAACAATCCTCAAGGGCTAAACTCTAATGGTCAATTGTTCCACTCAACCAAATATTGCCTAGATACGTTGATTCACGGAGTAAAGTTTTGAACTATGTTACGGGACACGTTGTATTGAAACATCGGAATGGAAGCTTTGTGACAAATATATGGGAACTGCAGAAAGCCTACTACTGAAGTGTGAAGTACTAGATCCCCCCCCCCCATCTTTTACTTCAGGAATTGCAGATGATTTATCGGATCACGTTTTGTATTTTACGAAGAATTTACAACTAAGGTGGCTGGATTATAATTTAAAAGTCCACAAAACGACAGTATCTAGAGGGTACAACCATCTTCCTAAATAATAAATAAAAATCAGGAAGTAGGATAAAAGGGACTTTGAACGTTTCGTATATTTTTTTTTCTATTTTAGTAACTAAGTTTATGGTAGTTATTGAATTATTGGTCACGGAATTTCTGACAAAAGCTTTAACATAATTGTGTACATACCACCTCTGGTATAGGTAGAGAATACGAAGGCAGTTCAAACTTTCTTGTTCTTTTGTTGTTACCGTACCGCACATTAACGCCTTAATGCTTCTACTGAACGATGCTTTCTAGTACATTACATTTTGCACGAAAGTATTACTTTCCAAATATAAATTACACGGATCGTTGCTTGATATCAAAATATAATAACTCCCAGATACGTATTAACGTATCGTCATCAAAATTTGTATAAATTTAAGTTATCATATAATATTAACATTTTCTTGTTTCATTATGCTATTTGCAAATTAATTCCTGAACTAAATTGAACTTTCTCATTTCGGAATTAATTGACTAATTACCTGACCTTTACTCGCGATATAAAGTAATTATTTAATGAATTTCTACAGAGGTTAAAATGTGGCAATCTAATTATATCATTTAAAATAGCTATCTCTCTCAAACTTTACCCTAAATAAATAGTTTAATCTGTTTAAGTAGGGAAGAGGACTTAACTGTGTAATTTTCAGTACTTAAGATCTCTCTCTCTCTCTCTCTCTCTCTCTCTCTCTCTCTCTCTCTCTCTCTCTCTCTCTCTCTCTCTCTCTCTCTCTCTCTCTCTCTCTCTCTCTCTCTCTCTCTCTCTCTCTCTCTCTCTCTCTTCTTCTTCTTCTTCTTCTTCTTCTTCTTCTTCTTCTTCTTCTTCTTCTTCTTCTTCTTCTTCTTCTTCTTCTTCTTCTTCTTCTTCTTCTTCTCTAATAAAGTATCTGATTAAATGGACAGGAGGACCTCATGGTATTAACCATAAAACTTTAAAATAAATTAATCAATCTAAAACTCGGAACATAAAAATAGGCAATAATTAATTGTTAAATCTTTTGGATAAAATGAAAAAGAGGATCTAAAGCCCTAACCTCAGCCTGAATTATTACAATTATTTTGTATAACATCCTCCCAAAATGCAAATAAATATTAATCAATTGTTCACCATCTCTAGTTAAATTGAAAAGTGAGACTTTTAGTCTTAACTGTGACATTGCTAAAATTTACTAACATGATCCACCTCAGATCACTTATTTCGATAAATAAATTTTGGTAATAAATAGCAGATTTTTCAGTAACGTTATCCACTCGTAGTAATATACACCACCTCTCTAATGTATTTGTAACCATAATACACTCCACAAGCTCATCACGTGATGAATCAGGTATTTATTCCGATTTATTTACATAAGTCTCTTAAACTTTGTCTTAAATCATTATATTATTAATCTTTCCATCTCTAGGGTTAAGTGACAAAGAGGTCCTGATCGTTCGAACTTCAATCCTTTATATTCATCCAATACTATCTAACCTCTTGACACTTAATAAATGTATTAAAACTTATTCAATTTGTACTATGTTTTGTGTAGAACTGTGCTCAATGGTCCCACGGTTCCATTTTCTCATCGCCAAACGGAGTCAATCAATCGTTTATTCTCGACAATTTTAAAGGAAAAGAAGACCTTATAGTTTTAACTTTATCCCGTTATTTAAATCAATAAATATGTTAATAACATAATCAATCTCTTAGTTTTTGGGTGAAAACGGTGAATTGAAAATGAAACGGTCCGGATTTCCACCCCTTTGTAGATATTAATCATTCACAAACTTTGCTCCAAATAAAGGTATTGTATCGGGCTAAATATAAAATAGCCCCTTAACAAATACAATGTTTAATCTTTCTCTAAATTCTTACCAAGTAAAGATCAATTTCTCTCTCTAAAGAAAACTTAGAATGGCTATATCGGCCGAAAAACCAAATAAACTTTATTAAATGGTTATTTATCTAATCTTTTCCTGGGACAATTAGACCAAAATACAGAATAATTAATACATCTGTATGACCACGCCAAATTACTAAAACACTTGCCTTTATACCTAAACAGATTTGATTGTATACCTTTAAAATTAAAGTTCTAGCTGCAGCAGTTGCTGAATTATGAGTAATAACCTAGCTGCAACAGTTGACGAATTAAGAGCAAATTCCTAGCTGTAGCATTTACTAAAAGAGTAAAGTCCTAGCTGCAGTAGTTTCTAAATTAAAAACAAAATCCTACCTGCACCAGTGTTTGAAGTAAGAATAATCTGCTGCAGCAGATGCTGAATGAAGAATAAAGTCACAGTTGTAGCACATGGTGAATTATGAGTAAAGTCCTAGCTGCAGTAGTTTCTAAATTAGGAACAAAATCCTAGCTGTACCAGTTTTTGAAGTAAGAATAAACTGCTACAGCATTTTCGAATTACGAATAAAATGTTGCACCAGATGTTGAATTAAGATCAAAGACCTAGCTGCAGCAGTTGCTGAATTAAGAGCAAAGTCCTAGCTGCAGCAGGAGTTGTTGAATTAAGAGTAACGACCTAGCTGCAGTAGTTGCTGAATTAAGTACAAACTCCTAGCTACAGTAATTGTATAATTAAGAATAGAGTCCTTACTTAGCAGTTTCTACAATAAGGGTAATGTCCTAGCTGCGGCAGTTGTTGAATCAAGAGGAACGCCCTAACTGCAGCAGTTGTTAAATATATTGAGGTCCTAGACAAAGTCCCTCAATTAACGATGTAGACGACTGTTTCATAACCCATAGTTTCGACCGCCAAAACGAAGCTATAAAACACAGTACGAGTTCTTAAATGACAACGAAATCCAGACTGGATGGATTCTGGTTTTTGATATACCTCTTATTAATTAGTAATTGTTATTTCTAAATATACGTACTGTATAATATAAAGTAATGTATTTACTCAAAAATCGATCAATTATTTTAACAGATATTTTACTTTTTGAGGCTCTATGAACCCAGACAATGTCTATTTTGTAACGGTGTCTGCCAGCCGTCTGTGTAGATCTCTGCAACCCAAACGACTGGGCCGATTTTGATCAAATTTTTTTTATTCATATTTTAGCCATATATCGAAATTTTTTTAACATTTTTTTTCTACTATAACACAGAACCTGAAATAACAATATTCCCTAAATCGGCTATAAATTTTGGTAAAAAAGTATTGATTTCAATCTCTCCAAAAATTCTGGTTCGAACTTTATCCATTAAAACCAAATAAATTCTCTATGGAGCTTTTAAAAAACACCTAATTTTAAAAACTGACTACTAATTTCGTTCAAATTTTGATTAAATGTTAAGATAATGACTCAACTCAGTTTGCCAAATTGCAATTAAATGAAAACTATAGTTCATAAATAATTGACGAAAATCGATTTTGTCCGCCATCAATAAAAACTTTATTTATATCAAATACTATTTAAATATTTATAATGAAGTTATCAGCTTGTCTTGACTTGTGCGTCAATTTGTGGCAGAAGCGAAGCAAGATTATTTCTAATTTAAATATAATAATATCTTTCAAAACAAAAAATCATGTAAACTCTGTCTGTATTAAAGAATCATAAATGTTTCCCAGAAATAATTCATACAAATAAACTCTGAAAACTTTGATTTTTTTTTTTTTTTTTTTCCATAAAAAAGTTTTACAAAAACATGAATATTATTTTTGATTTTGTATAGGAATAAGTGAGAATGTTAGTGTAATGTTTTCGGATCTTTTCATTTTATTGTCACTTTGTTTAAGTGACTCCATCAGTAATACATAAATATAACCCTAACACTACAGTTATGTAAATCAGTATGAGGTCTTTCTAATTAAAATGCAAACAACTCACGTTTGTCTAATACAGTACTGTACAGAACCAAGGATACAGAAATTTTCAATACATGAATTGAGTTAAACTAATAATATTCTTTGTATTATCTACACGCATTTTATTTATCGAGTAGAGAATGATTTGGGTATTTTTTCTGCTGACAGATTTTAGCATAGCCTACATAAATTATATAATTTTTTTAACGTTCCTGATTTAGTATAAATATATGAATTTATTTTTAAAAACTCGAAAACAATATCTCAAAAAAAATACGTTTATTTAATCAAACGCGTTTCAACGTCAAAGTCGCCATCCTCAGTGCTACATGAGCTACAATAAAAAAAACTATAACTTTTAACTATAACTGTAACAGTTATAGTTTGTTATTGTAGCTCATTTACCACTTACGATGGCGACTTTGTCGTTGAAACGCGTTTGATAAAATAAACTTAATTTTTGTAAGATCATGTGTTAGATTTTTTTTTTTTTTTTTTTTTTTTAATCTCACAAGTCAAGCTCAATATTTATTTATATATGAATTTGTGTATTTTGTAAATAGAATAAAATAATGATTTAGCTATTTAAACTAATTTTATATTATGACTATTTAAATGTAGATATCTTCTAATGTATATATAATATATATTTTGTATATCGGATTTAAATATAAATTTTAGTTATATTAGACTAGTTGGATTGAGCGGCAGGTCGTCCACTAGCGGGAAAACCGATCTGACCAATGTGGTGGCGGGAAGAGCTCTACGTAAGATTGACCCCTTATAAATCAACTCACTGTTACATTTAGTTTGTTATTGGTTCATATCCCTCTGAGGATGGTAGCTATGTTACCGAAATATACGTTACAGCTTATTAATCTTTCTAAGTTAATTGTGTTAGTATTTTATTTGTGGTTTGGGGATTACTTCTTTCATATTATAGAAGTGTCCGCACACTGGTCTAAATCTGTAAAGGTGAAGTTTGAGAGTTTTAATTAAATGATGGTGTTAAAAGGATGCTGACGAACTCAACAGAATGCCATCTATTACACTATCGTCCAGTTTGGGATGCCGCTGACCCTTTATCAACTCTTCTTTAAACTACTTACATAGGTTACACACACTGATTTTACTATTTAAGCAATCATGCTTCACATCACAGTTTTGCGTTCAATGCGTGAATGCACAACACTACAATCAATTATTGGGTCTCTCAAAAGTCAAATACCATATCAAAAACCATTCCATTTTCAGTGGTGGTTTTCGAACCAGTATATATTTATTTTGATACCATATGTTGTCCACTTTGGCCTGCCCTCTGGGACTTATTCTTTTTACTAGTACTTCACAAAATGCTACTAAATTTACTCTCTCAGACATACACAGTTTATAAACATATTATATTCGATATCGATATTTTCGCAGGTATAGAAATCACTTCTCATGAGTCCAAAAAAGTGTATTTTAGATTGATGTTGTTTTTGGAGTCCTCTACACCCCAATGCAATACAATCCAAAATGGCTGATTTTTATGAGGGCATAATGTGTTTATTATACATTTGGGGAGCTATATCAGTTTCAGAGAGCCTCGCCACACAGTTCTTACTATGAACCGTCATAGATTACCGTTGAACTTCGGTTAATGGCGTTATATTTTTTCCGTGTTCTAACAGGCATAAAGTCTTAAGCAAAAATAATAAATTTTTGATTGTTTTTATAACTGCCACAAGACCAAAACTCAAAAATCTGTTTTTTCTAATTTTACAAAATGTAACTTCTGTAGATTCAAACAAAACTTATTTGTCGCTATTTTCACAATTATACTGTTTGCCGGTGGCCTACCAATTTTAATCAAATTTTGGTGAAATATGACCTACACGAAAGTAATAGTAAACTACGATTCAAAAATAATTGGCAAAAATCGATAACGATATTTGACTGCTTATATTTAAAATTTGATTTCAATCAAATACGATTTACGTATGGGGGAGTTGAGGCAGAAGTGAAATAAGCTTAGGCTCTTAAATACTTTTACTTTACTTTATAATTTTACGAAAAGTTGAAAAAGTGGGACATACGTCCAATAAGAATAGGCCTACAATGGGAAAAAATCAGTATCAAAGTAAATGACTTTTAATTTATTTTTAGTTTTGTAGATTGGTGTGTGAGAAAGTTAGTGCGTATTTATTATAACTTCTCATAGCTACAAATTAGGTTAGTATTTGTATATACACTATACAAATGTCGAATGAAAATGTATTACATTACCGAAACTGCAACCTGTTACGTAATTAAGCTAAACAGATGTGCCTAATCTTGTGCAATTGCAACAAGTATTACGAAAAGCTAAAACAAGTAGTGAAGTGAAAGAACTAAATAATTAAATTTAGTCCAAAACACGGCCTCGGGTAAGGACTCAGGTTGTGTTGTATATAATTAATGGAAAACAATTCAAACAAGCACCTAAGGCGAGAAATCATTCAATGCCAACCATATCATTTAGTGACCGCATTTTGAGATAAATGCAAAGAATGTTCTAAAACAGTAGACGGTAGCTGGTCGTTCATCAAACCTTGCAACACATCGTCTGCCTTGTCGTGACTGCAGACGACAGTTTTTACGATTCACTTTATTGGTTAATCATACAATAACCGGTAGAGAGCCCAGTTTCTTTAAATAAATATGTCTCAAGTCGTAAAACATTACTTTTTGTTTAATGAGTTCAAAAATTTAAAACAGGTTCCTTAAGAAATATATTTTTCTAAAAATCTACAAAATAAAATACATATAATTTGATGTCGCGTTGTCTTAAAATGTAAAAATTGTAATTATCAAAAAATAAATTGGCATCTAAATATATATTTTTTTAATATCAACAATTCTAAGTTCTAAAATATATGGACACATCCAATGTTTTCATATATTTTCTAAATGGATCCCAAAGTCAAAAATGGACCAAAGCACAAAAAGAAACACAAGAACTATGATTTTATCACACGTAAATGTCGAAAAACACGTAAATTTGTCACTTAACAGTTCAAAAATCAAATCTCTTTGAAAATGTGTTTCTTGCATGATAGTAAAAGGTTTTGTACTTATATATAGAATATCAAATTGTTTTAAAATTCGTATTGCCCTGAGACTTATACCTAAAGCATAAATAAATTTGATTTTTATTTTAGGTACTTCATAACATTATTTAAATTGACTAAGTGTTAATACTACAAGAACCAATACGTTATTGATCACATTCAAAAAGGACATTAGAACAATTAATCCTTCGGATAGACATCCTGACTTGTGCCAGTAGTGAGTATTTATAATTTCGAAGTTAGTTTTAAAAATGCTCTGGCTCGTTGAATAAAAAGTGTAATTTTAAATTAAGAACTAATTTATGTACATGAAGTGTATCTAGAATTAACTGTTTATAAAGCGAATTTTTATAATATATCTCTAACTAGCTTTAATCAAAAAAAGAAATTGTCTCAGGTGACTGGAAAATAATACTTTTTTATATTTACAAAATGTGTACGTACCCTTATCTCTTCACAGCTCCCTGCATTTTAATTACAATCAATATCCTTCCAGTAATCATGATGTGGTTTTATCTATTTCATTACAGTATTTACATAACATAGCCTACATGTATTTACATCACATAGCCTACATGTATTTACATCGCATAGCCTACATGTATTTACATCGCATAGCCTACATGTATTTACATCGCATAGCCTACATGTATTTACATCACATAGTCTACATGTATTTACATCACATAGCCTACATGTATTTACATCACATAGCCGACATGTATTCACATCACATAGCCTACATGTATTTACATCACATAGTCTACATGTATTTACACCACATAGCCTACATGTATTTACATCACATAGTCTACATGTATTTACACCACATAGCCTACATGTATTTACATCACATAGCCTACATGTATTCACATCACATAGCCTACATGTATTTACATCACATAGTCTACATGTATTTACACCACATAGCCTACATGTATTTACATCACATAGTCTACATGTATTTACACCACATAGCCTACATGTATTTACACCACATAGCCTACATGTATTCACATCACATATCCTACATGTATTTACATCACATAGTCTACATGTATTTACACCACATAGCCTACATGTATTTACATGACATAGCCTACATGTATTTACACCACATAGCCTACATGTATTCACATCACATAGCCTACATGTATTTACACCACATAGCCTACATGTATTTACACCACATAGCCTTCATGTATTTACACCACATAGCCTACATGTATTTACATCACATAGCCTACATGTATTTACACCACATAGCCTACATGTATTCACATCACATAGCCTACATGTATTTACACCACATAGTCTACATGTATTTACATCGCATAGCCTACATGTATTTACATCACATAGTCTACATGTATTTACATCACATAGCCTACATGTATTTACATCACATAGTCTACATGTATTTACATCACATAGCCTACATGTATTTACATCACATAGCCTACATGTATTCACACCACATAGCCTACATGTATTTACATCACATAGCCTACATGTATTTACATCACATAGCCTACATGTATATACACCACATAGCCTACATGTATTTACATCACATAGCCTACATGTATTTACATCACATAGTCTACATGTATTTACACCACATAGCCTACATGTATTTACATCACATAGCCTACATGTATTTACATCACATAGCCTACATGTATTCACACCACATAGCCTACATGTATTTACATCACACAGCCTACATGTATTTACATCACATAGCCTACATGTATTTACATCACATAGCCTACATGTATTCACACCACATAGCCTACATGTATTTACATCACATAGCCTACATGTATTTACATCACATAGCCTACATGTATATACACCACATAGCCTACATGTATTCACATCACATAGCCTACATGTATTTACACCACATAGCCTACATGTATTCACATCACATAGCCTACATGTATTTACATCACATAGTCTACATGTATTTACACTACATGTATTTACATCACATAGCCTACATGTATATACACCACATAGCCTACATGTATTTACATCACATAGTCTACATGTATTTACAACTTATAACGATCAAGGGCTGCATATCTGAACTCGATTCTTTTACTCCTTGATTACTTTCATTCTTGCATCAAGGCTTTGTTGTACATTCTTCTTATTTTTTGTGTGACATTGGCTTTATTTATACATTGTAATACACACATTTCATATACCAATACATTAGTATTTATATATTTTTAAAAAACGCGTATAATGAAATAAGAACACTCTTTTGATGGCGATTAATTGGTGATAGATATTTATTTATAGTTAATCATTTGTAGTATCTTTATTTTATCCAGGTATTGTATCCATAAATTTTATATAGTCACAAAATTCATTGTTAGTTATGACAATATATTTCTTTGGTTTGATGATGGCCGACGAAGAGATTAAAAGCATTTAATGTTTTAATGACTTAAATCATCTATTTTTTATACAGATAAATGTTTGCTTATACCATCTTTTTTTATATAGTTTGTGAAAGTAGCCTCCATTGAGTTGATAGATTGTAATGTAGCTGTTTCTGAACTAGGTTTTAAGTTGTAAGTCTTAAAGTTTTTGATACAATATAGGAAATTACCTTCTGAAATCTACACATGGCAGTAATTAAGGCAACTACCGATATATTGTGTATCACTATGTCTTTAAAAATCCTAAATTGGCGTTTACTTGTATTTTTTTTTTTTTTTTTTTTTTTTTTAGAAACCACCCAAGAGACATGAAAGATTGCTCAAAAGTTGAAATTGTACCTAAATTTTATTTCTGTCTTAAGTAACTTCGTTCGTTATAAATGGAGAAATAAAAACAGGCGAGAAACCACTCAGTCATTACACCATACAATAGAGATTCCTAGCCTTCGAAAACTCTAATAACGTCAATGTCAGAAGAGATCTAGAGTTGGTCAAGAAAAGAAAGATGAAAGAGAGGGATTTAACCCAAGACTAGATACGGAAAGACATAGATTCAGCTAGGGTACCTCAGGATTGCTATACCCGTACTCACTTTAAGGAAAACAATCACAACCATATTTGCTTTTGACATTTAAAACAAATTTTGACCACCTAAATGAACGTTCCGCTTTGAAGGACATTAATTTACACGAGTTTTAATTTTAGGAAATTATTTAATAAAGAGTATATTTTCTAATGTCTTTTTCAAATTTTTTTTTCAATCATTGTGAGGATAAACAATGTTGTAATAACGGATACTTTATTTGCCAATTTTTCCGTTACTATTTTCAAAATAGAGGAAGTTTGAGTTATTCAAACAATACATTCCTTTTTGTGTTTGCACGTTATGTACAAACACAAAATGGAATGTAAATACACAGTATTTATTCAGATCACTAACTATTTTAGAGAACATTAAAAAGTAGCAATATTTCATTTTTGAAGTGTTTGAAGATTCACTTTCTGCGATGAATGGGCGGATGTTGATTTATTTAGTGATCATCAGTTATTACTGCCTTTGGGCATGGCGAGAGTTAGAAGTGAGGAGGTCCAATGTATCTGTGTCCTGACAGTACAAATTATCTAACAGATTGGTTGATTAGGTACTTTTGAATAAATTTTACAAGTAGGTCGATGCGTTTTAATGAGTTTTTCCTAAATATTAGATTAAATGTGATCAAAAACACATTAAATTTAATAAAATGCAGATATTAAATATGCGCGTACATCGTGAACTCTATATAGATATACAATTAAGTTATATCAAACCAGTTA
Source organism: Aphrophora alni (assembly GCA_963513935.1). Classification (NCBI taxonomy): domain Eukaryota; kingdom Metazoa; phylum Arthropoda; class Insecta; order Hemiptera; family Aphrophoridae; genus Aphrophora; species Aphrophora alni. The sequence goes on from OY740766.1 coordinate 100,363,379, forward strand.
TTTTGAACTCCAAAAAGAAAAAAATATGACGAAAAATTCGGGAAACGAGGGTCAAAAATACTACGTTTATAATATATTTTTCTTTTTCCATTATTGCATTCATGTTGACATTTGAACCATGCGCACAAGTACTTACTACGCATCAGTTTTCAGAACTAACAATATGTGATCGTAGAAATAAATTTTAAAAGTTATAAAAATAACTCTTAAGTAATGGTGTAAATATATATATTTTTTAAATGTATTCTTTTAATCTGAAAAACTTTATAAAGTGTAACAAAAACATAAGTTATAATAATTCTGATTAAACAATTAAATTTTCACAACAATAACAACTAGTCGATGTTTAAAAATTAAAGCTCGTTCATATTACACTAAATCTGTGCATTATCCGAAAATTTGTATCCATTGTATTGTGTAGTAACATGATGTCGAGTGTATGCTGTAAAATCACCAGTTTCTGGACATTCAGTTTTGCAAACTGAAACAGTATACGGCGATTCTGTAAACAAATCTTAATCTATAGCCACTGGCTGAGATATCATTTATTTATCGATTTGAAAAGTGTCTGAAAAGAGCCCAAAATAGCACCATCCCCTCAGAATAAGATGACTACAGTATCTGTAAAGTTTTTATGTAATCTTTAATCTGAAAGTGGGTTTACGGGGAAAAACCGTGCCGTGTGAACCCTGTTGTCAATTGTCGGCGATTCAGTACCTGTAGAATCACAAAACCGAAATGTGTGAACTACGCCTAAGAATGACTTTAATGTGAGGTATTTTTAATAAAGTGCGAAAAAATAAACTTGTACAGATAAACTTTTCAAATTTAAGCTCCTTTATGTTATGGGGGGGAATATCGGTAAACATTTTTTAGGTGACTTTTTATGGCTTTTTAATAATAAGTTTTTTTTTAATATTAATCTCCATTTTTGTTTAAAAAACCTGAATCTACATTAAAAATAATAATAAGTAACCTTTGCCTGAAACATTTTTAAAGTTTATAGAGTTGTGCCTAAAAATAATTTAGAGAAAAATAAAATACATTTGATAAAATTAGTTTTTAAAAATCCCATTTTTATAATATTTGTTTTATAACCTTTTATTATCTAAGGTTTAATGTACTATAAAAACCGAAGAGGAACATGTTTTCAAGTTTAGTCTAAAAACTATATCAAAAATTTATACTCTAATGGTACTATTTCTCGTTGATTATAACGTGTCTGAAAGAAAGACACCGTATTCTATCAGAAATATTAGTTTTTTCTTTCTAAATATTTATTTAAATGGTAAAACTCTATCTAATCCGAATTTTCATTAGATACATTCATTTGCTAACTTTAAAAAACTTGGAGTATTTTTTTTAAATCACACTGAATAAAAATGTTTCAGGCAAAAGTTTCTTATCGTTTTACTAAAATTTAGGTTGTTCAAACAAAAATATAGGTTTACCAAAAAACAAATCACTCAAATAAAAAATTTCACAATATTTCCCCAAAGTAACTCAGTAATTTCTATTTGCAAAGTTTTTCTCTAAACAGTTTACTTTTCTAATTAAAAACGTTTTCGTAACGTTTTATTTTGAACACACTCTACAATTTCTATGTTTGTAGAGCTAATTAATATTTATTTTTACAATTTACATCTCCAAATAATTGACTTTAAAAATAATAAACTTACAATTGACTTTTCATAGATAATATTTCTATTTTTTTATACATTTTTTGTCGTAGTTATATTTAAAATAACCTCTCTTTTATATTTAAAAACAATTTCTTAAGCGCTGATTGTTGAATTTTGTTAATATTTGAATACGTAGGGCTATAATAAATTTTTTTAACTTTTAACTTGTCATTTTGGCATTATACATAAATCTTTGAAAAGTACATAGAAATGTCTATAAACTATTGAGGTTATAATCATAATCTACTTACAACAGAATAATTTGATAAAGTTTTATTTTATAAAGGAGTAAATATCTGAAACAGGACATAAATCTACACGTCTTAAATGTTGTGGATTCATGAAGTGAGTGTCTAGGTATGAATCTTACATCCAGTGGCACCTGGAAGATGTTACCACGTATAAACTATGAATTTATGTATATATTGTATTGCAATGTATTTATTTGAAAACATCGCATGTTATATAAAATGCTCAGGAAGGAACCAGGATGTGTGCACTCACGCATTCCTGTGCGCCGTACGAGAAAGGAACTGTTCAATCCTGCAATAATGAGACATAACTAATTAAAGTGTACACCTTTCGCGATATTAATCTTCCAAGCTGCATTTTGCGATAAATATATCTTATTACTTGGATTGCGTAACAAATAAAATCGCACACGCGCGCGCATTATACAACAATCTGTAAATCTTAATGGTCGCCCGTACTCGTCACCTAGGAACGACCACCGCCCATTCATTACGTAATGTCCAATACTCTACTTAACTGTTCACTCAAAGAATTTAGCCGAAAGTAACCCTTCACCCAGAACATTGTAGAGCTAGCTTTATATAACCAAGTGTGACCTTTTACTTACTGCTCTCGATTACCGCAGCTCGTTCATAGCCCACATGATCTATTATGTTGTACCTTTGTAGATTCCGCATTAAATAATAAAGTAAATGGTGTGATACTTTGGATACGCGCTTACCTACTCTGCATTAACTTTCTCACACACCTTTCTCCAAAAATAAATACTAATTGAACCTAAAACTGTTGCAGTTACAGAACTCGCTAAAGTTTGCGTAATTTTTAATCTACTTATAATGGAATAAGCTGATAGAGTTTTATTTTATTTTGGAGTAAAGATCTGAAACAGTAGGACATGTCGCCAACTTCTCTAAAACTTCTTTTGTGTAAGAAAATAATGATATTTTTTATACAAATAAAATACACAAATTCTTTTGTTAAATTCTATAATTTATTGGTCAGTCGATGATGCCCGATGATGCCGCAAGGCGAAACAATTGAAGCTCATTTATATTATTAAAATAATTTGAAGCTTTAGCTTAATTGCTGTATTTATCCTTGAGATTCTAGTATGTTTAAAATGAAAATAGTATGTTACAACCCTAACCTAACCTAACCTTCCAATGAATTTATCATTTAATTAGATTCTAGTTTGTTTAACATGAAAAGAGGAACCATCAGCATTTGTAACACATAGTGAAGGAGAAATCGTCAGAAATAACCCAAAGTAACTTTAAGGCAAAGCGTGATTCTTCTTTTCCCCAGTGAATACAATTAGGGGATGTTTAATAGACTACATCACCTTCTTTAAAACTGTTGTATTTGTATAAGGCGCTAAAAATGTTTTATTTTCGAAGCTGTAACAAACCAAGTGATAAACATTATCGTAACATGAAAGCTGCCTTTGTTATAAAACAAAAGTTAAAATAACTATTTTCAAAATTGTTCGCCTTTCGAGAACCAAAATGTTTTATTCTGTTTCCAGATTACATAAAATAGTGTATTAGAATTAAACAATTTCAAAACAAACTTAAAATCTCGCTTCTCAATTTAGATTTTTTTTTTTAAAGACTTTACTGAAATAGTTAAATAACTTCTGCCTTTATTAAGGTATTTGTCTGCTTTTGTTTTGTTTTGTTCTATTTTAAAATCTTTAACCGTAGTTTTGATTGATGATGTATGTAAGTTGCTGGGTATAGGGCACAATATACCTTGTTCAATATATAATTGTACAAGTTACTGTTTTCTGTGTATAATGCATAAGTTTCTGTTTCTGTCTCTCTATTCTAATTGTTATTATTGATTTTGTTCGTTTATTGTACATATTATGTAAAAATGTATTAGGCTGGCACGCATTGCAGCAAGCCGCTAAATTTACAGTCAAATACTATTTAAAGACTGTTTTTTAAATATTTATTACAAATTCAAGAAATTTACTAGGTCGCTACTGGTACAGATGGCTAGATACTCTGTTATTTGTAATACATTGTACATTAAAGATGGAATAAGTTATTATTATTAATCAATCACATCATGGGTTTAGATTTTGATAGATAAACAACTGTTGCTCTAAATGTTAATTTTATTTTCCCTTTTATGAGATAACTAATAATAATACGTAAAACACTAGTAATGGTTGGTGATTCACTGTTCTGTTATTTTTTCACAGCTATTGTAAAAGGCTGCACTTTTCACAGGCTGCACTAAAGGTGGTAAACTATGACTAGTGATTTGATCGCTCACTTGAACGGGTACATGGTTCTCCCTATTGGCTAATTTCAGTTATTTCCGATACGATAACTAAACTACTTTAAGAGTGATTTTAGTCAGTCATACTTAGTACTTTTTTGACGTTTGATATACGATACCGTGAATTTAATAAATATTGTTATTGCAGTCGCTACGAATCCTCCTTTACTATTATTAAATCTTTACAAGAAAATGTCATTACGTAGCAAAAGGAGTTGGATGTGGATTTTTTCACTCCTGGTACAATTCATTTGAAATTTGTGGAAACAATATTTTCTCCATAAAACTTCAACATTTTCCAACGAAATTACAATCACTTGTTAACAATGTTTCTACGAGCGTAACAGTGCTAAATCACGCTGTACAGCAATGGAACATTAGCTTTATTATTAATAAGACCATGTTCTTTACTTTTGTTTTAACAGTCAAGCTTCAAACCTGTATTTTGAAAGACTGTTATGTAGCAAGTAATATGTTATCTATTTGTGAAATCTAAACTGGTATGCACGAAATTTAAATACAAAACATACTGTTTGTAGTATCGATGTCGCCGTATATTAAACTTAGAGACACAAAACAAGTTATTATATTGCAGAAGATGGAAACAGCACGGAGCAGATAACTTTACTTGGGGTACACGATTAGGCAGCCTTCCGTATTGCAAGAGATCTGGTCACCAGATGTAGATCAACATTTAGAAACCACGTGACCTTTGAACCCGGTTTACAGCCACCTGTTGACTGCTCGCTTTCATCTGACCTTGAAGTTAACGCTCCAGTACAGATATATTTCAATGTTATATTTATTTATCCGCATCATTTTATAAATCCCTATCCTTTTTAATGGAGTTTATCATGTAGAACTTCACATGGTAGAACCGGTTATAATAGGTTGAACCGGAGCATGGTTTAGGACTACAGTAAGCGTTCACAACCATATTTATACAGGGTGTTTCAAAAATATGTGTCTTAACTTCGGGAAATGATTCAGGCTATAAAAATTAAGAAAAAAAATCTTGTACGTGTCTGAAAACACGTACGTTTACACGTTTATCTGACATTTTGTGTTTTAAGAAAAACTTTAGAAATTGTAATGATTTCAAGTCGAAATTTGATATATATTTTTTATGTTACCAGTAAACTATTAGAGGATTATTAAAATTAAATAAAAACTCTTAGAACTGATTTTAAGTAAATTGGAATTGTGAGTTTTGAAACTACCTCCCAAGTATTGAAAAATAAAAAGTACAAGAATAACTTCTAGAGATACGATCAAAATACACCCAAAATTATCCAAAATTCAGTCAAACTTGTCAGTTACGATTCACAGATTTAAATTAATGGTATTGATGTTTATAAAAATATAACTTTAGTTTCATTAAAATCAGTAACGAATGGTTTTATTTTTTGCTAAAATGATTGTAGACTCCATCCTAAAATAGATAATCGAATTTCCCCGATTATCAATTTAGTGGTCTTCTTCTTTGTGGGCCCTCTACTAAAAGTTTTTAAGTTACAGAACTTACCGTGTTGGCAACAAAATAAGATTTTTTTTTACTGTGGAATGTCAGTAATATATTTTACCTGATCTTTCTGTTAAATTTAGTAAGAGATTTAATTTTGTAGATTTATTTTTAAAATTCTCCGTTGAAATTCTCACAAATTGTTTAACACCATCAAAACATTGTTTCTTACCTGTTGTTTTCGTGTAATAAAGTCTACGTATGGAAGTAAAGAGAATGTTTTGAAATGAAATATCTTTATTAGTCACTATATACATATACATGTTCAGTTTACAAAACTTTACAAACTTAAGACTAATAAAGTCTGACCCCGAGGTTTATAAAAAAAACCTGTTTGGGGTGATACACATGAAACTTAGAATCTATGACAAGAGCTAGAGATAAAGGTGGCGGCTGATCGGTTACATTTGATGATTCACAGAAATTTGTTAAAATTTCATCTCTCAACATGGAAGAAACAACAAAAGACAAAGGCTACTTATTATTTATACAGGACAAACAATTTTTTTTTTATAATATATAAATAATATTAATTATGCCAAAGTAGAAAATAAATTGAAGATAAATTAAATTAAATTTTAATTAAAACCATATCATTAAATATAACCATATCATTTAACCATATCATTTGTTTGTTTTTTTTTTATTAATTTTTTTAATTAAATTTTTTCGTGATATTCACAGAAATATAAGTCTTTATTCCCAAACAAAGCATTTTTAAAAGTGATATCCCCTTGTCTATCTATGAACTGAACTTCAACCTAAACTATTTAATATTACAAATATTACTTCACTTCAATATTACAAATATTTATTTTCATCACATTTTTGTCTGCAAGAAACAAGTTACTTGTAACAATTTTATAAGGAGTTATTTCAACATAGCATTCTTGTAAACAAACGCAAATTGCAGGTTTTATAAACTTGCTTCTAAATTTATCAAATTTTCTTCTGAGGGCTCGTACAAAACGAATAGATCAGGCTGCCTTTGAAGGTCGAGTATCCAAAATTTAGACCAAATCAAGTTCAATACGATTTTACTGAAATGTAAAGTGTAATGACCGAAACTAAACAATGTATAAGTTTCACGAATAATTTGGAATGAACCAAAATGAGCCATGAAAGCCTTAACACGTTACATCAGAAACAGTAATTTTATTTTACATTCGCATTAGTAGGCTACATCGGGACCATTAACCTTCATATATCACCAAAATTTAATCTAAATTCTTTGATAACTTTAAAGACAAACAACGAACAAACTCGGTTTCTGTAGGTCTTTTTATAATTTTTCACGTATAACCAGGATTGTCAAGGCTCCCGGAAAATCTGTATAAAATGTTTTTGGATTTTTTGTCTCGGTTTGACAAGTTGAAAACCTAATTTAATTTCTACCAATCAGGAATACAAGGCTGTGACTGTAACAGAGCTTAAATAGAATTTTATATAAACTTCTTTTTTGTTATTAAGAACATAATATTCTTTTCTTTAAGAAACAGTTTAGAGGTTGGAGTATATTTTATTTACATTAACAGATTATATATACAGCATAATTAATTTGTTTTCATTTCATTTCTTAGTTTATACGAGTTGGCATTCTTTTTTAACAATAATGTAAACATAACCTCAAAATAAGCTAATAAATGTATAAGAGTTGATTAGTTCAAAAACCCTGTTTTAATTGTAAAACTACTAGGTTGTCTATGGTCTACTGACATTGGGTTTGTTGAAGTATAATTTAAAGAATAAACTTTTAAGAATGTAATGACATCAATAAATAGTTTTAAATGAATCGATTGATGAAGGATTATCCTTTACAACGGTTATTTGTTTTCCTCGTGCCCTAGATTTGTCCATTTAGTCAGATACTTCTATGTGTAGATTTTGTATATACTGTACATAGATGTTTGTTGTTATAAATTGGAATGTATTTTTACTTAAATCTTTTTTTATCTCATTTCCAAGTCCATGGTGACATTAAAATGCTCATTGTGAGGGGGGAAATACATGCTTAGTGTGAGGCCACAGTCCCTGCTAGGCCTAGTGGTACTGACTTGGATATTGAACTTTCGGTTTTATTTCTTATGTACGCAATCTTGGTAAACTGCTTATTTTGTAACGTAACTAAATAGCAATGAAGGATCAGCAACTAAACCTTTCTTTTGCTAAGTTAACCGTATATCACGATACAGGTTGTCTGTCTAGCTGTACCGCGCTATGTTTCTAATCCATGTAATAATTTACCTGTAATAACAAAGCCGTACTAACTTGTGTAACACTACTACGAAGCCGATGTGAAGTGAAGTAACTAGAAACGCCGTGGGTTTCTAAGCATTAGGTCTTGCCCTGCCCAACTTTATAACTTCTCATTTAATACCAACATAATATAAAGTAGTTCTTTGTAATAAAATACATCACCATAGTTTATAGAAGAAGTAGAGATTAGTAACAACAATGGCGGTTCAATTAGCCTGAAAATACTGCATTCAATCTACAATGTAAATGTTTCTACTTTTCACACGTTTCTATTTAGCTTTGTGCGTTATATTAAAATCATATGATAGATTTCAAACATATTTCTCGCTATTAATCGTCTTAAAAGTTTGCACACATAGGAATTCATCATGACAATACGCCCCTACCTAATTCAGTTATGTAAGACAACCTCACCAATATGGGTCTCTACGGACACATCTCAATTAGTAAAGTTCAAAAGTGAGTAGATCTCCCCTTTCCTCCGACCTCCAGAATTTTCATACTGTGAGACAACCCAACAATATGGGTAACTGCGGAAATGTCTCGGCGAGTAAAGTTCAAAAGTGAGTAGATTTCGTCTGTCCTTCGACATTCCGAATTTTCATAGTGTGAATCAACCACAACAATATGGGTAACTGCGGGAATGTATTGTGAATAAAGTTCAAATTTTAGTTGATCTCGTCTTTCCTCCGACCTCCCAAATTTCCATGGTGTGAGGCAACCACAAAAACGTGGGTAACTGAGGAAAGGTCTCGAGGAGTTTGAGTTGATTGCCCCTTTCCACTTAGACTCCCAGATTTGTATATTGTGCAGCAACCTCAGTAATATTGGTGGGGTATCTATGGAAAGGTCTCATTGAGTAAAGTTCTAATAGAAGTTGATCTCCCCTTTCCAACTACGCTTCCCCCAACCTCACAAATTTTCATATTGTGAGACAACTTCAGTAATGTAGTTAGTTATCTATGGAAAGGTCTCAGTGATTAAAGCTCAAATAAATATGAGTTGATCTCCGTTTTCCGCCTGAGTTTCCCCTGACCTTCCAGATTTTTATATGTGAGGCAGCTCCAGTGATATGGGTATTTATGGAAAGGTCTCTGTGTGTAAAGTTCAAAATTGTGTTTATTCTCCAAAATGTGTTCTTTATACAATTTATCCATTAGATTTTATCTGCGTTGTATTTGGTCAAATAATGAAATTAGTCATTATTGTATCAAACGAAAATTAGCAGCTTTTAATAGCATCATAGACAGAGCCATTAAAGTTCCTCTAATACTCGTTAAAAAAAAACCAATTAAAGAAATAGCTGTATTTAATGGTTTTGAATCTAAACTTGTTGACATCATCTTAAGGAAACAGAGACTAAAGAATGACAGGATAAATTACTACCAACCGGGAAAAAAGTGTAAATTATAGTTTACCTTTTGATTCAGCCCTCACCAATGGTTTGGGATACATCTTTAACAATCTGGACATTAAGATAGCTTACAAAAGTCAAACTTATCTTAAAAATGTATTAGCCAATCCAATATACAAAATTCCGTTGTTAAAGCCTGGTATTATGAAGTCAGTTGTAACGAATGCTACAAGGTGTATCTAAGCCAAACTAAGAGAAAAATCGTAACTAGATTTAAAGAACATGTAGCTCATATTAAGTATGATAAACCTGAGAAATCTAGTGTAGCTGAGCACATACTTAAAACCAACCATGAATTACGAAAACGAATGAATGTGAACATTGTTAAAAGAGCGGGATCTCCAATAAATTAGTAAATAGCTATGAAAGCATTTTCGTTGCTAAAATTAACAGCGATTCTCTTCTCAACGGAGATAAGGTCCTATTCCTAATTCATGTTTATTCTCATTGTGGAAACCTAGTATTCAGTATTCTATTGGTTTGTTACACGTAACAGATTTTTTTATTGTTTTTAATAGTAAGTGTTTGTACAGTTTAGTTACAGTAAATTATCCAGTTGTTTGACATTTTCTAATTTTATATTTGCATGTATAATAATTTTTTATTGTTTTTAACAGTAAGTGTTCGTAGTTACTAAAAATTAACCTGTTTTTGTCAAAATTCAAATTTATATATTCACGTATCTTCATTATTGTTCATTAGATACGTAGTTTTATGTATTATTAATATAATATTATTCATTAGTTATTTAGTGTTATGTATTATGGTTACATTATTATTTTTTGTAATTTTGTTCTCCGAATTAACTGTATAGTTTTATAAATTTGTAATATTCAACTTCTTGCCATTCCCAAGGACAGGGACAAGTACCCTTAGCCTCCGCTTTTTTTCTTTCTTTTTTTTTTCAAAAAAAATTTATAACGTGGTTTAAATTAGCCGATCCACTTGAACTAAAGTAAGGGGGAGGGGTGAAATTGTCAGTTTAGTTTTATAACTTTTATTTTATTTTGTTAATATTAGTTTATAACCCTCTGATGATGCTAAATTTGTTACCGATATGTACAGTACATCAGGGAACTGTAATAACATAGGCTAATGAATGTTAGCCAAAAGATTATTTGTGTTGTGTTATTGTATCTAACTTGTGGTAGGGGACTTAGTGTTTACATTTGTAAAATTCACCACACTGCTCATTGTTCATCTATTGTAAAATAATCTACAAAATTTAAGACGTCTTCTATGTTGATTTACACTTTTTACTGACAACTTCCGAGTTGAATTTTTCGTTTTTATTTTGTTGCATTGGTGTGTGAGGACGTTCGTGGAATGTTTTTGCAACCGTTTAATATATTATTATTTTAAACGTGTGTTGACATCGGTACTTCAGATTTTAAGAAAGTCACTTCACTGTGTTCGCCATCTTAGCAGGACATTGATCGTAAATCAACATCAGTTTTTTTACGCAGTTTTCAAATAGCCAAGTTACGTAGTTGTATGAGAAAGTGATAATTTGAAAAGAGCTATGAAGTCAGCTGACTTGTGGCGAAACTATTGCGGATAATTAAGACATATTGGACGAATAATGGAAGCAATTATTTCTTTATTATATGAAATCCAGGAAGCTTATCAGCTTCCGACAGACAGCCAATCTTTCAATAGAAAGTGACAATGTCAATCTGCTGACTGGTAGTGACCGTCTATTTTAAAACAAAGTACAATGATCAACTGTGGTGACTTTGTATTGTACATTATTCACGGGTGACAGTGGTGTCATCGGTGTTGAAATCAATTTCCCATTCTAATTTTGATTTCACTTGAATACCGTTGTCAAATAAGCGGAGCAAGTTCTTAGTTAATACAAATTAAAACTTGACAGTCATCATAAATAACCTTGTGTTCTCTTTTGTAATTAATATTTTTACTGTCAAGAGTTTGTATGAGAGAGTTTTCGACGTAGTTTTATCAGATACAAGAGGAAAACACATCAATAGGCCTCTCTCTCCGTGACACAATAGAACTAATAGTCATTTTAACTTTCAAGTAATAAACATCTCTTAGTACTTGACGTTGTGCATTGGGACAATAATTAGAACTTTTAACTGAGGTAAAAAATTAAAAATCCATCTTCTTCACGACCGACATATTTTTCAGTTCTACTTATTTGAAGAAAAATAAACGAAAGTCCGAAGTAAAGTCGAGGTATTATATTTCAACTTGTTGTAAATGGTAACCACTGAAATTTTATGCAGAGTGCCAGTTTCCAAAAAAAAAAAAACTGTAATAGGTCAGGGTTAGACTCACGAGTAACAAGCTATTTACAAAAAAAAAAATTATTCTGTAATTTAGTAACGAATTGAAAAATGAGGTCATTTGTGCCATTGCCCATATTTATATGTTTGCGGTTTCAATGAAATAGGTCCAGAAGTTTTAGAGAAAAATTGCTTAGATACATATTTCTTTAAAATACTCTTCACAAAATTGGTGTCAATATGTTTTTTTTATTTATTTATTTTTTTTTTAATTCCGCCTTTCTTTAGAAAGAGGATGTTCTTAAATACTTAAAAATAAACTCATGACATACTTAGACTATTGTCAGCAAATCTTTAAAGTAAGAACCCAATTAGGAATATGTTATGAATACAATAATAGATATTTGTAACAGTTCCGTGACTAAGCTTAGGCGCATTTAATTCTCAATCCTTTACAAAGACTAACAGAGTGGGTGTAAATTTACCGTTGATTTATTCCATCGAAAATACACTAATATTTGATACCTCATAACTGAAACTGGAAATGCATAATTTGTCAAACTTTGACTACTCTCTCGCGAGATGTCGCATTTCTCTTTCAATTCAAGGGTTAGGAAAAGTTGTAGCGAAGCATCTTCAACAACTTTCAAAAGATGTGCTTACTTGTCGGAAAGGTCAACAGTCTCCCAATTAGCATGAAGGTCACGGCCAGGCAGCGAGGTTGACCTTTTCGTTTACTAATTAAATTTTTATTTAATTTAAGTTTTTGTTAAACGTGAGGCTTGTTAAGAGGACTTTCCTTTTCAGATATCTAAACACTTTTTATCTTGCTTCCTTATTCATCTTGTTGTATCATTAAAATTATGCAAAGACTATTCCAAATTTTAAAACAAAATAAATTACGCAATAAGTAAATTTAGACATTTAAGTGCATTCTCAAATATTTAGGGATTTACTCGTGTATACCTATTACTAGCTCTAATATCGTCTAGGCCAGGTGAATGCAGAATCGAACTTATAAACAAACTGAACTGTGCGATTGCTGTCTCAAAGCAATAAACTATTTGCTTGTAATAATTATATAAGAACTATTTAAAAGGGAAATATAATTTGCAGGGCAACATTCCGCCACTGGCGAAGTGAGAGGCACATAGTAAAGGTCGTATGGTTTTCGAGGTGTTTAATGCACCAGTGCACCTGCTTGCATTTTAGATTGATTACAGTTCAGGCCGTGACTGTTAACATTTCGTCCATGGCTTACATTCAACAATATACTTTGTGCTTTCACTTTGTTTAATACATTAATAAAATGTAGATTCTATTTGGATTACCTTCCGGTATTGGGCGGAAATTCACATTGAAGGTCCCCAATTTGATACTAAATGTGTTTGGTTTGATAAAATACGTTACTTATAAATGTGTATGTTTGTTGGGTTATTTATTATAAATATCTGGTGGTTAATATTTTTCAAAAACTGCTGATGAGCGTTTCATTGATACACTGTTATTTATATTCTATTGTCAATTTTGACTTCTTTATGCTTAGTTTTCTAATTATGCCTCATAGTATAGTTATGTGATGTATATTCAAAAATAGATATCAAGATTTTTGCGGCTATATTTGGTTTGAGGTCCCCTGTTTCCAAAAAGAGGTTTTTAGAATTATATCTAGCAACTGTCGCATGTGCAGTGCTCTAAAGTACAAACGCGTGGACCGATTTTTATCAAATTTATTATGCGGGTATATTTTAGTCGTATCTCGGCACTTAAAAAAATATTCAATAACTCAAAATTTGATAACTTCCATAAGAAGAAAGCATAAAATTCGACTTTCTAAATATCGGCTTAAACAATTTTGATTAGGTTTTAATCCATCTAAGAACCCAACCAAAACGTATTGGTGGCCTTCTCTTCATAAATGCTAATTAATGAGTTATTAGTAGAAAAACCAAAACTAGATCACGAGGTTTTTGTAAAGGATGTAAAATTGCCTGTATCAATTTCTTTCAATATTTGGTGAAATATGAAGCTTTATTATCTAAACTCGTGCTTAAAACAGCAAGTAAAAATTATTACGGTTTAGGAATAATTGGCACGAAATTTAATGGAAACTAATAAAAAAGTTCAATTTTAATCAAACCTATTTACGTTGACGACGCGAACTAACCAATTTTAGGCCCTAAATATATAAATATCTTTTCAAAGACGGCGTACTGGTTCATTTTCACTTTTTATGTGACAATTATCAAACTAATATTGTCGATGAAAGGTTTTGGTTGGTTTGATGTGGATTTGTTTTTTGTGAATGGAAAATTGTTTATGTATTTATTATATTGTAGCTAATATATCTAGTTATATATTTTTTTCGTTAATTAATCTACACGTGACAACCATTCTCCCCATACATTTGATCTATATTTTCAAAAATTTCGGGAAATTTTGATCTAAAATTATATTCAAAAAAATTATTAAACCCATTTTAAAAACAAAACACAGTCGAAAGGATTTTGTGTTTTTTCATTTCCTTGTAGATACATTGAATTAAATATATTATTCTAAGTAAATATTATGTGCAATTTGCATTTATAAAAACTCATGAAATACTGTGAGTATTTCATTTTTTTAATATGCAAATCATAATGATTTTCCCTTTGTTAGCGCAATTCTCTATTGAATCTGCAATAACCATGACCCCTATTAAGTTTATCCACAATCACTTTCTGATACCGAGGATAAAATATCAGCTTTTATTTTTGGATATTTTTCGTTACCTATTGGTAGAAAGTAATACCCCAAATACATTTTCTTAGTTGGATAAAATTTAATTTATAATTGCTCCGTATTTCAAGATATTCCAAACGCGTTATTGATAAACATTTCAAGCTGTGGACAAATTCCTCGTTTGCGAATAAAATATCTCTGTTGTTTAATATTCAAATAAAGACATTCTCAAACTAAAAGAATACTGTATCGTCTTTAAATTCGCAATCATGGACAAGCATAAAGATCATAGAATATATTTTTATAATATTGTATGATTATTCAAATCAAATTACGTAGTATCTTTAAATCCACGGAGATCTTGTATGCGGTGCGTTACCCTGACCATTCCTGTGAGATAATAAGGCTTAATTGCATACAATTTTCTGCAATATACCTTAATGCAGAGCCATAACAAACATAGAGAACGCCCAATGAACGTATCTCGACACAAATAGTTTATGTAAATCAAAGCCTATTTGCATATGAAACACCGAACCCTGAGGTATACCGTAGTTGGTGTGTTAATGTGTTTTTAGTGTGCTAATGTTTAACCTGTTTTTTGCTGGAGAAAAGTTTGTATTAGTAATGTGAAGGGAGAACAAGTATTGCGGTTAGTTAAGTTATAATATAGAACTGTAAATACCTCAGCCTTTTGTAGCTTAGTCTACCATGAAAAAATAATAAATTATTGTGAAAAGTGTTAAATAAATTGCTAGTAAAAGTAAACAATTTAAAAGAAAATAATTTAACATGATTTAAATTTTTATTTTCTTGAGAACGTTTCAAATAATTTGCTAATGGAAATTGTCAATTGTCAGGAAACACGTATAAATCATAAGGAAAACTGGTTTTACACACTAAGGAAAAATACTCTGCATGTACCTGACTCTGACATGTTGAAACACGAATTTCTTTGCTGTTTTTAGATTGCAGACGTCAATCTTGGTATTAAAACGAGTTATGCAGGATATAAAATGTATATATGGGAATACTATATATATCGTATAATACAGGGTGTAACGAAAAAGGTGGACTGGCAATTCATTTTCGGATTATATATATCAAAACCAATAAAAAATGTGAAATAACATATAGTCAAATGGCCGTCATTTCGAAATGGTAAAAAGAATCAAAAGTCTTAATGGGTCTTATTAGATGTAATACATGTAACAAGTTTGAAGTTGATATCTTCAGAGGTTCCTAAGATATAAAGTAGGTATTAAGTAAACACACATACAGACAGACAGATAGACGGAAAACTAAACGTTTTAGGACATACCTTCATATGATTTTTTTCTTTCTTTTTTATGAGGAAAGTTTTTTAACACTCAGTGTATATATATATATATATATATATATATATATATATATATATATATATATATATATTGTAGATCATATTTATATAATGTCTGTTTATAACGTATATGTAGATCACGAAACTGGAAAAACAAGTATTAATAATAAACTCATATAGGAATTAGATAAGAAGGTTCTATCTAAAAATTAATCAAATGTCAACCATTTTGAAATTTTCATCACTTTTCTACTTCTTTGTTTCCATATCATTATTTAATTCACATATCTTATATAAATATAATAAAGTAAAACTTAACTTAGTTACTAAACATACTATTTTTTTTCTATTTTGAGGTTATGTTTAAACAGTTTTTTTAATTCTTAATTTTTATCACTGTTTGTAAATTTTAATAAAAATTAATATCGAGTATCAGTGTGAATGAAAATAGCTTATGGTACTAAATTCGTGCTACCTTTAAGTATATGTCAGATCTAACAAGAAATTAGTTTTATATACACTTTATTAAATGTAAGGAACTTTCAGACCTTTCCTTGATCAATAAATACAATTTTTTTTTTTAATTTACATCATACATTTTTCGTTAATTTGTTTCTGTTTATTTTGTTTACTTTCTCGTAAAAACGAAAATGAACATTGATCCTGTCATTTAAAACTCAAATTCAATCATAAACGATTTATTACGATCTGAACTAGTTTATCGCCCAAGCGAACCAAACTTGGCCTCCATTTTTGTCTTACAAAGTTTTTTTTAGTCGAAAAAAGTTGAGCAATTAACGACGAAATATACGAGGAAATCGTAGTAATAAAGAAACTTACATTTTTTTCCACCACCCAAAATAGAGATTTTTGGGAAGACTCAGACAAATGTATTATTTTGGTTTCGTAGGTGAGTCTGTAGAAAGTCTGATCAATGTTTTTTTTTTAAGTTTATTCTCTATTTATTTCTACACATGGTGCATTGCAGATTAGTATTATAAGAAACCAACCGAGATATTATGATACAGACATTGTGTCTAAACACCAAAGGCTATTACAATTAATTGTCTGTTTTGTCGGTACTTGTTTATGTAACTGAAATTGATGAAGTGACGAAGACCAGTGAAATCGAAGCAATGAATAGGAACAATAGATTGGAATTCTGCAGGAAGTCGGCCTCATGCTGTCTTCTAATACTCAAACTTATGTAAGTGCATCTTACTTTCTTGGTTTAGGTGTTCTTAAAAATGGCTTAATAAATATTTTAACTCCTAAAGATTCAATCATAACTTATTCGTCTGTATCTCTCTATAAAATATCGGTTCAGGAATAATTGTTTAAGAAGTAAAATTGGATGTCGTTTTAAAAGGTCAATGCGATTTAATTATTCTAATGTGTCAAATTGAATTTCAAAATAAAAATAAATTTTACTAGTAAATTAGAAAAATTCGCCGTAATATTAATTTTGGTTTTTCCGATTTACTCGCATAGTGTAATAATTTTTCAGATTAGGTTTCACATATTAGTTTCGGGATTTCGGGTTTGACATATACTCTTTCACATTTGATCGTAATATCTTGGTATTTATGGACAATTGACGACACATACTTTATTTTGTTTAATTTTTTATTATGTGTGCTGCTAGATTTTTATCAAAATCACTTAATTAATGAGATTTTAAAACTAAAGATGAGACTAAATGTACGATAAATTTGTCTTAATAGTCTGGTCTTGATGTAGTACATAATATTTACTAATATTAGAGCTCTAAGAATAACTTTATATATTTTCGTAGGGACCTGGTATTTCTAGACTTTTAAATCATATATATTAAACTTAACATAATGAAACAATTTTAAATGTCTGGTATTTATAAAACGTATAGTGTTTATGTTTTTTAAGGTTCCAAATTCGAATTTTACATAATAATTATTTCCATTTGTATATTTCCTAAAATCAAAATAAATCGGGGGGGGGAATACAACTTTGGTGAAATTTATAATAATTAATTTTTAAAGCACTGAGTTCAAATTTGATAATTTTATCTTGGCTCCACTATACTTCCAAAATTCAAAATGCATAGTAAATTGTGATTTTTGTTTCCTTTCTTTTGTATTTAATGTATTTGTTGAAAATATTTCAAAATTTAACTCCATTTATAAACTAATTAATTGATATTGACAGATTTATATGATATTTACAATAGTTTTATTTTTAAGGTATTGATTACGTTTTGTTTTTGTTTTTGTACGAACCTGACCCTTGTATAACTTAAAATCCAAAACTTAACAAAATTTCCATTTAATTATTTCGAATAAACTGTTTT
Source organism: Aphrophora alni (assembly GCA_963513935.1). NCBI lineage: Eukaryota > Metazoa > Arthropoda > Insecta > Hemiptera > Aphrophoridae > Aphrophora > Aphrophora alni. Next base: position 100,381,429 of record OY740766.1, read on the forward strand.
ATACCACTAAGTTCGTTTATTTTCAAATTAAGTAATCCGAAAATTGTGTAACTGGCATAAACTATTACTTGTTTTTGCTAATAAATAAGAGAATGAAAAGGACATCTTCGTGAAGGGCGGTCGTGACTTTGTCTAGCGGAAATTCTCATAAAGAAACTACATTAATCAAATTTAAAATGAACCTGTATGCAGCACACTTATGTAAATATGTATTTATTATTACATCCATAAGAGAGTTGACTTTTGTAAATAATTCAAATAATTAGAAACCTAGGAGTGTATGTAATGTTTCTAGGTCAAGCTACTAAGATAATAATCTACAAATTAAAACATATATTTTAGTTGAGTAATACTTACTAAATTTAAAATATTTAAGTATTAATGCGAGGAATACCAAACATCCAACCAACCTAAATGTGGTTCAGTGTCTAGAATATTAGTCTCCAGATAGACGTAGTCCACGCAGTAACGTCTTCCAGAATTCGGAAATCGTCCAGTATCTCAATATTCAAACCCATCTTCCGGGTGCTTCAGCACTGTTTAATCTTCAGACTATCTTCAGCACCCTACCAATTTATTGGGTGTCCTAACCTTAAATTTCAAATAGAACTTTCAAGAGCCTGAACAATTCAACAACTATCCTGCCTGTAAAGGATTCAACATCCAGTTTCCTAGGTGGGTTATTATTCGTCCAGACTTTAGTTAGGTCTCCTCTAATCATTCCAATCTTCATTGCTAAAGCTTTAGGATTCCGCATACGTTCATTATTTTTAAAGTGTATATCCCGTTTCCAGGATTCCCAAGACACATCTAGACTCTCTTTGATCTTAGGAGAGTTACCCAAGAGTTTAGTTTCTGCCCAGCCTCAGATAGGGTGTAACATCGGTCCAACCTTCTTTCAGTCTTCAGGAACCCAACTCGTCTCCAATTATCCACCTATTTATAGTTATGTAGGTAATTTCCTTTGAGGTTCTTCATCCGACTTCGTTCTAGCTGCTCTATGATCTGCCGTTTTCAAGTGATCCAGGAAACGTCCCGTTTTCTGGGCGTCCTTGATTTGAAGGGTCTCCCCGTCTTAATAATTCTGTGCAGTTTCCAGGTGATAGCAAACTGTAAGGCCCTTAGTTTTCACGGGTTCCTATATATCTAACCCCAGTCGCGAGGTAGAACAAAGGTCTGACTGGCCTGAGCAGGTGGGAGGATTTTTTGTTTTAATCGACAGGTTTACCAGCTTATGTTTAGCCTCCATTATTGTAAAGGACTCTATTAGTTTGTATTGGAGCCAGCATCCACATTGGTTCGAGATGGTGCATCAACCCATTTATATTGAATCTCTGAGTATGTTTATTTTTAAGGTCTCTAGCTTCCCTTCAACCTCTTATCATAGAGCAGTAAGTAAAGCAGTAAAAGTGCTCAAATCCCCGAATCGAAAATTGTAGATATTTTCTCAATTGTATTTGCAATGTACTTTATAAAATACGTATATTATCACTTTACCTGCTATTTATTTTAAGGGTAGAAAACACCCTTAAATACTAAACAAATTATAATTATTTGCATATATTAGGAAACAATTGCTAATAATCTGCATACTTATAGTTTGGAGGTAGATGATTCTGAATATGAGGTCTAAATTTATAAGAAACAAAATGGTAGATAAAATTTAACTCAAAAGAGTAGAGTAATAAGTATAATTTTTATTTTTTTATTTGTATTTCACCTTGATTTTCCTTCAAAAACTCTGCAGCAGAAACTTGCAAATTTTCTCTCTGTTCAAGAATTTATAGTTTTACACATGTAATACAGGAATAAGTATGGTAGTTCCTCTTAGGTATATTCAAAAGTTCATATAAAATGCCGTTTCAGGCAGTCAGGTAAAAATTACATGGATATCCTTCGAAAAATAGACGGCTATTGCTCGTTTCTCTGCCTATACGCATTTAAAATATGATTTTACTCGCGCTCTTACAGACTGAAAAGTTTATACATCATTTCAAACTGCCATACCTCTATAACAGTTTGCCGTAGGGATGTTACATCGAAAAATTTCGACTTTGAGATTGAGTGTCCTTTTTCTGTCTTATAAATGGGACACTAAACAGTACTGGTAAATATACTTTAAAAACATTCCTTTAAATAAATATAAAAAATATATGTTAAATTAAGTTTCTGCATAAAATTATTCAGTTATTATTCTTGGCTACTTCCGTTATTAGAGAATATTGTCTTACAGACTATTCAATTGCGTGTTTGCAAGGATTAGCGTCTTATACCGTGGAAGTAATATTATAACGTATCATGCATGTACTGTATAAGGTTTCCATAGATACCATGAAGGCAATTTATTATTGAGTTTAATTGTTTATTTACAGTTTATTATTTAAAAAAAGCAAAGTTATTATTTTTTAAATAAATATACAAAGAACATAATATTTAAAATATTAATGATACAAATAGAAATATTTTAGAGACGGGTTTCCAGACAAATATAATATCTTTTTATAAATTCTTTGCTTCTAAAAAGCTAGAGATAGAAAAGGGCGGGATTAAATTATAAATTTGAATTAACACTGAAATTATTTTATTTTCTTAAAATTACTAAACAATATTTGTAATATTGTTAAAATTAAATTTATTTAAAAGCTGATTGATGAATTTATTATATATTTTGGACATCACAATTCAATATATAGCAGTATTTAGTTTCCAGAAGGTGAATGTACGATTTTTTTCAGACAGGAAAAAGTATTACTTCTTTCATCAAAGGAATATCTCTTTGACATGTACCGGTACACTCCATAACATGGGGCCATTTATCAAGATGAGTGCAACAGTATCGAATTTAATTAAAATTGTTAAACGTAGCGTATATGTAAGAAGGAGAGTGATCCAATAAAACGGGTATTTTATATCTGGTCCGGAGTCTAATACTCTATTTACCATGATCATTTTTATTATCAAATAAATTGATTTCCTTAATAAATATAAACACTACAACTGACGTTTCAAAATGCGATACCAGCATATGCTTACTTTTCCAACAATCAGTATAATTTCTGTCACACTAAACTGACATCATCAATATTATGTAACAGCATTCAAGATCCCAAAGGTACCTACGGAATGGAATAAAGTCTTCATTAGTTCTGCCATTGTTTACCGGGTTTTCAGTCACCCATGTTATCGTCGACATTGTTGTTAATTTTGAATCTTGTTGCTTAATATTTCAAGCTATTGTTAGGCCAGTGTGCGAACTCCACTAGAATGCTCGGTGGATTAACATGACTCAACTCCAGTAAGTCTTGCTACTAATTGAATCCTCTGTCTTCATCATGGGTAGCCATCGGGTGTGACCCATATTTGCAAGGATACTATTATATCGGACGTACAAGAGTTTACATGAATTTGGCAACTTTTGAAGGGAAAGGAGCGCACACAAACTACGGATGGCGCAACTAGAAGCGTGACGAATCCTTCGTGTCAATAACCATTACGACATTTTTGTTCGTATATCTGTAAGTTGCTTAAGGTTGTCAAATCATCTGAGTTTGAGTTGAACAGTTTGAAAATTTGTGTTACAAACATTTGAGATGTAGATATTAATGTATGTATTTAGAGAGAGTCTTAATGTGTGATTCCTCTATCTCTCAGAAGAATTTCCAACCGTCACCAAAATGAATAATGAAAATTTATCTTATGAAAGTAAATTAACCAAGAAACTTCGTTCAATAGTCTCTCAACTGCTCACGAAGTCCGTTTAAAATATTCTAAAATTTTGAAATACAGTAAACACTGACTTCTTCACTTTAAACAAGCAAACCTTTACGGACACTATATCTCAATAAATAAAGAAAATGAACCACAAATGATGGCAGGATTTCCTACATATAAATATTTACCCACCAAATTATTGACAAAACATGAAGTTGTATGGTTGAAACTAACATACCATACTGAATAATACAAAACAAACTTACAATTACTTAGTAATTTTGAAAATACTAAAATAAAATTTTAACTTTGTAATAAAAGATTTATAAACATTGACAGGATTTCAAAACATTGATTCCCATTTAACAAGGTCAATGGCTCAATGAGTTCGTCACCCAACCTAATCTTTCCGCTTGTTCCAAGATCATACGAATTTGAATGTTAAATAAAGCTTATTAAAAAAAATACGTGACGAATATTTAATCGGCACCAAAGAATATTACATTAACACTCATATTGAACGAAACTAGACTTGCAACTTTAAAATTTTGCAGTATTCGTTGTAAAATATTATAATTCTTAGGACTTGAGTATGTAATAAATAAGTAAGTATTTATGTATGTACTATATGGGTGTTTTGGGGCTCCTTAAAATTGTCTATGTGTGTGTGTGCTCGCGCGTGCGTGTACGTTTGATATTTTAGTTGTACTACGAAATAATATATATTCTTTTTTTTTTTTTACTGTAAATACCAAGAAAATAATATTAGTAAAATAAATAAAAATCCAATCTATAAATGAAGTATTTAAAATAATGTGCACTAGTTTATGTGCATAAGTTTGTATCGATTTTGTACAAATTTTTATATGCACATATTTCGGCCGTGTTTATATTAAGATTGTGTTATAAACCATCATATTTTACACACATTTCAAAGATTTCCCATTTTAAAGTATTTAACCTTCTGATGAACTTGAATCGATATAGATACATTCAAAACGGACAATTTTGGGTTGGTGTCATATGTTTATTTATGTGTCAATACAGTTTATTCAATTTTTTTGGGGCGTAGAAGAAAGTTAGTGACATGTTTTGCCCCATTATTGTACGACATTCGTTACAAAATGATCTTGTAAAATTATTTTATTTTAAATAGCTGAACATTTTCACTATAAACTCTAACAATTAAAATAAAACTATGAAGCAGTACTAATGTGTAGGTAAGTAGTTTCTGTGAAAACTGTGTCATTCTCAGACCTGTTGCTTCAGACCTTGTCTAATAAAGACCCTATCCTTGAACCCCGGGAACAGAATTAATCACTCAGCATTAATATTAATACTTTTATTGTACTTATCGCTTGCGTGACCATGAATAACAAGTGAAAATCTATTGCAATCGTCATACTTATGAACACACAGTAGAGGTGTATTTATTTGGGAGTATTCTATAAATACATATACAATTCAAAACTCCATGATTTATAAATTTCTAAGATCTAATATATATATATAGTGATAATTATCAAGATTTCTTAATAAAACCACGAAGTTGAAATAGTTTATTAAATAATTCAAACTTTTATTAAACGATGTTAAAAATAAGTAAAATTAAAAAATCCTTAGATTTACCAATATTAGTTGGTAACAGTCTAATAGTGAACTATTTAACATTCTGCCATTTGCTAAGTGGTAATTGTTGAAATTTATCGATGCGAAGATAAAGAAGGGTTAGGTTAGGATATATTTTATTGTAATTAAAATAAACTCCTGCTTATTTTGTATAAGATTCACGTTCGCAACAGTTGCAAATCACCGGTAATGTATTAAGATTTACTGTAGATGTAAATGATAACTTCACAAGAATAACTTTACTAAACAACTTAACAACACGTAGCCTAGGGTTATTACTATAGACAATAATGCAAAGATTGTTTTATGTTAACCTTAGTTCGGAATTTTTTCTAAATTATGGAAAATATCAAGTTAACAATCATCATAAAATATGACATTTTAAAAACAACCGTTACGCTTTGAAAAAAAAAGAAGAAACCTTAACTGTCTTAATAATCTTAGTTTTAATGGATAATACTTTCATGTGAAAAATTTCCTGGTGCGTTAGTTTTTGTTATGGAATCACTTCCAAATAACTTATCAGTTTTTGTAGCTCAATGATGAACATATTTCGTGAATCTATTGGGTTAACATAACCTTAATTATTATCATTTGATTTCGTGTGAAGTGTAATGAATCAGCTGTTATTAAATTTGATTTCTAAGTTAACGAATGTAAAAAGTGGTTTAAACATTAGATGAGTTTCTTGCTGCAATTATGACTAAAAGTGGGTTTGTAAAGGTTAATAACGTAAATTAGCGATGTTGGTTTTTATTATCGGCCCAGAAAACATGCACCTTCTATAAATATAAAAATATTTTTAATTAATTTTGTATAATTCTGCAAATAACACTGATCATAATTGTCATTTAAAATACATTGGGTTAAATATCACTTTTGGGTAATTTCGGAGATAAATACTTGTGTGATTTTGCAATTCAAAATCGTTATTAAAACAAGTCAAACGTAAAAAGACAATAGATACTAATAACTAAATGATTGCACCTACCATGCATATGTAAAAGACAACAATTACAAACATATTTTAATTAAAGCTCAAAGTTTTTATCGTTTACCAAACTTTTATAGTTTACCGGTGTTCTACTTTTTAAAGTAATACATATGTAAAAATCCAATGTTTTAGGGGCTTTTCTTCTTTTTATGACGATGATGACCTCAATGTTTTCTCCTTATTAATAAATAAATAAATAAACGAATATCTCTATACATAAACTGTGTAAAACGTTCCCTACCCCCTACTTTTTGTCTGCACTTTTAATTCATATAGATTTGGGTTTCAAACAAAATTAACTTTCGTCATACCTACATTTGATGACATCACTGTACAGTAGCAAAAAATGTATATTATATGTAAACATTTTCATATGTATTGTGAACGTGGTATAAACTAAAATTATGCTAAACTACTCCTATGTTTGTGATTAGAGGACATTTCATAGTCTCGAATGTGGACGTGTTATACCCAATTTTCGCAATAGCTATAATTTCCAAATTAAAACTTGCTAACACGACGCCATTGTCAGTGAATATAGAGGCCACCAATTTTCTTGTTTTTCTTGTCGAGTTTACATTATGTGTTGATCATTATCTAAAGTATTCAAGCATTGCAAGACCTCCGACACCAAATATTGTGGATTATATAGAGCGGTGTCTTTATAATAAACTGTCCCTTTTTATATATTTACGTAATATGCGTAACCAATTGGATAGTTAGGTTATAAGTAAAGGGGGAACTCTAACGTAAATAGCGGTTAATTTGTTTAGAAATGTTGGTATTTTTTTTTTTTTAAATTGGCCAGAGAACACAATATAGTAAACTTCTATTCAATCCAAATCTTCATTTTGTAAAGAACGAGTTAAAGTGATTCTTGAGAACTTTATTAAAATCCATAGATACTGCTTTTACATAACCACACAGGCTTTCATAGCTCTGATGTACGAACATAATACAATCAGACAACATGAAATTCAAATTTCATGGTTTTGTTCCTCATCTTAAGTTTCTTGGCGGTGTTAAAATCAAGTTACATCTAACAGACGCCATTTCCCGTCAATCATATGTCGCATAACTAAGCAATAGCATTCACATGTAATGTATCAATATTTAGCAAAGTTAATGAGGATTAATCATTTAGAAATTAATGCAAAATACATTCAGTCGCGAAATGTGAAACACAGCAAATATGGTCGTTGAAATTCTTAGCCAGTACAACGACATAACAAATAATGAGTTATAAGATTTGGAAAGCAGCGTAGCTTAATATGCCAGAGGCCCACACTTATCTAGCTTCAGTTCGGACTTCGGGACTAGTGAAACATTAAAGATCACCAAACTCTTTCAGTAACTCAATATTTTCTCAAACTCACTTCAGTACTGAACAACTTTACAATGTAGTGGACTAACTAAAGCCGAGCTGAAATTTGATCAATGATACATATTAAACAATTTGTTTCCCGGTGTAAAGGGGATCAAATGCAAACGCAATAATCTATTTGTAGTAAAATAATTATTTGCTATTAATCAAAATATACTTATTTAAATATAATATACTTTTGTAATATTAATCTCACTTTGAGCATATAGAATTTATTTCAACTTTGTTAACGTTTAAAAATAATTTTCATATTCATTTGACCATAAATTACATTTCATTAAATTTGTAACGAGTGTTAACCAATTTGTGACGGCAACGTTACATTTAGGCATATCCTAGGCTCTACATTTTAGATAACGTACTGCTTTGGGCCCATGCCCATTTTGTGTCCTAAAATCGTTTCCCCAGTTCTGTTCACGCACCATAAGGTACTCAGCTTTAAAGAGATTAATAAAATTAATATTACATTAGAGAATTAAAGCACACAACACAAAAACTAGCTATCAAGAGAGTTGAATTTTATGTGTTCACCATTGTCAAACTCGTCTCGTTTAAGTTATAAATAATTAACGCCTCTGTTTTGGGGATTGGAACTCCGGAAAACTCCGAACGCCCCAATTATTAAGCAGCCATGGTGAGATTTATAATTAAATATTGAAAACTTCGGTGTGCGTGTACGGATGGAACAGTTCTCTATGGTCTGCTCAACATAGCTGCAGTTCCGATCAGCTGTTCGCTGTCGTAACCCAAAGCGGATAAGTAGATCCCGTGTCTAAGTGACACCGTCACAAAATTCAGATTTATTGTTCTTTTTTAATTTGTAATTATTATTATTGTTACTATTCAAGTAATTTATTAAATGCACGGTAATAAATAACATACATAGCTATTGAAATATTAAAACTACTATTAAAATTAAAATAAATACATTAAACTAGTAAAAAATTATAGTGGACAACAATCATAATAATTTTAGATGTAAATTTAAATATCTGGTATCGTTTTACTTGAATGATGTTAAATATAGCACGAAGTTGTAAACTACACCAAAAATTTTAAAACTTTCTCTCAATTTCCTTTATTGTAAAATATAGATACAATCTATATGATTTTAAAAAATGTAAATATTACTGAAATGTTATTAAAATAATGGAGACGCACAGCATTGAAAAAGATAATTTTTTTAACGAGAATGATGGCACCAACAATGTTTTTAAAATTATGTGAATAGTTAGTCACCAGGATTCGTGAGTCTGTTTCTTTCTTCGTTTTGTTTTTAGTATCGTCTTGTTTAAGCCATTGAAATTATCCTTACGGACAATCGACGGTTTGGAAACTTAAGCTGTAAAGTTAACGGCAGCCTTGGACCAGGTTGCTAAAGTTGTCCTTGGCTGTGTTAACGTCACTTGACAATAGTCAAAGGGATATTAAAAGCTTCATTGCTCCGTTCTCATAGATATAAATACTTGAAATGACAATACGGTAAAAGAGTATTTAATCATTTTAAATAGTTAATTAGTTTTAGGTCATAGAATATATTCAACTAAAAACAGCCAATTTAAATATGGAATATTGAACTGTGAAATCATTTCGTGTTAAAATAGTATTTTATTAATACATTTTGTTAGAATATAATGTAAGTAAAGGCTTTAAAAGAAACAGCAGTCTTACGACAATGTACCTAGACTTTAAGTGTAAACAAGGACGTATGGATAAATATATTTAAGTAGTTAAGTTTAACAAATCAATTTGTAATAGCCACATTTCAAAGGACAACTTTCAGAATTTCTAAATTTAACTTTCTAAATGACTGTGTATAACATTTTAATAAATTCACCTGTAGAAATGTTTAATAGCATCAGAATTCTGTTCTTTAAAACCTGGATTCTGTACTAATATTGCGATAAAGTAAATAATAACCTGTTCTTAATGAGGGAACAGTAATTTAGAAAAAAAGGATTGTAAAGTTAACCCTAAATGTTGTTTTACATGTGTATGACTGAAATATAATTAACTAAACCATTTTCCATTTGAATTTTATTAATGACTTATTATTATATTATCTTGATCTAATACAATAAATTATACAGTTTTAAACGTTCTCAAACCTCTGTGATTAATTAATCTTATTCAGCATGTTGTCATATCCAATCTAGGGAAGAGTTCTCCTAATTCTGGAGTAGTGCAGCGCTCAAATCATTACATTAGAAAGATTTTAAACCAACCTAATGATTACGCATTTTGCATACTTTCTTTTAATTTTCATCTATAAAATTCAAAATTCTTATAATGAAGTAAACTTTGTTACAATTTTTCATATTTGAATATAAAGCAGGTTTGGTTCTCTATTACCTCCTTTTATTTAACATTGCTCTGTGTAGATTTATCGTTTTCATTATTAAACATAACCGTTTTTCTTACTGGTTTGTAATGAGTGGGTATTTCTCCTTCTTAGAAGTGTAAATGATCTGACTACTGTTTATATTTACTCCAATTATATTTACCAATTATATTACTCCAATCATATATATAATTTGATGTTGTTATATAAAAGTATTATTAAGGTTTAGAGAAAGTCGCAGGGAACAAAACCTATACCAGTTGTGAAAATAATAATTTATTTGATATCCTTGAAAAGGTTTTAATACACATATATGAAAATATTCAAAAAGTAATAACCGATTAAGTTGTATATTTTTTGGTATATTTTCTAATGGAAAGTTTTAAAACAAATATTTTCCTTGTTCCGTTTACACCTTATCTTGAATACTTCGGACTCTGCTGTGTTTCCTAGAAGGGAACACGCGAGTTATGCTTTCATCCTATGTAGTACTGTTTTGAATGGCCGACATTATAAAAAACGGAAAGTTAAAAATCTTGTATATACATAGTTTCGCCATTTTGCAATGAACCTTACTTATAAATTGAATATCGATTCATAAAAGCGTTTGGTCGTAACTGTGTAACAAACAGACGAAATGTCAAAATTGTAACGTTAAAACAGGTCCTCACTTACACTAACATTAAATGAGAAATAAGAAAACTAAGAACAACAATGCTAACTCACTAAAGAAGCACAACCATCACTTGCCAGAACTCTAAGGTGGTGGATTCTGGCGCGGGGCTTATAGATGTTTATTTATAAATAGTTATCGAGTCACTACACTCATTGTTGGTTGATTCAGTACTGAGATGACTTTATAATAAATTATTACCTTTGTGTAAATTTACTATAAATTATACCACTGATTACAAATTTAGATTTTGATTCATTAAATTCTGACAAACGTAACGCTTACATGTATAAAAATAGTTGATATTGTCAATACACTACCTAACAATTAAGTACCTTAAACGAAGTTTAAGTAATCTGAAGCAGCATTTTAAAGCTTGTAAAATCTATTTTCCTTCTAAAAATATATGTTACTTTATAAATTTGGACTATTGGTTTCAGAAAAATTACGTTATGAATATAATAATTTTAGTACCTTTGTTATTCACGTGTCATTTTATTAAACTTTTAAAATGACAACCATGCAATAATACGAATTTCGCTGAAAAGGTTGACGTACATACCGGAACATTTCTGCATCCGTTTACTATAAATTGGAGTAAGTCTTCTAAGGAACCAATTTTCTAAATTTTGATTTTTAAATGACTCCAAATGGATTTAAAAGAAATCTAGTCTAAAAAATATCTTGGAAACTGGAAATTTTTCAACAAGATACTATAGAACAGACCAAGATCTGTATTATGTAGTATGTAATACCAAATGGTCCTCAAGGTATAGATGGTTATTCTCAATAATGGTAATTAACATTGGATTAATCGTATCATCTAATAACTTCAGACACTTTTCCCCAGTCAAAAAGATGCTGACCAGAAATTAAACCCCAAACATTAATTTTCCTGATGTTGGTTGTACATCGTGAGTGACATTCTGGGATTGGAACCGGATCAAAAGCGACAATTATACCGATTGTCTGTACTTTGTGTTTTGGCCTTAGTTATGATAGGTAGACCTAAAATTTGAGTTATTAAAATAATGGGAGGGGAAACACTTTGAGACACAGTCAAATTTTTTTTCCATACAAAATTTGATTAAAATATCAGGCTTTAGAGATATCCAGTTGTATAGATAGATAGACTTTTTTTTTTAAATCAGGTTTATTTATTATGTTACTTCAAAACTGATATTTCAATATATTTATATGACTCATCACCAATTTTCTCTATACTATTTATACGTGAGCAAGAAACAATATTTTTGTATGAATATATTATAGGTTAATTACCTGATTTTCCGTCAGACAATGGCAAAGACGACTCTCCATTGAATGACTGAACAACATGATGTCTTGGATCTGACGATGACGTCGAAACCAGTTGTCCATCTGGATAAACATTGGACTGTCTGACGGAATATAAGGTAATTAAACTATAATATATTTATTGAAATTACAATCCTGGAAGCCACATCTTCATTATGTCTAATATATTTTTTTATAATTTTGATGGCCCTTTTTTAATTATTTTCTACAGTCATCGACAGTTTTAAGAGGTATCAACAATAAGCACAATTTACCTATAGTTACTATTTACAAGTCAGTCTCCCTTGGCTTGGGAGAGGGGGGAATGAGCCGGTCATTGGTGGGTAGATTACATAATTAATCCGCCTTCAGTCCTAACTTTAAGTCAATCTGCAATATCAACATTACTAGAAGTGTTTTGTTAACACTACCTATCGGAGATATTATCAAACATACAATCGATGATAGGGTTCACCTATGTAAGAAAAGGCGGTCAGACTAGTTGTGTAAGTATTGGGCCTCCGACCTTTGCAATGGGTGTGGTATCTTTAATAGGGAAGTGTGTTTCTTTTTAGTTTTATTCCATATTATTAAAGCCGGCTTTATATTACAACACGACTGTAGCCTTATTACAGCTACTGTAATTATATACGACAGATCTGCTCCTAGTGGGTAATTGGAGAATTTCTAGTCAAGCAAATAATTATTTTATTTTATTTAAGGATAATTGTTATAACTTATATCAATGTACACCTTTTATTGTTTTACATTATAATTGTTACATTCTACACGAATTATTTTTCCCCTATATATATATATATATATATATATATATATATATATAAATTCTTTAAAAAATTTAATACTATTCCCAATGAACAATAAATTTAATGTATAATAATACTAGGCTTTCATCTGTATACAGAAATATGAGAGGGCACGAAATTCTATTGATATTATGTGTGTATGCACCCGCTCGATTGGGAGCATGGAAATCGTCATTATTTTTAATGGTTAGTCACCAACTTAGGCCTACAGGGTCATGTATTTTCTAGATAATCAGGGACCACTGAAAATTTTTTTATAAATTTTGCGGATATTTTTTCAATGACATTCAATAAATTATAAAGATCAGTTTCCATGCTAAAATTGAAATAAAATTCCTACTATTTATGTATTTTTGAATTATAGCCTATCATATTTCAGAGTTGTAAATAAACTATCACTTCAGGGTGCCACCTAATCAACCACAACACCCTGACAGCCACAAAAATAGTCATGAACACTAAACTTCCCGTCACATAGCCCATTTTAATTCATGACCCGTTTCATTCAACAATCCTAACTATATATAACCACCAGAATTGTAACTCATACAATTTAAAACCCAGTGCATATATGTGTTATTAAAGTGCAGTGCACTTTAATATAATTACATTATATATATATTACCCAGTGCATATATGTGTTATTAAAGTGCAGTGCACTTTAATATAATTACATTATATATATTATGTAATTATATATATATATATATATATATATTATCAAAAGGAAGTGAAGAAAAATAAATTTAAAAAGAGGTCTCTACTGGCAAGGGGAAAAAAGAAGACAAGGAGGATTATTGGTATTATTGTTGGAAAGGACATCAAACTATATACATCTTTAACAAGGGCTCTGGAAATAATTAATAATATATTAAATAATTCAAAAGGAGATATAAGTTTATTACCTCAAATAAAAGACACTTAAGAACAGTTATAATATTTCTACAAAAATATTTGGTAACTATAGATCCTAAATATCAACAATCTGGTAAGTGGCCAGCATCAGTTAAACATTCATCAAAAATAGCTATTTTAAACAATACAACCTTGCGTTTATAAACTATAAAACATAAAAAAAGGATATAATGATCAACTGACTGTTAATTCATAATTTGTTCCTTCTATTATTCAGAATATTGTAAAATCCATCATCCCATACATTCATCTAAAGCCTATATAGACATAAGTACAGTATTACCAAATAATTTTGTTAGTATTGTGTTGTTTTTTAAAAGTTTTTTTGAAACAATTGATTATTTTCTTGTTATTACTTGAACATTTTAACTATATACATAACATAACCTAGTCGAAGCAATTAAAAAAAAAACAATACCCGAATGAAACTAAATGTGTTTACATGAATTAAACCAGCCCTTTAATATAATAATTGTATTAATAAACAATAGTCATTTAATTATCCATATCCAACTAGAGTTTATTTATAGAAACTAATATTCCTGTTTTGTTTTTTTAAATTTTGTGATTATATTTTGAACCATTTTTTTTCCATCCCGTAATAATATTTTAATCGTATTAAACATTTTTGGATACCATTGGATTTTAAAGCTACTCATACTGAGCTATTGGGACGTTGAACGATAAACGAGTAAAAAATTATAACAAAAACGTTTTGGAAATTTTAAAACCGCCATATTGCAACTTACCAACTTTTTTCTGGTTCAAAAACTTGTTTAATGGTTTATAAAACTTCAATACGGAGTTAAGCTCGCTCTCCGCTAATGTGTCTGACCAACTTACATGCTGGTCACCTGATATGTGTAGCGCACAAGTTCGTGTCTTCGAAAAGACCGACCAAGTAGGCTTTATTGCCTACATACTAAAAATTTAAACAAAAATTGGAACTCCAAATGGGAGAGGAAAGAGAGTGCACTCCAAAGAGCCCATTAGCCCTAACTACAGGGACCTCTAGCCCGCCACATTACAGAGAGTCAACCCGGTGAGAGGTGTGTGGGCGACCTGGAGGATGATTTGAGAAGTTGAGAAGTAAGAAAGGTAAGGACAAAATGTAACTTGATTTATCATTAATAATGAGTTTCTTCGTTTTTGATTTGAAAACCAGTTTAAAGCCCATTTTTAGTTGTTTTATGATGAAATATGGATTTTGTAATTTTCCATTGAGGTGATAATCGAAGTCTAGTGGAGTAACATTAAAATGTGCAGTGTTCGAAAAAGTCAAATTGCATTCATTTTCAGTGGCTTTTCGTGAATAACTGGAGATAGTTAAGCGATATAAAAAAAAATAGGCCACTGAATTGGCGGTTGGAAAACTATGTTAAATTATGTATCAAAACACCATATTGCCGTTTTAAAAATGGTTTGATCTTTCTTCCGGACTTGTATGTATGTCGATACGATTCAATGACTCCCTAAACCTTCCAGGATTATCTGTACACGCACTTTTTTTAATCTATATCCATAGATAATGTTTTTAAGAAATATGTTACCTCATTAAAGGAACCATTATGACTGGTTGCGGTACATGTGAAAAGGCGCCTGATCCACTCAAATTTACCTTTTGAACTGAAAAGCCTCCAATTTTCCATTCAGAGTTTTTTATAATAATTACCATCATTAAATCACAGGATCAAATTGCAAAGCTTAGGCAATTATACGTTCAAGTATATGAGTTCTAGCAGCTATATACTTAGCAATACCTTATTTTAAAACTAAAAATATTCACCAAATCAAAAAATAAACACCTTATTTGTTCAAGATGACGTTTCAATGACTAAATCACCATCCTCAGGAACACATGACAATTGTGTTTTCCTTCATTTAGTGATTGAAGTTGGCACTTCAAGTGCTAAAAATGTGGTTTACAAAGAGGCTCGCAGATATAAAGATCTTTCTATTATGCCTTTTCATCCGTTCTGGTCTACCTATAATTTGTTTAAATAGAAATATAGAATAAGTTTATAGTACATTTTATTACCAAAATATGCTGTATTTTTTCAATCCAGTTACAAATGTTTAAATCAATCATCGATTAGAACGCTGTTCTGATTTTATACAAATAAATAATGCAATTGTAGAATCCAAGCGGGTGGAACTCGGTCCAATTAAGGATATGAACACAAAACTCAATATTTTAAAAGGAATAATGGTTATGTTATTTTAGAAACACATTTCCACACCCACTTACACATGCACGCCTACAACGACACATACACTCACATATTTATAAGTATAAACTGAGTTATGTAAATCCATTCTGTTGTAAAAAAGAACAAGTATATTGCTCTACAATTACGTCCGAGTAGGTTGTACCGAGAGGGTGTACGTGACTATAGTTATTAAGACCTTACTTCATTGATGAGAGGTTTTATGTGGTTTGTGTCCCCTAAAGGGATTTGGTTGTAGTATAACTGTAATCAGCTATGTATACAAAGTTGTGTTCCTAGAGGCCAGGCTTCCACTTCCGCTTTATAAGGAGAATCTTGCATAGGCTCACGGTACTTAAAATGAAGATGTCCAACTGTTATAAACAAACATGGTTTGAAAACTAACATTGTGTAAATATTGTGATAATTAAATCATTGAACAAAATTATCATACAGAGATAGACATAAATATAGTTGCAAACGCATACAAAATTTTCTGCACGTACGAATAATTTTTCAGAAAAACTCAACACAGAGTTTATTTTTTAGTATTTATTGTTTGATAATTTTAAAAATAGTTCATTTAAACACCATACATATCACGTAGCAATATCATAAGACTCGTATAAACGGTTTTTGGATATACTGCTTAAATAACAGTGAAGGAATATATTTTGTTTTCCCAAGTCAGCTTCGATGCCGGTTTCATACATTTTATTCATCTTGTTTGGAGAAAAACAATTTTACAATATAATTTTAGTTAAAATCGATTAGGTTTTGTTTTTAGTTTTGTTTGATATTCAGACAGCAGGCCAAAACCAGTTTGTAAAGTTTCTGTTATTTTCCGTACTTCTTCGCCGGACTTTAGGATTAGCATTTAATTTACAATTTAATAAATTTACAACATCAATCATCGCTTATGCAAAAACATAGACGCTTTTCTTTTTGTTACAAACGTCAATTCTATTTATTTAACAATTGCCATTTTACAAGCTGGACACAGTATAACATGTATTGAGAAATACCATTCACATTTGATACAAATCATGTGTCCTATGCAAACTTTTACACTTTTAGTTTCTAACAACAACAAAAATTTTAAACTATTACTACTATTTTCCAATGTTCATTTCTCACGGTAATAGCAACATTATAAACTTTAATTCCTAATCATACAGTCTTTAAATCACTCATGCGTCCATACCCAGACCACAACTTATTATGTGGTCTCACTCTAACTGTAACCACAATTTTTCCGGTTCACTGGGAGTATTCCACAAGAAATTTATAGAGGCATTGAACGCAATTCATAAAACTTCATTCATATATTGTGGAGTCATCGTAGTGATTATGAGATTATAGTTTAAATCCTGAGCTATGCCAGATATATAAGAATTTTATTTAAAGTCCATCAATTTTTATTTGTATGCAAAATTATTAATTATTAAGTGTATAAATGAGCCAGCATTATAAATTTAAAGAATAAAGAAATGTAAAAACAACGATTAGTTTTATGTTGAAAAAACCATTTATACTTTTTATCTTCATTCAAGCATTTTTTACAATAAGTTAATATTTTTTCAAGTAATAATTTTAATAACATATTTCTGAGTTGTGAGGCCTATAACGTATGAATTTTTGTACAATACATGGTGTCTCTGTGTTGCTTTTGTACCTTACTCAAATTAATAAAATTCCATCCATTTAATACTCGTTTGCCATCTTCCATTTGAAATTATTGATAGGCAAAACTAATGAAAAGTTTTGTTTATGATTCGTTATACATACACAATTGTAATGTTTGCAGATTTCAATAGTGATAAAAATTAATCTGTGAAAAACTTAAGTATTGCACACCATCTACAAAATCAAGTAGTATCTTCCTAAAAAGTTTGGAAACAAAACATTTATATTTCATTATTACTGAGCTTTTCCTCTGTGTAAAACAGGTTGGTATAGAACGGTCTCCAACAATATGTATTTTTTTTATTTATTTAAAAATTGTAATAAGTTTAAACTTACTTTGATTGTAATGCATGAAATAATTAGATTAATATTAATTTTTTGTAAATTACTTCAGAAGGATTTTTTTTTTTACTTGTGATTCAACGT
Organism: Aphrophora alni; assembly: GCA_963513935.1. NCBI lineage: Eukaryota > Metazoa > Arthropoda > Insecta > Hemiptera > Aphrophoridae > Aphrophora > Aphrophora alni. The sequence goes on from OY740766.1 coordinate 100,399,518, forward strand.
ATTGGTTCTTGGTCTTAAACCTTCATTTCACAATATAATTTTAATTAAATCAGTCGACCTGATTTTGAACATTTACTTCTTTCATCGAAATTTTTAGAAATATGACGCGTGTTTGTTTCATTGGTCTCCTTTGTGTGATAACTTTGTATGAAAATTATCAACGTTTTTAGAGCTGATTTTGGGAAAATAAGAATTTTGAGTTTTGTTTTTATGCGTTTTCGAAAAAGGGATAAAGTTATGAGTTATACCCAAACTATGCCCACATACCAAATTTGATGAAACTCTGTTGGCTTTTCAATACTGACTACAGTTTTTTTTTAGGAACTTCAAAAATGTTATTTCAGCGAAAACTCAACATCAAATTTTTGACCTATCATGTAACATCTCTCTCTTAAAAAAGTATGATAGAGTAATACGTAATTTAAAGTTTAGTGAAAACAACTGATTTCTCTTATTTTGAAAGAAGAAATACGAAAGTCTATTCCAATCAAAACAAATCAACATAAATACGATTATTATGACTGAATTATTCAACAAGATGTTAGCTAAGATGTGAAGCCGTAAATCTTTAAACCCGTAACATTGTCAAGTTTATAACCATCACAACAAATATTTCTTGTCTAGGACAGATTAGGTAAGATTACCTTGATTTGATTCCGGCTTTAAAACTATATAATATTTATATAAAAACATTACAGTTCACTTTTAGTCTTAAATTCACAATAATAATCAATAATTCTCTAACCATAATAAGTAAAAAGAACACAATTTGTTAGATAGGTTACATTTTATTTTATTTCAGTTTTACAATTAGTACTCTGAGGATAATAACCATGTTATCGAAGTCTACACCAGGTTATTTAACCGAATAAAACTAAATAAAATTATTAGAACAATTGTGTTTTTAGTTAGTATTCCTGCAATTGTGATTAGCTGAATTAATAATTACTATTCAATATAATTTAGAACTTTAGAACTAAGACCGTCTAAAAATTCAGTGGGACTGTGACCTTCAAATTTTTAAGAGAAATATATTAAAACTAATATAAAACTATTATATAATAGTAGTTTTAATTTCTCTCTAAAACATGCCTTACCTACTTCCACTACTTTCACTAATTTTTGCGCTAAACATTTATGTCTCTTAAAAGTAATATTAAATAAAATTAAAAAATATAACTAAATTACTGAATATCTAATATGTAGTACAAGTTCTGATTTGTCTATGCAAGATGACACCACACTAATGGTAAATTGTGAAGTTTATTCAATAATTTAAAAATAATAGCGCCTATTTTATTGAAACTAATTCTTTATACAGTTTCAAAATGGCGGTCGTGCATACGGTAAAACATAATAGGTAGAATGTTTTAGAGAATATTAAAAATATCGTGTCTGCAGCTCAAACATCTGAACCGTTCGTGACATTATAACTAATCTTTTGTTTGAGCTCTCCGTGCACCACGAAATCATAATTTATTATTTTTAATTTTATATTATTCCCAAAAGAGGTAAATTATTAAAATATTTCGCAAAAGTTTCTAATTGGGGACTGATCTATACCGCATTTCTCTCACAAGAAATATAAGGTCATACATGTAATTTTTCACATAAATATACGTAGTATATAGAAGCTATGTGTTCGGCCATAACATCTATGCTTCACGCAAATATCCGTTTTCTGACCTCCTGTGTCAAAAAGTGTCTTTGATATGTCTATTGTTTGTCTTATACGCATTTCTTATTGACTCAAACGATACACTAATTTTGATTAAATTTCGTGTGTCTTTTGTTTTAATTTCTTAGTTCTTATTTGTTTGTATTTTTCATTTTTTTTAATAATTCAAAATTTTTATGTTGTTCTTCTAAATCTAAAAATAACGATTGAAATGCATTTTTTCGATAGTGTAGCCTCAAAGGACTTAAACAAAAGGCATGATCGCCAAGAATGCCTTAAAGATTTCCAAGAATATTTAATTGATCAATATCGGCTCTGTATCCATTTTAGGTCCTGTGTCTCTCGTATCTGTCACTCGTGCTCTTTAGCCCAAACGAGTAGACGGATTTTAATAAAATTTGATATGTAGTTATATATTGCGGCTATGTAGTGGGACATTTTAAATATTTTTTCGAGAACTCAAACTTTGAAGTTACCTGCCATAAAACATAAATTCCAATCATCTCAAAATCTACTTTAACGAGTTTAATTAAATGTTTGTAAAATGTAGTCCCAAGTGTTATATATTTTTCCAAAATGTTAGTATACGTATTAAACGTAGTCCTCTTATAAAAGACGTAATTTCTCAAAATCAATAATACCAATTTCGTTAATTTTTTTCTGGAATGTATAGAAATGGTCCAAACTAGTGTCTAACATTGCAAATAATAGAAAATTATTGATGTTCAATTATTTCCAAAAAAATTAAAATAAGAAGTTGACCACCGTCATTTAAAATTATTGTCATCTATAATATTTATGCTTAAGAAGAGTTTATGACACAAGTACGAATAGTTTTGATTGGTTAGAATTTCAATTGTTACCAATGTATGTGAGAAAATGTGTGCATCATTTATATTACCACATATTAACACATAATTTGTAATGTGAAATTTAGCTAACAATTAGTTTCTTTTCAAAGACAATGAAGTCCCAAATTGTATTGTGAAAGAGGATATTAAAATGCCAACCCTGAATGGTCTTGACGTCTAAGTTTTCTTTCAATTCAGTTAGCTTCTCTTAACGCTAGTTGTATTATAAAGATTGTCACTATGCTTTGTATAAAAATATAGTCGATATTAGAGTATGGTGGAACTGCAGACTAGCCAATATAGTATACACGTACCCTACCTACTTTTCTAATGGTGTGCGGTACGTATTCACACACACACACACAGACACACACACACACAGACGAAGCTGCTCTAATTTTGACTGTCAATAACTACACTGATCGTTAAATGTATGAAACTTTCTTCAAATATAATTATGCTTTGTATCAAACCGCAAGTTGCTCTGTAATTGGTAGAAAGTACTAGCTTTTAGCTCTAGTACACATATTGGTTTGCCCTGACCTTTCCCGACCAATTAAATTGTTCTGGGAAAGTTAGCAGGAAGTAGATCATAATCATACAGAGTCGAGTATATGAAGATTAGGTTAGCAATCGATCGGGACGCGACAATAGTGCATATAGGTTAGGAAACCAAATGACTTTTTCACTATCCTCAAAGTACAACAGTTATAAATACTTTGCTTTTGAGTCTGTCCAATTGTAATTTTGTAAAACACACTGTTAGTGCCATGAGGTGTAAACTTACAAGACTAACATTTAATACAACACATTAATAAAATTAGTAATCGATCTGGGCACATATTCCTTTTTATTCAAATTCTATTTTTTTAATTTTTTTTTTGATGGGTGTTGTATACAGTATTGGTGTTTTCAACTGATTATCCTGAAACTCAATAAACCAAGCAAATTTGTAAAACAAATTTAATAATTGTAAAAATTCATTGTAAAGAACCTACTAAAAATATACGAACGAGGTATACATATATCGTATACATATTTATATAAATCTCACAACTCATTGCACAAAACATTTACCTACTAATTTTAATAATTATTCTAAATCTAATTATAAACTATCATTTTGTGTGGATTAGGTTTCAGAGAAAACAAAGTTGTGCAGCCTTTAATACGTACAGCACAACCCACAGCACAACACCCCATGGGTTTTCACTTCTTTAATAAAACATATTATTTACCTTTAATACGTACAGTACAACCCACAGCACAACATCCCATGGGTTTTCACTTCTTTAATAAAACATATTATTTACCTTTAATACGTACAGCACAACCCACAGCACAACACCCCATGGGTTTTCACTTCTTTAATAAAACATATTATTTACCTTTAATACGTACAGTACAACCCACAGCACAACATCCCATGGGTTTTCACTTCTTTAATAAAACATATTATTTACCTTTAATACGTACAGCACAACCCACAGCACAACACCCCATGGGTTTTCACTTCTTTAATAAAACATATTATTTACCTTTAACGCGTACAGTACAACCCACAGCACAACATCCCATGGGTTTTCACTTCTTTAATAAAACATATTATTTACCTTTAATACGTACAGCACAACCCACAGCACAACACCCCATGGGTTTTCACTTCTTTAATAAAACATATTATTTACCTTTAATACGTACAGCACAACCCACAGCACAACACCCCATGGGTTTTCACTTCTTTAATAAAACATATTATTTACCTTTAATACGTACAGCACAACCCACAGCACAACACCCCATGGGTTTTCACTTCTTTAATAAAACATATTATTTACCTTTAATACGTACAGCACAACCCACAGCACAACACCCCATGGGTTTTCACTTCTTTAATAAAACATATTATTTACCTTTAATACGTACAGCACAACCCACAGCACAACATCCCATGGGTTTTCACTTCTTTAATAAAACATATTATTTACCTTTAATACGTACAGCACAACCCACAGCACAACACCCCATGGGTTTTCACTTCTTTAATAAAACATATTATTTACCTTTAACGCGTACAGTACAACCCACAGCACAACATCCCATGGGTTTTCACTTCTTTAATAAAACATATTATTTACCTTTAATACGTACAGCACAACCCACAGCACAACACCCCATGGGTTTTCACTTCTTTAATAAAACATATTATTTACCTTTAACGCGTACAGTACAACCCACAGCACAACATCCCATGGGTTTTCACTTCTTTAATAAAACATATTATTTACCTTTAATACGTACAGCACAACCCACAGCACAACACCCCATGGGTTTTCACTTCTTTAATAAAACATATTATTTACCTTTAACGCGTACAGTACAACCCACAGCACAACATCCCATGGGTTTTCACTTCTTTAATAAAACATATTATTTACCTTTAATACGTACAGCACAACCCACAGCACAACACCCCATGGGTTTTCACTTCTTTAATAAAACATATTATTTACCTTTAATACGTACAGCACAACCCACAGCACAACACCCCATGGGTTTTCACTTCTTTAATAAAACATATTATTTACCTTTAATACGTACAGCACAACCCACAGCACAACATCCCATGGGTTTTCACTTCTTTAATAAAACATATTATTTACCTTTAACGCGTACAGTACAACCCACAGCACAACACCCCATGGGTTTTCACTTCTTTAATAAAACATATTATTTACCTTTAACGCGTACAGTACAACCCACAGCACAACATCCCATGGGTTTTCACTTCTTTAATAAAACATATTATTTACCTTTAACGCGTACAGTACAACCCACAGCACAACATCCCATGGGTTTTCACTTCTTTAATAAAACATATTATTTACCTTTAATACGTACAGCACAACCCACAGCACAACACCCCATGGGTTTTCACTTCTTTAATAAAACATATTATTTACCTTTAATACGTACAGCACAACCCACAGCACAACATCCCATGGGTTTTCACTTCTTTAATAAAACATATTATTTACCTTTAACGCGTACAGTACAACCCACAGCACAACACCCCATGGGTTTTCACTTCTTTAATAAAACATATTATTTACCTTTAACGCGTACAGTACAACCCACAGCACAACATCCCATGGGTTTTCACTTCTTTAATAAAACATATTATTTACCTTTAACGCGTACAGTACAACCCACAGCACAACATCCCATGGGTTTTCACTTCTTTAATAAAACATATTATTTACCTTTAACGCGTACAGTACAACCCACAGCACAACACCCCATGGGTTTTCACTTCTTTAATAAAACATATTATTTACCTTTAACGCGTACAGTACAACCCACAGCACAACATCCCATGGGTTTTCACTTCTTTAATAAAACATATTATTTACCTTTAACGCGTACAGTACAACCCACAGCACAACATCCCATGGGTTTTCACTTCTTTAATAAAACATATTATTTACCTTTAATACGTACAGCACAACCCACAGCACAACACCCCATGGGTTTTCACTTCTTTAATAAAACATATTATTTACCTTTAAAACGAACAAAATTTTAAAAGGAAGCTAAATGTTATTTTTAATCAACATTGCTAAATTGTAAAACATGTTAAAAATTAGTAGCTACTTATGTAATTAGCAAAAATTCGTCTGTGTGCTTTAAAAAAAAAAGTGTAATAAAGATATTAATTAATTTTAAGATAAGGAAATATAACAATTGTAGAAATAATAGAAAAACAAAACTTGAAAAATGCATCAAGAAATATTTATGATTTTATTATTATTATTTCAATTTAATTACGATAATATTAACTTTCATTTTTAATACTGTTTTTCATTAAATTAATTTGTTTTTTTAAATTTATGACAATTTTGAGATATAGATTCCACGTTTTCATTTTGAATATCCAGAATTTTGTTTCCCACTTAAAATTTCACCTAATTCGAGGTCATGAAAGTTTGAATGCTTTCTGAACTACATAATAATTATTAGTTAGTTTTGTGCTCCAATCATCATTCCAATTTTGTCAATTTTAATTACACATTTTTATTTTTTACCCATTATTTTCGTTATAAATTATATCTGTAAAGCAGTAAAACTACAAGTGAAATTCAATTTTTAAATAGAAATTCAATTTTTATAGTTTACCTTTCACGAACTTCAGTCGAAGTTCTTCTCCTATTTTAGTTGAAATTTTACGTAGATATTCATAATGAAACATTTATATAGGTTAAAAACCATATCTTGTTTTTGTACATAACTCAGGTAGTGCCAGTTTGTATTAATAACCGTCCAAAAATCAATATTATTACTACCTATAATGAGTTTACTTGTAAACGGATTAGTTTATAAATCAAAATCGCTAATATGTGTCACGCAGAAGGCCTACATATGCGGTCGTTGACCGTGAGGTAACTGCTCCAGCATCAAGGAGACAATGTGTCCTTGTTGCCTTGCTAACATGTATTTACATATTTGTAGAAAGTAATTTCATGTAAACTAATTCAGAAAATTACCTAGATTGAAATGTCTACTAAATAAAGCATATTGCGTCATGAGTAGATTGACAGTGAGAGTAAAATGTAACCCTCATAGAAAAAAGCAATAAACCTGTAAACTCCAGGTTAAATATACAGCATTCGCACTGACGTGTGATATAACAGGTGTTACGAAATAACAACGTTTAAATTAATAGCTTCGTTAAAGTTTATGCAAATCTATAGTGGATGTAGGTCGTATGGGATATGTTATAGTAACACCAGTGGATAACTGATCAATGTCTGTAGAAGTTAATTTGTCTGTTCACTGCTTTAGGATATGTACCTCGATATCTCCATCATGCTAGGGTTGGGTGTAATTGTTTTACTAAATTAAAAGTCATAAGGTAATATCAATAGGTGCCGACTAAACGTTGCACCAATCGTACTTCTCAATACCATTTCATAACCTGTAATTACAAGTATTAGGAATTATATTTATTCAAGGATGATGTATTGTTACTTATTCACCGTATAGATCGCACACTAAATATACATTCTTTTTTATTTATCTTTACTTGTTATGATTAAGTATATTCTACTTGTGTCCGGTTTTCTGTTGTGTCCGGTTCTCTGTTGTGTCCGGTTCTCTGTTGTGTCCGGTTCTCTGTTGTGTCCGGTTCTTGTTGTATCCGGTTCTCTGTTGTGTCCGGTTCTTTGTTGCGTCTAGTTCTCTGTTGTGTCCGGTTCTCTGTTGCGTCCGGTTCTCTGTTGTGTCCGGATCTCTGTTGCATCCGGTTCTTGTTGTATCCGGTTCTCTGTTGTGTCCGGTTCTCGGTTGTGTTCGGTTCTCTGTGGTATCCGGTTCTTTGTTGCGTCCGGTTCTTTGTTGCGTCCGGTTCTCTGTTGTGTTCGGTTCTCTGTTGTGTCCGGTTCTCTGTTGTATCCGGTTCGTCGCTTGTACGTAATCTCGATAACGGTTAAACATTAAAAAGCCAAATTAAAGAAAACTTATGACTTTCCACAATAGATAAACAAAGACAAAGTCATCTTCGTCGTTACACAGAAGCTTGCAAGAATACTAAGATTGCTTATATGTACTAAGATTGTTGTACATATAAAAACCGAACATGATGACTTATCATTGAAACTTCACCTTATTTCAAATGAAGTAGTGTAGTTGTGTGTTCCCTTTTAATTATTAATTGAAGTTTCCACAAGTGAATTAATGGACAAAAAAATTAATTTACAAAATTAAAATGTGACCGTTCTTATTTCGCATTACTTAAACTATTAAATTATTTGCTTTACCGTTCCATGTACATTTTAAAAATTGTTTACATTATGAGCAGAAAAATAATACAGAACATAGAAACATAAAGCTCATTTAACAAAGGTCTAAATTTAATTTTAATTTACAATGGCAAAACTACATATATATGCATTTCTGTATCTATATGGATTCAAACTTTAATTCTTTGTTATATCTTGAGAATTCTATTTAAATTTGATAATTATTCGGGTATTTCTATAAATACAGAATAAAACCTTTTTGATCATTATTGTTTCTTAAAATTATGTTTAATTTAGAAAAACAAATGGGTAATTGTACACTAATTAATTATGTACTACGCTAGTGGCTTAGCAATCACGGGGGAACCATCTGGATCTCATCTTTTTTCATGCAGTTTTGAGTTAAATCCCTCTTTCACCTTTCCCATCAGTTCGACCCACTCCTGTTCTTTTCCGCTATTTGAGTATTCGAAGGCTAGAGGTCTAGAATATTTTGTGATCTTTTCCTCTTCTTTTTTATAAAGGCTTATGATATCCGAGAGGTTTTTCGCATTTAAACAACATTGGGGAAATATATATTATTTTAAGATAAATACATATTTTACTCATTTTGTTAAAAATATGATATAAGATCCAATCCAGTGTTTGCCTCAGTAGCTATATATTTCTAAATGCATTTTGATTTTACATTCTGTTATACTTTATTATATTATTCATTGTGTTATCTGATATTGTTTTATTTAATTTGTTTACGTTTTTATTGCACTTAAGACCATTAGAAATACGAATTTTTAACTTCATTTCAAAACTAAAACCAACGTCCATTTTAGTAAAGAACTTTCAATTAGAATTAAACACACAAAAACTTGTTGAACATGAATGCATAAAATTAAAGAAGAAAATATAGAAATCTGTTAAAAACAATAAAGTTAAGATTCTCAGTTAACGATTTGGCTTTGAAATGACAGCATTGATATGCATGGACTTTGACCTTTAGGCACAGTCTTAACGACACTCTCTAAAAACAAGATTTCGGCTTTGATTTGGGAAGTCTTCTGATTTATTCCTTTATTTAAACACCTGACGTCACCTGCGGAAGTTCAAACGACTTTTATTTCTTTTGCCTCGACAGCTTGAATGTTGTCTATCCATAAATAAATTAAACATATACTTTCAATATTCAGTAGGATCAAAACACAACAGAAATTCAAAAAGAAATTTATATTCAATAAATCAAATGAATTTTTAGAAACGTAGTTAATGTTTAATGGTTAATGTTTATTGGTTTATGTTTATGGTTGTTAAAAATAAAGGTTTTTAAGGGCGAAAGGAATTAAGTGAACGAATTTGTTTTAGGTTTGGTTTAAATTTTTTCCCTTTTGAAAAAGAAAACGCTTTAATTTCACCACAATCAATTAATGCTAAACATCAAACTACGTCCAATGTAAATATAAATATTGTTATGACTTTTACAATTAAAAGAAGAAATTCAGAGACTTGCTCACGAGTTTTCACAATCACATATACGTCGAGATGCTCCAGCTTCCTGACCTAAAGAATGCTTACCAGAACAGTATATGTACACAAACATTGTACAATCTATCCTCAAAACCAAACGAAACTGTTCCTCACCAAAAGTGTCAGTTCGGTATTGTCACTCAAGCAATGAAAATGACCTTCGGAAATATTTAAATAGGGTATAAAAATGCTTCGTTTCTGCCATAACGCATCTTCGACCTACATTCTATTTGATTAAAAACTAACTTTTCATGATGATTGACAAGGTTTATTTTTGTATTTTGTCAACTATTCCTGCACCATAATATTTTTTTTTTGCGATTTTAAACAAGAGTTTGTGTCATTAATCTTCCCATTCCACTAAAATTGAACGAAATCCGTTGAACCGATTTTGAGAAATGGCCCCTTTTATAACAGCTTCATGGTCTTTTTTTTTTGTTTGTTTTACCTATAACTCACGGGCCGAAATTTTTGGAGAGATTACACTTATAGACTACTTTTGAGCAAAATTTGATCAAAATGTTAGAGCCGATTTGAAGAAAGTCGTAATTTTTATATCATTTATCTGCAGTGGTACTCCTAAATTTTGAGTTGTCGAGAAAAAATGAAACAAACATACCGAGATATGACTGAAATATGTCTAAATATAACATTTTTATTAAAATCAGTCCACTTGTTTGGACTATAGTGTAATTACAGACGACAGACAAACACACATAAATCCAAAAACCACTTGTACGGACCTCAAAACTGATATATCCGCCCAAAACTTCACATCAATTTGTTACCTTTGCCACACTCTGTGAAAGAAAAGAAGTTCAGTTAGGGAAAGGTTTCAATGGGCGATATTTTTATTAAGTGATTTATTGAACGAACCAGGTGTAATATAATATACCGTTTGAAACGCGGTCTGGTGTCGACATCCTAAACCTAAACTGAAGTTAAGAAAACAAATAATTAATCAATTTCTTCTTCAACATATGGACTCAAAGCTAGTAGAAAAGGTTTAATTCAAACAATTTATTCCTTGTAAAATCCTGTTACCCATATACATTAACAAATTTAAGAAAATCATCCCCACATGGGCATAAGTCTGTGGGTGGGAAAATTGTACGCCTGTAAGAAAATAAAACACATTTCATTTCAATTAAAATGTTTTATTTTCAGTGTTTGTGATTATAATTATTTTTATTGGTACAGATATTCAAATAAAGTAAACATATCAAAGTAATAAAAGTAATCTTATATATATATATGTATATAATAAGAATTTACTATTATATATATAATATATATATATAATAGTAAATTCTTGAATTGTTAAAATATTAAAGCTAATATTAAAATATGAATTAAAACCTCATGTTACCAAAAAAACTATACTGGAGAACAATCATAATAAACACTGGCTACTTATGTCTAAAATGAAAAATAGCTTCATTTTACTTGAATGATGTTTTCGAAAGACAAGTCTAAAATGCAACTAAAGTTTAAAAACGTTCTCTGATTTAACTTTAAAATAAATAAAATCTGTATAAGAAAAAAAAGCTAGTTTATAATATACATAAATTTTACTAAATAGGTATTCCTAATAAGAAGGATGAAACTCATTTATCTTATAGTTTATTGAGTAGCAAGTACCGCCATTAGAGTACAGTTGTCTAAATGTTCATTTGTGAGGCTTTTTTGTGCTGTTTTTTATCTTCTTTTTTTGAGCTACCGAAAATATCATTGCGAGCTACTGGTAACTTATGGTTGTTGCTATATAGCTTTCCTAATTTTCAAAATATAATTTTTTTGCTTAAGGCGATTCGTTAGAAATGAATGATAATTAACCTATGTGAGGATAGTTTGTATGTTTCAAGATATTAAAAAAAACACTAAACTTGTTACATGTTTCTATGCATACTTGCTAATCTTGGAAGCTTAGTGAGCTTTAACGTGAAATATAATCGAGTTTCTAGTGTTTGCGGAAGTTTTAGACCTTTATGGAAGCGGTTGTTGGCACTCTCACTCGAAATAGAATCTATTCCGGGCTTACACTTTCTACGTTCAACAATATTATGTAAACATCTCCGACGGATTTGTTCTATTTTAATTTTTATAGCTTTAACCATGCACAAGTTACGCAATTAATCTGCAATTCTGTATCACTACAAGGGATTTTATTATACATATCTCGTATGTCGAATAATATTTTATTACACTTTATCTTGCTTGTACATTCAGTACGATAAAAACAGATATTTTAAAGGGATCTTACTAAATGAAAATTTATTTTAAGTTATATATGACTTATATTTTGAAGTAATTGTTGAGTTGTTAGTTGGAGCTAGAACAAGGCATTTTTACATGATCAAAATGGACATTTCTTGGTAAATTTTTATCGTAATGAAATAAAAGATAAAACTCCCAAACTTGAGGTAGTTTCATAAACTAAAAATCATATTTTTTAAATTTTTCAATAGAATCTTAGTTTTCAAAGCTCTAGTTAAACCCCAAGGGTGAATTTCTGTTTTGGGGGATCTGGTAATTGAACTTCCATGAATGACAAATCGGTCAGTTTTTATTGTAGAGCAATTTATAATTGAAGGGAATTTTTAAGATATATATATATATATATATATATATATTATGTATTTTTTTTAATGCAATTTTAATTAATTCTACTAAACATTGTATTAATAAAACACAGTTTAAGTTATTCTTATCTAAATCCTAAAAAAACACATATATTTTATGAATTGTCGTCTCTCCAAAATTTTATTTTATGGACGTGGGGATGACAATGGATAATATTTTTATTTATTCACTTGTGTGTAGTATGATTGAGTTTTTTGTGGAAATGTTTGTTTTTAGTCCCCCTTCCTCTAAAGTAAGTAATTGTCATGATTACTAAAGTGACTATTGCCATGATTACTAAAGTGACTATTGCCTAGATTACTAAAGTGACTATTGCCATGATTACTAAAGTGACTATTGCCATGATTACTAAAGTGACTATTGCCATGATTACTAAAGTGACTATTGCCATGATTACTAAAGTGACTATTGCCATGATTACTAAAGTGACTATTGCCATGATTACTAAAGTGACTATTGCCATGATTACTAAAGTGACTATTGTCATGATTACTAAAGTGACTATTGCCATGATTACTAAAGTGACTATTGCCATGATTACTAAAGTGACTATTGCCTAGATTACTAAAGTGACTATTGCCATGATTACTAAAGTGACTATTGCCATGATTACTAAAGTGACTATTGCCATGATTACTAAAGTGACTATTGTCATGATTACTAAAGTGACTATTGCCATGATTACTAAAGTGACTATTGCCATGATTACTAAAGTGACTATTGCCATGATTACTAAAGTGACTATTGCCATGATTACTAAAGTGACTATTGCCATGATTACTAAAGTGACTATTGCCATGATTACTAAAGTGACTATTGCCATGATTACTAAAGTGACTATTGCCATGATTACTAAAGTGACTATTGCCATGATTACTAAAGTGACTATTGCCATGATTACTAAAGTGACTATTGCCTAGATTACTAAAGTGACTATTGCCATGATTACTAAAGTGACTATTGCCATGATTACTAAAGTGACTATTGCCATGATTACTAAAGTGACTATTGCCATGATTACTAAAGTGACTATTGCCATGATTACTAAAGTGACTATTGCCATGATTACTAAAGTGACTATTGCCATGATTACTAAAGTGACTATTGCCATGATTACTAAAGTGACTATTGCCATGATTACTAAAGTGACTATTGCCATGATTACTAAAGTGACTATTGCCATGATTACTAAAGTGACTATTGCCATGATTACTAAAGTGACTATTGTCATGATTACTAAAGTGACTATTGCCATGATTACTAAAGTGACTATTGCCTAGATTACTAAAGTGACTATTGCCATGATTACTAAAGTGACTATTGCCATGATTACTAAAGTGACTATTGCCATGATTACTAAAGTGACTATTGTCATGATTACTAAAGTGACTATTGCCTAGATTACTAAAGTGACTATTGCCATGATTACTAAAGTGACTATTGCCATGATTACTAAAGTGACTATTGCCTAGATTACTAAAGTGACTATTGTCATGATTACTAAAGTGACTATTGTCATGATTACTAAAGTGACTATTGTCATGATTACTAAAGTGACTATTGTCATGATTACTAAAGTGACTATTACCATGATTACTAAAGTGACTATTGTCATGATTACTAAAGTGACTATTGTCATGATTACTAAAGTGACTATTGCCATGATTACTAAAGTGACTATTGCCATGATTACTAAAGTGACTATTGCCATGATTACTAAAGTGACTATTGCCATGATTACTAAAGTGACTATTGCCATGATTACTAAAGTGACTATTGCCATGATTACTAAAGTGACTATTGCCATGATTACTAAAGTGACTATTGTCATGATTACTAAAGTGACTATTGCCATGATTACTAAAGTGACTATTGCCATGATTACTAAAGTGACTATTGCCTAGATTACTAAAGTGACTATTGCCATGATTACTAAAGTGACTATTGCCATGATTACTAAAGTGACTATTGCCATGATTACTAAAGTGACTATTGCCATGATTACTAAAGTGACTATTGCCATGATTACTAAAGTGACTATTGTCATGATTACTAAAGTGACTATTGCCTAGATTACTAAAGTGACTATTGCCATGATTACTAAAGTGACTATTGCCATGATTACTAAAGTGACTATTGCCTAGATTACTAAAGTGACTATTGCCATGATTACTAAAGTGACTATTACCATGATTACTAAAGTGACTATTGTCATGATTACTAAAGTGACTATTGTCATGATTACTATAGTGACTATTGTCATGATTACTAAAGTGACTATTGCCTAGATTACTAAAGTGACTATTGTCATGATTACTAAAGTGACTATTGCCATGATTACTAAAGTGACTATTGCCTAGATTACTAAAGTGACTATTGTCATGATTACTAAAGTGACTATTGCCTAGATTACTAAAGTGACTATTGCCATGATTACTAAAGTGACTATTGCCATGATTACTAAAGTGACTATTGCCATGATTACTAAAGTGACTATTGCCATGATTACTAAAGTGACTATTACCATGATTACTAAAGTGACTATTGTCATGATTACTAAAGTGACTATTGTCATGATTACTAAAGTGACTATTGTCATGATTACTAAAGTGACTATTGTCATGATTACTAAAGTGACTATTACCATGATTACTAAAGTGACTATTGTCATGATTACTAAAGTGACTATTGTCATGATTACTAAAGTGACTATTGCCATGATTACTAAAGTGACTATTGCCATGATTACTAAAGTGACTATTGCCATGATTACTAAAGTGACTATTGCCATGATTACTAAAGTGACTATTGCCATGATTACTAAAGTGACTATTGCCATGATTACTAAAGTGACTATTGCCATGATTACTAAAGTGACTATTGCCATGATTACTAAAGTGACTATTGTCATGATTACTAAAGTGACTATTGCCATGATTACTAAAGTGACTATTGTCATGATTACTAAAGTGACTATTGCCATGATTACTAAAGTGACTATTGCCATGATTACTAAAGTGATTATTGCCATGATTACTAAAGTGACTATTGCCATGATTACTAAAGTGACTATTGCCATGATTACTAAAGTGACTATTGCCATGATTACTAAAGTGACTATTGCCATGATTACTAAAGTGACTATTGCCATGATTACTAAAGTGACTATTGCCATGATTACTAAAGTGACTATTGCCATGATTACTAAAGTGACTATTGCCATGATTACTAAAGTGACTATTGTCATGATTACTAAAGTGACTATTGTCATGATTACTAAAGTGACTATTGCCATGATTACTAAAGTGACTATTGTCATGATTACTAAAGTGACTATTGCCATGATTACTAAAGTGACTATTGCCATGATTACTAAAGTGACTATTGCCATGATTACTAAAGTGACTATTGCCATGATTACTAAAGTGACTATTGCCATGATTACTAAAGTGACTATTGCCATGATTACTAAAGTGACTATTGCCATGATTACTAAAGTGACTATTGCCATGATTACTAAAGTGACTATTGTCATGATTACTAAAGTGACTATTGCCATGATTACTAAAGTGACTATTACCATGATTACTAAAGTGACTATTGTCATGATTACTAAAGTGACTATTGCCATGATTACTAAAGTGACTATTGTCATGATTACTAAAGTGACTATTGCCATGATTACTAAAGTGACTATTGCCATGATTACTAAAGTGACTATTGCCATGATTACTAAAGTGACTATTGCCATGATTACTAAAGTGACTATTGCCATGATTACTAAAGTGACTATTGCCATGATTACTAAAGTGACTATTGCCATGATTACTAAAGTGACTATTGTCATGATTACTAAAGTGACTATTGCCATGATTACTAAAGTGACTATTGCCTAGATTACTAAAGTGACTATTGCCATGATTACTAAAAGTGACTATTGCCATGATTACTAAAGTGACTATTGCCATGATTACTAAAGTGACTATTGTCATGATTACTAAAGTGACTATTGCCATGATTACTAAAGTGACTATTGCCTAGATTACTAAAGTGACTATTGCCTAGATTACTAAAGTGACTATTGCCATGATTACTAAAGTGACTATTGCCTAGATTACTAAAGTGACTATTGCCATGATTACTAAAGTGACTATTGCCATGATTACTAAAGTGACTATTGCCATGATTACTAAAGTGACTATTGTCATGATTACTAAAGTGACTATTGCCATGATTACTAAAGTGACTATTGCCATGATTACTAAAGTGACTATTGCCATGATTACTAAAGTGACTATTGCCATGATTACTAAAGTGACTATTGCCATGATTACTAAAGTGACTATTGCCATGATTACTAAAGTGACTATTGCCATGATTACTAAAGTGACTATTGTCATGATTACTAAAGTGACTATTGCCTAGATTACTAAAGTGACTATTGCCATGATTACTAAAGTGACTATTGCCATGATTACTAAAGTGACTATTGCCTAGATTACTAAAGTGACTATTGTCATGATTACTAAAGTGACTATTGTCATGATTACTAAAGTGACTATTGTCATGATTACTAAAGTGACTATTGTCATGATTACTAAAGTGACTATTACCATGATTACTAAAGTGACTATTGTCATGATTACTAAAGTGACTATTGTCATGATTACTAAAGTGACTATTGCCATGATTACTAAAGTGACTATTGCCATGATTACTAAAGTGACTATTGCCATGATTACTAAAGTGACTATTGCCTAGATTACTAAAGTGACTATTGCCTAGATTACTAAAGTGACTATTGCCATGATTACTAAAGTGACTATTGTCATGATTACTAAAGTGACTATTGCCATGATTACTAAAGTGACTATTGTCATGATTACTAAAGTGACTATTGCCATGATTACTAAAGTGACTATTGCCATGATTACTAAAGTGACTATTGTCATGATTACTAAAGTGACTATTGCCATGATTACTAAAGTGACTATTGCCATGATTACTAAAGTGACTATTGCCATGATTACTAAAGTGACTATTGCCATGATTACTAAAGTGACTATTGCCATGATTACTAAAGTGACTATTGCCATGATTACTAAAGTGACTATTGTCATGATTACTAAAGTGACTATTGCCATGATTACTAAAGTGACTATTGCCATGATTACTAAAGTGACTATTGCCATGATTACTAAAGTGACTATTGCCTAGATTACTAAAGTGACTATTGCCATGATTACTAAAGTGACTATTGCCTAGATTACTAAAGTGACTATTGCCATGATTACTAAAGTGACTATTGTCATGATTACTAAAGTGACTATTGCCTAGATTACTAAAGTGACTATTGCCATGATTAATAAAGTGACTATTGTCATGATTACTAAAGTGACTATTGCCATGATTAATAAAGTGACTATTGCCTAGATTACTAAAGTGACTATTGCCATGATTAATAAAGTGACTATTGCCTAGATTACTAAAGTGACTATTGCCATGATTAATAAAGTGACTATTGCCATGATTACTAAAGTGACTATTGTCATGATTACTAAAGTGACTATTGCCTAGATTACTAAAGTGACTATTGCCATGATTACTAAAGTGACTATTGCCATGATTACTAAAGTGACTATTGCCATGATTACTAAAGTGACTATTGCCTAGATTACTAAAGTGACTATTGCCATGATTACTAAAGTGACTATTGCCTAGATTACTAAAGTGACTATTGCCATGATTACTAAAGTGACTATTGTCATGATTACTAAAGTGACTATTGCCTAGATTACTAAAGTGACTATTGCCATGATTACTAAAGTGACTATTGTCATGATTACTAAAGTGACTATTGCCATGATTAATAAAGTGACTATTGCCATGATTACTAAAGTGACTATTGCCATGATTACTAAAGTGACTATTGCCATGATTACTAAAGTGACTATTGCCTAGATTACTAAAGTGACTATTGCCATGATTACTAAAGTGACTATTGCCATGATTACTAAAGTGACTATTGTCATGATTACTAAAGTGACTATTGCCATGATTACTAAAGTGACTATT
Organism: Aphrophora alni; assembly: GCA_963513935.1. NCBI lineage: Eukaryota > Metazoa > Arthropoda > Insecta > Hemiptera > Aphrophoridae > Aphrophora > Aphrophora alni. The sequence continues at coordinate 100,418,081 of OY740766.1, forward strand.
GCCATGATTAATAAAGTGACTATTGCCATGATTACTAAAGTGACTATTGCCATGATTACTAAAGTGACTATTGCCATGATTACTAAAGTGACTATTGCCATGATTACTAAAGTGACTATTGCCATGATTACTAAAGTGACTATTGCCATGATTACTAAAGTGACTATTGCCATGATTAATAAAGTGACTATTGCCATGATTACTAAAGTGACTATTGCCATGATTAATAAAGTGACTATTGCCATGATTACTAAAGTGACTATTGCCATGATTAATAAAGTGACTATTGCCATGATTACTAAAGTGACTATTGCCATGATTACTAAAGTGACTATTGCCATGATTACTAAAGTGACTATTGCCATGATTACTAAAGTGACTATTGCCATGATTACTAAAGTGACTATTGCCATGATTACTAAAGTGACTATTGCCATGATTACTAAAGTGACTATTGCTATGATTACTAAAGTGACTATTGCCATGATTACTAAAGTGACTATTGCCATGATTACTAAAGTGACTATTGTCATGATTACTAAAGTGACTATTGCCATGATTAATAAAGTGACTATTGCCATGATTACTAAAGTGACTATTGCCATGATTACTAAAGTGACTATTGCCATGATTACTAAAGTGACTATTGCCATGATTACTAAAGTGACTATTGCCATGATTACTAAAGTGACTATTGTCATGATTACTAAAGTGACTATTGCCATGATTACTAAAGTGACTATTGCCATGATTACTAAAGTGACTATTACCATGATTACTAAAGTGACTATTGTCATGATTACTAAAGTGACTATTGCCATGTTTACTAAAGTGACTATTGTCATGATTACTAAAGTGACTATTGCCATGATTACTAAAGTGACTATTGCCATGATTACTAAAGTGACTATTACCATGATTACTAAAGTGACTATTGTCATGATTACTAAAGTGACTATTGCCATGATTACTAAAGTGACTATTGCCATGATTACTAAAGTGACTATTGCCTAGATTACTAAAGTGACTATTGCCATGATTACTAAAGTGACTATTGTCATGATTACTAAAGTGACTATTGCCTAGATTACTAAAGTGACTATTGCCATGATTACTAAAGTGACTATTGTCATGATTACTAAAGTGACTATTGTCATGATTACTAAAGTGACTATTGCCATGATTACTAAAGTGACTATTGCCTAGATTACTAAAGTGACTATTGCCATGATTACTAAAGTGACTATTGCCTAGATTACTAAAGTGACTATTGCCATGATTACTAAAGTGACTATTGCCATGATTACTAAAGTGACTATTGCCATGATTACTAAAGTGACTATTGCCATGATTACTAAAGTGACTATTGTCATGATTACTAAAGTGACTATTGTCATGATTACTAAAGTGACTATTGCCATGATTACTAAAGTGACTATTGCCATGATTACTAAAGTGACTATTGCCATGATTACTAAAGTGACTATTGCCATGATTACTAAAGTGACTATTGCCATGATTACTAAAGTGACTATTGCCATGATTACTAAAGTGACTATTGCCATGATTACTAAAGTGACTATTGCCTAGATTACTAAAGTGACTATTGCCATGATTACTAAAGTGACTATTGCCATGATTACTAAAGTGACTATTACCATGATTACTAAAGTGACTATTGTCATGATTACTAAAGTGACTATTGCCATGATTACTAAAGTGACTATTGCCATGATTACTAAAGTGACTATTGCCTAGATTACTAAAGTGACTATTGCCATGATTACTAAAGTGACTATTGCCTAGATTACTAAAGTGACTATTGCCATGATTACTAAAGTGACTATTGCCATGATTACTAAAGTGACTATTGCCTAGATTACTAAAGTGACTATTGCCATGATTACTAAAGTGACTATTGTCATGATTACTAAAGTGACTATTGCCATGATTACTAAAGTGACTATTGCCTAGATTACTAAAGTGACTATTGCCATGATTACTAAAGTGACTATTGCCATGATTACTAAAGTGACTATTGCCATGATTACTAAAGTGACTATTGTCATGATTACTAAAGTGACTATTGTCATGATTACTAAAGTGACTATTGTCATGATTACTAAAGTGACTATTGCCATGATTACTAAAGTGACTATTGCCATGATTACTAAAGTGACTATTGCCATGATTACTAAAGTGACTATTGCCATGATTACTAAAGTGACTATTGCCATGATTACTAAAGTGACTATTGCCATGATTACTAAAGTGACTATTGTCATGATTACTAAAGTGACTATTGCCATGATTACTAAAGTGACTATTGCCATGATTACTAAAGTGACTATTGCCATGATTACTAAAGTGACTATTGCCTAGATTACTAAAGTGACTATTGCCTAGATTACTAAAGTGACTATTGCCATGATTACTAAAGTGACTATTGTCATGATTACTAAAGTGACTATTGTCATGATTACTAAAGTGACTATTGCCATGATTACTAAAGTGACTATTGCCATGATTACTAAAGTGACTATTGCCTAGATTACTAAAGTGACTATTGCCATGATTACTAAAGTGACTATTGTCATGATTACTAAAGTGACTATTGTCATGATTACTAAAGTGACTATTGCCATGATTACTAAAGTGACTATTGCCTAGATTACTAAAGTGACTATTGCCATGATTACTAAAGTGACTATTGCCTAGATTACTAAAGTGACTATTGCCATGATTACTAAAGTGACTATTGCCATGATTACTAAAGTGACTATTGTCATGATTACTAAAGTGACTATTGCCATGATTACTAAAGTGACTATTGCCTAGATTACTAAAGTGACTATTGTCATGATTACTAAAGTGACTATTGCCATGATTACTAAAGTGACTATTGCCTAGATTACTAAAGTGACTATTGCCATGATTACTAAAGTGACTATTGCCTAGATTACTAAAGTGACTATTGCCATGATTACTAAAGTGACTATTGCCATGATTACTAAAGTGACTATTGTCATGATTACTAAAGTGACTATTGTCATGATTACTAAAGTGACTATTGCCATGATTACTAAAGTGACTATTGCCATGATTACTAAAGTGACTATTGCCATGATTACTAAAGTGACTATTGCCTAGATTACTAAAGTGACTATTGCCATGATTACTAAAGTGACTATTGCCATGATTACTAAAGTGACTATTGCCATGATTACTAAAGTGACTATTGTCATGATTACTAAAGTGACTATTGTCATGATTACTAAAGTGACTATTGCCATGATTACTAAAGTGACTATTGCCATGATTACTAAAGTGACTATTGTCATGATTACTAAAGTGACTATTGCCATGATTACTAAAGTGACTATTGCCTAGATTACTAAAGTGACTATTGCCATGATTACTAAAGTGACTATTGCCATGATTACTAAAGTGACTATTGCCATGATTACTAAAGTGACTATTGTCATGATTACTAAAGTGACTATTGCCATGATTACTAAAGTGACTATTGCCATGATTACTAAAGTGACTATTGTCATGATTACTAAAGTGACTATTGTCATGATTACTAAAGTGACTATTGCCATGATTACTAAAGTGACTATTGCCTAGATTACTAAAGTGACTATTGCCTAGATTACTAAAGTGACTATTGCCATGATTACTAAAGTGACTATTGCCATGATTACTAAAGTGACTATTGTCATGATTACTAAAGTGACTATTGCCATGATTACTAAAGTGACTATTGCCATGATTACTAAAGTGACTATTGCCATGATTACTAAAGTGACTATTGCCATGATTACTAAAGTGACTATTGCCTAGATTACTAAAGTGACTATTGCCATGATTACTAAAGTGACTATTGTCATGATTACTAAAGTGACTATTGCCATGATTACTAAAGTGACTATTGCCATGATTACTAAAGTGACTATTGCCATGATTACTAAAGTGACTATTGCCTAGATTACTAAAGTGACTATTGCCATGATTACTAAAGTGACTATTGCCTAGATTACTAAAGTGACTATTGCCATGATTACTAAAGTGACTATTGTCATGATTACTAAAGTGACTATTGCCTAGATTACTAAAGTGACTATTGCCTAGATTACTAAAGTGACTATTGCCTAGATTACTAAAGTGACTATTGCCATGATTACTAAAGTGACTATTGCCATGATTACTAAAGTGACTATTGCCTAGATTACTAAAGTGACTATTGCCTAGATTACTAAAGTGACTATTGCCATGATTACTAAAGTGACTATTGCCTAGATTACTAAAGTGACTATTGCCATGATTACTAAAGTGACTATTGCCATGATTACTAAAGTGACTATTGTCATGATTACTAAAGTGACTATTGTCATGATTACTAAAGTGACTATTGCCTAGATTACTAAAGTGACTATTGCCTAGATTACTAAAGTGACTATTGCCATGATTACTAAAGTGACTATTGCCTAGATTACTAAAGTGACTATTGCCATGATTACTAAAGTGACTATTGCCATGATTACTAAAGTGACTATTGCCATGATTACTAAAGTGACTATTGTCATGATTACTAAAGTGACTATTGTCATGATTACTAAAGTGACTATTGCCATGATTACTAAAGTGACTATTGCCTAGATTACTAAAGTGACTATTGCCTAGATTACTAAAGTGACTATTGCCATGATTACTAAAGTGACTATTGCCATGATTACTAAAGTGACTATTGTCATGATTACTAAAGTGACTATTGCCATGATTACTAAAGTGACTATTGCCATGATTACTAAAGTGACTATTGCCATGATTACTAAAGTGACTATTGCCATGATTACTAAAGTGACTATTGCCTAGATTACTAAAGTGACTATTGCCATGATTACTAAAGTGACTATTGTCATGATTACTAAAGTGACTATTGCCATGATTACTAAAGTGACTATTGCCATGATTACTAAAGTGACTATTGCCATGATTACTAAAGTGACTATTGCCTAGATTACTAAAGTGACTATTGCCATGATTACTAAAGTGACTATTGCCTAGATTACTAAAGTGACTATTGCCATGATTACTAAAGTGACTATTGTCATGATTACTAAAGTGACTATTGCCTAGATTACTAAAGTGACTATTGCCTAGATTACTAAAGTGACTATTGCCTAGATTACTAAAGTGACTATTGCCATGATTACTAAAGTGACTATTGCCATGATTACTAAAGTGACTATTGCCTAGATTACTAAAGTGACTATTGCCTAGATTACTAAAGTGACTATTGCCATGATTACTAAAGTGACTATTGCCTAGATTACTAAAGTGACTATTGCCTAGATTACTAAAGTGACTATTGCCTAGATTACTAAAGTGACTATTGTCATGATTACTAAAGTGACTATTGCCATGATTACTAAAGTGACTATTGCCTAGATTACTAAAGTGACGATTGCCATGATTACTAAAGTGACTATTGCCATGATTACTAAAGTGACTATTGCCATGATTACTAAAGTGACTATTGCCATGATTACTAAAGTGACTATTGCCATGATTACTAAAGTGACTATTGCCTAGATTACTAAAGTGACTATTGCCATGATTACTAAAGTGACTATTGTCATGATTACTAAAGTGACTATTGCCATGATTACTAAAGTGACTATTGCCATGATTACTAAAGTGACTATTGCCATGATTACTAAAGTGACTATTGCCTAGATTACTAAAGTGACTATTGCCATGATTACTAAAGTGACTATTGCCTAGATTACTAAAGTGACTATTGCCATGATTACTAAAGTGACTATTGTCATGATTACTAAAGTGACTATTGCCTAGATTACTAAAGTGACTATTGCCTAGATTACTAAAGTGACTATTGCCTAGATTACTAAAGTGACTATTGCCATGATTACTAAAGTGACTATTGCCATGATTACTAAAGTGACTATTGTCATGATTACTAAAGTGACTATTGCCATGATTACTAAAGTGACTATTGCCATGATTACTAAAGTGACTATTGCCATGATTACTAAAGTGACTATTGCCATGATTACTAAAGTGACTGTTGCCATGATTACTAAAGTGACTATTGCCATGATTACTAAAGTGACTATTGCCATGATTACTAAAGTGACTATTGCCATGATTACTAAAGTGACTATTGCCATGATTACTAAAGTGACTATTGCCATGATTACTAAAGTGACTATTGCCATGATTACTAAAGTGACTGTTGCCATGATTACTAAAGTGACTATTGTCATGATTACTAAAGTGACTATTGCCATGATTACTAAAGTGACTATTGCCATGATTACTAAAGTGACTATTGCCATGATTACTAAAGTGACTATTGCCATGATTACTAAAGTGACTATTGCCATGATTACTAAAGTGACTATTGCCTAGATTACTAAAGTGACTATTGCCATGATTACTAAAGTGACTATTGTCATGATTACTAAAGTGACTATTGCCATGATTACTAAAGTGACTATTGCCATGATTACTAAAGTGACTATTGCCATGATTACTAAAGTGACTATTGCCTAGATTACTAAAGTGACTATTGTCATGATTACTAAAGTGACTATTGCCATGATTACTAAAGTGACTATTGCCATGATTACTAAAGTGACTATTGCCTAGATTACTAAAGTGACTATTGCCATGATTACTAAAGTGACTATTGTCATGATTACTAAAGTGACTATTGCCTAGATTACTAAAGTGACTATTGCCATGATTACTAAAGTGACTATTGTCATGATTACTAAAGTGACTATTGTCATGATTACTAAAGTGACTATTGCCATGATTACTAAAGTGACTATTGCCTAGATTACTAAAGTGACTATTGCCATGATTACTAAAGTGACTATTGTCATGATTACTAAAGTGACTATTGCCATGATTACTAAAGTGACTATTGCCATGATTACTAAAGTGACTATTGCCATGATTACTAAAGTGACTATTGCCATGATTACTAAAGTGACTATTGTCATGATTACTAAAGTGACTATTGTCATGATTACTAAAGTGACTATTGCCATGATTACTAAAGTGACTATTGCCATGATTACTAAAGTGACTATTGCCATGATTACTAAAGTGACTATTGCCATGATTACTAAAGTGACTATTGTCATGATTACTAAAGTGACTATTGCCATGATTACTAAAGTGACTATTGCCATGATTACTAAAGTGACTATTGTCATGATTACTAAAGTGACTATTGCCATGATTACTAAAGTGACTATTGCCTAGATTACTAAAGTGACTATTGCCATGATTACTAAAGTGACTATTGTCATGATTACTAAAGTGACTATTGCCTAGATTACTAAAGTGACTATTGCCATGATTACTAAAGTGACTATTGTCATGATTACTAAAGTGACTATTGTCATGATTACTAAAGTGACTATTGCCATGATTACTAAAGTGACTATTGCCTAGATTACTAAAGTGACTATTGCCATGATTACTAAAGTGACTATTGCCATGATTACTAAAGTGACTATTGCCATGATTACTAAAGTGACTATTGTCATGATTACTAAAGTGACTATTGTCATGATTACTAAAGTGACTATTGCCATGATTACTAAAGTGACTATTGCCATGATTACTAAAGTGACTATTGCCTAGATTACTAAAGTGACTATTGCCTAGATTACTAAAGTGACTATTGCCATGATTACTAAAGTGACTATTACCATGATTACTAAAGTGACTATTGCCATGATTACTAAAGTGACTATTGCCATGATTACTAAAGTGACTATTGCCTAGATTACTAAAGTGACTATTGCCATGATTACTAAAGTGACTATTGTCATGATTACTAAAGTGACTATTGCCTAGATTACTAAAGTGACTATTGCCATGATTACTAAAGTGACTATTGTCATGATTACTAAAGTGACTATTGCCATGATTACTAAAGTGACTATTGCCTAGATTACTAAAGTGACTATTGCCATGATTACTAAAGTGACTATTGTCATGATTACTAAAGTGACTATTGCCATGATTAATAAAGTGACTATTGTCATGATTACTAAAGTGACTATTGCCATGATTACTAAAGTGATTATTGCCATGATTACTAAAGTGACTATTGTCATGATTACTAAAGTGACTATTGCCATGATTACTAAAGTGACTATTGCCTAGATTACTAAAGTGACTATTGCCATGATTACTAAAGTGACTATTGTCATGATTACTAAAGTGACTATTGCCATGATTAATAAAGTGACTATTGTCATGATTACTAAAGTGACTATTGCCATGATTACTAAAGTGACTATTGCCATGATTACTAAAGTGACTATTGTCATGATTACTAAAGTGACTATTGCCATGATTACTAAAGTGACTATTGCCATGATTACTAAAGTGACTATTGCCATGATTACTAAAGTGACTATTGTCATGATTACTAAAGTGACTATTGCCATGATTACTAAAGTGACTATTGTCATGATTACTAAAGTGACTATTGCCTAGATTACTAAAGTGACTATTGCCATGATTACTAAAGTGACTATTGCCATGATTACTAAAGTGACTATTGCCATGATTACTAAAGTGACTATTGTCATGATTACTAAAGTGACTATTGCCATGATTACTAAAGTGACTATTGTCATGATTACTAAAGTGACTATTGTCATGATTACTAAAGTGACTATTGCCATGATTACTAAAGTGACTATTGTCATGATTACTAAAGTGACTATTGCCTAGATTACTAAAGTGACTATTGTCATGATTACTAAAGTGACTATTGCCATGATTACTAAAGTGACTATTGTCATGATTAATAAAGTGACTATTGTCATGATTACTAAAGTGACTATTGCCATGATTACTAAAGTGACTATTGCCATGATTACTAAAGTGACTATTGCCATGATTACTAAAGTGACTATTGCCATGATTACTAAAGTGACTATTGTCATGATTACTAAAGTGACTATTGCCATGATTACTAAAGTGACTATTGTCATGATTACTAAAGTGACTATTGTCATGATTACTAAAGTGACTATTGCCTAGATTACTAAAGTGACTATTGCCATGATTACTAAAGTGACTATTGCCATGATTACTAAAGTGACTATTGCCATGATTACTAAAGTGACTATTGTCATGATTACTAAAGTGACTATTGCCATGATTACTAAAGTGACTATTGTCATGATTACTAAAGTGACTATTGTCATGATTACTAAAGTGACTATTGCCATGATTACTAAAGTGACTATTGTCATGATTACTAAAGTGACTATTGCCTAGATTACTAAAGTGACTATTGTCATGATTACTAAAGTGACTATTGCCATGATTACTAAAGTGACTATTGTCATGATTAATAAAGTGACTATTGTCATGATTACTAAAGTGACTATTGCCATGATTACTAAAGTGACTATTGCCATGATTACTAAAGTGACTATTGCCATGATTACTAAAGTGACTATTGCCATGATTACTAAAGTGACTATTGTCATGATTACTAAAGTGACTATTGCCATGATTACTAAAGTGACTATTGTCATGATTACTAAAGTGACTATTGCCTAGATTACTAAAGTGACTATTGCCATGATTACTAAAGTGACTATTGCCATGATTACTAAAGTGACTATTGCCTAGATTACTAAAGTGACTATTGCCTAGATTACTAAAGTGACTATTGCCATGATTACTAAAGTGACTATTACCATGATTACTAAAGTGACTATTGCCATGATTACTAAAGTGACTATTGCCATGATTACTAAAGTGACTATTGCCTAGATTACTAAAGTGACTATTGCCATGATTACTAAAGTGACTATTACCATGATTACTAAAGTGACTATTGCCATGATTACTAAAGTGACTATTGCCTAGATTACTAAAGTGACTATTGCCATGATTACTAAAGTGACTATTGTCATGATTACTAAAGTGACTATTGCCTAGATTACTAAAGTGACTATTGCCATGATTACTAAAGTGACTATTACCATGATTACTAAAGTGACTATTGCCATGATTACTAAAGTGACTATTGCCATGATTACTAAAGTGACTATTGCCTAGATTACTAAAGTGACTATTGCCATGATTACTAAAGTGACTATTACCATGATTACTAAAGTGACTATTGCCATGATTACTAAAGTGACTATTGCCATGATTACTAAAGTGACTATTGCCTAGATTACTAAAGTGACTATTGCCATGATTACTAAAGTGACTATTACCATGATTACTAAAGTGACTATTGCCATGATTACTAAAGTGACTATTGCCTAGATTACTAAAGTGACTATTGCCATGATTACTAAAGTGACTATTGTCATGATTACTAAAGTGACTATTGCCTAGATTACTAAAGTGACTATTGCCATGATTACTAAAGTGACTATTACCATGATTACTAAAGTGACTATTGCCATGATTACTAAAGTGACTATTGCCATGATTACTAAAGTGACTATTGCCTAGATTACTAAAGTGACTATTGCCATGATTACTAAAGTGACTATTACCATGATTACTAAAGTGACTATTGCCATGATTACTAAAGTGACTATTGCCATGATTACTAAAGTGACTATTGCCTAGATTACTAAAGTGACTATTGCCATGATTACTAAAGTGACTATTACCATGATTACTAAAGTGACTATTGCCATGATTACTAAAGTGACTATTGCCATGATTACTAAAGTGACTATTGTCATGATTACTAAAGTGACTATTGCCTAGATTACTAAAGTGACTATTGCCTAGATTACTAAAGTGACTATTGCCTAGATTACTAAAGTGACTATTGCCATGATTACTAAAGTGACTATTGTCATGATTACTAAAGTGACTATTGCCTAGATTACTAAAGTGACTATTGCCATGATTACTAAAGTGACTATTACCATGATTACTAAAGTGACTATTGCCATGATTACTAAAGTGACTATTGCCATGATTACTAAAGTGACTATTGCCTAGATTACTAAAGTGACTATTGCCATGATTACTAAAGTGACTATTACCATGATTACTAAAGTGACTATTGCCATGATTACTAAAGTGACTATTGCCATGATTACTAAAGTGACTATTGCCTAGATTACTAAAGTGACTATTGCCATGATTACTAAAGTGACTATTACCATGATTACTAAAGTGACTATTGCCATGATTACTAAAGTGACTATTGCCTAGATTACTAAAGTGACTATTGCCATGATTACTAAAGTGACTATTGTCATGATTACTAAAGTGACTATTGCCTAGATTACTAAAGTGACTATTGCCATGATTACTAAAGTGACTATTACCATGATTACTAAAGTGACTATTGCCATGATTACTAAAGTGACTATTGCCATGATTACTAAAGTGACTATTGCCTAGATTACTAAAGTGACTATTGCCATGATTACTAAAGTGACTATTGCCATGATTACTAAAGTGACTATTGCCTAGATTACTAAAGTGACTATTGCCATGATTACTAAAGTGACTATTACCATGATTACTAAAGTGACTATTGCCATGATTACTAAAGTGACTATTGCCTAGATTACTAAAGTGACTATTGCCATGATTACTAAAGTGACTATTGTCATGATTACTAAAGTGACTATTGTCATGATTACTAAAGTGACTATTGCCTAGATTACTAAAGTGACTATTGCCTAGATTACTAAAGTGACTATTGCCATGATTACTAAAGTGACTATTGCCATGATTACTAAAGTGACTATTACCATGATTACTAAAGTGACTATTGCCATGATTACTAAAGTGACTATTGCCATGATTACTAAAGTGACTATTGCCTAGATTACTAAAGTGACTATTGCCATGATTACTAAAGTGACTATTACCATGATTACTAAAGTGACTATTGCCATGATTACTAAAGTGACTATTGCCTAGATTACTAAAGTGACTATTGTCATGATTACTAAAGTGACTATTGTCATGATTACTAAAGTGACTATTGCCATGATTACTAAAGTGACTATTGCCTAGATTACTAAAGTGACTATTGCCTAGATTACTAAAGTGACTATTGCCTAGATTACTAAAGTGACTATTGCCATGATTACTAAAGTGACTATTGTCATGATTACTAAAGTGACTATTGCCATGATTACTAAAGTGACTATTGCCTAGATTACTAAAGTGACTATTGCCATGATTACTAAAGTGACTATTGTCATGATTACTAAAGTGACTATTACCATGATTACTAAAGTGACTATTGTCATGATTACTAAAGTGACTATTGTCATGATTACTAAAGTGACTATTGTCATGATTACTAAAGTGACTATTGCCTAGATTACTAAAGTGACTATTGCCATGATTACTAAAGTGACTATTGCCATGATTACTAAAGTGACTATTGTCATGATTACTAAAGTGACTATTGTCATGATTACTAAAGTGACTATTGTCATGATTACTAAAGTGACTATTGTCATGATTACTAAAGTGACTATTGCCATGATTACTAAAGTGACTATTGCCTAGATTACTAAAGTGACTATTGCCATGATTACTAAAGTGACTATTGTCATGATTACTAAAGTGACTATTGTCATGATTACTAAAGTGACTATTGCCATGATTACTAAAGTGACTATTGCCATGATTACTAAAGTGACTATTGCCATGATTACTAAAGTGACTATTGCCATGATTACTAAAGTGACTATTGCCATGATTACTAAAGTGACTATTGCCATGATTACTAAAGTGACTATTGCCTAGATTACTAAAGTGACTATTGCCATGATTACTAAAGTGACTATTGCCATGATTACTAAAGTGACTATTGCCTAGATTACTAAAGTGACTATTGCCATGATTACTAAAGTGACTATTGCCTAGATTACTAAAGTGACTATTGCCATGATTACTAAAGTGACTATTGCCATGATTACTAAAGTGACTATTACCATGATTACTAAAGTGACTATTGCCATGATTACTAAAGTGACTATTGCCATGATTACTAAAGTGACTATTGCCTAGATTACTAAAGTGACTATTGCCATGATTACTAAAGTGACTATTGCCATGATTACTAAAGTGACTATTGTCATGATTACTAAAGTGACTATTGCCATGATTACTAAAGTGACTATTGCCATGATTACTAAAGTGACTATTGTCATGATTACTAAAGTGACTATTGCCATGATTACTAAAGTGACTATTACCATGATTACTAAAGTGACTATTGTCATGATTACTAAAGTGACTATTGCCATGATTACTAAAGTGACTATTGCCATGATTACTAAAGTGACTATTACCATGATTACTAAAGTGACTATTGTCATGATTACTAAAGTGACTATTGCCATGATTACTAAAGTGACTATTGCCATGATTACTAAAGTGACTATTGCCATGATTACTAAAGTGACTATTGCCATGATTACTAAAGTGACTATTGCCATGATTACTAAAGTGACTATTGCCATGATTACTAAAGTGACTATTGCCATGATTACTAAAGTGACTATTGCCTTGATTACTAAAGTGACTATTGCCATGATTACTAAAGTGACTATTGCCATGATTACTAAAGTGACTATTGCCATGATTACTAAAGTGACTATTGCCATGATTACTAAAGTGACTATTGCCTTGATTACTAAAGTGACTATTGCCTAGATTACTAAAGTGACTATTGCCATGATTACTAAAGTGACTATTGCCATGATTACTAAAGTGACTATTGCCATGATTACTAAAGTGACTATTGCCATGATTACTAAAGTGACTATTGCCATGATTACTAAAGTGACTATTGCCATGATTACTAAAGTGACTATTGCCATGATTACTAAAGTGACTATTGCCATGATTACTAAAGTGACTATTGCCATGATTACTAAAGTGACTATTACCATGATTACTAAAGTGACTATTGTCATGATTACTAAAGTGACTATTGCCATGATTACTAAAGTGACTATTGCCATGATTACTAAAGTGACTATTGCCATGCTATGAATAACGAACAATCGCTACGAAATACGTCATCACAACGAGGAATAACAAAACTACCAATCTTTATAAACAGTTTGTCATGAAATAAAGAAAATTGGTTCATTATTGCTGATGCCATTTATAATTGAAATCGCGGATACCTTTTTCGATGACCCTTTATATCAAAATTATGTAGTCAGCTTAAAATAAATTGTAACAATAAAGTTAAAGTAATGTTTAACTTTGGAAATCTAAGTTATATTTCCAAAGATTTTACTAATTTACTGGTAAAGTAAATTAGACACTAATAAAGTTTTTTGATGTTTTAATATTTAAAGGTAATATACGAATTTGAAAATAATAAAACTTTGAAAAATACTCCGAATTTTTAGGAGAATAATGATACAAATTAATGAGATTTAAATAAATCATGCTTGATACAGTATTCGATCGTTTGAATGATGAATGATAGTCGGAGGAACTTTAATCCAGAAAACCAGAGACAAATATTTTTTGGTAAAAATTTAACAAAAACTTCGGAGATGGTTAATTCATGAAACACAAAACCCGTGTCCAAGAGGCTACTCGATCTCAACAATACAGAGCAAGATCTTTCGTTCTTATAACAGAATATCCCGAGTCTCTCACACGCAAGATATCCTTCGCAGGATCCATCTTAGTTAACAGAACATTTTTATCTACGGAATTTAGTGGAAAAAAACAATCGAATCTACGCTAAATTTATATTGATATATTTATAACTATTTGTACGACAGCCATACTTAATAGTGAATTCCATCTAATAGGTTTGTCGTAAAATTTAGAGAATGTCGATAGATTTCTCTATCACAAAATAATGACCATATATACGATAATTGGTAACCTCACAAAAATTACCATATATATATTTATGTGAAAGGTATATATAAATATGGAGCATTTTGAAAAGAGATTATGATCTCTGAAGAATAATTAGTACACAAGTGGTGTCTGTAATAGGTCGGGTAATTTATGATTTCCTATTTGTTAATAGAAAACTGAATCATGTGGAAATCTGATTTTATCAAGATGCCCAGTAGCAAAAGTCTGATTCCGAAAACAAAAACCCAAACCACATGCGTGACCTGAATTAAGTAATATGACAGACATCCGAAAGATGCAAATTAATAAATCGAGTTCAAAGCTAGACTCGATTTCATTTGATAAATATACTATTTGGAATTAAATACTGTACAATGTATATTAAACTTTATAAAAAACATTACAAAATAAAATGTTGTTAAATATTTTAAAATTAAAATGTGCGGTGTTTTGTCAACATAGGACCATATGAGGACGCTACTCGAGGGGAAAAAATTAGGACCAATTTTGAGACATCTTAATGTTGAAGCTTTATTTTATTATATCAACTACCCTCAAATTTTGAGATATCGAACAAAAATAATGAACGCTTGGAGATATTATCCCCCCCCCCCCCATGCTTATCCGACACTGACGCTATTAGAGAATTCGAGGGCTAGGGGTCTTTATTTAATGTTCATTTCTTCTATTTTTGTAATGCTTTGATGACCGAGAGGGGGTATTTTGTCTGTAAACAAGAAGCGAAAAAACGGGGTTTTAAAACGAAAATTTTCATAAAAAACATTGCCTTTTTGGATTACCATATAACTTTTTTTAAATATTATTATGTATGTATGAGAAAGTAAAATTATTCTTTAAACAAATAAGGCATAATTTAATATTAAATTTTCTTTGCGGTGAATGCAAAGATTAATATTCATGTTTTTTACACCCACTCATTCATTATTAGCAACAAATTACCTTAATTTTGTTGCTGTCTTATAAACAATAAAACACTTGTTTCATTTGTAACTACTTTCACCTCAAAACGAAAGCCAAAAACCTCTAATGTTTGTCGCATCTAATACAAGTCGTGCACCTTTCACCTTGGCAATATCTTTCCATTATTTCAATTTGTACATCTTGATTGAGGTTTGTGAGTGCGAATATTAGT
Organism: Aphrophora alni; assembly: GCA_963513935.1. NCBI lineage: Eukaryota > Metazoa > Arthropoda > Insecta > Hemiptera > Aphrophoridae > Aphrophora > Aphrophora alni. The sequence goes on from OY740766.1 coordinate 100,434,147, forward strand.
TTCTATTCCCACAGTGTATTTACTTGTATTTATCGACGGTTCTCTGTTTTTACCGAAATTGCCCGGTTTGTAAAACAGCTTTTATTGGTTTCCATTCAACCTGGAATAACACTTTTGCAGTACATTGTATTTCTCACTAGATTTAACTAGACATCGCCATCAAATATTTTAATAATGCAAAATATTTACAGTAGTCTTCCCATAATTTGTGTTTAATTTATATTAAATTTGTGAACAAACAATAGTTTTTCTATTGATGTTTCACAAAGATCAACTGTGTTAAAAAAAATTGCTCTAGCTTCTTCACACGCTTACCAATAAAAAAACAACAATATTCGTCCCCATCTTCACAAAATGTCTTTATTTTACTTAAACGCGAGTAAGAAAAGTAATTTCCCCCCTTTTATTATATATAATATGTGTGTTTATGAGAGAATTACTTATGTTTGGTAAGTTATACAACAGAACAATTAACTTCTTAAAATATTTATACAAAAAGTATCTGTATATTTTAAATAAAACTTAAGTTTCCTTTGCTTATGGTAAATTCGTCCTAAGTGTAAATACTATTTGTTTGAAATCGGGGTTTTAATTATGGCGGTCAAGGTACATTTTAGTTTTTTCTTCAATTATTCACATCTTATATTTTCTTTTTATTATCTGACTTCTGAAGACCATAAGGAAAGTTTAAAACTAATTAGATGAGCTTTGTGTTTTAAGAGCGTTCATACAGATTTACAAAACCATCCCACTTTTTTATGTATTACGATTAAAGACATAACGAAGTATGAATTAAAACATTGGAAACTTTTTGGAATGAAAACAAACTGTTATATTTCGAAAAATTAAATTTATTTCTTTAACAGAAACGAATCAATTTGATGAATTTAATTTTTTCATGACTCTTCTTTCATAAAACATTATAATCACATTTTTAGGGGATATTTTTCATTTACTCATAACTAATACAAAATTGTTGTGTCAACGATTCAAACTACTACTGAAAGGATAAAAACATTTGTTATTTCTATTATTTTAATATTTTGCTTTAAAGCATTTTAACTAAACGAAAATATTGATGTAAATTATTTTATTTAAAAAGAATAACTATTTTCTTCTTCTTTTTTTGTTTGAATTCATTACGTATGTTTTAAACATTTAGAATTTCTTTAATGAACCATAATTTCTTAAAATTGGGTACCTAAACGATTTTTGAAATGTACTAATGGTTGTAATTGTAAATTTATTCGTACATTGTTATTGGTCGTCTATCTATAACAATAAAATTTTTAAGAATTTCTTGTTTTATGTGGTTATTTCAGTTAATTAAAAAGCTAACAATTAATATATTAAGAACACAACATCTTTAAAACGCTGTCATTTTATTTACCCACACACACATACATAAATAGTGTAATTAATTAAATTTAGCTATTGATTTCATTTACAAAAAGACATAATTCTAAATATAAACATTGAAAACGTTTGCATGACCCTTAATAATATTTTATGCGTTTGTAATGGGGGGGGGAGAGTTTAATATGGGGGTAATTTGAATCTTCCGTAGAATGTGGAATACAAATATTTTATTTTATAATAACAAGATAATGTTTTGGGTTCACCTGGAACTGGTAGGTATATGGTATCTTATAATCATATTTGTGTCAGTAGAGAGATAAAATGGAAAATAATTATAAAATAATTGTAGTTGTAAATTGAATGTTTCTGCTTCTAGATAATAAGATAAACATTAATTGTATTTGATAAAGCAACAGATTTAGAGTATTAAAATATTGTTGTTGTTTTTCAGAGAGACATAAATATGTGTAAGCAATTTGTTTATATTTAAATAATTTTAAAAAAAGTTAGATTAAAGTTGCAGGGTTGTCAATAGTTAATGGTCAATGTAGGTTTTATTGAAGTGATGTTTAAGTGGGCTAGACTGCATAGAAGTCGTGCCAACTGTTAATTGAAGTCAAATGCTTCTAGTGTTATGTGTCAGATGTTTTTACTTTACAACCCTGACATTCTGTGTGATGAAACTCATTGAGTAGGGAGGCATGACACAGAAACAAATAGAGATTATATGTAATCGTGAAATCAAGGCGGCAAGGTTGGTACTAGTTAACAGTTTATTAAAAGAAATCATTTACAACCAAAGCATTAAAACATTATAAAATTGATGGATGGAAATGATTGAGTATTTTAGTGAAACTTTTTCAATAGTGTGATTCTGTTTTATATCATAAAATATTTTTACAGTGGAAACAAACTTTCTCACCAATCTGATAAACTCACCAACACTATTCATTACCAAAATTGTCAGTTGTTAATCAAAAATTGAAAATGAACCATGGATTTATAGCATCTAAACTTGCTTCGTTTGGGCCATAAAAGCGTCCTCAACGATAATTAATTGTATTTGATGAAAATCAAGCTTTAATTACGGCTGTAAGGGTTAATATTTGTTTTTTTCACGAATCGTAATATTTTTGTACTTACGATTTTACACTCGGATTTGGGCCTTTAATATTCACATTTATTAAAATTGAACAAAAACAGTAAGCTAAAGCCGATTTTGCAAAATTATGTCTTTTGAAACAACTCCATAAACTGAGGTTACAGTGGAGCAAAAATTGTTAAAAATCGCTAGGGCGAATTTTGAGAAAATGGTGATCATGATTTTATTTTTTATGGCAGCTACCCACGAATTCTGAGTTGTCAAAAATTAAGTAAAAGTCCCTAGATATGGCTAAAATATACCCAAATACCAAATTTTATTAAAATCGGTCCACCCGTTTGGGTTATAGATAAATGATAGACGGACATCTTCTTTTACTTTTACTTTTCTAGGTAAATGTAATTTAAGTTATTTATTCTAGGTTACAATGTGATTGCAATTATTAGGTAACGCCTTATAATTTCATTTGATATAAACATATTCCTCTTTATTTATATCGTTAATTAACTAGAAACAAATTTTGAGGTTATCACAAATTTAGTTTAAACGGAGTGCAACTAAGGCTTTGAAAAATATTTAGAAAGTTACATCTTATGGATTATTAAAGTAAAATAAAACTTCCCTTTAGTTTAAGTACATTTTATAAAGACCTTTAGGCTTATACTTTTAATTACAAACAAAATCTCAAAATGTATAGTTTCATATACCCTACAGCAATCTAGGCTATTGGTTGCTTAGAAAATGTAACAACGTATACAGGGTGATTCAAAAATAATAGTACAAAAATAACGTTAATTTATTTGCAGATGAAGAGTCACAAAATCATGAAAACTGCATAAAACAATTTGTTATATTAACAAGTTTTAATGTACATTACAAAAATGTTATTATACACAACAAATGCTCGATATAAGCGCCGTTAGTTACTCTGCAAATATCCAGTAGATATTCCAACTCCGCCCACATACTCTTCATCATTTTCTGTCTTATGGATGGCACTGCTTCTGTTATGCTCTGTCTTAAGTCTTGCAGGTTTTGAGGCATAGGAGGGTAGTAAACTGTGTCTTTGATGAACCCCCACAAGAAAAAAAAATCGCAAGGAGTTAAGTCCGGGGATCGTGGCGACCAGCAACAGAGGTCTGTCTTCATTTCCAGAGCGACCAATCCAGGGGTCTGGTAACGTAACATTCAAAAACTCGAGTACCACAGATTTGTAGTGTGCAGAAGCACTATCATGCTGAAAACTTCGTTTGGAATATCTTCTATAACCTGGAGAATAAACCATTCTGACATTGTATCTTATCAACAATGCCAGACACAGTGCGTTCAATAAAGAAGAGGGGTCCGTACACTTTACGGTTGATAAAAGCACAAAAACGTTTAGTTGGGGTGAATCCCTTTCGTACTCAATCCTTTCTGAATTTTGTACGAAAGTTCCGTAGAACACTAACAACAGCATGAATTCAAGCAAACTACAAAACACAAAACGCTTTTTCTTGTTTGTGGTAGCCATTGATAAACAGTTTAGCGTTAGTCAACGAAGTAACCAAAACAAACTTAAAAACTTGCCCTTTCCATTGTTGCAACAATCAACTGTTTTAATTCATGCAAACAGAAGTACCAACTGTTTAGTTTTGAACCATTCTTTTTGAATCACCCCTTATGTGAGTAAAAATAAAATGTAGAAGTTATAACTTATCTTTGAAGGGTAAGTATATATGAATTATTTATCTATTCATTTACATACGGCGTTTGTAAATGCTTGCATCTTATGCTCAGCCTTTTAAAGTAAAATTACAGCTTTTCGTTATTTTAGGGATATTTTTACATACCTTTTTAACGTCTAAACTGTTCGCTTTTTCACCAAACTAGTTTTGATAGCCTAGTTGAAGACAGTTTTTAACATTTTCGTATTTCAAACAACTTCCGCAAAGAGTTCTCAAAGATATTACAATATTTTTTTATTTGCCACTTTAATTGAATTTGTCATTTTCATATTATTGAATTCTTTAACTACGTGACACTTACTTTCTCAATTTGTTTAATTTTTACTGAAAAATATAGCTTCATCAGTCATTTTGTAACTACACTTTGTTTCGTTAATATTTATAATGAATTAAAATTGTATTAAGGTTAATATCTAATTTATCTGTAACAAGTTTGTTTCAACCAGAAATATTAACGAAATCTACCTTACACTCTCGCCAATTTTTTAACAACTTTATTGGCACCTCAAGGGAAGAGAGTTGTGCGCCAGTTTTTCCGATAATTGGTAACAACGTACAAACCTATATCCGGAGAAAAACAAATTGTTTTAGTTGTGCTTGGTGTGTTATTAAAAATAATTATGTTATGCAAACGTCCATTAATTACTAGACTTAAGCTTTGCAATTAATAAGTAAATAACAGAGTTTAAAGACCGGTTGGTTGCATTATAGGAAATATTGTTGGAAAATGGAATTGCACTGTTATAGATCAACTACTCAACTGTGTTTACCTTTCTAATTAAATGCTAATTAAAAGTCTTGTTCTGATTGAAAGGTACATTGGTTCTTATGTAAAGGTTATGTAAATACATATGTACGACAAGTAATTGTGAAATAGAATAATACGAATTCATTTCGATAGAACTGGTAGATGAAATAATTTATTTTGTAGTAATTTAAAAGTGAGTTTGGAAGGAATTCAGCGTGGGTGGGTGGACTTTTATAAGTCTATTTGGTACAATAACAATATGCGTGTTCTGTTCAGAGAGTAGCAGTTTGGCGGGGACTACGCGTATAGTGGCAATAACTTTTCTTTAATCACGTAAGATTTTTAGGGAAAAACTGTAGATATTTTAGACATTGTCAATTAGATGCTCAGTACTTAAAGAATTGATTTTTAAATTATTGACAGTAAACATTAGTCTTATACGTGCCATTTAAAATTTTTGAGTAACCCCCCACAATTAAAATAACCTAACCCTTTACTTTTTTTATGTTACCATCTCACCTAAAGGGATTGATGAAAACAGAATTCAAATATTTTAAAAAATAAGATGGCATTGTAGTTTCTTTGTGGTGTTAAAACTTTGTGGTTCGACAGTCATATTGTCTCGCTACAATACTAGTAGCAAGAAAATAAGATATTAATAATATCTTATAATATTTTCATAAAACAAGACAATTGTAAAAAAAAAAACTCTTTCTTTTGTCTCATCTTTACTTTTCATCTTGGTCTAAAGATTTCAAAAAGCAGAATACAGGTTTTCGAGATGTGTAATGTTGTCTGTACTGGATCATGAAATCAGGCACAAAAATTATGATAGAGACTGATTTTTTACACTACATAAACTTGAATAATAATTATAAGAAATTTATTGAATTAAAAAAAAATCCAGTGAAAATTTTTGAAAATGATGCCATATATTTTGTATAATTCAAAATTTACAAAATATTAAATTTTGAAATTGTATTTCTTCATATAAATCTATCAACCCCAACTTTCTACGAATTCAAATATTGTCAAAATTTTAATTAAAAAATCTGACCTCTCAATTAAATAGTAGAGGCAATGTTTAGTCATCGACTCGGAGTGGAATGAGTGCACACCGCCTAGGTTGAGAAAATGACGACAGATTGTATTTTTAGGTTACCTGTAGTAATGGCAAACAATTACAAGTTTTTTTAATCTTTTTACTCATTTCTTATTTCATGGCCTAAAAAATTTTAATCATTAATTCTGTCTTTAACATTATTCTGTCATCTGGAACGATATTAAGATAGTGGCTGGTAATAATATCAATTTAGGGATTTTAAATTTGGTAGAATAACTTTTGTATATCTATATAAAAATATATTAAAATTTATAAAAAACAGAGAAAATGATTTAATTTCTTCAGTAGAGAGCTTTTTTAGTGATGTAACATTTTTTCAGTTATTTAACTCAGAACAAACGTTTCCAAATTGCTAACCAACTTTTCCAAACTTCATGTAATTGCTAACCTCAAATACTAAGATGGTGCCCATCGGCTTATTAATGGATAATTTAATGGGTATTTTAGAACTCATAATTTAGTCGTTTTTATTAAATTTGTCAGTTCAATCTTTGGATATAACTTCTATTGCACATAATATTAAATAAAACTATTTAATCTTTAGGATAACAATAAATAGCCTAAACTAATATAAAAGTGTCAGCTGTTACAGGAAGGCCGCGCACTCTGCCGGTGGTCTGCGTATCTGGAGCGCTTCAGACGCACACTCCAGGTGATCATTGAATTCCTGCTGCGCTTATTGGTTTAATATCGCCGTGATCATCCGACACCCGCTTTGTTTCTTTATTCTAATGGCCTAAATTGAATCTACCGAACAATCTGCTCCCCGGCCTTCTAACACTTTCTCTGAGCGCCAAAGATAGACTTTGGTCCGATTTCATCTCCACGCGGCACAATTGGTCACGTTCAACGCTTAGGGAACAAACCTGATATTGCTGTTCAAAGTAGGAGACAAGAAGGATGTTATAATTACAGGGCCGACAACGGTCAACAAAACGTTTAAAAATCGATAGCTAACTAGTCAAGGTCAATTGATCAATAATTATCTAGACCAGTTTAATATCATCCAGCATTTAGTTTAACTATATATATAGTCGGTTAATGGCTTAATGACTAAATTGATAAATATACTCCACGAGGAATAAAAGTGAATGTTGCAACGTCCCTGCCCTCCATAAAACCTATACGGTAGGAAGTTTATTTAATTTTAAAATATATGTCTCCTAATTGTCTGTTGAAACATAAACAACTTTACAATGATTCTAACAAAGTTTTAACTGAACAGCTGTTAAAGGACGCAAATACTTTAACATTTGGTTTCAAACAATTTGTTATTTCAAAATTGAATTCCATCCCACTAAGAAATAAAAAATACTCTTTGTATTAATTACAAATCCAGACAAGGAAGTAGTCTTTTAGACCAGGCATCATAGATTTAATAAATCTGAAGGAAAAAATTCTCAAAGAGGGAATTATTAAACGCTAAATATTAAAATTATTATTAAACAGCAGAAGGACTTAAAGAGAAATCTTAAATAACTCTTAATGATTGGGAGGGTGAAACGTGTTTTAAATCTTTGTGTCTACGTCAAATAAAGTGTAATGTATAACAATTTCTCTAAAACAACTGTCAGAGTTTATTCGAATTTTCCCCAATTTAAATTTGTTTGCGATGAAACTGTGATATCGAATTAGCACCATCATAATAATGTTATTGGAAAGTAAAAAGTTAATATGATCAGCTGAAGACTTATCATTCCTTACTCAAGAAATCATGTTAAATTAGAACTAAGCACATTAAACAAATAACGTACGTTCCATAAGAACTATTCAATAATTTCTTTTTTAATTATTTTGGGAATACGGAAAAATTATGTCAAATTCAATATCGTTACTTTAAACCCTATAAATATTATGATTTCCATTAAAGTTTGTTAATTATTTGTATTTTCTTATTTTTGGACTATATGACGGACCAGATAGATGTACAGAAACCATTTGTCAAATAAATTCAGCATTCGAAAAAAAAAAAATGTAAGTATTGTGGAGTTCAATCAAAATCAGACCAATAATAGAAATTGTCATAAATTTGTGATAAGATACTTTTTTATTTCCTTCACCTTAAGCGATTATGACCAAATTCTATTTTACCAGTGATATACTTACCCCACCACGTAACTACCAAATTATCAAAATATCGCGGTAACAATATTCACCCTTACTCTATTTAAACACCAACAGGCAACAAGTATAAACTCAATGTCAAATTCGAATTCAGGTTTCCAAAATTCATAAATATTTTATTTGTATCATACTCGAACCATTATTTAAAATATTCGTAAATTTGGAGTCAATCAATTTTGACCACAATTTCATGAGACATCTATCCTCCTTACAACAACAACGTCTTCAGTCACGTTTTATTTTTAACCTAAAACCTAACAATTACGTTTACGCATCATACAAACGGACTACCTGCTCTTGAGGTAACGTGTGACACAAGCAGATGGATGGACTGGAAAATATCAAACATTATTCTGAAAATCATCTAACTATGTAATTGAGGCTCAAAATGCCAAGAATTTTAACACCACCACGATACTTTTCTTATTACGTAATTGGAAAGTAAAAAGGCATGCAATAAATGCACTTGGTAATCTAGACCTTATAAACATGCCAATTATTAAACTAGAGCTAGATCAAGGAACGCTACAGTTAATGCAAGGTTATGTCAGATGAAAACTACTTAATTATCCTTCTACACTTTTACTTTTTATGATACTCTTCAAAATCCACTTCAGGTATTTTGTAGGTTAGTTGTAAAACTCTATGTTATATACATTCGCAAGATAACAGAGGGGAGTAGTACTTGTTTTTACTATATGAATACTGTCAAAGTAATCGAACAATCTTGTGTAGTCTAGGTGACCTAATCGACATATGAATCCGATGTCGTTGTAGCGATATAGGGGTTAATTATAGTGCGACCCCGAAAGATCTATTGTGCCTCCTATAGGCTCATAAATTCCCGTCTATAGACTATCCTCCCACCCCAACTCCTCTAGGAAGTGCAGCATATGAAGGAGGTCAAGGGAGGGTATCCTTTCATTATAATAGAACATATAGGGTTTCCTTTCTCTCATGGCAGAATCTGCAAGTCCCATAATGGTCTACTCCGATCCTAAGATATACCCTTCCCTAATTCCTTGGTACTAAGCTGCTTACGTTTACTAAATGTGGTATTATCTCCTTTTGCCTTCTGTACATAACTGCTGGAAAAGTACCATCGGCTCCTACTGCTTTAAAATGGCTGGAAGGTGTTCATAAACCACAACAGCCTTCGTGGCGTGAAGAATATACTCTTCACCACTTCCCAGTTTTCTTCGTAATTAATACTTCATGTAATAATACTAACCCCAAATACTATGATGGTGCCCATCAACTTATTTTTGCATAATTGAATGGGTGTTTTAGAACTCATAATTTAGTAGTTTTGATTAAATTTGTCAGTTAAATCTCTACTACTATTGCACATAATATTAAATTAAAGTATTTAATCTTTAGGATAACAATAAATCGCCTAACCTAATATAAAAGTGTCAGCTGTTACAGGAGACTTTATCGTGTGTTAAAGCGCAGCAGATATCTTTGAAAGTGAGTCTAGTAAAGTACGTTGCTCCTAATCCTGTGTATAGTTAATGTCAAGTTTCTGGAGCCCCATTACACCCTGAGCTCTGCTCTTCTCTTCGATTTATGTAGCCGAGCTACTGAAGAGACTCAAACAACACTGTCTATCTCTTTTTGTAAAAGGAAAGCAATATTATACATAAGAAAAACAGCTAGCTGTATTGAAATATACTTATATTTAATCTATCGTGATCATTTTTTTATGCTGAAATCTGACTAGAATTGGTTCTTATTTTGAACATTATAATGTTAAAACTTTGTTTATTAGCGATTGTTTCCTAAATTTTTGTAGTAGATGTTGAATATCTTTGGAAACAAAATGCTACGTCATAGTGAGATCTACAAGTAATATGTATTTGAACAATTTTAAAATACTATCAATTTGATTTTTTCCAAAGAAAAATGATCCATATACTGACGGAGAAATACCAAGCTTTTTTTAAACTACTGTGATTCGTTAAAATACAAATTTTTCCCAAAGTCCAGTGATTTTTGTTATTACAAAACTCCGTTTTCATTAAGAATAAGAAAGCAAAATATAGGATCGGAGTCTATAATGTCTTCTAATGGCTGAAGCTATGTACAGTTCTCACGCAACCATATGAATAAATCTAAAAATCATTTTCATTTTCTCAGATTTATGTAAAGAAGGCTTTTTCCTTTTTGTTTGTGGATGTGTAGCGTATTTCACGAATAACGCAATTCCAATAATTCCGACGATTCATAAGTTCGAAGTACAGAAAGCTAGAGCTACCCAACCAACTGTGTCAGTCGGCCGAATATTGATAGTTTTATAAAATTGGCAAGTGTGGTGTCTCTTCCACTTTGTACGACTGAGATGCCAAACAAACTCTCTCTCTCTCTCTCTCTCTCTCTCTCTGTCTATCGCATGTACCCTTCTGGGGATATACGTCCTGGAGATACCTTGTGGGATCTCGGTAAATATAAAAGGTAGAAGTCTGATTTTTAAAAAATGTATTGCTTAATAAATAAGTATTACTCCTAATACGTTATCTCTCGAAAATTTTGATTTTGATTTTTTTTTAAATATGTGTTTTGTGGGGATGTAACGGTTACGAGAGACAGAAACTTGTGGGCATGTAAGAGACAAGCTTTTCTGGGGATATGATTATTTTGTTAGAGAGAAGCTTTGCGAGGATGTGAGAGAGTGATTTACGGGGATGTATTATTTGTCCCACGTTTACATTTTATTGCATGTCATTATGTTTATATTTTTGTTGTTATTCGTTAAGTGATTGATTAAATTAAATTATGTTTCATATTTGTTAAATAGATTGTAATTTATAAAGTAAATTGTAGTAAATGAAAATAACAGTATACTAACAAATTTACAAACTTTTTGATAAGTCAAGTTTTAAATTATTACTTCGGAAACAAAACTAATAATGTATAACAAAAACGCCTGGTTGATACAAGGAAGCTTCAAAGGAATGTTAAATTGAAATAATCCTGAAAAACTCACTAACAATGTTTGTGTGAATTCTTTGTAATTATTGTGTTTCGTTTTACCACCACCATTTTAGAGCATTTTAAAATTATGAATCAAGACACCGCGATACTCGAACATACAATTTTATTTATTTCATTTTATAATTATCGGTATGAACATTTAAATTAGATTTGTTACTTCCCACTCTCATCCAGGAACATTATATTATTCAAACTACAACCAAAAAAAGTTATATTTTCAACGGGACACATGCAAATTAAATAAACATATTCTTCTCAAAATGTAACTGAGGTAAAATACATTTTGTCTATGGATTAATACCTTGTAACTTTTATTATTAGTAGGCTACTGCTCAAGTTTTACACAGAAAAATATAACATAGAAATAAAAATAATTATAAGTTAGAATTAAAACAGAAATTCCTATACAAATACTGTAATTTGAATCAGATCTCGAGACGCGAAAACGGTAGCGTAATATTTTTATGGTTTCCCATTAAAAACATAGTAAACATTTTTTTTAAATGGGTCATAAAAACGTTAAGTCGTTCTTTACTTTTATTTTTGCTGCCATTTTTAATTCTTTGAAGATATGACTAACCAAAAGGTTAAAAAAAATCAAATGTTCAGCATTAAGAAACTTACGATTAACCCTATTCGTCTATTCTGGTAGGTTACAGATGGACCTACAACTTAGTTGCGTAGGTTCAAACCTAGTTACTAAAGTTTTTTTTTTACTGCGTGTAACTATCTCTTCTGACTTTATTAGTCTAATTGGAATACAGTAAAGAAGTTAACAAAAATAATAATAATACATTCGTACAAACTGATAATAAAATCAACTCTTTTAAGTATAGGCCTACTTATTAGGAACGTAAAAAATAACTACAACTGGCTTTATAATTCGTTAACAGCTCTAAATACAATTAATTTGTATAAAAAATCAAAGTGCTGTTAACTTTACCACACAATTTCTGTCATGTTTATTACCCCCCATTAACAAACAAAAGGTTGGGACTAAGGGCTTGGTCGGCTACTGGTAGGTCGTAAATGCACAAGGGATGCTAGGTTTGATTTGTCAATACACTTAAGAAATAAGAAAAAACTTAAACATTAGGCGTACTACGACTATTGTTATGTATACATTTTTGACAAAATTTAATTTAATATCGTTACCAAAAACCAACTCGATTGTTACTGCACACAAACAGGCTGCGCCTATATTGTATGATTTTTTTACCAAATTATGTCGTGTTTGGTATCTTTCTTCTAATTTTTTCATTTACTGTACTTTTCAAATATTCGATGGAAATTTCCAAATTACGATCATGAAAAGAATGTTAATTTCCTATAGTGGAGATGCATAAATGAGACACAATATTGAATTAACTGAAGGCGGAAGCGAGGACTGGGGTTTAAACAGGTTCAAGTGGGTGTGTGTTACCTGAATAAATTACAATAGCTTGGACTTAGAACTCAAAAATATGTCTACAGAGAAAGTTATTTATTACACGGCGGGTTGTTTGTAAGTAAAATAATTGTAAACAAGTAGAACTTTATGGTTTAGACAACTTACAGATGGTCCTTTTCATGGGTCCAAAGTCCACTGACACTTTTCTTACTGACGGAAGTGATTTTTACTTTTCTAAAATTATCTGCCATAGTAATATTATATAGTTTACTATAGTAAAATTCAAGTCAGCTTGAGGCGGAAACCCAGTCGACCGCACTAATCGCCTACCCTTGGTGTCTATTGTGCGACTCGGCCGCGTTAAGTAGCCACTGGCTGGGGTCAGTGAATCATAACTAATGACTCCAGTAACGATATGCAACTTTTCCTCCTTCCTTAAATTCCGAAAAACAAATGATAACACGTGTTACATTGCAATTTTCTGATTATTTAGATACCAAATTTCAAAGGAATCGGTCATCTGTGACAAACACAGAGTGATTAGTGAAGTTATAAATGGTTTACTGTATTAATAAAACTTCCGTATATCAGACGAAACATTTTTATTTCAGAAAATATGTACAATTTATAAACACTAAAATAAAATAAATAAATATAATTAAATAATTAACCAAATTAAATCATTTAATTAAAATTAATATTGTTCCCCATGAAGGCAAAGGAATCAAGCTTAGTATAAACAAGTAAAATAAATTGTACGTATGCCTAAACTTAAAAACTAATAATAATACTGTACAGCATTTCCTTACAGAGGAAGAGCCAAATCATCAGCTAAATAACATAATTCTCTTGCTTTACTGTGTTATAACATTAGTCCTCAAATGTTTGGCAAGACAAAGTTACACAAATATTAAACTGTATTATTGAAGAAAAAATAACATTATTTACTAAATTATATTAATTGTTATTAAATTAATTAAAATTACTATTAATGCCCATAAAGGTAAAGGAAATCACACTTAATATAAACAAATAAAACACTCGTACTATGCCTATACTATAAATAAAGTACACGTACGTATAACTAACAATAATACAGTATTTCCTTAGAGAGGAATAGCCAAATCATCAGATGAATCATCACTTACTTCAATCTGGTCACTGTGGGAGTCTTCATCTTCTGTGTCGTCGTCGTTCCCAGCATCCAACACTATGATCCTGTCGTGCAAATCATCGCTGATGGCATCCACCTCCCACATCATGTCCTCAACTTTCTTCACGTGAGTGACGCACTTACTCCAATCCTCCGAAGAAATATTGTTCAATGCATTGTGTAACAGAACTTCTACGGTATTCAGAGAATAATCAGCATTCTTCTTCGCAACTTCATTTTTCACTGTGGCCCACACCAGCTCGATGGGGTTCAGGTCACAATGGTAAGGGGGCAACCGCAGCACTGTGTGACCACACTCCTCAGCCATTTTGTCGATTTTATAAACCTTGGCCTGTAATTTCAAGTGAATAGGGATGAGTTCTAGGAGCTCTGCCTTCACGTTCTTCGGATTGAAATTCAAGCCGTTGTCTGTGAGCCATTCTTGGATGTGAATCTTCTTCCAACTCATTTTTGGGATTTTATTGACTGTCTGACTGTGGTATGACGCATTATCCATAACAATGACGCTGTCAGGTGGAAGTAAATGCAGAATTCCTGAGAACCACTCTTCAAATGCTGTGGCGTTCATCTCGTCATGATGGTTTGCGTTATCAATTTTCGCAGTTTTTTTTGCTCGAAATACCCATCGTGCGTCTTTAGTTTCTGTGGGATCGGAATGGCCCACATAGTATATATAGCTGGCCCGATCCGGCTTTGCACTGAGAGACAAATCAAACTTAAATGTATATTAACCAAAAAAATATACCAACAAATATATTTTACTATGTATTTCTTATGGGGATTTTTAGTAACAATTTAATAAAACCATGTACAAATTTGTCATTATTTCACAAAAAGTTTAGGTTACTTGTTAAAATCTACTTCAATGTTGTTAAAAGTAGCGAAGAAATTAGTTTTTTCGTTGTAAAGTAATTAAATTTTATTGTATCTTGATGAAATTTTCACCAAATGTGTACAAATATTAATTAATAGATGTGTTAAAATTTATTTAAATCTGTTTATTCGTTTAAATATATATATATATATATATATATATATATATATATATATATACAAATCATCGTCTATTTCGATATATATTTTTTAAACGAATTGAGAGATTTAAACAAAATTTACCACACTTCTTACTAATATATTTATACACATTTTGTGAAAAAATCATCAAGATATAGTAAAATTTTATTGATTTACAACAAAAAAAAAAATTTCTCTTAACTAATTAACAAAATTAAATAAAATTTAATAATTATGACAACAAAATATATACGTACATGTTGTGAAAATTTCATCAAGATACAATAAAATTTAATTACTTTACAACGAAAAAACAAATTTCTTCAAAACAACATTGAAATAAATTTCATAAAATATATAAATAAATTTTCAAATAAATAAAGTAACCTAAACTTTTTGTGAACTTTATTGAAATGCGACGATACGCCTTTTTTAAATCATTTGCATCTCGAAAACCACCCAACGGATTTGAAATATCAAAACATTTTTGAATTCACAATTAAATTTTCTATAAACTATCAAAGCTAGACTTCTATAACTATCATATCTAGACTAATAATAATTAAACAATTTACAACCATTTACCGCTATCGGTCTGGTTGAAAATAGTGTCAAATTATAACTTGTATAGGCCTAGTCTATTTATTTATAGATTTTGTTAAAATTTTCAGGAAATGTTCTATATGACTATATAAAAATCATACAAAAATTTGAAAATGATATATACACAATGTTTTGATTTATGAACGTGTATAGCAAAAATGTAAACGATTTCTAAATACTGCTATTTTTATTGGTTTATTAGGCTACATACGTTTATTAATCGCTGTAGTTATATTCTGATATACCAAATTATATAAAATGTATAGAATTGTGAATTCAATTTTTTTTTAGATAATTAACATCCGTTTAACGGTTCTCGAAATAAACACAATTTAGTAAACCAACGTATTCTGTTTTGATTTTCGTACAGAGAGTATACAAATTGGGTACGCGATAGTACAAAAACGCTTATTTTTTAAAACGGATTTGGATTCCTCATAAAAAATACTATAAATTATAAATTTTATGTTTATATGTACGGACAATTATAGTTTAACTTTTTGAATTAATTTACGCCAATGCATATTTAAAATATACAATTCATCATGGTTTTTAATACAAGTTAACCTAACAACTAGTAGCCTACTAATAAAGACTTTATAGAAAATTTTATTGTGAATTCAAATATTTTTTCAAAACAAAAATCCATCAAACGGTTAAAAATATATATAAATAATGTTGAGTAGCCTACGTTACCGAATACCCCAACATCCCGAACTTGAATTTAATTTCACGACTGATAGGCCTACCATTGTTTCATTATGTAGCCTTTGTTCAGGTATGATCAGTGATTATAACTACATGTTTCTAGTAATAACTTTAAAAATTTTAAAAGATACCAAGAATTTAATTTAATTTTTAGAAAATGTGACCAAATATATTCAATAATTGACGTTTTATTTTATTTGTTGGTATATTTAATTCGGGAATATTTTTGTGGCTGATATTTGAGTGAATTGGCACTTGCTTTGACGTTGGCAAGCCGTAACCGTGTTTGGGAATTGACACCAAACTTTTGTTGCAATATCTCCATGTTAGGTTAGATATCTGTGTATTTATCGTTTTTGTTGATAAGATGTTCACCAAAAGCAGAGTTTGTATATGAAGTCCTCTTAGGGAAGTGTTCCTTAAAACTTTTGTTGAAAGAGCGGGCAGTCTGTCCTATATAAAAATTCGGACATTCATTACTGTAGGCCTATAACAAGTGATATTGTATGTGGCAGTCTTATCGTGTTTGTCATTATGTATGTCTTTTTTTGGGTTATTTAAAAAATAGTATAGTTTGTTTGAGGTATTGAAAGCAACGGTTACGCTCTCTTTAGCCAGTCTACGTTTTGGAGTATGACTCAATGCTGATCCATATTCTGTGGAGACGTAAGTTTGCTTTTTCTTTTTAATAATGGGTTTCTTATTTGTATGTTACCTGATGAGTTGGTCGATATCTGAGCTCTTGTACCAATTGTATACTGCGATGGGTTTAATTATGTTTACTTCCTGTTCATACTTCTTCTTGTCTAGAGGTACTGAGGCTAGCCTGTTAACGAAATTATTGTAAGCTGCCATTTTTATATGACATGGATGATGGGAAGAAGCGTGTATAGTCTGGTTTGTTGTGGTAGGTTTTCTATAGATGTTGAACTTAACACTATTGTTTATTTTTGAAATTGATAGGTCTAAAAAGTTTAAATTGTTATTTGTTTCACTTCAACCGTGAATTGGAGTTTTGGATGCATTGTGTTTACGAAGTTAATCAGAGTTTTTAATTATCTATTGTTGCCATAGAAAAGTACTATAGTATCGTCTACATACTATCTGAAGACTATTTTTGGCCTATTTTGATTAATTTCCGACCAGAGATGTTTGTTTTAGATTTGTCCTTCCAGCAGAATTTTGTCCTTCCTTACTTCCATAGACAGACGAATCTCGCAACAGTTTTTCTGTCGAATCAACGAGCTCTGAAAAAACAGTTTTTTTTAGCTGTATACGACACCGGTCTGTATTGCGGTCGGCGTTTTGTACATATCATAGGACCGCTACTTATTATTTTTTTCAAACTCTTAAGAAGTTTGATAACGAATTTTCGTTATAAAGATTATATTAAATAAAGATTTTATTAAAATTTTCAGGAAATGTTCTTTATGACTATATAAAAAATCATACAACAATTTGAAAATGATATATACATATTTTTTTGATTTATGAACGTTTATAGCAAAATAGTAACCGATTTCTAAATATTGCTATTATTATTGGTTTATTACATACGTTTATTAATCGCTGTAGTAATATGATATACCAATTTATAGAAAATTTAATTGTGAATTCAATTTTCTTTAGATAATTAACATCCATTCTACGGTTCTCGAAATAAACACAATTTAGTAAACCCGTGTACATTAGCGTTTGAATTTTATTGAAATGCAATGACACGCCTTTATTAAATCATTTGTATCTCGAAAACTACCGAACGGATTTGAAATATCAAAAAAATTTTGAATTCACAATTAAATTTTCTATAAACTATCAGATCTATGCTAATAGTATAATTATAATTAAACAATTTACAACAGTTTACATCTATCGGTTTGGTTGAAAATAGCGTCAAATTATAACTTGTATAGGCCTAGTCTTTTTATTTATATATTTTGTTAACATTTTCAGGAAATATTCTATATGACTATATAAAAAACCTACAAAAATTTGAAAATGATATATAAAATGTTTTTTGATTTATGAACGTTAATAGTAATCGCTCAAAATTATAAACGATTTCTAAATACTGCTATGTTTATTGGTTTATTACTCACGTTTATTAATCTCTTTGGTAATATTCTGATATACCAATTTATAGAAAATTTAATTGTGAATTCAATTTTCTTTAGGTAATTAACATCCGTTCCACGGTTCTAGAAATAAACACAATTTAGTAAACCCGCGTACTCGGTTTTGATTTTCGTACAGAGAGTATAAAAATTGGGCAGGCGATAGTACAAAAACGCTTATATATCGAAAACTAATTATCGGAAGTTATTTTTTAAAACGGATTCGGATTCCTCATAAAATTTACTATAAATTGTCAGTTTTATGTTTTTATGTATGGACAATTATAGTTTAGCTATTTGAATTAATTTACGCCAATGTATACTTAAAACGAATTAAATACAATTTATCGTGGTTTTTAATACAAATTAACCTAACAACAAGTAGCCTACTCATAATGATTTTATAGATAATTTTATTGTGAATTCAAATATTTTTTCAAAACAAAAATCCATTAAACGGTTAAAAATATATATCAATTTTTGTTGAGTACGTTACGCGCTTATAAGTACTTGATCAGCTGTTAATTGTATGCTGTATTTCTGATAGAAAAGTATGGACAATACTGCTATTTTTGTTGGTTTATTAATCGCTGTAGTAATATTCTGATACACCAATTTATAGACAATTTAATTGTGAATTTAAATTTCTTTAGATAGTTAACATCCATTCAACGGTTCCCAAAATATACACAATTTAAAAACCCGCGTACATTAGCGTTTGCATTTTATTGAAATGCGATGACACGACTTTATTAAATCATTTGTATCTCGAAAACCACTGAACGGATTTGAAATATCAAAACATTTTTGAATTCACAATTAAATTCCATCAACAGTTGTTAACACAAGTTATACATGATTAACCATGCCTTGTTGCATAACAACCCCATAATAACTAAAAACAAACAATAAAAAGAATCCACTATACTATTGAACTATAGACTATATTTATTTGTATAAATAAACATAATTATATAAACATGATATATGTTATAATTGTGTAACATATTTATAAAATTTTTCATTCTAAACCTTGAAATAACATCTCAACCCTCTATTGTCATTGCCAATTGAACTGTATAATATTTAATTGTATAAAGTTAAAATACATCACATTTTTTGAATCAGAGAATTTGTACATTCTATTACCACTTGTCAAGAATAACTGGGAATAAAAAACATTTCATATATCATTTAAAAATATAAATGAAATACATTTTCATTTTCATTGGATGTTTAGAAATAAGGAGTAAAAGTAGGATGGGTTGAATTAAAACTAATGCAATTTTATAATAAGTTGTACTAAGTAAAATGTATTGATTGTTGAATTTACTCTAAAACAATTATTATTTTTAATAAAACTGTACATTGTTTCTGGGAAGAATATGAACAGTAATATATTACTATTCCAAAAACCCAAAACTATACCATATTATGGATTTTTAATACATCTTTTATTTCATTTCAGTTTGTAACCAAAGTTTCCAATATAAATTGGTCTCCTAGATAAATTACTACGTAACCATTCCTAATTGATTAATTCATACATAAAATATGTAACAAAATATTTAATAAAGATAATTTTGTTCTTTAAAACTAGTGATATATATTATGTAAAAATCTGACAAATTTATATCTGATATACAAACACTTTTCGACGTAAACAGATAAATAGTTTTTCCATTTCATATAAAAGGTAGAACTCTTTAAAGGGACTAATTATTTAGAATGGCGAATAACTTATGTAATTTATAATATATATTGCACACATTCAAATAACGCAAAGAAGCAACAAGTATACAACCACCTCTAAGAAATTGAAATGGACAAACGGACTGAACTCTAAGTTTATGAAAGGTGCAATTGACGGCAACACTGGATCTGTTCCATCTGGCAACAATGTCCCCAAAGGCATAGTGACGTTCGTTGCAGTCTACATACAAATATTTTGGTATCCTCACAAAGGCATTAACCAACTTGCTCTTTTCTCTCGAATTTGAATGGACCAATCATACTCAAGAGCCCCATAAGTCACCTTTAGGGCTAAAGCCCGAATCTCTTCTATAGGAGAGAGTATTGCGTTCAGCGCAGCCCTGGTGGTCTCTCTTCAAAACTAAAGCTGTCGTCCCAAAAGCTATTTTAGGGGATATTTAAAAATATTTTTATTTTCGATCTAATATGCTTAAAAGTATATGTATATTACATATAAACTTGATTTAGGCCGCTTGCCCTTGTGGGGATATCCCCACAAGGGACAACATCCCCAGAAGTACTTTACAGGACGAGTGAGTATGCCCGGAAAGGTAGCTGTGATAGTTCTCTCTCTCTCTCTCTCTCTCTCTCTCTCTCTCTCTCTCTCTCTCGAACCGCCATTAGCTGCAAACAAACAAAGCCTGACCTAGAACGTTACTAGAGATCTCGTTGTTTTGTACCTACTTGAATTGATTCAAATATTCATAAGTGAAGCTTAAAAAAGAACTTTTGTGTGTGTAGTGAGAGTTTTACCTTAGATTTTAGTCGGTAATATCGGAAAATATTGTTCAGAATCACATCAAAACAGCTTTCCTACAAACACAAATGATCAACTGACTGGCAGGACTGACTTTTGCTACTAGGCCTACTTAACGAATACCTTAATGTACTAAACAAGGGGTGCGGCATCTCTCACGCATGTGGCGTCTCTCCCGGACTTACCCTAGTTTTATATTATAGTATATAAACAAAGGCTGCAATTTATATATGTCATTTATATTGAGAAAGAATATACATTTATATTTTTTTAGTGGAATTAACAAAGAATATATGAATAATTGATATATGTTTGAGCTACTGCTGAAATTACGAGTAATAATATAATTTATTACCAATTAACCTATGAATTGGACAAAATGTGCTGCATTTCTTAATAAAATACTCATGCTGAAGAGTTATCTCTAGTATTTCTCTGATAGCTCTATTTTCAACTTCCATTGTAGACCTAGGCTATGTATAATAAGACCAGTTTTCTCAGCAGCATACCGTCACTTAATTAAATATATTTACAATTTGTGATCTGAATGCAACCTTGCCTCCAATATTGTGTATTTATGTCATGGTTAGATCTATATTTTCTTTACGGTATTTAGTTAGCATTTATCGTTATGTGATAGACAAGGCCTATTTAAAATGCTCTACTGAAGTTTTATTTCGTTATTCTTGTTATGATCAATTGCAACACCAATAACTCACATTTTTTACACACTAAGTATGTTATGAAATAACATAATTTGTGTACACTTATTTTCTGTAAATACATGTCAAAAAGAAGTTTCACTTTTAAATAAGTTACACTACAATAATAATACGTATGGAAATATCAGGTATGCATTCTGTAATTCTGTTTTTAAGATTTTAAAATAAAATAGCAAAGATGTTAAAACAGAATTATTTGAACTTAATTCCTACAAAAACGAATTTAGCAAGTTTGTATTTTCTCCTATTTAAAAAAAGCTATTAAGGAAAAGAACGTGTTCTTGTACTTTGGAAAACTGAACATCAATCTTTTGATGAAGTGATTTTTCGTTTATTTTCTTCTTTTTCCTAATTATAGAAAATTATTTCTACATTTTGGCATTTTTCTGTTTTTCTCATGTCTTATTGTCTTTTTCTATATCATCTAAATTTGTATATCGCATACTAATCTAGTTAATATTACTTTACAATGACTAAAGATTTCTTTCATCTTTAGGTGGAAATGAAACTGTCATTTGTTGCTAAATATTTATTAAACAAAATTTATTTTGATACGTGCTAAAAATGTCAAGCCTACACAACACACAAAATATGTCTAAATAAATGGTCGAGGAAACCGGTACGTCACAGATTGTATTAATAATTAGTGAACCGAAATTTAAAATAAACGTCTTGGGTATAAATAATAATAAGTATAGTATTTTGTTAATATTATCCGCTGTGTAACTTCGTGCTTCTATAAATAACAAGTTTCAGAATTATGTTCCATCATCAAATATCTTCTCGCTCATAGGGGTAGTCAAACATTAAGGTGTGACAAATTACAAGATTTAAAAAAATCACAAGTTTATATATATATATATATATATATATATGCTAAATGGGTGGCAACAAGACGCTCTGTGCGCACCGAGGTAGGGTTTTTTTTCCAACTTTAAACAGCTGTAATTTCTTCCAGAAATATTGTATTGAAAAAAGAGGGGGAGAAATACAATAAATAATATTTTGTCACGTTTAAAATTGTGCTCTTGATATTTTTCTTTAAGTTTTGTAGTTTTTGCAATATGCAAAAACTACACATTTTAAAACTTATTCAAATTTCCCAAAAATAGTTGATTTTTTAAACTGTGTTTCAACGTCAACACGGAACTTTTAAATCCCTCTTTATTTGAAAATTAGGCTATATATATACATCAAGCTAACCAATTGCATTTTTGCAAGCAACATATTAATATTATTACAATAATTATTGAATTTTTACCTTTTAAAATTAATAATAATATTATTATTATTATTATTATTATTATAAATTTTTACGTTTATAAATATAAATCTATCAATGGCTATTTAAATTTGTAACTCAAATAAATTATCACTTACATGGTATTATATCAAGTATTAAAAAAAAAATTAATAAATAAAAAAATAATTACAAGCTCATTATAAAATGTATTTTACTTAAAAAATTTATATAAATCACGAAATTTTATGGGATAAAATTGTATATAATATGTACCGTCATTATTTTGAAATAGGACGCAATTTAAGCCATTAAATAACATTTTTTATTATTTTCAAAACCAATTACATCATTATTTTTATCTGGAAATTATGCATAAAATTATGTTGTAAAGAGATGTGGGACTATAGGACTATTTTTCTTGTTTTAGAAAATAGTCCATATTTATTAGGTTTGGAGTAAAACTATGCAACTTTGTCATAAAAATCAAATTTTTAAATTATTATGACGCACATAATTAATTTCAGTACATTCTTATCCAATTCTTAGCTTTATCTTGACTTCTGCTGTACGTAAATAGACTTTGAAAATGGAGTTCATTCGAACTCAATCAGCAGCAATTTAGACAATGGCAGAAAAAGTTATCGACGAAAATTAAAATTATGTTAATTTATTTTTGCGTTACTAGATATTCGTAACTATATTAAAAGGAAGATAATTGTATTTTATTTTAAGTTTCCAGTGATTGTGGTTAGGGGCAAATTCGAATTATTATTAAGAAATTAATGTATCTTTTATGTGACGTTTCGAAACATGCTACTCGGTTCTTTAACCGTAATTTTGTACCTACTGGGTTAGCGGAATAAACTTTTCGAATAATTATTTCTACTACTTTAAAGAATTTCTTCATACATTTCAGCTTTGGAGGATTGTTTTTAAATCAAAACTTAATTGGACTACATTTTAAGTAATAAAAAATAAGTCCTGTCGTTTGTTTATTTTATTGCCTTGTAGTTTCATGGGAGCTTTCTTTATATATTTAAAATCTTAAAAAGTGAAACTAGCCAATATAAGGAACCAACAATACGCGCGGAGAAAGTCGAGGTTTGGCTACGTTAAATTTTGTTCACATATCTAAAACATCCCATATCTTTAGATAAAGACATTTGTATACTAGTCGAAGAATTATTGATCAATTATAGTTTTAAGAGAATTTAGCTTCTGGCTGCGATATCTCGAGAGTTTTCACGCTTTAAACGGAGTGTCTGTGCTGATTATCTTGGATAATTTGTGCTGATTAATCACCAATAACTGAACGAAAAAGGAAAGAAAGGAAAGAAAGGTGCCTACTAACCTGAAGGCTGACAAAACAACGCCGTTTCAATATAATATGTCAATTTTGAAAAGCGGCACTGCATGATTATAGCTCAGCGCGCCCTGCTTCACTCCCACGTGCTCAGAACACCATAAATCAGTTGCAATCTTTCCTGAGCCACATTAAATTTCTTTAATTTGTCATGTTCTTTTCATGAATATTCAAAAGCAGACTTTTACCATTTATTTTGTAATATTTTATTTCGTCAGGTTTTTCAATATTAATTTTCTATTAATGAAGATTTACTGACATTTGAACAAGAAATCCTATTTACATATTTCGTTTCATTTTTAGCATATCTATAATGTTTAATAAAACTTTTCTTCTTAGTTACTTTTCTTCTATTTTTGTTTCAGACTTTTGGCTTCGTTTTTCACTTTACTTTATCACATATACGTAGTATAGAGATTATGAGGTGAAAACAGTTTCAAGTGTTTCGCGAAAAAATCTGCTTTGAAGTCCTCTGAGACTGTTGTCCGGCATCTGCCGTCTGTCGATGCGTAGTCCTAAACTAGTGGACCGATTTTAATCAAATTTTGTATTTCGGGACAGTTTCTTGGGATGTATGTTTCTTTTTATATAACTGTAAATTTGAGGATCTACTAACTCAAAATAAACGTTACTATTTTCTCAAAACAGGCTGTAAAGATGTTGATAAAATTTTGTTCAAGTGTAGCCTCTATCCAAACAAAATAGATTGATCGCCATCTTTCTAAAAATTCCAGTTCCTGAATTATCTGTAAAATATATATATAAAGGCTCTTATGAAAAACGTAATATCTCAAAATCGGCTATACCGATTTCGTTTAAATTTAAGTAAAAAGTGAAGAATAATGATGAAACCCCTGTGCAAAATCACAAGTAAAAATAATTCGGTGCAGGAATATTTAGTAAAAAACCTGTGGTGGTAATTAAAAAATATATAGTAATAAACCACGTCATTAAAACTCGATTTTAATGAAATACAATTTACAGACAGGACGCGACTACGGTTATTTTACTCAGTCCGTGAGGGTATAATAATCGCAAAAAATTTCCCCTCCATTTATTTGACTGATCTTTACGTTTCTCTTTCAAACGAAAAAGTGATTTTTGACATGCGGCCGTTTATTGTACATGTCGTTGCTGTAAGCACAAACATTATGATAGGAACATGAAATTTGGTATATTGGACTATAGTGTGCCTTATTGTTTAAACGTAAATGTCAAACGGCGGCCATTTTAAACGGTATTTTGTTCGTACGTCGTGTGTTATTTAACTTATAACATACTAAGTTTAGGTTTAGGTTCCGAAGTAGACGACTATTGCTATTTCACACCCGAAGTAACCATAGCTGATAGTCGAGGTCTGTAGACGACCAGAGTGGTTTTACAACCCCACATAAACATTGCCTTTAGACGAGTTTTTGTCAGTGAATTTAGTTGCTTCTTGAATTGTTTTATATTATTATTACATAGGTTTGGAGATGTAACCTAAACTCTTCTTAAAGGTCTTAAACCTAATGAAAACCTTTTAGGTCTCATTTAATAGGATTCGATGTTTTCGTCGAATGAGTTAGTTTTCAAAACAACTCAACTAAAACCTTAATTTATGACTCGAAAATGATATAACTTTGTTTTTACAATAAACTTATATTTTCAATATCTTACTACACATAATGTTGATGTTTTGTCAAGTTTCTCTGCAACATTCCTCTATTCATGTTACTTTTTCTTTTTTTTCAGATCCAACTATTAGATCCAACTTTTCTTCTGAAGCCAACAAAGGTGACCATTCTTCGTCGATAAAATTATTATCTGCTGCTACTCAATCAGTAAAGTCTAAAACATTAGGTTGCCGTCCCAGGCCAGTTCAAGAATGTAAAAAGAATCCAAATTTAAACTCACATATTTCTGATATTGGCTCAATGTTTCCAGAACCTTCACTAACTTCAGAACCTGAGCTGTCGCTATCTCTATCACCTACCCCTTCATCCCATTCTTCAAGTACCCATTCCTTTGTAATAAAAAATATTGTAGATCGAGAAATTGACCCGTCAGAAAAATGTGTAGAAGTTCTATATTGTTCTTCTGTATTATCAACAGGATTGGGTCCATGTTTACCACAATCCAAAAACTTAAGCTGGATAAAACCAGATAAAACTATCAACAGAAAAGAAACTAGAACTCAACGTCCTGTGCTAGCTACATGGTGTCCGGTCTCTGCTCAGACAGAACAAGAAATCTCTGCTCCTTCTACATCAAGTAAAGTTCCTGCCCAACGTCAACCAGATGGTGTATGGGAGACGGTAAAACCAAAACAACCAGCCCAAGGTAATATTTTTTGTCAAAATTGCACATGTTATATCTATCAGATAAATTCTATAAATGTGGATTGGATGTTTCATTTCAAATATATTTTAATATATAAATTTTATGTCGCGGTACTTGCAAATTTCTTATACTTTACAAAACAAAATCCGATGATGCAATAGGTATAAAACGTATGAGAACATGGTAAGAAGAAACTATAAATTATGCTTATTTTTTCGTTGTATTTGCGAATACAGCAAAGTATTTAAGGGATGATGTTAGATAAGTAAAACTAAGGTAGAAACAACGTGCAAAGAAGAAAGGCTAAGAAATTAGCATTAAATATAGAAAAATGTCAGCGGCTAAAAATGTATGTAGAAACTTAGAGCTGAATCTACATAACGAATTAAAAATCTACAAACAGATTGTTAAAACTATCTGGACATATGAAAAGCAACTCTGGTGTTGCACGAAGAAATCAAATGTAGACATTTTGTATAAATTTAAAAATAAGACGTTAAGAATAATAGTTATTATGTTATGGTAATCTACAAAAATGCTACTATAGCAATCTATAAATCACGAATCCGTGTTATGAGAGTGTTGAGGAGTTCAACTGGACAAAGCCACTGATCTGATTCTTTGAGAAGATACGCTAAGTGCGAGATTAAGGAGCTCATGACTGGGTGAATACTCCGTCACGTCAAGACCTAACATTTGAGACTGGAGTTGTTATATAATGCTAAATTTATTTGTGGAACAAATATAATAATATAATATTGTTCTTTTGTTATTTATCGTCGATAAAAGTGTAAGTGTTGTTTATTACAGCAAGAGTTTCCGAGAAAAGCGAATGGAATCAACTTAAAACTACAATTGAGACATTTCTAGAGCTTAACACTACACCATTACCAGACTAACTGCTGTAATCGACCACACAGAACATCGATCAACGCCGGACCATTGACCCTTCAAGTGTTCCCATTTACAACGCCGAGTATGGAGTTTTTAGAATGCAATGGGTTCAGTGTGAAGTAAGAGCAGTGGACTGTGGTCTTGCTTACATAACAGTGCATCTAGATCAGAGGCTTCGGGCGTTTCTACATTCCACCTGACGATATAGAGCAAAGGCTACTTTTTTATAATCGGGCTGAGAATGCGTTTAACATACTGGATGTTTTAAACATTGGAATGTAACAAATGCATGAGAGTTATAATTAAAAATGTAACCACTCCCCATACATGAAATATTTGAGTGAATTTGATTTTACCTCTTTTCCTAGCAATTTGTAAATTTTATTCCAAAGCATGTTATTTATATAACAAATTAAACTCGTATAAATTATTCTTAATGGATTATATATTCAGTATTTGTTTTAATTAATGTTATTTATTTATTATTACTGTGAATTATACGAATTTAAGAGCGTGCTATAACATTAGATGTTTGGTAAACACTAACAGTAATAATTTTAAATTTAATTTGATATAAAATCCACTCCTTTGGTCGCAAAAAGAAACTCCAAAAGTTTAAGCACGTTATGATCAAATACCGAAATGGGCTATAAATGTCAGTGCAGTCCTCTTTCTAATCACTTAAGTCAAAATTTGATAAAATGTAGATTTATTCCAAATTATAAAAACCAAGATTAATATTTTCATGTATGAAAGTCTTTCTGGTCTCCTTATTCTGTTTGTATTCTACTACTTTCATATTCTAATAATATTTATTTCACAATCTTTCAAAATGAAAAAAATATACAACGTATTTCCTAAATAATAAATTAAAGGTTTGTAAAAAACAAAGAATGTACTGCATAAAATGAAAGCAACATTACATCTTACTTTCCAATCGACCTCTTACGGCAAAGTGCAACATAATAGAAATAATGTAAAGTTTTATATTATAATGGAATGTCTTTTTACCGTAATACATTGCTAGGATCGTATTGTACTGCTTTCAAAGCTTATGGACGACAATGTAAATTTTGAACGTCTAAAATATATAGTTTCTATAATCCCAAACAGTTGGATCGATGTTCACACTGTTTTATAGCATATATTTTATCGGTAGTTTAAGTTGTTAACTACGAAACCCGATTTTAATTTTAAATCTAGGAAAATTAATTTCTCCCATTTCATTTCTGTTCTGGTCTGTTATTGTTTCTGATAAATCATACCAGTTCGCTTTAGAAGCTCACCCTGTCCATTTTATCGTTTCAAGCAGATACAGACAAAAAGTTGCATTGTCTACTTTACCTGTTCATCATTATTTATTTGCTCTCCAGGGTGACAGAATATAAGAACGTAAAATTAAAATCTATTTACATGCTGTGAGGCGCGGACTTACAAAACATATGATATATTCTTACGGTCCAGTAAACAACATTAGTTTCACTAAGCACGGCTAAATAGATTTCAAAGTCCGATACATCACCTTTATGCAACCCTCTAACATTTACGGGAAATATTTATTGAACAACAAAATTGATATAATCAAGTCACCAGTTCCACTTTGTGAACACAGTCACGGACAATTATATGTGCATATTTTAACCGGTTGAGTAATCTTGGAAAACAATAATAGTCTAATTTATTTCATTTTGCCCTCTGGTTTCTACAAACTTGCGAAGTTTTATAAAAAATCTACTGTAATAAAATACTTGATACTTTGCTATATACCAGAATTTAAAATTTTCTCTAAATAATCCTAATATTATTTCCAGGCATTTGTATTTTTGATTTTATTTGTCTTTGTAATAGTGATAGTTCCTTCTTAAACTTTAGTTCTAGTTTATTTAAATTACTCTAAATAATGTTTATCTATATTGATTTCGCATGGAAACTACAATCACTAAATGAAAGAAAACACAATTTGCATAATTAAACACTTTATATAAACAAAGAACTTTTATGTACAAAAAATTCAAATAATTCATTGAATCGTCGTCTTGTTACAAATAAAGTACAAAATTGTTTTTTTTTTTTTTTTTTTAATTACAAATTGTTTTACATATGTTGTAATCTATGTAACTACTTTTTTCTTCTTATTGTTTAAAGGTGAAAAACCTTTCAGTCATCCTTTCTTATAAAAAATAAAGGAAGAAAAGAACTTAAAATAAAAAGAACAAGAGTTGGCCAAGAAGGACCAGATAGTAAAGATGGAAGAGAAGTATCTAACTCAAAACTACTTGAAGAAAGGTGTAAATCCAGCTAGATCCCTCGGGATTGCCAAGCACGTACTCACTATAAATGAGATCCTAAGGGAGACGTTATGTAAACCAAAGAGAACTATTATAATACTGTAAGACGAGAAATCGCGGTTTGGCACTTAACTTATCTTAGGCTGGAAAGACTATGTAAATAATACATATAAACGTTTTAAAATACTAAAACATTTATTAGCATTTAATATTAAACTGTAGCTGGGGAAGGTTTTAATTTTGCAATATTTTAATTATTACGACACTTCATTAAAACTAAATACCTAACTAGATCGTGCTCAAAATTATTGTTTACGTTAAATTTCTAACTTAATAGCAGATGATAGACTTTGAAAATACTATAAAAAAATGTCTATCTTAAAATTTAACACTTTTCGAAATTATCATGTTTTGCTACTCTGTGCACTAGATTGCCTCGTTATCCGGCAAAATATTTGTATTTAGCTCAAACGTCAATTCTTTATATACTCCATTACTTATACCAAAGTGTAGAACTGTTATGTTTAATAAATCATTTACGGTGACGACATGCAGGCTTTAAAATTCGATACCGAAAATTTTTAAAAGCAATCATACTCAGTTTAAAAGACTTTGAAGTGACAATTGTGACTTTTGTGATAGCTCCTGGGCTGTTTCTGAAGAAAAGTTTGGTTGCATTTTTTTTTTTAAATCATTGTTAATTTAGTTACTTTGATTTATATTATGTTAGTTTTATATATTTGCATAAATATATTTATAAATAAGTGGAAATTGTTTATGTTTATATGTTTTCACAAATTTTATTATGTTTTATTTGATTTAAGTATTTTGATAGAATAAAACTGGAACACAAATTCTCACAATAATTCCGTTTATTTATTCAAGCGCGTTTCAACAACAAAGTCGCCATCTTCAGTGAAGCATTAGCTACAATAACTAAACTATAACTAACATAGCTAGTTATAGTTTAAAGAAATAAACGTACTATTAGTGAGAATTTGTGTTCAAATTTTATTAGATCAACTACACCATCTCACAAGTGAAGCTCAATATTTATTTATAATTTAAGTATGTTTTAATTGTTAATAATATTTATAATTGTAATTGTTATTGCAGTTAAGTGGAAGAGAGTCCTGTGGTTCTAAATATTTATTCTGTTTTAATTATTTTAATTTTTTTCTGAGGAATTAAATAAAATCCGTCAAAGAGGTAGGTTTATTATACAACAGTCACACTGGAGTGGCGTTATTTGCATTCCTTTCAAATTTCTAACATAATATTATGATAGACTCAGAAAGTGAAAAATGGCCGCTTGTTTTCATTTTTTGGAAAAGAGAATAACAAAATTCGCTCCGCTTATGTACAATATACAAACGCTATGTAATACAATATACAAAATGGGCAAACTTTCTTCTTTCTTTGCTCATTTTCAGACATCAAGGTAAAATCATTTTAAAATTTTAATTTCTGTGTATTTGTATAAAACCAATGAATTGTTAAGAATATCAAATGGCTAAGTACAAAGGATGATTTTAAGTTCATCTAGAGTATTGCATAATTAAATTGCAATATCCCTCAACTGAAATATTTATGGTGGCTAAATCGGTAGGTAATTATTTTAGTTATTTATATAAATAACCTGTATATAATTAC
This sequence comes from Aphrophora alni, assembly GCA_963513935.1. Taxonomy (NCBI): domain Eukaryota; kingdom Metazoa; phylum Arthropoda; class Insecta; order Hemiptera; family Aphrophoridae; genus Aphrophora; species Aphrophora alni. The sequence continues at coordinate 100,465,321 of OY740766.1, forward strand.
AAGAACTATCTATATATAGAAACAGTTACTGGCCTAATGACTAAATTGACAAATCTACGCCACTAGGAATAAAAATGAATGTTGCAAACCATAATCCATTAACTGCGTAAAAACTATCAGTTGCTATAGGGAATGTATTTAATCTTAATTTAAAGTAAACCTCCATAAGCACTGTGTTAATGAGCCTTAGGAATCATAAACAAATTTGACGTTTTAAAATGATTCAAACAGATGTTTTATTTAAATTAATCTTCAATAATTGTTTCAGATTATAGTTAATCTGGAGTTTACAACAAAGCTCAGTTTTTGTAAACAATTTTAATTACATAGAAAAGTTGAAAAAATTAGTTTTCTTCTTTAATTGTATGGAGAGATCTCAGAGTTTTGTAATTCCACTCAAAAACTATATGTTATTAGTTATATTTGTTAATACTGTTATAATACAGTACCAAAACGTTTACTTCCAAGTTTTACATTTTAGGACGTAGAAAAAACACTTGTTTTTTTCTGCAACAATAACAACATTTTATAGAACATTTTTTAACACCGTAGGTCGTACAACAATATCATCTGTTTTAAAAATACAATTTCAGCAAATTTTTCGATTACACTAATCCAAGTGTTTACTTCTAAGTTTTACATTTTAGGACGTAGAAAAAACACTTGTTTTTTTCTGCAACAATAACAACATTTTATAGAACATTTTTTAACACCGTAGGTCGTACAACAATATCATCTGTTTTAAAAATACAATTTCAGCAAATTTCTCGATTACACTAATTGTAACTTTTTTGTCTTAAAACAAAGCTTAATATTAATCTTATAACATAGGCCTAATAACAGCAATTTATCGTTGAGCTATCACTATCACTATAAACCTCTAAATGTGAATTACATTTATTTTCACCTATATATATATATATATATATATATATATATATATATATATATGTCATCTGATTTATATATATTATCAACTCTCCAAGCGAATAAAAAAGAAAAATGTTTTCAACTTTTTTATATGAAAAAACTGAGCCGCATTGTAAACTCCTAATTTGTAGGTTATTATTACTACAAAATGAAGTTAATTATCTTAAAATTTCATACCAAAATATTGGATACAAAAAAATTATGGCTGAACTTCAAAATGAGGAGACCTAAAGTCACAATTATAACTATTTTGCTCTAAGACGTTCATTCCAAGTCTCAAACAATTCACTACATTTTAAGAAGAAATTTATAAAATATCGATTACAACTAAAATAAACTTAATAACTTATTTATCTTTAATTCCAAATTGTTGCATTATTAACATTATACTGTAAAGCTAAATCTCTAGTACTTTCCTCGGAGTTGTTAGTTTGTTTTATCCAACAAGACCACTTCGAATTCAGATGTTCTTATCAAACGTGGTCGTCCTGATTTACCAAGCTCCTGTTTTAACCTTTTTGTCTTTCTGAACCGTTGATGAATGGGTGAAAAAATTTTGTAATGACAATAATCGATTTGAAAAGTGTTCCTGATATAGCCATCTAGCTTCCAAGCTATTGCAATGTGCAAGACCTTACATTGGGTGTATATCAGCCATTTCTGTGTTAGTAAATTGGTAGTTATGATTAACTGTCATGATGTAGTGAAATATGCCTAATAAACTTAATTGTAATGAAACTAAAGGACAATTAAGCACAGGTTATAATTGTTGACTTTATTTATTAGCATTGGTTTTTATTCACAGTTTCAATAATTATTTATTTATTAAACATCAAATCAGCTGTTATTATTTAAACAAAAATCAGTTGTGCTAGTAACAATGCAATAATGTTTACGGGTTGGTATTGAACTTATAATGTCTAATGGCGCCACTCTGTTATTTGCCGTCTGATTTATTTTAATTAGACATTGTTTTATTCAGAACATAAAGTTCTAAAAGAAATTATTCTTAGTATTTTTGTATTTTAGGAAGTATATTTTGTATAAACGTTTATTGATTTCTATATAATGAATAAGCTCCTGAATTCCTGAAACTTTTTTAAACACCCTGTATATATCTTTACTATTTTGTTTATTTATTTATTTTTAATTTATTTATAACTTTTATAATATAAGAATATATATATATATATATGTGTGTTATAAAAATAATAATATAGTGTTATTTGTATACGCTCAGAATCTCAAACTGTTCATAGTAGTATAATCAAATGATAACTTGACCACTCACTAAACAAGAGTATGACAATGTTACAACATTAGAGTTTTCTTCGTGCTACCTTTTTATCCTAACCTTTTTCTTTCTCTTTCTAAACTGTTGAGCTACATTTCAATAGGTTCGTGTTAAGACAATTTGTCAAATTACACCACAATATAGAATTAGGAAAAGTAATTGTGTAATTCAATTTTGTGAAGAGGTAGTATTAGGACTTTGTACCCCTTATTTTACGTGTTTTATAATTTACGAGTATCTGCTCACTACAAGTGAGAGTTTTTTTTTACATCTATACATTATGTCTGTAAGACGAACAAGGAAAGGAGAACATCCTAACAGAGAGAGTCGATGAGAAAGTTATGTATTTTATTTTATTATCATTTAACAGCTTTACAAAAGTGATTTTTACTCATATCATCTTGGACACAGGACTATTTACAAAGTTTATAATAAAAATAATAATACTACAGTGTATATTTATGAATTTGTGCTCTCTTTAAGGATTTTACAATTTTAGTATGGTTTATTCAACAAATTCTTGAATCAACATTACTAATTATTACACACTATGGGAAATACAAAATAATGTAACCATAGTTAAAAAAAAACATCTAATTTATTAAAAATGATCTTAAATAAAATAACATTAATTTTTTTTTCCAATTAAAAACTAACTATAACCTAACCTAACCTTCTTACTTCATATTTTTAACATCGCATTATCTTCATATTCATAACCAATATGTTACTGCTATTAAAAAAAAAAACCGTACAAAAGTAAGGGAAAAAATCATAAAAATACAACCTAAACACATATAATCACCGTTAATCGGACATTTCTTTTAAAATAATGTAAGAGATTGGCTATTTTGGTCCTTAAATTTAGATTTGCAACATCCCGCTTTTGTTGCTTAACTATGGACATAGGTTACTTGACAATAATCCTCTGTCCCAAATATACTCCAACAAATTAGTCGGTTATACTGTAGTTGTCCCACCCCCTGATACCAAAATTATTAGTAACTGTTTACAACTTTATAACAGCAAGTTGTGTAGTTGCCTACTCTACAGTCCAATATTCCAATAGTTATGTCTTGTGATAAATAATACATTCCACAATCACTAACTACGGAATAAATGTTGATGAATGTAACCTAAGGCCGTAAAGGCACAAACCAATGTGCCAAACATTCTTTTTGTTTTTTTCTAAATTACTCATTTTTTTTACGTAACACATTTTTACATTTCTTCAAAATTTGATCGAAATCTGTTACGCCAATTTTTGTCAATGGAACAGAATGAATCTTTTCACAGATTTGAATCAGGAATAAGTTAAAAGCATAGACGTGGCTACAACGCAATGCTCAGGTGAAGAACGTTTTTAATTATATGATCTGTGTTCATCGTACAGAAATAAAAATGAATTAATTTATATGATAAAGTAATTTATAATTTATGTTATTCATCATAATTAATTTATGTGATTTATATAATTATTTATGTTATTCATCAAGATTAATTTATGTGATCTTCTGTGTTCATCGTACAGATATAAAAATGAATTAATTTATATGATAAAGTAATTTATAATTTATGTTATTTAGGCCAAGTAAGCAAAGAGTACAACCATTATTTATTGCAGCAGAACATCTGTCATAACGTATCTCTTTTATAAACCGAGTATTTTTTGTTATTACCAGCCTAATTCATAGGCTAACATTTCTTAGGAATTATTTTTCCCATTAAATCTAACATCACTTGAGCGAAGCTATTAGAAATTTTGGTTCATACAACCCTAAAATTATTCCACCGATCTGATTCATCTAAGATTGATAGAATGAGATTAGACCCTGCAACTGTCTGTAGGCATTTTATTTTGTAATCCACTATTAGTCACGATTCCTTTATGTAAGACATCTCTTTTATTTATGTTTTCAAATCGGCATAACTTTCCTTCCCAAGACTAACTTTAAATATATCACAGTTGATTGGAATTACATTTTGGGATTATTGTGTAGTCGTCCACAACTCGTCACGAATTACCATAGAATAATTTTAAATGTTAAAAAATTAACTTTAAGCAATTTGTTTAAATTAAATAGTCAGATTATTCTTGTTTAACAATATTATGATTTTCTTTCTTTTTTTTCAGATATTTAGACAGAAGAAAGAACGAAATTAACACAACAATTGCGTAAGCAAGACAAACAAATCCCAAGTGCTTATTCAGGAAAGCAACATGCCAAACAGACAATACTGAATTTAAGAAGAAATCCAATATTTCATTTTGTATTTTATAAAGATAATGAAACCAATAAAAACTTTGTTTTTTTTTCCAATCTCAACAAATTATTATAATATGTGATTGGCGGATAAGCCGAATGTGGAATAGGCCTACCTCCAATACTTAATTGATATGAAATGAATTTTTTTTAAGTACAAATTCTGTGGAATTAAATTGGGTAATTGATGTTTTAAATTAAACTTAAACTGTTTATTCAAACAATATCAGAATTATAGGCGTAAAAGTTGTTATATTAAAGTCGGAAATAGGTGAATTACCTTCAATATGTACTATTAAAGTTTTAAATAAGTTCTTTCGTAGCACAAGTTCATTAGAAAAATTCTCTTTATCAGACATTATCATTATATTTTACCATATATTTGTATTGCTATGATTATCGTAAGGCTTTATAATTTATAGGTTAAAATAAACAATAACTTCATTATACAGGGGTGGTGAAAAGTCCCGGAACGGGTTAATATTTTATTAACCGTTACAGATGGAACTATATAACTTGGTACACTGTTACTTGGCATAAAACACTATTTTATCACAATTCCAATGAGCCGCTACCACTTTGGGGGGACGGCCCACAAGGAGTCGAAATAAAATCTTAAATGAGAGCGTGGGTCGAGTTGTACATCAAATTAAAGGTCTAATTTAGGAGAATACAATGCCGCAAATCCGACTTCAAAAGGTTCACCCTAACCAAAATGGCGGCGTTTTAAAGTTTATGAAAGTTACTATGGCGTTGAGTGTTAAATTTCAAATTCATGCCATCTTTGAATGGCTGCCATTTCCGGCTCGGTTGTCCGTTTGAAGTCGAATTTGTGACATTGTACTGTGCTAATAAAGACCTTTAATTTGATGTAGGCCTACAACTGAACCTATGCTCTCGTTAAAGATTTTCTTCCGACTCCTTGTGGGCCGTCCCCCATTAGAGGTTAAGGGTCAAGTGGAACTCTAAAAAATAGCTTTATAGCTTCAACACTGATTTCTGGGCGTTTGTTTTGAAACCTGTACCGAGTAAACATGTTCCAGCTATCTTTAACACTCAACGCCATTGTAACTTTCATAAACTTTAAAACGCCGCCATTTTGTTTAGGGTGAACCTTTTGAAGTCGGATTTGCGGCATTGTATTCTACTAAATTAGACCTTTAATTTGATGTACAACTCGACCCACGCTCTCATTTAAGATTTTCTTCGGACTCCTTGTGGGCCATCCCCCCGAAGCGGTAGCGGCTCATTGAAATTGTGGTAAAATAGTATTTTATGCCTAGTAACAGTGTACCAAGTTATATAGTTCCATCTGTAACGGTTAAAAAAATATTAACTCGTTCCGGGACTTTTCACCACCCCTGTATATAAATGCCAAAAGGAACAAATATATATATATATATATATAATATATATTAAAAACTAAAACATATTTCAATAAAATAAAGTTTATATTATGTTCCTATCTATTAGGCACAATTTTATGTCAATCCCAAAGCCTAATTAATCCAGGATACAGTACTTAAAATAAAGTCTTAGTTGCGTAATTTAAACGTATACCAACCTAGTTATATCATTTTGCATTATACTAAAATATTCCCAAATGGCACTCTTTGCAAGTCTCGCCACGTATTTCAATTTTTATTTATAATATACCTAGGTCTGTTTTCCTAACTTTGTAACTAACAAGACTATACACTATTTATGTGTCTATATAGTAAAAGTTGAACTGAAGGGGGCGGGGACACTTCGTTTCACCTTTCCGCCTTGCTTCTTATTTTATGTAGCGTTTACTTTCAGTAACTGTGATGAGTGAAAAAATGTTGATATCGCAATTTCGATAAGATAGTTCTGTAAGATTTGACCTCCTAGATACACATCAAGACCTTCTTTGGAAGAATGGCTATTCTACGCATAGATTCTATTGACAAAATTTTAAATATTATGCAAGACTGGTGTTTCACGGAATAATACAATTTTAAACCGACTAGTACGGGTTGTTGTGAAAATATGGGGAGTAAAAAATGATTTCACACATTATTTCAGGAGGGTTGTCTGGATGAATAGTTTGAAACAGTTAAAAATAAATGTTCAATGGAATGGTTAAATTTTTGTCAAAAACTTGGAGATATGTATGAAAATAGCAGTACTTTTGAAAAGGTATTTGTACATAGAAATATAACCAAAGAAAAATAAGGATTGGCCTGAGAAAATTACATCTACTACAACTCTCTCATAATTTTTATTCTTTAAAAAACAAATAAGAAAATTGTGACCGAACAATCAAATAACAGGAATATAATGGCACTAACGTCTATTTTTTTAGCTCAATATTTTGAAATCGGTTAAGTAGTTTGTGGGGGAAAAAAAAAGAACAATAGACAGATATCATAATTTTTGTTTCATGTAGACTACTCACGCACAGGAACAGAACTAAAATTTAACCTTTTTTGTTTGTTAACAATTACGAATCCTTTCCAGTAATAGATAAGAAAGCAATATAGACCGACATTAGTTGTAGAAATATTTTAAGTAATTCAAATTAATTTATTACTGAAAATTAAAACTATTATTTATAGAATGCATGTATATGAAATAAATAACTGAAATCTATAAATCAATTTAAATATAATGATAGGCCTACTAATATGTTTTAGTAAAATAAGATGTGTATTGTTTCATACTATGTATTTATAACACTATTAGTTAACTTGTTTAAAAACTATGTTGCACAAATAAATGGTGGACTTTACATAGTTTTTAAATCCTCTCAGTATCTTTACTGCATTAATTTCGGTATTTTTACATTGGTTTGAATAAAGAAGTACTTGTATTGGTAGTTTCTAGCGGCACTTTTCACCAGAGTCAATCACTGGACACAGCTTCACTATCGATTATAACACTTGCATTTAGAAACAATTTGACGGATTTTTCTCGATAATAAACTTGGTTAAAAAAACACAAAAATTAACCTGTGTACTGAATTTGAGAAAAGTGGGATAACAATTTAAACGGTTAAGAAGGAATGTCGTTAAATTCATCGGTTAATCAAAATTCCATCCAATTTTGATCTAAAATCAATTAGTGAAGAAATCTGTCGCTGTGTATCTAATGTATTTGACATCCTACTTCAATCAATTGTCTTACAAGTAGTTAATCAGTTAGATTAAGATTTTCTTAAGTACATTGGTTTCAACAAATAAATATGTTGAATTTAGCGATATACATAGATGTACCTAACCTAACCTAACAAATATTGAATACAAAAGTAAATAATTTTTTATTTTGATTTTGTTTGTTTTTCCTCAAAAATTAAGTTTTATTTGATAAATAAACGACTAAATAAATACGCTTTATATCGACAGTTTCAAAGTTATGCTAGCTTAGTTAACCGACAGCACCTTAATCCCAATATTGCTTGGATGTCTTCGTCTTCTTTTTTTACATTTAGGGTCATAAACCTCTTTTTGTCAGTACTTCTAGGCTTTCATAAGTAAATTAAACATTAACGATTTACAATAAATTAAAATAACCGTATATTGTATAATTTTCATTTGTTTAAAATAGCAATTTTTGTATTCTACCTCCTTAATGTTTTCAATTTTCTTTACATGTAGTGAAAAATTCATTAAGTTCTCGGTAAAGTTTGTTAAGAATCTAATTCAATTCAGAAGATTCAAAATGGCGGCTATTTAAAAAATTATAAATAGCAACCAAAATAAAATAAAATGTAAATTGGGGAGCAGATTAATGATTTCTAGTTTTTGAGAGAATTAAATAAACAATAATAATACAATTTCTCACTACATACAGTAAATTTTTGGGATATGTTTATGTCCACTCATGATAGGAAAAATGTCGCTTACCATAGTAGGCTATAAGCACAGTGTAAGAAAACCCGTTAGTCTGGGCGGCATTTTTGTTATTTATTGTCTACAGTCGTTTACTAAATAAATCTCATTTCCCTGAATTTTCGTAACTTTAAAGCATATTGTACCTTAACTTCATTTTTATTTATTTTTGCTAGTGGCCTTGAAACTTGTTTTCAAAGTTATCCAGAGGAGTATCTCCTCTTCATTGTAGATTTCCTGACCATCCTTCTACCACCTTCACACCGAAAAGGATGTTTAGAATGTCCAAATCTGTGAACATTGTAAATCCAACTTAAACTAACCGTAGGTGAGTATGTCCATTCAAAACTTTGCGTCTATACGATATAAATTTATGTAAAGTAAACAAGAATTATTAATGTATAAGTCTGCAGATGTTGACACATACAACCTTCAAGGAAAACCTTTGACTGTTGGCTCTGGGAAAGGAACGATCTCCAGAGTTCAGAGCTCCGTGAACTAGGCAATATTACAATCCGCACCGAACTCCACCCCGCTCTTTATCCTTGCTCTAAATCTCGGACACTTCAACTACATGTTATAATCCTTAACCCTATAATGTCAGTTACCTTTAATTATACCCTATTTATTTTTGCTTTATTCTTATCGGTTTAAATCTTTATAACTCTATATTTTCTTCGCATTCTGTTCAGTTGTTCACATAAAGCTCTGACTTTGAATTACCACCCATTCTAATAAAACTTTAAAAAGGCATTGCAGTAATAATACGTAATCCGCTTGACACAATTTGGATGCGAATGAATTGTTTTTAATGATATAAATAAGCGTAATATATGTCTATAACGACGCAAACTATTCATATTTTTTATGCTTTCTAACATTAAAATCTGATTTAAATGTAACCTTAGGTTGGTTTTTATTAAACTCATAAAATATACATTAGACGTGTTTCCTATTAAATGTAGTTAGTTGTATATATAAATCCTACAAGACATGATCTTATAATAGATTACGTTACTAAGCCTAAACATAAGTTGTTATTATGGTACACAAACATTTGAAGAAATAATTTTTCCTCTGTAAGTAAAGTTTAAGGGCCAAGTTTTTATTACAAAGACCTTTATTTAAAGATTGTTATTTTACAAAATGATTGTTTATGGAGACCTACTTATTAACAATCTTAGTAAGAACAAGATTGTATATTATAGTATTGTTATAGTTTATTTTTATCCTAATTTCATAAAAATATTTTTATATATAACGATTGGACCACATCGAATACAGAGGTTATACAGAAGTTCTCCGAATGGTGAAGTAGAACACCGTTGTAGTATATTATAGCATAAACCAAAAACCACATTACGGTTAAAAAAGTTTCTGTAAATTTAATTTAACAATACACCTTAGGCTACACAGCAAAATGTTGACATATTGTGTACCTTTTTTCTAAATTTGTTAAACGGTATTTAAAATTTGAAAAATTAACTTGATAAATTTCCGTTTCTAACCTAAGACCAAATTGAAAAACAAAATCGAATTATGTACAGAATCATAAACACAATCTCTGTGTATGTGTTGTCTCTAACCCCCATACTGCTTAGACCGATGTTCTTGTTGTTTTTATTAATCTTTTCCGTTGGTGGTATAATTGTGCACTAGATTTTTTAAATTTATCTTTCAGCCCCGAAAAATGACAAAAAACGTCAACAAAATTTCGCAAAAACTTGGTAAGGGAACCTATTTTTCTTCCATAAGATAATGCCATAAATAAAAATTTCAGTTCCTTGTAGGTAAACTTGTTAAAGCAAAAAATTTGAAAATTGTTTTAAGCATATATTTTACTAATATGCATAATTACTATTGGTGTTGGTGTTTGCCTCCATTCACGGTAAAATATATTCCAGAGAACGGATTTTTCCATATATATCAATTCAAAATAAATAGCCAAAGGGTTGCAGAACCTTAGTCTTTGCACACCTTGACAACGTGTAAATTTTTGTTGTTTACACTTATTAAGACGTAAAACACCTCTAAACAGGGTTATGGAAAAAGAATGACGGAATACAAAAAAAAATCATTACTAACCTCTCTTTGGCCTGCCTACCGCCATCTGGCGTCGGTAGAACAAAAATAAAAATGCGTTCTTTGGTCAGCAGAATAAAAATCAACTTGGATGTTCAATGTAGTTTTTAAAAAAACTGGACAAGGTACACCTGATGATAAAGCTATTTGGAGATTATTAATCAGTTCAGTGAAACTGGAAATGTAAACAAATAAAAAACTCCTCTATAAACGTTTGTGTCTTCATGCCTATAAAATTCGACTGATGAATTCGATAAGATGAATTTAGACAATCACTCTAAATATGTTTTACGCTGAATGAAATTAATAACGACTTGCCACAGATGAAGCTACGTTTTTATTATTAAACGTCAAAATTGTAGGATTTTGGGTTCTGAACAACCAAATTAAATACATTTCACAAAATGTAAATATTTAGTGCTGGTTACTTATAGGTCCTTTCTTCTTGTAAAGATAAAAATTACAGGAAAATTTATCAAATATACCTTCATTGTGAGGCCAAAGGGCTGCCCAACTTAACTTGATGCTTCATTCAGGGCCTAGGTTATCACTCCATTGTCTTTTGAGTATTTCTGTACTGCGGCTACCGATAAGTGAATCGTTTCGACCAATTTCTATCCTTCTAGTGTTTTCCATCCTACTTTAATAGTTATTCCATTTACCTTTCAATTTGTTCACCCAGTCAACAATATTCTTTTTGTGACATGTTCTTTCAACTTCACTTCATTCGATATTCTGAAAAATAATTAAATTTGTATTTCTTTTTTTAAACTGTGGCTTTCTTTTTATCTTATCTTACAGTATGTATCATGTTTTTTTTCTGTATGATAGTTTTTTACTTCCTATTTGTAAAAATTGCACACATTCAATTTACACTTTATTCTTTTATTTTTCGTATTGTTAAACTTACACAAGTTATTTTTAGCTACTTGTTCCTTTAAAAGTTTTATTTTTAGTTTGTAATACTTTAGATTTATTAGTCAGAATTTTTGAATCTTGTTTTATTTTTACTTTTTAATTTAGTTTCTCGGCCTGAATCAATTAAAAATGGGGAATCTCTAACCAATTCCCCACCCCTTCCCCCTTAGATTTACTTTTTAAAACTTCTCAATTCTATTTGGTTCAAATGGTCACTATTATTTCATTGTCACGAATCAAGGTTGTTATTCTATCAGTCTTGATGTCTTTATGCTGCAGTTTATATTAAAATTTTGCACCGACAATAATTCCACACTGTATGAGGCTAATTTCTGACATTTGATATTTTAAACACGAACTTTGCCGGAAATGACTGTCTGGAAGGTGTAGTCCTTCTTTATTGTACTTTATAAGCCTAATGATGTTTTTAATTCCTTAGAATCCCCCACTTAGGGTAAAATCGTACCACCGATTTCTGTCCAAAGTTAGTTTCATAAAAATTGGTCCACGGGTTCTACTAACTGCTAGTATTAAGTGTTGACAAGGACTTTTAAAATATTTTAGTTTGAAAAAGAAATTATTATTATTTATTTATTTTAATTTCGTGACCTAATATTATTTTTAATATTATACGTTAATATGTGTGTCTGACAGTTTTGGTCCTAAATATATGTTATATCAATTATGAGATTTGATTAGAATGTCAAATCAAAATATAGCCTAAATTTGTCACATTGAAAATATGCCTATCATTCCCTAAACCAAAAGTGTGTTTTGAACAATGCTTGAGTTTAAAAACTTGAGTTTTTAGTTTTGTTTTGTTCTTAAGGCCTAAGCTTTATTTTCTTGAATCTCTTAGTGATATATAGTATATTATGAAGTCTTTGATTTGTTTTATATTTTTAATAAACTTGGGTTTTTATCAGGTTGTTATTTTGTATCCAATTAAATTTGTAAGTTTAGTTAAAGGCCTAAGATTTACTTGTGTCGCTTAGTAAGCAATATTTTCCTTCGTTTTTACATTATTAGCATGTTTTTCTGTTTTTATAGTGTTATCACCTATCGTGATGCATTATAAAGCCTTTGTTTTTGTCAAATTTTGTTTGTTTTTCTTTAGGAAATATCTATAAATTATTGCATTTTATATAAATAAATTATTTGTTTATACTTATTAAAGGATAAAATATGCATTTAAAAATGTTGGAAAATGTTTAGAAATTGTGTGTTTTAATCCATTTTAATAATTTCAGGTATCTGAGAAGTGGATGTGTCTTAACCATGTGTGTTCTTTGACATATGCTATGTCATACAAAGTTTCTTCTTGTATATTCCCGTTTTACCTTTCCCCCGCTAATCTGATGTGTAGAGTCTAGACTCTAGAGGTTGCTCTTGATATTAGTTCTTGCGAAATTAATCTTGCGTCAAATGTGATTTCTCTCAAGTTCTTTGTTATCTGAACGTCTCATCGTCAAATTCCTATGTCTTTTTGATTGATTTTAAATATTGTTTTTATTATTATGTATTATTTATTAATCTCTTCTGTGATATAATTTTATGTGCGAAACATGAATTTTGATTCCCCTTTAATTTTCCATATTTTAAAATTTCTATCTCATAAGACAAGTGAGTTCGTCTAATATTTTTATTACTTTGTAAAGTCCAATGTATCTCATGTATAGGTTCCCCTTTACTTGATTAAAAAATTCTGGTAACCCCATTTGTTTTCTTGTTTATAATTATTTATTTTTTAATGTTGTAGAGTTAAAGCTGAGTTATCATGATAACTTGTAATCTTTCTTCCTAATAAAAATTCTTTCTACTGTGTTACAGAGTAACATAAAGCTAATACAGTAGTTCTCTTTCGCTTATAATCCAACGTTTTTCTTGTGGTTGTAATTTTCTGGTAATATTGTGACAGGAGTTAAATCTGTTACCTTTGTAGTCAATATATTTGTTCTTTTTTTTTTTTTTTTTGTTAGCTACCTGATTAGGTTGAGTTTCACTTAAATTCGGGCATATGTCAAAAGGTATGCCATTTTTATCAGTAATGATTTTTTTCTAATGTTTGAGTTTTTTCAAAAACAATGGGTACACATTTGTATGTTTGTATATTATTACTATTTATTTGCAGATTAGAATATGATTTTTTATTTATTTTTTTTTTTTTAATGTAAGATTGTGGTTTTTATTACAATATTTTGTGGATTTCTTGATACCTTATAAATGTAATTATAAAAATTACCTTTCTTCTCTGCTATATAAGCATAAATTTTCTTTTAAATCTGAATCTGTGTAATTTTCAAGTAAGTTTATTCTAAAACTTTGTCTTGGTTTTATTGTGACGTCATTCATTGTCTAATTTAATTTCTGTATGAATTTGAGGTTTCATATTAAATATTACAAGATGTTTTCAAATCTTTTATACGTAATTTGTCAATATTTATTGTGAGAAGGGTGAGAGGACATTAAAAATATTTTATTTAGTGAGGATATTTTTGGTTTGGTGCACCTAAAGGAAAGACTCGTTGCTTCTATTACGATGGTAATGCAGACATTATTAAACTTATTGGCATGAGCTCGACTGCCATTTTAACATCTGCAGGGCGACAAATAGCTGACATGTAGGAAATTTATTAAAGTATCTAAAAACAATTTAAATCTTGTTCCATTATATTGGATATTAAACTATCGTAGAGATAAATTTAGTATATTCCCGATTTTTTTTTAAACTTTGAAACGCCCCATAAAAATTTTCAATTGGATGCATAGCTTAAGTGTAATTAATTATTGATACAATTCTAATTATCTAAAAATCAGACATCTCCCCCTTAATTTAACCTAAAACAATCATATAAATATAAATAACTTTACGTTAACAATTTATTTTATGTAATACATTTTTACAAGCAGTTTGTCCAGTTATCTTAAAACATTAGAGTGGAGTGCACAATTGTGTTTGAAGTAGATTTACTACTTATCTTTGTTGAATATTCTTAATAACTTCGTTGTTCATTGTTTGGAATTACTTACGAGTTTAAGGAAATGACTCCATTTAACTTGTAATTAAGAATATTTTAAACGATCCAACATTCATTTTAAACGGTGTTATTAAATCCATCAAATGTTGGTTATTTGTTCAAATTTTGAGAAAACCCAATCTGAAAATATAAAAAAATTATTTCTGTTTTATATTTTCAGTAACTTTTTACTTTAAACAACTTTAATTCTGAATTATCAAGTAACAATTAAGCCTGTGTTTTAGCCGTCATGTTTGATTATTGGATTTTGTTTAAATGCATCATTTTCAGAGAGAGATTGACAGAAAAGGTTGAATAGAAATGTAGCCCGTGAATTTGTACATATTATTCACTATTTATACTACGTCCCATAAAGTGCCGAATGAGTTTATTGCCAGCCCACCAGTCAAACTGCCATCACCAGTGGATCAGTATTTTTCTATTGACTTCGTTAAAATAGAGTTTCCAATTGATTTTAAGCAACGTTGTTCACGTTTACAGGATTTTTGTGAGTAGTCAAATAATTGACAAAGTTTGCACTTTGATAATTTATTTTATTTTATCGTAGGTTCTGTTTTAATTTTTGAATAAAGTAACAACTATAAATTTATCTTTGATCAAAAATGTTTTCTTACGTTTGTTGATGTTTCTTGTTAGTCATTATCACCTCTGGCCATAAAATACTCTAATAGTGTCAAGATCAGAAAAGAACAAGAGTTAGTCAGAAAGAGATCTGATAGGATAGTTGAAAAGTGGGATCTGACCCCAGATTTAATGAAGTACAGTAGCCTCAGACTAGGATTGTGACTGGTGTAAGGGGCGTGTCCTCCCTTCTACTTGCTTCACTAGACTGACTTGACAGTACAATCCATTCCAAGAAAACTAGGTACACAAATTACTGCTTAGCTACATTTAATTCCTAAAGTTACAACTACGTGACAGACTTTTGTAAAGTTTTATTCTTATTTACACTGATAAAAGAAACGAACGTAGGGTACGCGTTTACACAGAAGTCTATATTTTTTTATTGGGGTTGTACCGCTGAAAGTAAAGACAACAAACAAAGTGTGGGGGGGCCCTCTTTCCTCTCCACCCCAGACCCGTTCCTACCTTGAGGATACTGTACAGTTAGGTTACCTCGAGATTGTTCATAATAAGAAAGCCCCTGAGGGGAAAACCAAACACTTCATTACCAGAATTAAAATTTCTAAATCAAATAACATAGTGTGACATTGGAAGACGTTTAAAACATATGTCGTGTTCTGCAACACAGGAAAACAGGATATTTTTTAAGGTTGTATTTATTTTTAATAAATCCACCTGTAACTTATTGAAATCAGAAAATACCTTTTTACATCAGAAATAAGTTTATTTTTCTAGGGCTAGAGAAAGAATGATAATTACAAAATAAATACAGGAGTAGAATTTCAGATTTTTTTTGTATTGTCAGAGTTCAGTAGTACAATATTACCGGTCCTGGTGCAATTATTGCTAGATGAATTAGTTGAAGAACAGGACTGAAAATAAAAATAATAATAAATAATAAGTTTGATAAAATTGGACACCATTCTAAACATCAAAGAGAACTGCCAGGAAGGGTAATCGAAATTACAAGAAGTAAAGTTTTTAATATATGTAAGACTACATAGTAGGATCCACCATGTAAGACTTCACCACTTAAAACGTACACCATGTCACACTTAGGAAATTCAATTTTGTTGTAATTTAATTTACTTTGACTTGGGGTTCCACTAGATTTAATTCCTCGAATGAATATCACTTTTACATGAGTGGTATTTTATACTTATAGGGAAAAATAAGTACAAGGTTGAGATTAAATAGTCTAAAGCTATTAATATATTGTCAAAACCGATGTAAAAGCTTTAAAATATTTTGTCTTATAAATAAATCGAGTAATCTAAATAAGAATAATGTTCTTTTTACAAAATTAACATGGTTATTTTATTATAAAGATGGAATTAAATCTTATTTCTGGGGAGGATTTGCTATATATAATGGAAATATTCTCATAACATTTATGCTTAATCAATTTTAAATTATATGTTATTTTGATTTAATTACAGATTTTCCTAACACTTTTTAAATTGCTTGGCAGATATTGTAAGATCCAAATATCAGCTAATTTATAATAAATTAGTTTTTAATCTTTTAATCATGCTATTTTTTACAAATACTTGATATTTATTTTATATATTTCGAATTTGATTTGTTTTATTGACATTTATTTTATTTTAAATTTATTTTCAATTTATTGGTTGTGATTTGATCTTATTGGCATTATGTTGATTTTAAGTTAATTTTAGTTTTAGTTTTAATTAAGTGATTTTGGTTATGAGATCTCCCTCACATATATTTGAAATTACATAGTACTTACATAAATTCTTTGAGTTTCTGTTCGTAGCACTTCAAGTTTCACTCACACAAACGATTCACTTATATTTAATTATAATTTTTACATCATTACATAAAACACTCCTTTAAAAAATCAATAAATATCCGCTTACCAAAAGGTTCTCTTAATAAACTTTGGCGTCTCCACCATGTTAACGTCAACATTTATAGATGTATTATTTCATACTTTATTCCACTTTACTTAACTGTCTCAACTCCTGCATAACTAGAAGTACTCCAATGATAGCACTTCAGAATTTAAAAATCTTATATTTAATTTACTAATTCATAAATGTCATATAAAAAACATGTGAAAAATAATTATAAATGCATTTAATTTAAATTAATACTTAGTTATCAATAAATAAACGATAACCTATCAAAACAATACAATCTATGAATATGAAACCATTCTTATTTCTGTCTACCTCTACTTACATTTTAGCTTATAATAAATTCAATAAAAATACATATATATTTGGAACCACCGTCATCTAAATTTTTGAAAATCGAGATTTTAGAGAGACGTTGGGTAATTTTAGACCACCATGGAAAACGATATCTTGTGTTGCAAGATTACTTTTCTAGGTTATTTAAGATGTTACAGCTAAATAAATAATTGTCGTCGTTTGCTGTAATACACAAAATTAAAGGAATTTATGTCAGACATGGAATCCCTATTGTGGTGATGTCAAATAATGGCTCACAGTTTTCAGCAGAAGAATTTAAAAAATTTCTAAATAATATAATTTTCATCATTTAATTTCTGCTCCAAAATTCCCCTAGTCCAATGGCCAAGCAGAATCAGGTGTAACAATTGCAAACAGAAAGATCTACAATTGCAAAGGCCAACAGCTACTTCTAACTTGACTCCTAAATGGCCAAATTTGATGGAATATTCTAAACAGGCAATACTAATAAAGCAAAAGTATAAAATATACTAGGACAAAAGAAGTCGTTCATAATCTTGAAGAAATGAAGAAAGTCCAAAGAGTTTGGATCATCAATATAAAAAGAAAAAAAAAGATGGTACAGTATTACAGCAAGGAGACCAACCAAGCTCTTGCAGTATTAGGCCAGTTCTGGAGTAATCAGAAAGAATGGAAGATATTAATACCTGCTGCAAAGGAAACTGACAATCTCCAGAAAGGAAAAAATGATGGAGAAAATCATTGGTCTGATAGAACTCCTGTAGGAAATTGCATCTCCAAATTAAAGGTTATCTCTAGTTATAAGACCATCTATTAGTCCTAACAAAAACAGTACAGAAAGAACAGAAAGCCCAGAAGACTTGATCTTTGAAAGGGAATATATGGTGAAGATCTGACCATCATAATATTTTAATAATTAGCTGATGAAGCATATGCCCAGTATATGATAATAATCAATTGATATATTCTTATTTGCAGAATTAAGACCATTGTTAATTTGTTGTAATGTTCATAGATATATTCATATTTATAATTATTTACAACACCTATTCAATTAGACTGACTTCAATCAATGAATTTAGACAGGAGACTTTCTTGCGATCACTGTATTCATTGTTTGAAAAGTAAACGTTTTTAGGATTAAAATATGCAGATCGTCAATCTACTCAAATTGTGCTATAATAGAATATTATGTAGGACCTAGGCGAAAAGGAAACACCAAAACTCGTTTTTAATATATTCCAACCATTTATTTTTAAAAACATTGAATTATATCGACTAATATTAAAACTTATCTTACATACAAAATTTGACTGAAATCGAATTCAAAATCCAGAAACTGTTATCAGTTTTACATTTAGTTGCCAGTGTAGATTTGTTATAGTGAGACTCTGCTATTTAACGCATAAAAAAGTCATGTATAAATAAAATATATAAACTTTACGTTAGCTGAAATAAAAACATTTAAACATTACATGAAATGAAATAAATTTTTAATATCCCCTTTAAAAATAAATTTTAATTTGTGCAGCCAACTTCCTTTTTCTTTACAACTAGTAGTACTCCCATTTAATTTACGTTGCTGAGGCCATAATGATACCCAAGTCTGGTAAAGCACGTAACGACAAAACATCATATCAACCGATATCATTGTTATTGTTGATTTTTGTGAAGTTTTTATTAAAGCCAATAGGCTAGGGATTTTTGTGAAGTTATTATTAAAGCGTTACTTAAAGGAAGAATCTTATTCCAAACCATCAATTTGGTTTTAAAAATAAGCATTCGTCTAATAATCAGGTGTACACAATCACCAATATCTTAAAAAATGTATTTGAAGAAAAACAAATCTGTTCTGTATTATATTCTTGGATGTTTCCCAAGCCTTTTATAAGGTATGGCATCGTAGACTGGAATACAAAATTAAAAACTACTTACCAAAACAACATACTCTATATTACCCTATATTACTGAAGTTATATATTTCAAGAAGGCACTTTCGAGTCAAGCATGAGGATAGTTACTCTAATTTAAGGCAAATATTTGGTGGAGTTCCACAAGGAAGTGTGTTGGGACCTTTCTTATACTTACTTTATACAAGTGATATACCGGTCTGTGATGAAGCCACCATTGCTACATTTGCAGATGATACTGCTGTTATATCAGAGGGAGATAGCATTGAGGAGGGAACAGGAAGACTGGAGTTGGCTGTCGATAGGATCAGTGATTGGGCAATAAAGGGGTAAATAAAGCTGAATGAGACCAAATCTGGTAATGTTACTTATACTAATAGAAAAGTCAATTTGATTCCCTGTGATTATCAATCAGCAAGTGATCCTCCATGATAATAATGCAAAATACTTGGGCATGAGACTGGACACAAAACTGTGCTGTAAAGTATATGTAAAAAAGAAAAATAACAAACTTAATCAAAGATTAAGGAAAATGTATTGGCTTCTCTGGCGACATTCTGAGTTGTCAGTGCAGAATAAACTATTACATTTTAAAGAAGTCCTAAAACTTATATGTATATACGGTGTGCAGCTTTGAACCCAAAGAACATATAGTCCAAGTCTGGAAACATATATGGATATACTGGTGTGCCAAAAGAAGTAATATTAAAATTATCCAGACTTTTCAAAACAAGGTACTAAGAAGCATTGTTAATCCTCCTTGGTACGTACATAATGATGATCTCTATAGGAATTTATGAGTTGCTACAGTTTATGAAGAGGGATTTTCTAAGAAGCATGAAGATAGGCTGCAGAAACACAAAATATTGAGATGCTACATTTCCTCGACAATTCAAATCAAGTGTGGTGATTGAAAACAATATAACTGTTTGATTTGGCCTAAGTCAAGAACAGTACAGTTATCACAAAATCGAGTGATTGTCAGTTAAAGGAGTGCATCATAGTACGTGCAGCCAACAATGTGTTCACTTTATAGATGTATGGATAGATGGACTAGGTTCAGTTTCAATAAGTGTAAATAAAATATTTAATTTACAGTTATTGCAATTTGTATACCGGTATTGTTAAATAAACATGTTTTTTCAGATTAAATTTCCTATTAAGATTGTAGGAATTTGTGTTTTAGTTATAATCTTTTATTTTATATCCTAGGAATCACACTTGTGCATCATTTAATGATCATTTTAATGCTGTACAAAATGAAATATAGAACCCTGTATGACGTAGAACTCTGTTTTTCCATTATAGAACTCACGCATAATTTACTATCTTCAAAAATTGACCCCCCACCCTATTATAGATTATAACATTTACAGGCTGATGATATATTTATCATGCATGAATTAATTTGTGGCTAAATTAAGTCTGAGAATAGATTCTGTGAACATTTCTTATATTTTGAAATTTCTATGAGGCAGGTTGTAATAGCTAGAATGTGGATTTTACTAATTTTCTAATTAAACTCAAAAGGAATAAAGTCACTTTACTTAATTAGTAACAAAAAATAAATATTTCAGAAAAATCACTGATACTATCTAAATGCGATCAATCTACCTTATACAAACTTTTCAAGTGCAAGGACATGTGACATCTACCGGCTGTATGAGGAAATTAAATGATTAATAACGTGGAAAATTTTCTTAAAATATGGATTGTGGCTTAATCATTGACCACTCTTGTTATATAATTTTTTTTTTTAATCTGTGTTTTAGTTTACAACTTTGGTTAGCTTAACAGTAATACAACACGTATTATTGGAATTTATAAAGACCTTTTGCACTAATACAGTATAACTAAACTTTTTTATTTTTGGAATTAACTAAATATTAAAATATACAAATCAATTCTAATTGACTAATGACTAATGTATCGTCACATGCTATTGCTTTTTTAACCAGCCAAAATTGAATTTGGTACATTTAGGTTCTAATTGAAAATTCACTTCTTTACCGTTTAGGGATATTACATACATAATTCAATGATTTGATTAGTTACTTTCATAACACCTGAATAATATTGTTCTTAAATAAACTATTTTTATTGAGATTAATAAAGCATACTTTAAATATTTTGGGTTTGGGACAGGTTATGCTAAGTTCGGTTGTATTAAATTTTATATTATTATTTTCATATAACGTAAAACCGTTATGTTTCTCTAAAACAATAGTTATAAAGTTAGACAAAACAAAAATAATAATTTAACACACATATCAAAATCGTATTATGTTAACCTATCAATAAAAACAGTATATTTGTCTTCTATGTCAAAAGTCAGTATAGATTGATTATGGAGTACAGACGAGTAGGTTGGTAACAACTAACAAACAACGAATGCCATCGTTCTATGATCTTATTTTTTGATATTTCCTGCGTGGTTCATCTGTGAAATAAATTAATTGTTTACGTTTTGAAGTTGGCAAACACAATTTTAAGTTCCCTTAGGCGAGTCTTCATGATTTAAATTTTGAACTAACGATTTCAATAATGATTGTCGGTAGATGTGTTTTTTAAGAAAGATACCAGTTAATTGCAATTTTTTATTCCAAATTATAAAATATGTATAATATTTCGTTACTTCTATTGATTATTTATTGTGAATACATAAAAGAATAGGCATTTTTACTTGGAAACTTAACAGGTTAAAGCAAGAATAAGTGATCATAGGAATGCATCTTGGTGACTGACAGGTGAGGTTATGTAGTGTTACTGCATAAGCAGACTTGAGTAGTAATAGAATACACAAAGATAATTATATATTTTTAAGTCTTAACGCTCTACTCTTATGATAAATCGATTTAAATTGGTCAATTTGTGCCATAATTATGACTGATGTCAGACTCCTAGGGTAGGTGGAATTTTGAGCAAAGTTCTCTTGTATATCTAAATTTCTTTATATCATAAAGCAAAGAAAAGAGAAATATGTTGGTTCAATGAAAAGTGTTTTGAAGAATATGAAGCATGTCAAAGAGTGAAAACAAGGTCATAGTCCACAAGTAGTCACTTTTCTGTGCGAGATATATATTGTACATATCTAAGCATATTATGAGTTCTATAATCCAAATTTAGTAAAACCAATTTCTATTATTAGACTTTTAACTTTTTCTGATGCTACACCAAGTAAAATGGATACATAACAATTATTCCTCATTTAGGATACGATAACTTAGGCTTATTCATTAAAAATCATAGGTTCCTATTAAAAGAGAACCTTTTTCTTTTATATTAAATTTAAATCAGTAGTTAAAAAAAAAAGTTTGCAAAAATGATCTAGGCCTTATAACTATAGATTGAACTTCCTCCAATGAGATATGGAACGGTAAATATTTATTGTACATTATTATTGGCTTTTGTTATTAAAAATTATGAAATTGTTAACTAATTACCTTGTATTCAAACAATCAGATCATATTATTTGTCGGAAGACACGTTTCAAGTCCCAAAATGCATTTCTTCACTGTCAAATAAAACAAGGGAATCCAGCCGCTGTTAGGTTAAATCCATACAAAAGCCTACACTAATATACATGTAGGACTATGTTAGTCAAGTTAGTGGACGTGTAATCTTTCAATGTTTATTACTAAAACTATTTGTCATGCTAAAAAAATTTGTTTTGTTAGGTATGGCTAGGTGACTATATATAATCACCTGGCCATACCTTCTTCTAATATATATATATATATATATATATATATATATATATATATATATATATATAGTCATCTAGCTAGACCTAATGAAATAAGTGATCACAACATTCACTGTCTGACTTAGTAAACATAGTTACCAATATTAACGTAGGAATTCATAACCTGAGCCCATATTTCGTACTTTTATATTTCTTAATTTCTACTAAAATAATTGATTTTGTGAATTTAAATGTGTCTTCTAACAAAAAATATGAACTAATTGTTTGATTACAAGGTAAATAGTTAACGATATAATTTTTAATAGCCTATCAAAATTTTTGCTTAGTCCGATAATAATATACAATGAATTACCTATGAAACTTATAATTAAGATTCCTTTGATAATTCTAAAAAATAATCCAACATGCCCGAGGCTTGCCTCTTATGTGACATGAACAATGTAGGCTAAATTAATGTTTGTTACACGTTTTATTACAATATTTCTTCTTTTTTGTTTCAATTATATTATAAGCACTACTTTTAATGTATAAAGGTTTGAAAACTTTAACAAAGGTTAATATGAAGTGTTCTCTCAGAATTTGGCATACCATTTGTAAAGTCTAGGTAATTGAATGCTTTTTACCATTTTATTTAAACAAATCTATGGATACTTATAATTATATGATTTGTCAGATCAAAGCTTACAAAATTTTCCAAGACATTGTAAAAAGGTATATTTGTCCCAGATTTGAAGAAAATTAGTTAAAATTGCAATAGCTGGAGTTGTAAGTCATATATATATATATATATATATATATATATATATATATTTGAATAACACTTGAAACATGTTTTAGACTTTACCAGTACACTATTTATTAGTTAAATTCAACTTAGGGTATTTCTGAAAAAACACATTTTCTATAAAATCTTGTAACATAGTGTTTTAACTTGACAATGTACAGTTGCCTTTTTTTGAAAGGTATGTGTACAGGTAGTTTAATATATCTTACAGAACAAAATTGGCAGAAATAATTCGAAATATCTGAAAAACAAACAAAATTTTCCTTTTAAATTTGTGTTTGTCATAACTAGCCGTCAACTTCTACGTCTATATGTGTTACTCTCTATGCAGTATTATAATATTTGGTTAAGATCGATTAGTGTCATATGCCAGGATATTAGCGGTATGGATGATGTGTGTGAAAACTAAATATATAGGCCCTAGTATAATTGCTGTTGTTATTTTAAAGAAGAAAAAAAAATAGTCTGACTTTATGTGAATTAAATTAAAATCAAATCTTACCAACTAATTACAAAATAAATGTGTTTATCTTTTAGTTGATCTGCTGACTGTAAAATTACAGCATCATGTCAAATTAGAACCAAGATTTACCAAACTAGCCTAATTGAATATGGTTTCTTTTAATAGGCCTACAACAGGTGATGGGAAAAACTAATAATTAAATTACAGCCAATACTAATAATCCGGATATGAATTAAAATAGAAACCAAAATTTATTAACTTAACACTTTCATGAGTTTGAATATATAACTTATCTTAACCAAACGTATTCGAAGATTTTTGGTAAACAAAAACATAAGTTAGGTTAGTGGTTCTATGAATAACCACAAACAGGTTAGGTTAGGTCATTATATATATATATATATATATATATATATATATATATATATATAATAATATAATGACCATGACCATTATATATATAATAATATAATAATATAATGATCATATAATATATATATATGATTCCATGTTTGTATTTGAATTTGAAATACGAGAATTCACATTGTTGAATTTCATAATCAATTGAATGTAGTGTTTGAGTGCAATAACTTAATTGTGCAAATTTATAGATAATAATTGTGCCTGTTTACCAAAAAAAGTGACAATATTAATTAATTTTGAAAATACCTATGCAATTCAGTTATAATATTGATTATTATTTTGGTTTTAACTTGTTTTAGATTATGAAACCAAACAAATTGTAGCCGTCAGTCAACACAACACATTTTAAGAAAACTAATCAATTCTTTCAGAGTTACTGAAATTGTATTAAAGAAAAAGGAAAAGAAGAAGTTCAGAATATTCTGAAATATTTATAAGATTAAATATGGAAACAAGTGAAAGTTCATTGAATACAACACCAACTACTACATCGTCGTCAGATTCTCATAGTCATTTTGGAGTGGATGGAACAATCAATACAGAAGATTTTATAGCAACTGATTTAGATAATGATGGCAGATCAAAACAAGTTAGACTTTATGTTAATAACAAAGGTCATAAAGTTAAAGTCGTCAAAATTAAAGATGAAATACCATCTAACAGTAAGAAATATTTTAAAATTTATTTTAGAATAAAATTTTATTGTGTTCTCAACTTTAGCTTACTCCAATTCAAACTTTATTATAAATAACAAGGAAAGTATTAGCAATAATAAACTGTGAAGAATTATGAAAAGTACAATAAAAATAAATACAGTAGACTCTACATTATCCAGTCTATTGTGGCGGTAGCTGGGGTCAGATAATTTGAAATGTGAGATCAAGTAACTTTCCCTACAGTTCAAAATGTTTATTCCTAGATATGGTTTTGTCTTTGTTTAAACAACAAATTTATTAAACCTTAAAAGTTATTTTGGAAATATCTATTACATAGAGGCTATAAATTAAGAGTTTAAAAGTCAAGAAAAGAACACACATTAATATTTACTTTCTCAAAATACGAAAGAAAGTTGTGTGATGGGTCATAAAAACTATGTCTAGTTTTTTGCTAATATATTCATTTTGAGATCTCCTGAGTACAAAGAATCATTTTGGGAATTATGTGTGTGCAGTGTTCTGTAGCCCAAACATGTGGATCAATTTCAATTAAATTTGGTATGTGGGCATATTTTGGCTATATCTCAAGACTATTTTTCATTTTTTCCGTAACAAAAAATTTGAGGGTTATTATATCAAATGTTCCTCAAGCGTTCAACACAATTTATTGGTTGCCATCTCTAAAAAAATGCTAGTTTATGAGTTATTGGTAAAAAGGCTGTTATGAAAGACGCAATTTCTCAAAGTGTGCTCTATCGATTTTATTCAATTTTTAGTGAAATGAAGATTAATGACCCAAACGCATTGTGCAAAATCATAAATAATAAAATATTATGTTTAAGGCATAATTGGCAAAAAAACAACAAACATTAACCTTGACCGCTATCATTTAAATCAAATGCCTGTGATTTTCACTGAAGACATGTTTATGGTTCAAGCAAAGTAAGTTGCCCCATGTAAATATACACATTTATTTCAAAGACAGTACCAATGGTTAATTTTCACTTTTTAACTGACATTTTTGGTGACAAATAATTTTGGTTGATTTTTATTTGAATTTAATAATGGTTAGTGAGAAAGTCTTTCTAATGTTTTCGTATATTTTATTTCATCTTAGTGTGGTTTTGAGTGGCTATAGGGACTTAGATGGGGTAGGAAGTTAGCTGGCTTTCCATTCTAGACTCATTAAAAATATCAATTAACATTTGATTTAAATAAATTTTTATTGTTCCCTGCTTTTCGTTCTATGACCTTTTCCCTCCTTCAGTGTTATTCCATGTTCATAGACAAATACTATTGGCTGGTTTTGCTTAGTTTTGTTGGCTGCTGTTTTCCAGTGATGTTTTTTACTATATCTCTTCTGAGTGATGATGTCTTGCTATCTTCTTATTACCTTGATGTTTGCTTTACTATATAGTAATGTAGTGTATTGTAATTTTATAAGATTACTACATTGAATGGAATTTTATTTATTTATTTTTCTTATTGTAGTAGAGACGTGTTTTGTTTTTATTTTATAATTAGGTAAATTCAATATTTTTTCCATGTCGGATTATGGGGCTCAAATTACCAAGACTCTACCACGTTTAAATTGTGGTTAAGTTACAGTATTAAATATAATACTACTATTTGTTGTATAATATATTTTTACTATTTGTTTAAAGTATTGTGTTATTTAAATTTAAATTAAGAGTACTTTTAAAATCATTTCTAAATATTACACATCATCAATATATCTTAAAATCAAAACATATAAGCTTATTGGTTTGGGCTTATCTAATAAATATTATGTTACCAACCATAATTATTGCTCAATAGGTTTCTACTTTATGGCCAAAAACAATATTTTAAAACAAACCTTTATCCTTTTCATTGCTGCATTGAGATAACAGTTGCATCTCTATGCTGCATTAGGACTTTCGATGCCAGGACAATTCAATATATTCTGTTCAGAAAATGGAAATGAAACGTATGAGCTGCTGAACATAACTTTTCTGGATTTATGGAACAAAATTTCTAAAATGTAAATGATTTTTTTGAATAAATACTGATTTTTAAAATTTCTTCAATGTATTCAAAAATTCAATGTTTTTTCAAAAATATTCAATAATATATATACCAACATTATAGTGGATTTATAGAATTTGAAGTTGAGATTGATATTTTAGTTAACGTTTATGATTTATGCTAATACAAATTTAGCAATTATGATATCTTAACAATAGTATGGACTCGGAACACTGATATCCGGAATCCTTTCTTCTTTTCGGATCTAACTGTGTTTTATCATTCATGTAACACTGTCATGGATTTAGATTTCTTACCGGTACTACTGGAAATAATTTTGGAAAATGTTGATCTGTCGGTCTCGCCAGATTTTGATTTATTTGAAGCCACACCAACTATCTTATTAGTTCTAATTGGAATTTTGCTAAAGGTGTTTTTTTATCATGTTTTTAATTTATGTACAGCATATGTTTTCTAACCATTCCTTACAAATTTTATTTTTTCCCTAATAGGCAACGAGAAAAGGCGTCCGTGTAAAGGCTATGATCCGTGTAAAGATCATAGCCTTTATATGTAGTTTTAATAGCATATTAAATGTAGGTTTAATATTCCTTTGCCAAGGAATAGGTTCATTAGTTGGAACACAACACAGTTGGTGATGTACCTGTATAAATTTTAAAAAATTATAACATAGTCTGTTTTAAAATCTGCTATAAAAAAATATTATATTCCAAATCTATGGCCTTTTGTTCTAATATACTCTTTGAATGATAGACAACCTTTATAAAGCATTGAAGATTCGTCTATAGAAAGATCTCCAAAGGAAAAAAAAAATGTTAAAGTTTGGTGTAATTTCACTCATACCATATCTATCTTATAAAGTATATTATTTTGTTCTTGTTGATCGTTATCGCAAAAAATGTAAATCCCTAAGTAACAACAAACAACGGTGTCTCGGTATTGTTTCCCCAAAATTTAGATTGGACAGTAACTTATCAGTTAACCAACAGTCATTCAAGCATAATTTTTAATTTTTTGAAATTAGCATAGTTACTGCTAAAATCAAATAAATTTCATTACATCTATGTCACTTCACTTTTGTAGCCTAGATGATACTGTTGGATTTATATAAGAAACAATATAGTCAAAATATTTATTTGTCTTAAAGCAATTTTACTGGTAACTTCTGGAGTTACAAAACATTCAAAATAATTTAATATTTCAGATTCATTGTTCATACAGCAAAACATGTCTTTGAAACCATCACTTGTCTCACTAAAATTATGAACGTGCGGACACAATCCACTGTTATTCCATTGAAACATTTGTTGTGTTTCTTTTGTACATGAGCGGAGTTATTGGGACATGTGGAATCTAGAATTATTACTGTTTTTACAATGAAAAAGAACTGGATTTTCACTTTCACTAATGTCATTCACTAAATCATTGTTATCACATTCTATTTTACTTTCCAAAGTACTAAATAACTGATTCAAGACTGTAAGATCATTTTCAGTAAGTCCAACATAAGACGACACCATTGTGTAAATTAAATAGTGGAAACATTACTCTATGTGATATAACACTACACTCCTGTTTAGGCTTACTGAACATAGTAAAATTCATATAGTTCATATATTTTGTAATAGAGAGCAGCAATTATAAACGCAAAATAATAAAATGCTATTTCGTTTTGAAATGGGTATAGCACATGAAGTTGAAAAGTGAAAACCTTCATATATGTGCATAGCACTATAGTGTAACTGGGACCAAACATAAATAAACGGGTATAGCAGTGAAAGGGTTAACCAAATATGAACAAATTATAAGGTTAGTAAACCTAATAAAAGAAAGAATGGTCAATCATTAAGTAATTAATAACAAAATATGTTTGGTTGTACTAACCGCTTGCCAAAATTAGGTTTAATATAGTCGAACAGACAACTATAAAGATTGTCAGACTAGTATGCAATCATATGCTGGACAACAAATTGCTGTTTTCTATTGAGACTTATAGAGCAACTGTTACACTGATCAAACAGTAAGGTACAGCTGATCTATCTGCGAAAGTTTGTCTCTTTATTATATTTAATTTGGATGATTATAATATAAATCTTTAACATAGTTTAAAAGTTGAATGGTACACACAATATTCATACATAAAGAGTCAATAGTTTTTCACAACTGATAAGTTTTTTAATTAAGGATAAGTTTATATAAATATTGAAAGGTTAATATTATTAACAAATATTTTAATGAGAAATGTAAATCTGTCAATAAATATTTTGATTGTCTTTGCTGTTTAAAACTTTGATAATTCTTGATACCATTTCTATAAATTGTGAAGCTCTAAATTTTTCTGTCAGTTGTTAATTTATATAATTTTTTCTTGGTTTATCTTATGTTATTATTCCTTCTGTTCAAGTTTTACGACCAAAAATAGGTTTACGATCTGGACCTAAAGTAGCTGGGTATGAATCAGTAGAAAAAATAGAGATACAATCTCCAGATAATACAAGAGGTGTTAGATTAAAATCAAGTGAAGTGACAGATGAAAATATCGAACCAAAAAACAGTGGTTTAGGTCATTTATGTGCAGACAATGAAAAAGAAACTATGTACATCGGTAAAGAAGCAGGTGATGCAACAGAATGTGATAATATTAAGATAGACGTGAAAGATAATCAAGATTTAGAAGACAACACAAAAAAATGTAAAAAACCTAAGTGCAATATCACCACTCTGCCTCGAAAACCAGGTAAACTTAGTTATGTTATGCATAATTTTCTTTTTTTTAAGTTTACTTTTTTATTGTAGTTATAACAAATTTAAAAAAATTCAAGTAATGATTCTATCGTACAGTAGAATCCTTCTATTCAGACTTGGAACTAAACCTGGTTTGAATAGTAGAAAGTCAGAATTACACACTCTTGTTTTAAAGTTATTTGATAATGATGGTTCATTTATCAAGTTCATATTATTGATATGGTTTAATCAGATGTTTGCCATCACTTGTCTATTTAAAAACTAATACACAACATTTTGTGAGAAAAAATTAACTCCTGTTATCAACATGAAAAAACTGAAAAATGCCAATATAGTTTCATAGCCTTTGCCCATCTTGTGAAGTAAAATTTGTTTTTTTTTTCTTTCTGTTCCTTATGTAGTTTAGTTTAGAGACTTGTAGTTTCCTGATCATATTTGTATTTAATCCTAGTGATTTCGACTGCTCAGGGTTAACTTTAGCGTGGATTCTTTTCTTACATTACTAGTTTTAGTTTTAGTTTCCAACATGGGTCCCTGGATATTAGGTTAATTGGCTTTTTAATTAAAACAATTCTTTTTTTTTTGTAATGTTATAGTTTTATCACTTGATAATGGGAAACAAGATAATTTATACTCTTGAAACATTGGATATTAATTTTTATAATTACAAATTATGGCAAACGTCCGATTAAACCATATCAATAATACACATTCTTGTTAAAATATTGTATTGACATATTAAACATTGTAACAAAGTAATGAAAGTTACATTATGTGAATAGATACAAGACTCGCATCGAGTATAAACTAACACAAGGAAAATCAAGTTGATGGATGCCATCATGGTACTTATCTAACTCTATTATAAAATGTACTACAAGCAGATCCTCTAAATGTAATGCCCAAACTTTTGTCTCTTGGCCTTGTAGGAAATGTTATATTGTATTGTTAGATCAAGGCGACTTCTTACCCAGTAGGGTAAGTTTGTTTAAAACAGTTGTTACACAAGTTTTCTGAATTTCGTAAATGTGTATATCACTATTTTCTTAACATCGGCTAGGTCCTAATGAGGCTCTTTGATGTGTGTATTAAACAATCTCAATTCTCTTTGCTCATGTCAATGACTCAATCCTAGCAAGCTTTAACAGGGTGTCTACCGGTCACGGAAAAAATGCAGATTTTACTAAGGGGTCACGGAAGTCACGGAAAAGTCATGTTTTTGCTCTAAATAGTTGAAAGGTCACAGAATACATTTTAAAATTTTAAAAGGCCTACAAATAAAATAAAAATTAATCAGCTGATAATGAACTGAGTGGAAGATAAATAAACAGAATGTATGCCGTATTTACACTCTCGCCAAGTTTAGGGAGAGAAGACAAACTTGCCCGAGCGACTCAATGAAACACTCGTCCAGAATTTGCAAGAGGTGGGAGCATCACTTTTGTAAGGTTGTAGTGTAGTAGGTCTATTGGCCGATGCTCTGCCATGTGTGACGAGACAATTATTAGTGAATCTATCTGAATGTTCGTGGACAGTTGTCCAAAGATATGCATACAATAATATTGTTTAGATACTCATTAAAACACATTATACCATTAGTCCATTCCAAAACCAAATATTCTAGTTATTATTTTAGTTATCGGTTATTTTAGTTATTGTTATTACTGTATTTTTGAAAATGGAAGGAAGGAAGAACTACTTTTCTGCTATTGGACCATAAATATTATGTCCTCGTTTCGATTTCCGACCGTATTCCCTTTCAAGGTGATAAATATTTTTCCAAAATTAAGGTGTTTAGTTTTATACCTTTTAAAGTTTAAGATAATTTTGTGTACATATGAAGAGGAATATGACATGTTTTATGATTTTATTTAGTTTTTTTGTACAAACATGAATATAAACAAGATCAGTGTTTGGTGCGGGGAGTATGGACGTTGCAGGGATGAGCTGAGCAGGCAAGTAGTGGGCGAGTATTACTACACGGGATATGAAATAAAAGTATCGAGTGAAATACTGTACGTACCGTTAATATCACATTGTGGCTGCAGCAATATAATGTCATTCAAATTAAATACAGTAGAACCTCTGTTAACCGGCCTCGGATTAACCGGTCCTCGGATTAACCGGCCTATATCGTAGTGTACTTGTTGGATGAGAGTTTCCGAAAATAAATTGTAATTGAAACACCAAAGCGGCGGCGATATCAAATGACTTTGTTGATAGCGGTATCCCATTGTCGGCGGCGTAAAAACACCGCGGCACCAAAGCGGCGGCGATATCAATCGACTTTGTCGATAGCGGTATCCCATTGTCGGTGGCATAAAAACACCGCGGCACCAAAACAGCAGCGAGTCAAGCCATTTTGTCGATAGCGGTATCCTATTGTCGGCGGCATAAAAACACCGCGGCATTGGCACCCGTCGGTATAGCAGACATACACCCACAAAAACGTTTGATGGGCCGCTTTTTTCCACAAATCATTTTAGTATACATTATGGAAAATATAACATTTCTTTTCAGTTTTCGGAAGCGTGTGTTGGTTTCGTTTGAGACGCGGTTAAATGTGTCAAAAGACTTGACAGATGGGAATCTGTAAAAAAGCTTTGTAGCGTTTAATTTTTTCATGTTTGATGTATAATATACATAACATAATATATATGATACATTTATGTACAATAAAATGAATTGCGATAACATCTTAATTGCATAATTCTTAGTGCTACCTGATTAAATAAGCTTTCTTTGAACGAAAACCGATTTTTCACGGGAACCTCGGGTTAACCGGCCCGGGTGTCAGTCCCGACTAGACCGGTTAAGAGGGGTTCTACTGTATATCAATGCAGTTGAGTACTTTTTCAACTAGTTGTCTGAAACGATAGGTGATGACTATCGAATAAGTCGGTAGATTTCAGTCGATAGTTGATAGTGCACAACCACAACACAATGAACACAACCATGCTTTGTTCAAAGAAATTTAACAAAGGAATGTTATAACTTGTAACCCTATCAGTTCCGAGTTTTAATTAAATTGTGTCGTGTTTGTTCTTAGTTTTTGTAATACAGTAGAACTCCAATTATCCGGATTAATTGGGACCGGACCCGATCCGGATAATCAAAAATCCGGATACGGTAATTGGATTTTTCTTGAAAAAAGGCCGTTTTGAGGAAAAAAACGTAAACAAAACACAATAGAGAACATTTACGGTATTTATTATGAAAAAACAATATCAATGACAATGTTTACATTACGTAAATTTTTTTAATGTTCGATATTGTTGATGTTCACACTTTGTACACCTCTGCTAAATGTTTACCTGAGACACCATTGTCCAACTGTTCGATAATTTTAATTTTATAGGCCAACGATAACACCACACGTTTCCTCTTAGAACTCATCGTAGTACTGCACACGATAATCAAAACACTAAGGAACACGAATGAGTCAACATATCAATTCACCCGGCAGGTTGAAGAAGCACTGGCCAACTGATTATTAGTAGACTGTAGTGAGTGACAGTAGCAGGGTGGCGGGGTAGTGTGAGTCATCACTCTCCTTCCCTCCCATGCCCTCCGCTATTGCTACACTGTTCACAGTTAGAAGGGTCAACTAGTGAGCGTGATTCCTGGAACCTCAAAAGGCAATTTCAAGTTTCCTATTAGGTGATAGCGTAACAAAGTGTTGTGGGTAGCTTACTGTGTTTCAACAAATACATCAACCCGTTCTTGGAAAAAGCTGTTAACCTATTTCCCCAAATGTTTCCTGCTAGCAACATAGCTTCAAAAATAAAAATGCAAAAAGATAAGATAGCCTACTCTGTTACCTATGGCCTTGGGCCTTATTTTTGTAACTTAACCTCATCTCATGTCAGAAAAAGCCCAATATTTCCTTTGATTATTGATGAATGTTTAAATGATATAAGACCAAAGCAGCAGTTAGATGTTATGACAAACTTCTGGGACAATGAGAAAAACTGTGTTCATACCAGTTATTTAAAATCAGCTTTTCTGGAAAAGTCTGGTGCGGAAAATTTATTAAAAAGTGTATTGACTGTTATAAAGGAAGCAAATTTGAATGTTGACAACCTAATTCAGCTTTCCACGGATGGACCAAATGTCAATCTTAAGCTTATAATTGATATTAGGCAGCACATGAAGGATAACCTTTCTAGTGAAAAACAGATTTTGGACATTGGAACCTGCTCACTTCACATTGTAAATGGAGCATACAAGACAGCCCACACAAAAGTAAATTGGAAATTGAATCAGTTTTTACGTTATTTGTATAGGCTTTTAAAAATGATCCATCTAGAAGAGGTATTTACATGCAAATCACCAGTTCCACAATTTTTCCAAAAAATGTATGTGCCTTAGGTTGGACTGAAAATTCGTCCATCGTACAAATATGCCTGGACATGCTTCCACATCTTCAAAAATATCAGTCTCAAGTGCAAAGAAATGTTCCTGGCAGCCAAAACTTTCTAACAGTAAAAAAATGTTGTTAAAGAAGATCGACACTGGAAGCAAAACTTTACTTTTCTTCCATGATTGTGAATGAACTAGAAGAGTTTTTGACCAACTTTCAGCGTAATGATCGCTTATTGCTATTTTTACATCAGGAAGTATTTATTTTGATGAAAAGCCTTGGAAGCCGGTTTATAAAGATATCTGTCATGGACAAGGTGACTTCTGCGTCTAAACTTAAACATTTGGATTTGGATGTAGATTCTAACCTAAAATTTATAGAGACTGTTGACATTGGATTCAGAGCAAGAGCTGCATTAAAAAATGAAAATGAAATTGATTTACAGCGATTTAGATTAGACTGCAAAAAGTTTCTTTTAGCTATGTTTAAAAACTAATTGAAAAAAGCCCTTTAAACAAAAAAGTAGTTTTAGGTGCTACATTTTAAAATCTAAACATAATGACAATTTGAGACAATACGAGAAAGTAGAATTAAGGTTGCCATTGAAGAATGTGTTTCACATAAACAACTTACACCAGCCGAGGGAGATTTACTTAAAAGAAGCTACTTAAGATTTTGTCAAAATAGCTATGTCAAAGAAAAGCTAAAAGAGTTCAACTGAAAGAAAGACAGGTTGGATACCTTATTTGGAGACATTTTTTCTTGCTTAAAAAATGAATAAATTAACAACAAACTATAATCTTTATTATTATTCATTTTTCGGACATTTGCCATGATTTGTGTGTTAAAAATCAAAACACGACGTTTGGGGAATAAGAATCAATTCCCGTTATCAAGTGACTAAAAACTAAAGAAACATGAAACTAGAAACTAAGCCTATTTTTAGTCACTTGATAACGGGAATTGATTCTTATTCCCGAAACGTCGTGTTTTGATTTTTAACACACAAATGATGGCAAATGTCCGAAAAATGTATAATAATCCACTCCATGACCTGGTGTTATGTCTTCATAAAGTGGAAATGTACTGCGTCAGTGGTCGAGGTAGTCTAGTCAGATTGAGCTTGGTGGTACTGGTCTTGAATTTGCTGTGGTAAAGGGAGCTCAATGACTGTTCTCTGCTGCTACCATACACGGATACCAAGATTTTCTCCTTTGCTGCTGAAATTTCTTGGGGAGTGGCAGCAGGGTCCCGGAATGTCTCCACCTGCTCCAGCAATGAGATGAATTTCTATACATTTCAGTGGATAGCAGCTTCATGAATCAGTCCTTGTTTCCCTCATTAGCGAGGAATTTATCCAAGAGATGACAACAAATCTATTAGAAGTTTTAGAACCATACTTTTTGTACATAAAAACATATGACGTGCATTATTCAAAAAAATGCTAATAAAGTTTTATGAATTTCTGACAGATTTGAAAATGCCTGATTGATAGGCAAATCGTATGTCATCTATATAAACTTAGAAACAAAAACAAGACTGTGTGCATCATACTTAAATACAGCTATTTATGAAATATAATAGTATAAGCTCTGTTGAGAAGTCAGAATGATAAACAATTATCGTGACAAAGCTAGAAAACTGACGAAATAGCTTACCTTGGAGGTATGGTGGACGTCACGAGTTATAAGATGTATATAAATTCTTAGGTGGAAAGAAACCAGATCAATCATTGAGGAGGGGACCGACTGCAGAGTTCTAGAAGATAGCCAAGATGAACTTGGTGTGAGAGAACCACCGAGAAATAAATTGTATTATGGAAGTGAATTGTATTTAAAAGAAATTGTACAACAGATATTATCTGAGAGTAATATATATATACACATACACAGAGTAATAAAAGATAGTTAGAAATTATAAACTCAAACACAGTTTTGTTTTATTGTAACAAAAGAACCCAGGCAGAAATCAATGGCTGATTCTTAAAAAAGTCATGATATTAGTTATAGTAAGGAATTAAAATTAAAATTAAATATAATTTTGAGTTCTATTACTACTTTTTAATGCCAGAGTAACTTTTTAATGGAAATGAGCTTATTTTTTTCCCAAAACGACAAAAGATGAAATAAAAATTTGAAGACTCCTTTCTGTTTTGTGTATTAGCTCATCTAATATAATAGTTAATAAAAATTAATTAATACATTTTTAATCATCTTAGTTTAAAAATTAGTGTAGCCGATTAAACAATAATTCATTGTTTCTCTCAATTCATACTTGCTTATGTTATGTTGTCTTTGTAGTTTTACAATTTTGTTCTTATGGTTCATATATTGTCTTTTTTTTTTCAATCTGCTATAACTGATTTGATTTACTTTTTAGCTAGTCATTTTCTGCATTTACAATTAAAAAAATATAAATATCCTTTATATGTTTATTTATAAATATTGAATAATATATCCTTTGTGCTTATATGAATTGTACAAATTAACATATGGGAGTGACAAAATGTGTATTAATTATTTATATGTTTAGATCCAGTATTGAAATCACCAAAACCTGTGAAAACTATTACATATGATAGGGAAGAAATGAAAGCATATATTAAAGCAAAGAGAAAACAGCAAGCACTAAAAAGAGCAGAAGAAGAACGCTTGAGACAGGAAACAATAGAAATACAAAAGTTAAAATTGGAAGAATTAAAGGAAATTTCACAAACCATTGTTAAAAAATGTGTTCGGAAAGCTAAAGAAGAGGTAAGTGTATTTTTAATTTTACTCATAAACTACTGTTTTTGGATAGTAGCCATAGTGTTCCATTGATTATAAATAAAATAAAAGTGTTTCTAAGGTATTCTTGTTTAGTTTGTTATAATTATTTTACTCTTTGATATACAATTTTGAATTTTAAAACAAATATATTTATCATTTTACATTATTGTGTCTATGAAATTAGTTATACATTCTGTAATGTTTCACAGTTTTGCACCTATAGTTTTCAAAGTCTAAGTCAAAGTGTAATAGAAATCGTCTGATAATTGTGATTGACAAATTGTAGCAGTTCATCTGCGTTTACATTGAATTATCGGTGAAATATTTGACTTTGGATTGATGGCTTAATGCGGAACAAAATGTGAGAAATTCATAGCTAGAGATATAAATCACATAATTGTAATTATTTCTACGTACAGTGGTCAGGATATGTGTCAATTATAAGAAAATATGAGATTAAATTTAAAATGAATAATATTGTCAATTTGAACACTGTTAGGTCAAATTATAGAAGAGATCTGACCATACTGTTCAGATCAAACCCTTTGTATCGGTTCTATAGACTAAGGAAAAAACCTTCTAGAAGCTTCCAAATTAGATCATTCATTCAATCAGAAATCGACTGTCAATTATTCTAACAGTAAAAATTCCAAACATACGATTTATCTAACTAGTTGCCTAAGTTTAAATTATTTCCGACTTTCGATCAGAAAAGTGTCAAATTAAAATATTTCCGGGCATTATATCATATTAAGACACATCAAAATTAATCTTAACTATTTCATTTAGGAAAATTATTCGAAATTCGTAAACAAGACAGAATTTATAACTGAGATCAGTATAGATTGGCCTAACATCAGAAATTAGATGCAACTAAAACCTTCTCTTAAAATTAAGAAAGGGCGACAAGTTGATGGAGAAAACTAATAACACCATCATATCCAGCATAATCTGATGCATAATAAATCCTTTTGCAAAAATTCCCAACTTCGTACCAATAATTTGGTAGAAGACAAAATATAACGCTCTTTATAATTTCTATAATGGATGATTCTTGAGATACCCGCTAGCTACTAACTCGATTGCTGATTGGTTGTTATAGTTAAGGAAGTTGTAATGAATTATTGAAGTATATTGTATTCTAATTTTATTCAAATTAATTATTTTAACATGTAATTGTAAAAGAGAAGTTATTTAGTCATTTTGTATTTTAATATATCTTTTATTTAATTAAAGTAAAATGTTTCAAAATTCATACCATCAAATCATTTCGAAAGAAATTAAATCTGTTCATTATCCTTTAAACGGGCACATATCAACAGCAACAATGATTCAGAAGCGAGTATTCAAATTTCGGAGCCGCCAATTAAGTGGCGAGATTCTGAAGAAAGGCCAAAGAGAGAATAAACACACCATCATCGAATATTTCACAATCCAGAGCATCCACTAACTTCTCGGAGTAGTAAAACATCTCAAGAAATTTTTCGATATATTTAAGAAGAGAACAAACAATACAACAAGAATTTGACTATCTGGTGAGATGTAGCCATTTTAAGTTCCCCATCCATCCTTACACACTAAATTCCCCCCCCCCTATACGACTTATACAACAGAATATATAGGATTAATAATTTAATTTTTGAGTGTTTATACCCGTTAATTGAATCAAGTACTTTAAAGTTCTAAGATTGAACTAGATATTCTGTGATTTCATTCCGTATAATTGCACATGAACAATAGCTAGTGTTAATTCAGTTTTAATTATCTGAACACAGTCCATATTGATTTTGTAATATATGGGTTATTCACAAACAAATAGACACTTTTCTACATCAATAAAATTGAAACTACATAATTTATACCGGTCATGTTGTAATTTACTGTGCAGCTAATAAACTAAAGTTTTATTTTAACAGCTGATTGTTAGAACATTGTTGCAAGAAAACTCTGATTTTGTTTTATTAAAAAATGAGTAATTGTAGCTTTGACAAGGCTTTTTGTATGCTTGAACTAGAGAAAACTCAATCAGTTACTTTAGTGCAACCCAGTTTTAGGACATGCTTTAAAACAAAAACACTACCAACTAGGCAGTCTATTTATAATTGGCTCAAAAAATTCAAAAATACAGGTTGTTTGTGCAAATCAAAAAGTACTGGGAGGCCGTCACTGGAAGAAGAGCTTGTGCAACAGGTTCGAGCTTCTATCCTGCACAGTCCAAAAAAGTCAACGTCCAGGGTAAGTGAAGAACTTAATATTCCACAGCCAACTGTTTTGAAGGGTTTTGACAAAACATCTAAAGATGAAACCTTACAAGCTATAGCGGTTGCAAACATTACGTGTTGATGATAAAGAGAAACGTTTGGCGTTCTGTATTGACATCTAGACACGTTTTGAAAATCCAGACAACAATGGATTCATTGATCGACTAATCTTTTGTTACGAATCAACGTTTCATATTAGTGGAAAGGTTAAACAAACACAATGTGCGTATCTGGGGAACAGAAAATCCTAGAGTAATTGTTGAACATGAGAGGGATTCTCCTAAGTTAAATGTCTTTTGTGCTGTATTAAAGCAAAAGATATATGGGCTTTTCTTCTTTCAAGAAAGAACGATCAGTTGCTCATCCTACTTGTACGTGCTGATTGAATGGCTTATATTTCAACTAAAGGAAGACAGTGATGACTACACATTTGTTCAAGATGGAGTTCCGCCACATTGGCACCATGATGTCAGAGAATACCTCAATGTGCAATTGCTGGATCGCTGGATTGGTCGTGCAACTGACGAGAATGCCACTCATGCGTTGGCCACCTTGCAGTCCAGACTTGACCCCATGTGACTTCTTTCTGTAGGATTACGTTAAAGATCAAGTTTTTATTCCCCCATTACCATTGCACCTCTTGGAATTAAGGCAGCTCATAACAAGAGCTATGGAGATTGTTGACATTGATGCTCTTAACAGAGTATGGTCAGAACTTGACTATCGAATTGATTTTTTATTTGTTTACTTATTTATTTCATTTCGTTGCATTACACCTGATTGGATAACATTGAGACTGTTGAAGGTAGGCAGCTGATGTCTGCCGTGTAAGTCGTGGAGCTTATATAGAACACTTATAACACTGTACAAAAAACTTTGAAATGTCCTCTTTGTATTGCTATTTATTTTGTTCTGTTGATTAAAATCATTTTACTATGTTAATTAAAAAGTGTCTATTTCTTTTTGAAAAAACCTGTATATGTGTTTCTTGCTCCCTATACTTGGGAAAAATCGGCACCATTCCCCTCCCTGATATTAAGATTTGTTGTGTGATATTATGAACTAGTAATAGGAAAAAACTGATTTAGACAGATATTTTAATGATTATTGAGTAGCCATGAGCAACATAAACTAGAACCTAGATGCATTTTGTAAGTATTTAAAAAAAAAATTATGTTAAAGTGATTGAGAAACTATAAATTACTAAAAGAAGGATAAGACAATTTATAATAAACTTGAAATAATTTGTTTGATACCCACGCCTATGTTTAATGTTTCATGAAATTCAAATCATATTTCATGTAGGAAATATAAATTAATGTCCATAAATTAATTGAGGATATTTATGGACAATATAATTTTCTGTTTTTCTTGTCTTTTAAATATTAATGTTGGGCAATTTTTATCTATTAGAATTTAATGTGCACTTTATTTTGTGTCTTCGATTTTAAAATAAAAGAACCCCAGTTTGTTATATGTATTATTTGTGTTAATTTTTAATTAGTGTTTAAATAAGTTATAGTTGTTAGTATTGAGAATCTTTTCTGTTCTAAATGTTATAATAAATGAGTGCGTTTCAGATATCATGACTATGTTTTAATTTATGTACATTCTTCCAAAGAAACCGTGCCTTTCGTTAAAAAAAAGAAGATTACATGTGCTCAATCACATGTCGGCACCTTATCTTTTGAATTGAAATGGTATGAGTACGGAGGTACAAAAGTAAAGTAGTAGTATAGTAAGTAATGTCAAGTCAGTAAATTTGTTACCGGACATTTACGAAAGATTACAATACATAAATATTACATGAAGTTCATTCAGACTTATTGTATAGTTTACATAGTAGAATTTTTTTAATGTTTCAAATCAACAAATCCCTTTCTGAGACTTGATGTTCCTTTTAATGTTTATTTTTCAGAATAAGACAAGGTTGGAATGAATTATTGATGACACCTATTCAAATTTTGAGAAAAAAAAAATTATTGTATAATTTAATTTACTCTCTATTTTAAAATTATATGAACAACTAATTGTTGTACTTTATACATATGTACATATTATTATTTATACATATAATGTCATGAATTAATATTTATCTTGTGAAAATATATACCTTTTGTTATATTTCGAATTGTTTCATTATTGATTCAAGCTCTTTTATAAACTGTCAAAGATTTAAAAATAAAATTGATATTGATTCACATATAAAAGCTACATTAGTATAGTTTATTTTGAACACACTTTTTTTATCGCTAATATAAATGTTAAAACTTTCTTTTATTTATAGTTATATTGTATGTTAATATAAAATTGAAACAGTTTTATAGTATACTTAAAAAAAATATAGTATTGCTCTTTTTAACTTATAACATATAAAGAATGTTGACTAACTGATAACTTTTTTTTGTAACCAATTAGAGAGTAGTTTGAAGTCAATACATGAAAGAAGAAATTTGGTATGTCTTTTTAAGCCTCATATTTCCGTGCCAAAATAGTAATATTATTTTCTTATTACAAATTTTTTACGATATTCTTTTACCAGCCACATGTTGCTGTTTTAAGTCTTTAAGGAAATTTAGTTTTTATTTACAATTTAAGTTTAAGATTTACAACTTTTTATTTTATCAATATTAACAGTGTTACTACATTTTAAATTTTATGATAATCAAATCTCCAAGTTAAAATTTAATGTATCAAAATTACTAATATTTTATTTACAAATTAATAAGTCTCAATTTATTATTTTAAGCAC
Organism: Aphrophora alni; assembly: GCA_963513935.1. Classification (NCBI taxonomy): domain Eukaryota; kingdom Metazoa; phylum Arthropoda; class Insecta; order Hemiptera; family Aphrophoridae; genus Aphrophora; species Aphrophora alni. The sequence continues at coordinate 100,507,379 of OY740766.1, forward strand.
CAGTTGTCTTATCTTGGAATTAACTGTTTGACTAGCGATTAAATATTTTACAATATATACGAGAGATATCCAGAAAATTAGCGAAGTTGTACATGCATGCCAAGTTAGTTGATTCATTGGTTAGGTACTAACATCAATTTTAGATGTTTGAGTAGGATGTATGCATCGTGGTGTGTGTTCAATAAAATTCAGATGCTCACCGTACATGAAATAAAGTCTATAATCCGTTTATTAAATGCAAAGAATATTAAACCGCCTGAAATTCACCATATAATTTGAAACAAATATGGAGAACATGGAATGAGTGTTTCAATGGTTTGAAGATGTGAGCAATTTTTTGACACAAATGTTTTTAACAATGAACAGAGCATGTGACCGTCTTTGTTGAATGAAGATTTGGTTTGTGCAGTTGAAGAGAAAATTAAAGGTAACAGATGATTCATTGTTACATGACTTAACCTGTATTTTTGTATAAATTTTACATTAAAATCCTAATGATATTGTTCTGAGAAACTACAGTATTGAAAATTGTGTGAACGCTGGGTGCCGAAGATGCTTAGAAATAACATGAAATTAATTGACAGAATTAAATTGGCCTTTCTGACACGATATTGTAAGCAAAGTGATGACTTTTTCAGCTGTATAGTCAATGGAGCAAGGCATAGTTGTTGCACACAACCCCCTGAATTGGAGAGACTGTCCATGGATTTTAGGCACGCTTTGTAGTTATCAAAGACTAAATTCAAGGGGATGTATTCCTCATGTGTAGATTGTATTGGGGCAGAGAAGGAGTTTTGTTAGTGGCCTTGTCTCAATTTATCATTGTCTATTAAACACTTAAGAAATTGTGTCGTACAATCCTCTAGAATCAGCAATGTGGCATGGAAATTGTACACATCTCAAAGACCAATAAAAATAGTTTTAGTGTGTTTTCTTAAATTTCCTTAATAGTCCTTCCAAACGTACTTTCTGGAAATATTTTTAAATGATGAACATATATCTTTACTAAATTTAATTTTCTTTATAATCTAACATGTGTATGTATTTCTTATAATTTTATACTAAGGGCACTTTACTTCTTAATACAGACATCAAATCGTGCTAACAACCCAATCATATTATATACTATGCTTATACTAGTTACTATGATTGTTACTGTCCAGAGCTGTTTATTTTTGAGGTTGGTTTTAATAGTTCCTCTATTCCCTACCAATTCCTTCAATGAGTTCTAAATGGTTTACACTTCAAATTAAATTAATATGTACCAAAATCAGGAATTGAGGGGTTTGCCTTGTTTCAAGTTACTCAATTCTTAAAAGGCTATTTCTTCTTTTTCAATATTTCATTCAATATTCAGTTTTCTTGCGAAAATTCTCTTATTCAAAGTTTGTTCAAAAGGTATTAAACTTGATATTTTCCTGCATAAAGAAATGAAGCATAGTGCATTTTTCCATGCTCGAAGAGATTGGCAGTTAACCTGTGAGTGAGGGTGTCTGTGAGCACAGACTCAGTGTCCGTCACATTTTTATTTTCTACTAAAATGTTGGACGACTTGGGCAGATGTTGACTACATAAAGCTTGTTGATACCCAAATGGAAATTATTATGAGATTTTGTTTTAAAATCTCAGTTTTCTCTGCCATTTTAAACATTTTACCAACTCTCTACGATATGACAAATAGCAAAAATGTAATTTTGATCCTTAAGCTCCCAAGAAAATGTGATATTTGTTTAGTTTTGAGATCGGGCAGTATCAATTCACCAACATGATCATAGTGAGTGGAGGCTTCTTCACAATGTACAGCTTTAAGACCCACCACTGATACAGCGAAGCAAGTGGAAACCTTTTTATTATATACAAAACTATGAGGCCTCATAGGTCCTAGGTGACATCATAACACTTCAGTGGTCACATGGATCGGTGAACACCATTGATCGTACGGAGCACAATTGTGCTTCATTGGGTTTTGCTTCTATTTTACACTTATTTTCATCTTTAACTATGATTTTTGGTTAGTCAGTTTTACATAAGTATTTTCTTTTGTTCCATATTGCAAAAAGAAAATTATATTAAATAATTACTTTAATATAGGCGTAAATTTAAAGATGTATATATTTTTTTTTACTCTATAACTACAGTAGAACCCCTCAAACTCGACACAATGTGGACTTTAAGGTTGTCGAGTTTGGGGGTTGTCGAGTTTTAGGGAACTTTGGTATTTAATGGTTAGGTTTGCAACAAATACTCAAAATTATTTTAAATAACTGTACATTTATTGATTATCAATGATTAAACGTTTATTGCAAAAAAGTCCCTGCCTGACAACAAAAAAATAGTGTGTTCAATCACACATTAAAATTAAATTTATCGGTCGGTCAAATGAGATTTAAAAAGTGTTGGCCTTGTACAATAGGTTTAGTAAACTAAAAATACCTATCCTAATATGCTGTAATAAAATTTACAGTAAAGTCTACAGTAAAAAACAGACAGTCCATTAAATATTTTTAAAGATTAAAACAATTTTATATATATATAAAAAAAAAAAAACATTAGAGCAAAGTTAGCATTGAAAAAAAAAGTCGCCGAAGAAAAAGAATGTCCATACCAAACACAGTCCAATACAAATGCTATAAATTGAACTGCTGATCGCATATAATTAAGAGTCAGATCATTTTTCTCACATGGTTAAGACCTTTATTACAAAACTTGAATCATAGTTCTACGACGCTCCGTTGAATTGTTATGACAAAAGACTTGCCGCTTACTTTAATGGAATCGGTGCTAATGACCGGTAGCATCCGGGTGGTTAGGCGCTTGGGTTCACAACAATATGAATGTTTTGACAACAAATGTTTAGGGCTGTCCTGGTCTACCTGGACCCTTTATCTTTAACTTTGGCCTCTACTATACAGTAGGATTAGAAAGTGGCTAGACAAAGAAGCAACCCTCTCAGCTTTATAAACAAAAGTAACAAGCCTCAACCTCCGGGCATCTGGCAGGCGCACATGGCGTAAAACAATGCAGTGAATGACCTTGGAAATCCCATGCTCCTTGTCACTGGCCCTGTCGAGTTTGACGGAATGTCGAGTTTGAGGGGTTCTACTGTATCATAATTATAATTAATATATTATTTAATTATATTATAATTAATAATTATATTTAACATATATATAACTTAGATTTAACTAAAATAATGTATGGATTATGTAAATATTTAGATTGAAAATATAACTAAAACACATTTACATTACATTTGAGTCATGTTGATGGAAAGATTCATTGACATTCATTTCATTAATAATATTAACACAACTTTTTTTTGCTTTAGTTATTTTTCATTTATTAAAAAAGAAAAAAAGAAACCATGTTTTTGGCTATGACAGTGCATGATATATTATGAAATTTATTATTGGTTTTGAAAATTTAAAACATGAAATTTTATTAATTAATATATATATATATATATATATATATATATATATACTGGTTTAAAAACATCACACACATTTTTGGTGATCAGAACACACCCATTTGTGGGACTTATTACATGTTTTCCTCGTATTCTTGTTTCTTGTTCTGGCACAAAGATAGCATCTAATATGTGCTACCTTTGGCGGTGGAGGTTGAGTCGGATTTCCTTCTTCATCACACAGTTCTTTCCAAGATAAAACTCTCTGTCGTCAAAGTCAAATGGAGGGATCCATATCCATTTCATCATTTCTATTTTCTTCATATAATTCAGCAAAATCATCTTCCATTTCATCCTGGTCTTCAACGCCGAGAACACTCTTGCAGTCATCCATTGATGTAATTGTTCATGATTACTTGAGTCATATTTAATTACATATAACTTTTACCTAATTTGGTCTGTCACGTGACTTATTAGTCTAGATTCAACATATTTCAGAACTGTAGCTCCATCATCAGGAATAGTAAATCACTCTGAAGTATTTTACTACGCTCTGTAATTTTAAACAGTGGCTTATAAAATGCAAATTTGCAGTAAAATGCAAATTAAAACATATTTAATGTTTGTTACTTAAGGGAATATCACTATATAATATCAAATAATCACTAAAGTAAAATAAAGACAAACTGAAGTAAACACAGTAACAGTAGTGGTCATGCGAAGCACAATAGTGCTCCAGATGTGTAGGGCTCAAAATAAACAGTTGATATAAAATACGCACACAGCAAGATAGTTAAAATTACACTGACACATTCTAGAAAGAGTAGAGGTAAGGTATATATTGCCGCTCAACAGTACTGCCAATTATCAATGGCGAACAAACAAAATACCTGGAGCATTATATTGTGCTCTGCACGACCACTGGAGTGTTAAAGTAGTGGTAAACACAATTACAAGGTTTAGAAAACCTGTGTAACAATTATTTTAAACAAACTTACTCTATTGGGCAAAACCCCAGACACACTAAGCAATTAAAAATTTCCTACAAGTACCAAGAAACCGACTTTTAGCCATTAGATTTAGAAGTTCTGCTTGTATTACATTGTTTGTTCAGGCTGCGTAATTACCATAATGGCACCCATCAACTTGTTTATTATTGACATTATTACGCAAGTTTATGTCCTATAATATTCCTTTTCCGTACCAAATTTGAATGCTACGTTGCTGGAATGCTTACATTAATAATTTATCATTTAATATTTCCCAAGTTTCCTTATACAATCCTAATTGAACATAACTTCAACTATTAGGATGCTTTCTTGCATAGAGTAAAACATTGTGAATAACACAAATTATTACACTAAATAACCTACGGAACCATTAACAATGTTCAACTGACAGCAATAGAAAGGAATAGTAACAGAAACAACCGATAGAACTGCTGTACTTGAACACCAATCTGCGGCCAGTTTTAATGAATGCTCATTCTGTATTAATAATACGTGTTAATACAATAAGAATGTAAAATGAATCTTAGGTGAGAGTCGTGTGGATGTTATACCATCAATTTGCATGAAATCTATGGCAGCCATATGGGTGGGGGTGGGGTGACTAGTGGACTTATAAAAGCCTCTTAAAAAATACAGAGATATCGTGATTTTTAGTATGTAGCAATTGCAAATCTATGTAGAAATTGTTTGACGTGTTCTCACAATAATTAAAACTAACTGTAATGCACAATCATGGCCAATCCTAAATGTCCCCAAAACAAGTGGTTGTGGTTGTATATTTTTAAATACCTTTGGATTTAAATTGTTTTAATTTCCAGGTTGCAGATTGCATAATCTGTACCAAAGAATAATGTACAAATTTTGCCTTATAAAACCTAAAGCCTACTTTAAATATATAGGTGTAATTTGTAAAGAGTTAACTAAGTTACCGCTCTTAAATTTCTTGGACATAAATATATAATCTTTTAACTGCTAATATTTATAAAGAAATATTTATATATATATATAAATATTATAGTTATATATAAATCAATATAAAGCTTGATTTTTATTTGAAGGTTTAAATGGCAGTCTGTATATAGACAATAAGTGGTTTTAAAATGTTATTTAAAAGTCACATTTTGTCCTTAAATTTACAACTTTCAGCCTTGAAGTATTCTATAAATATTTATACCTCACCCCCACGGTAAAGCCAACGTTCTACCTGTGCCACTGTATGAAATTATTATTGAATATTTTAAACTTAAGAATCACTTTTCTTATAAATCATAACTTTCAAACATCTTCATAGCCAAAGTTTATATTTTTGAAATTATGGTATAAAATTTAAACTACCACTTTTCATAAGTTAGAAGTGAAAACATGTAAAAATGAAAAAATTGTAATACTTCCACAAAAATTGGACACATTTTCAACTAAACTTAAATATATCTAATGAAAAAACAAACACAATATTTAGTAAATTCTACAATTTTATTGAGTCTTGCCGACCATGGTTTCACCAGCGACGGCATTTACAAGGCAGCTTAACACAGACAAGTTAAAACTTCATTAAAATGGAGTTGTACCAAGTACCTTCGGTCAATAATGTAAATCGTATTAAATATATCTTTAAATAATTTGATGAATGAACTTCATTATTCATCAATTGACCAATACATTTTGATTTGATTTTACTTCTAGTCACAAATATATCAACTGAATGTCTCAAAAAGTTTTTAATATTGTATTGTGCTATGTTTTAGGTTCTCTCATTACTTTCAATTTTGTTTAAACAACATCAATATATGCATATGAAAAGAAAAAGTACATATAATTAAGCATTTCAGTTATTTATTTAACTATATTATTAATAGTATATTCCAAAATTAGTATATCATACATTTTAAATAGGTGTCGCATATGTTTGTTGTGGTAGGTATTATCTAATAGATAAATTGGGTAGTGAAAACAGTACCTGATTATTTTCAGTGTTATTAACAGTAGTTATTAACAGTGTCAGAATTTTTATTTGTTAGAAGTGTATAATTTCTTTTATATATAATGTTTTATTTGTAATACATTATTATTATAGTATGGTCTCTTATTTATTTATTTTTTTTTGTATTATGTTCTATACATTGTTTATAAAGGTTATTTTTGCTAATAATTGTTTATATTGTTAGGCTTAATTGGATAAAACTAATTTTACCCTATTTTACTTCAGGAAAAACCAGAATGGTTAGGTCCGTTAGAAGATCAAGATGACATGAAAACAAATCCTGACTTCAAAATAAATGAAAACATCATACCAACAGTTAAAAGACAAAAACTCCATCTTAAGCCAAGTGTTAATATTTGTTCTACTAAATTGTGCAAGTCAAACCCTAAAAAAACCGTCACTAAAGAGAAAAATGTTAAAATGGATATTTTAGGCAAAGTGAATGAAGAAAATAGGGTGGATATTGAGAGCACAGTTAAAAATATTGAACCTTTAGAAATTTCAAATGATTTTCCAAATCTCGCTGAAAAAATGAGTAGATTATCGAATAACATTAAAATGATTCAAATCCTACAATCACAAAACTTAAGACCCTTAGATAAAGGAAACAACTTAACTGATGTACAAAATAATGTTCGGACATCAGTTTCAAACATTCATGGAGTAAAGAGCCTTGAGACTTTGAATGGTCTAGAGAGACCTCAAGTATTGCAGTCTAAAAGTTGGCATAACTTCAGTGAAAGCGGATTACATTCTCAAAAACGTAAAGTACCCTCAGACTTCACTCATTCCCCAGGTAAAGTTGTGATAGTTATTTTAGTTTTGTAAGAATTAAATAGGCAGATACAAATATATTTTTAATATAATTTTGTATAATTACTAGACACAGTAGAATAAAAGTATCGGAAATGTGCAATTTATTTAGTACCAAAAATAAAGAAAATATCAAAAGAATTTGGTTTTATTTGACTAAATTGGCATATATAAATTGACTTGAGAAACCATAAAAACATACACAAAATGTTATGAATAGATACTATTTTAGATTAGTGCACCGTCTAGCTGCAAAAAGGAAGCAGTTCTAACAGTTATTAATTGTAAATCATTTTAAGATAAGTGATTAATGAAGTTAGTTTTGCACAAATTTAGATCATTCTGGAGTAATAGTAATATTTTTTAAACAATCATTGTAGCCTACTTACTTTAAGTTAAACACTGTCTAAAAATACAGCAACCCCTTCCCAATCCATTAACCAGGAGATTCATTGTTCAACAAATGTTTCACAAGATAGCATAGTGTGTGCTGGAAGATGCTAGACTCCATTTCTGAAACTGTAAGGTGTGGAATCATGTGTTGATTCAATACATCATGGTACCTAGTTCCATTCATAGTTTTCTTAGAAATGTCGAAGGCTGTTAAGAAAAATAAGAAAATCTAACAGCCCAAAAACTGTGTTTTAATACAAACATACACCATTTAGTTTGCATGGAGGATATTTATTTGAATATTCTGTGGTGTGCTTTTATAAATATTTATACAAGATTTTAACCAAATCACTCCAAAAACAACTGTTCCACAACAAGTCAAATATTGAAATACCTTCATGAGACATACTGTATATTTGTCGGAAAACAAAATTTTCCAGGAGAGGTAAAAAATATGATCAGGGTCAGTTGTGTCCATTTTTTAGTTCTATGCCTATTTCCATTAATAAACTCCTCTTCTGCCATAAATGTATGTTAAAAAGGCCACAAATAAAAATTAATGGTATTAAAACTTATTAGTTTTATTGTTAGAGAAAGGTAACAAATGTTGTTATGGAGTGATAACATGGGAGTCCTTTTCCTAGTATAAAAAATTGCTTCAGAAATTCATCTATCCAAAACTCTATTGGTTTTTTAAAGAACTACGATTAGTTTTTGGCAAAAAGTAGAATGTTCTCTGCTGTAAATAAATCATTCTCTGACATTTAGTACCTAGTGTTTCATAGAAAAAAAAGTAGTATGAATTTCACCAACAAATGGTTCCTTTTAATTGAATAAACATTACTAAAAAATATTAATAATTATTGTATTTTCATTTTATATTTCCTGCTCCCAAATACTTGTCCTACAATCTTGAAGATCCTGAGTCTATTATTAGTGATGCTGAACCTTCCTGCTTGGTCAAGCGCAAGCACTTGTTTTGAAATATTATTAATACTTACTGACTTTTTTTTTTAATATTAATTTTTGTGTTTATTATCTTATTTTTAACAAAGGACAATCCAAATAATATTTCTGTTAAATTTAATTGGTCAAATAAAGTTTTTTTTCTAGCTAACTTTAACCACGTTTTCCTAAAAACTCCTCTTTTCCATATATTACAATCAACCGATTATAACTTTGCCAAATTTTAAGCTATTTTCAGGATGTAGGTTTTAAAATGTTCACAATTATATTTTTAATAAAACTATATTAAAAACTCAATTTTAAAAATATTGACAAATGGTCCCTATTAGTTTTCCATATCACATATATGTATATATTATGGTTTGGTTTTAATTATTGAGCAAATAACAATGTGTAATTATTCTTATAGTTCGGTAGTCTTGGGTGTCAGTTACCTATGAGAGAGTTGATATATAGCTACAACTTTTATTTTAGAAATTTTCTAATATATATTACAATTTGTCAAAAAATTCCAAGGTACAGTTAAAGTTTTTAAAGTTGTTTAAATAATTTTTACATTTAGACAGTATGGAATGTTTTTTTACTAATATGATAATGATTATGAGAATCTATATTAAATATTAACAGTCTGAGAGATTTGGTTTAAATACAGTAACATTTTCAGCCCAAGTAAAAATGTAATCTTTTTTTCAAATATATGCATGTTTTATATTATATTAAAAAGGAATCTTTAAAAATTTGATTCATGTGAGTTATATTTCCCACAATATATATTGCTAATTATACCAATTTAAAATTAATAATATATTTATCATACCAATTATTAAACTGATTTTTTCAGACAAAAACATTCGTTCTGACATTTCTGGATCTAAACAAAATATACCAAACATAGATCTTGTGTTGGAGAAAACATCACCAATCAGAATACATCACCAAGGCTCACAGACTAAGTTACGAGTTAGACCTAAAAATAAATCCGAATCTGCTCTTAGAAAAGAACTTGTACAAAACAATATTGATTCAAAAAAAAGCAACAAGGAAGTTTATAAAGATGATTTGGAATCTGGTAGTGAGTCTTCTTTCAGTGGAGGGCCCATTACTGTACGTATTTAATTTACTTTTGATTTAATTTGTAATATAATAAATGTATAATGACACAAAAATTACAGTTATTTACTCAAATTTGTAATGAATGAAATCTGAGCTTTTTCCTGATAATGAAATTTCTATTGGCAGACTTGAATAAAGAAAAGATCTAGCATGAGATATGACACAATAGATAGGGGAGCCAGTTGGGGTGGTAGATGAAGTGTTTAATTTTGAATAGCCAAGTGGTGTTATATCAAGCCTTTTACAACCTGTGTGTTTAAAAATATAGACAGAATTTCCCTATAGTAAAAGCATACATTAATCTTTTCGTTATTACTTTTTAAAATATTTTACTCCTATTTGCTACCTAACAAAACTAAGTATTTATCATCTTAATTTGATTAATTAAGACCAATTGCAAAAAAATAACTTTAGGCAGACATAGTAGTACTTCAGTGTTGCACCCACTAGTACTATAGTCCCCCTCCCTACTGTAAAATAGTTCCTCGACATCGTGTCAACTATTGTTAGATCTTCTCTTATATATACAATACAATTTTAACATAATTTAAAAAAATTGTTGGTATTCCTATCTTTCAAACACATTTACGAACTGATTTCTTAGAACTGTGAATAAAACTGTTTCTAATTTTGTATTTAAGCTGTCTGTCTCCATAAAGGGTTTATCCCATAACTTGTGTGATGAATCCGCAGTAATCTGTCAACAATATTCATATTGGCCAAGAGTCCAGATTCAAACTTTGCAAGCCACTAAATTATTTGCCCTCCACCTATAAATTTATGACAAATTTCCATGAGTTTATAATTAATCTGACACAATTTTTATTTGGCTGAATGTTTGATTTACAAAGTATAACAAAATGAAATCATAGTATGACTTTACGGACACAATGTACAGTCTGTACTATAGTTAAAATTAATAAACAATTAATTAAAACAAAAACAATTATAAATTATAATTTTGAGTTTAATACTAAATTTAATTTTGTCAGATTTTGAGTTAATTATTTAGACCAAAAATTGTTGTGTTTATGTCCATAAATGTAAAGAAGTATATTAAATATTAATATTGTTGCAAGAATTTATAAAATCAACTTGGTGCAATAAACTAAATTTTAAAATGTTTTATTGGAAATTAAAATAAAACTTGAACACAAATTTTCACAAATGTGTTTATTAAATCAAATGCATTTCAACGATAATGTGGTGAATATGTTGACATTGTTATTGAAACGCATTTGATAATTAATAAACTTATTTGTGATAAATTAAGTTAAAGTATTATTTTAATTTTAAAATGGCTCACAAGTTAAGCTCAATATTTATTTATATTCTATTGACAAAATTATTAATTTGTTGTGAAAATTGTTTATTAGAAATGTTATGTGACTTTTTTAGGAGCTAACTGAAGTAACCTCAGCTGTACCTAATGCTGTTATATCGGATAACCTACAACCAACTCCAGAATGGATGAAGTCATTTGTGAATCAACCTAACCCATTTAAGTTTATTAACGTTGTGAAACTGAAGTTGGCTTCCCAACAAAGAGATCAGATTTTACAGTTAAAGAAATTAGAAAATGTTCAAAGAATTCATGATGAAATGGCAGAAGACACAGATGCACCTTCAATAGAATCAATGGAAGATGATTTCAAACAACAACATCTTCCACTAACAATTTCTGATCTAAAGTTAAATTTACCTGCAAGTTTGAATAGTGATAGTACAACTTGGGCTCCAATTTTAAATAATATCACGATTGCTGAGTCTACTCCCAGAAATTCTTTAAAGGCTTCAGATGATAGTGTAAAGTCTCTTATATCATCAATTGCTTCTGAAGCACCTTTAATTATTCCTCCGACAATACAATCTTTGACATTGAAATCAAAACTTGACCTAGTGTCAAGTTCATCAACTTCAGTCAGTGTGAAATCAGTTTCAGAACAACTTAGTGGTGTACAAGGCCTAGTTCCACCTGACGATATGTTAATAGATTGGGGAAAACCAAAACCTGAATTTTTTTCACCTCCAAGTAAAGATTCTAAACCTGGAATCCAGAATACTGAAGATATTCAAAGTAAAAACAAAACTGAAAGTGGCAAACTACCAAGTTCTGTTGTTGAAGAGGAAGGATTTGAAATAGGAAAAGTGGTAAATTCTTAAACAATTTGTACAACTATGCATGTCAGGTTAGAGACCTTTTCTTGAACATTTATTTTCCAAACATAAATACATTTTAATTTTTCTGTTTTCATCCAATGAATATCATCACAGAATGTGTCCCGAGATGTACATAGGTATTATCAGTATTACCCAAAGAAATAAATCTCATTCAATAGTTTAAAAGACAAAGAAAAAAAAAATGCTTTTCATTTTTATAGTGGAGCTATTTAAGTATTAGTCGGTTGGAGATAAAACAAAACAAACAAATTTTGAACCAAATTAATACAATTTTAACTGCTTCACTGGTAAAATAAATGGTATACAAACACTCTATAAACTTTCTCCCACACAAGTACAACAAAAGCAAAGCGTAAGAAAACAAAAAGTATTTGTCACTATTTCCTCAAAATTTCAGTCTCAAGTTTTCTCATTAACAAAGTGAAAATTAACAATGAAAACTACTATAGAAGGACTAAACAAATGTATTAAATTTAGGATAATAAAAATGTTACTATCACAGCAATTATTGTTAATTTCCAATTTACTTGCACTACAATTAAGCTAAGTGGTGTAAACCATAATTATTTAGTTATTTTGCTGATAGAGACAGCGACCATTGTGTATTTTTGTTTAAATTATTACACTTAAGGTAGTTTTTTTACTGATAGAGACATCGACCATTGTGTATTTTTGTTTAAATTACTAACTACACTTGAGGTAATTTTTTACTGATAGAGACAGCGACCACTGTATATTTTTGTTTAAATTACTACACTTGAGGTAGGTAGTTTTTTACTGATAGAGACAGCGACCACTGTATATTTTTGTTTAAATTACTACACTTAAGTAAAATTTGATCAAAATTGTTATAAACCGACTTGGAAAAAAAGTTATTAAAATGGTTTTATAGGACGTTTGCCACCATTTGTATAAGTAGTATAGGATGGTGATTCTGGCTCACAACTTGAAATTGGTAATTTTTATAAATCCGATCTGAAGTCTGACCTCTGTCTCCTCATTTCCGCATCTACTATTGTAAGAACGCAAATAATAAAAGCCATTTTTTTTACATTTATGGATCAGCTTTAACATGGGCGAGGTAGGGAAATCCTATACTATCTTCCATCAGAGTTTGTCAGAACAAGAAGAAAAAAGAAGAAGTGTATCATTCCTCCATCAGATTCATCAACGAGCTGAGTTCAACATTTTCATTTCCAACATATTTAAAATTTGCAATTACTAATATTACACTTACGAATTGCAGTTTCTATCTCATCTGCTGAACGCTGTTGAACAAAACGGACAGTATATCCTTGATTGTGCAAAGATGTATTGATTCTATGGGGTTTGAAATAACCTTTTTATTAGAAAATACTTTATCTATGACACTAAGCTGATCTTCATCAAATGTTTATATTGTTTAAATTTTTTTCACAAACATAAAGATTAATAAAATCAGAATTATTCTTACATTTTGTTTTAGGTATTCTTTTAAAGTTTTTCATCATCTCATCGGAATAATTTTCTTCAATATATTTTTCAATTGTTTTCGAGGATTGTTGGGATAAAAACGCATCATAAATCTTAGACCATTCTCTAATACGATTAATATCTGTTAAACTTGCGATAAATTGCTTACTAGTTTCTTTGGATTCGAAATGATCACTCTTTAGTTTTGATATTAGTTCTGGTGAAGTTGTATGCAGGTCGGTAAAAATTTGTTTGATTTCTTGATCTCTGATACGTTCCTTATTCAAACGTTTATTATCAGTTATATTATGATGCAAATGCTTCTTCGTCTTTTTATGTTGTATCCAATTATGTTTAGTTACATTTTTATTGCAGGTTTCACAAAATCTTACTTCGATATCATCAGTAATATATTCCAATTTAAAATGTCTTTTTGTCTTTGTATGTCTTGCCCAATAATATTTCAGAGTTCACAAAAATTTTGATCAGACATCACATCATCCTTATTTTTGACAACATTTTTATTTTCCATCTCCATCTTTTTATATAGTACTTCGTTGTCGTCAGTATGTTGGTTGTTTGTTTTAATACAAACGTTTGGTTTGTTCGGTTTGAAAAAAGCGATTGGTTTATTAAAAGTTTGGCTCACATTTATCTTGTGTAGGATTCTCTTCAGGACTAGATGAATAAGAAGAAGTGCATCATCTTAATCCTTTTTTATCATCCATCAGACTTCATCAATGTTGATCCAGAATCTAACTTTTCAAATCCTGATCTCAAAATTTTTCCCACCATCCTTAAGAGATTGAATCGGGATTAATATAGAGAGCTTTAAAAGTTACTTGATAAACTATCAAGATATTTTTCAAGAGTTATTATCACTTGTTGGGATACAAATTCATTATAAATATCACTCCATTCATTTATATGATCAACACCCGTTAATTCTGTGATAAAGTTGTTATAAACTTCTGTAGATTCAAAATGTTCTGGTAATATTTTTCCTAAAGCTTTAACATATTCATCAATATCTTTTTCAATCTGCTGTTGTTGTTGAACCCTGTAAGGGTCTGTATAAATCCTACTTGCAGATTTCAGAATCCTTTCTGATTTCAAACACTAGAAATCAAGTTGATGATGATAACGAACACCGTCTGCGTTTGCCAATTATCGATTTCAAGCAGTGCTATTCATAGCAGCCCTTGGATAAAAAAAATTAAAAAATCCTAAAATAAATCCTATCTCTTCGTTGTCTTCTCATCGTGTTGATGAGAACCCAGTTCTATATAAGGAGAGATGGAGAAGAATTAGAGAGAGTTTTTGCTTTAAGAAAGAATTATTATCTAAGACCTTGTAATAATAATGATATTGTTTTGAGTAAGGAAAGCATCAGAGATAATCAATTTAATGAATATGGTAAAGCTTTGAGGGAATTAATTTTGAAAGTTTTTAACAAATTTAGCTCAAGATTAACGAGTGGTACTCCTTCCATTTGATGATTGACCGCAAGATTAACGAACGTTGGTCTATCATTTGAGTAAATATTATTAATATTTAGTATTCCTATTAGCATTTTTACAAAGGTAGCAATAGTAGATGCGGAAATGAAGAGGCAGGTGTCAGACTTCAGATCGGATTTATAAAAATTACCGATTTCAAGTTGTGAGCCAGAACCCACAAATCTTGTGTATATAAAAACTAATGTGTGTATTAGGTTTTATATTCACAAATGATGGCAATGTCTGATTAAACCATATTAATAATATAAACAATACATCATTATCAAATAACTTGAAAACCAGAAAACTTTTTTTTTGTTATGGGTGAAGAAACTCCATCTAGGACAGTTATTAAAAATTCTTGGTGTGATTGTAATGCATTTTGATATGAGAAGAAACTGGTATCACATTATTTACTATACAATTACAATAATAAATAAACACCAATTTAAATTCTGTAAATCAAGAGAACAGGAATTTACTTTCAAATATTTTATACAGGTGTTTTAATACTTTCAGATAGTACAATTATTTCTTCACAAGTTTGTTAATTTCTTAGTGATTTTGTTTTGATATATATATATATATATATATATATATATATATATATATATATATATCATACATACAAAACGTAAATACATACATACAAAAACGTAAATGCATGCATTTACGTTTTTAAAGATTATATTTTTGTTTATATGTGGTAAAACTGGCGAAAATTTGACAAAAATTATAATACATAAGTATTAACCTTCCATCTGGCGATGTATCCATTATGGGTGGATGAATGACGGCATGGTTTAGTTCATCGAACCAAAAACACGTATTTTGCAATTCAACATTTCGCCCACTTACAATCGTCATATCACAATAAATAAAATACCGTTGGGAAGTTAATGTTCCATAGATGCATAATCATACAAAAAAAACACACAAAACGTTATAAATAATATTCCAAAAATTGGTAAAGTTTGCATATTTTGATGGGTAATATCAAAGATTTGAACTGTGAGGTTGTAAACAGAAATGACGCCATTCTTTCTCAGATGTTCACAAATCTATTTTTCTGTCAAACAGATCTAACATAACACTGTTCTATAGATCACGTCTTTCTCTTTCGAGCAGTGCTTTCCAAATCTTTCTATCTGTTATAGTTTTTATTATATAAAAATTAAACAAAATTAAGAATTTTTACATGTTAAAAATTACATTTTTTTTCAATTCAACTTTTATCCTAGTAGATATTATTTTATCAAAATGTATAATATACCATTGTAAAGGTGATGTTTCAATCTTTCATAATAATGTATAACAAAATCCTTGTCACTAAAATTAAAAATTCAAGAAATCGATAAAGTTGCAGACTATTCCGCTAGATCGCCTCACTTCATGCGACAGCGTTTATATAGAAAAATCTGTATTCTGTGTTCATATGATTTTACAAAATGGCAATACTTGTCCAAACGCCACAAGTTGACAATATTATATAGTATTTTTCTTTCTCTTTCAAACTACGAATTCGAAATTATCATATATTATATAGTTCACGAGTAATATCCATTCTACGAAGTAGTAACCAAACCGAACCAGACTCATTTTTATTTCGTTGCAGTTTACTAAATAGGGAATATCGATTACTTACATTTATATTTTGTAACCGATCTTTACACTATTTGGAAGATGAAATTTAGATCTTTCAATTGGTACCACTCATTACGTTTTAGAGTTATTTTAGGTTATTATTTCTGACTTGCAAGTTACCGTTTTACTCAGGTTTGTTTGTGTATTGTATACAAATTATAATATCTGTATCATTATTTGTAGAATTTATTGTTTTGAGTGAATGTTATTGTCAGAATTATCTAATACGGAGGCTGTCTAGAGATAGGTTATGTTATATCTGGTCTAACCCTTTTAGCAAATTTCCATTTGTTTACATATAAAAATAATTTTGTCTAATGAAAATTTTATAAATTGATTATGTTTTTATCAAAATGTATGCAAATTTTATATAAATTTATATAGACCTATCTATAAATTCTTTGGAATAAATGTTGATATATGTAAATATAAGCTGTCATTTGGCATTTTGCCTTTGGTTTTTGTAAGAATTTTTGATTTCTGAGATACTAACTAATGAAAATTTTATAAATTGATTTTTCTTTTTCGAAACTTTTATCCACAAACATATTAATAATCTCTAGTAATACTTGAAAAAAAAAAAAAATAAAAATAAAATGAAATAATAAAAAAAAAAAATTGTATGGTGTACATTACCTTTTCTGTGGAATTTTTGCCTCGGCCACCAGACGATTTTTTAATTCCTGACCTAATAACTCAAAAATGTTTATATATAAATGTTTTTTCACTACACAACTAAAATCTATGCACCTTTCTGAAGGAAATGATAATTTGTAGTTGTGTTTTGCATAATATTACTATTGTTGGTGATTTTTTTTCAAATGAGGCCTAACTTTTTCCGTAAAAACTTTTCTTTTTTTTGAAAATGTAACAAATTAATTATTTTTTTATCAATGTTTATCCACAAAGATATTACAAATCTCTAATAATACTTGAAAAATTAAAAAAAAAATTGTATGTTGCATTACCTTTTCTGTGCTATTTGTGTCTCGGCCACCGGACGATTTTTTGATTCCTGACCTATTGTAAAAATAAACCTATATATAGAATTTCATCAAAATTGGACAACTCTTGTGAATGTCATTGTGTGAAGAAACACGAATTTTAGATTTGAAAATGAAATGATCCTTAAATCTTATTTTGGGGGTTAGGATTATTGCACAGTTCATGATCCTGGCATTGAGTCACACAAGTTAGATCCCCCCAAAAAGTTAACTTATATGAAGTTATTCTAAAAATCAGCTCTATGTGAAAAGACATTTTTAGGATAAATTTTGTTATAAAAAAAATTATAAAAGTATTTTTCTAAACTATAACCATTATTTCCCCTTAACATGTTTATAAACTACTTGTTACAAGTTTAAGGAATGAATTTTAATAAATGATTCAAATATCCTTGTATATTATTTATTTTGAGATGTTTGGTTCTACTATAATTTTATTATTCATGAACATTTATTGATTTAATTAAAAGTTATTGTATTTTCTCTTGGACATACATTTTGTTGTTTGTGCTATAGAGTGATGATGATATGATCTAGCAGTAGCATGAATTGCATAACATAAAACATAAGTTCAAAATTTTCAAATAGACCATGAGTCACAATAAAATACAACTTATATGCTGTTATTTAATTTCAAATAAAAAGGTTAATTTGTTTCAAAATTAGTGGGAATTTATATTATTTTGACTACATTATTATTCAAATAAGTAAGATATTTGTAACTTGTATAAGGGGTATAGGAATTGAATACAATTTAAACATGTACTTTTTAATAAAATTTTAATAATGAAGAGGTTAAAAATAACATTCAAACAGATAATTTAAGCAATTCTAAAACAAAAATGACAATTAACAACATTTTTGACATTGTTTTTTGTGTTTGCAATACTTGTATAAATATTGATAATTTATCAAAATTAATGTTCCTTTATTAATGGATTTATGCTTTAGAAAAAATAATTGAGCACTATTGATGTTAGATCAAATAAACCTTCGTACACATTAAAAAAAATTCCTACAATTCTAAAGTTGTTATTGCATTACTAATACTATCAATTTAACAGAGTGCCTCCCATCCTCGCCCAGCAGACCCAACCGTACTGTTCATGTCATATCACACTCACTTACATTCCTTGTTTGTGCCAGTCTGTAATAAAACAACTTAATCTAATTACTATTAAGTTGTTATTTATTTTGAGTGTATGAAAATATAATACTGAAAATGCAAATTGCATAGCATTCAAATTTTTCCTACCTAGTAGTATAAAGTTTCTCATAAAAAAAAATAATATAAGCAGTTTTTTTTAATACTCATTAATTAAAATGTAGTCCAACTAAAAATTAAAAAAATTCCACTACTTTTCCCATACCGTGAGGCATAAGAATTAAAATCATTTTCTGAGTTTAAAAATTTTAATGATTTTTTTATTTTATATACCAACACCGTAAGAATCCTTGTAATTTCATCTAAAGAATGGTACAACAATTGTTGGGATGAGATATATGTTTGAATAAGTCAGGAAGGGAGTTCCAAAGACATGTTTTGTTCTGAGTGCAGCAATTTTTTTTAGAAAAGTACCCTCGCTCAAGACCGACCTTTTGATCTGCATGCATAGGTACTTTAGTCTATCTGTACTAATGGTCTGTTGCAGGAAATACCGTGTAATAGTCCTGACAAAATAACATCATCTAATGTTCTTTCTTTTAATATCTTTAAATAAATATGGTCTCTAATTTTCACGATGACTTGGCTCTAACCAGTCTCAAAATTGTTACTTTTGGTCTCGTCTATAAAGAATCTTGTAGGTCATGTAATTTAATTATCGCCTTAACTCACTCAGTTGGTGACTTGACGTGCCTTTTATTCCATCAGATGTATAATGTAAATATTTACTTTATATAAAGTAGTTTTTTTTTTTTTTTTTTAATTGGTTTAATAATTTATATTTAAAAAAATATTATTTATATAAATTACGTACATAATATGTAATATGTGGGAAAAAAGTCCCCACAAATACTCAATATCTGAGTATGTTTAATAGTTTAAAGAATCTCAGTTTGATTGGAAGTGTGGTATTTGAATTGACATAATTAGTTGGGTGAAAAGATTTTATTAAAGCTAATAAGAGTGATAAATAAGTCTGCTATCTTAGCTTAATATTTTCGTTTTGAGTAAATAAAGCATGAACAAACAAATTTTCTACACATTGTATTATTTTTAATGGAATCAGTTAACCCTCCACACGTCAACTGACCCGATACGACCCATCCGTCGATGCAATTCAACATATTTTGTACGTATTTTGCAATTCAACATTTCGCCCACTTAGAATCATCCTATCGCAATAAATAAAATACCGTTGGAAAGCTAATGTTCCATAGATGCATAATCATGCAAAAAAAAAATACTACAAAATGTTATAAATAATATTCCAAAAATTGGTGAAGTTCGCATATTTTTGATACGTAACGTCAAACATTTCACGTGCCATTGTAAGTAAAAACAACGCCATTTTTCTCTAATTTTCCCAAATCTATATTTTTGTCAAACACATCTACCATAACACTGTTCTATAGATCACATCTTCCTCTTTCTATCCGTGGCTTACAAATTGTTCTGTGTGTCATAGATCACGACATATTTGTGTCTAACCAAAGAAGTACCAAACGGAAGGAATTTCACTTGGCATTCGGTGCATTTTATTAAATAAGATAATCGATTATTCAATCGATATTTTGTAACCGATCTTTACAGAATCTTGTAGAGGAGATTTCATTCTACAAGTTAGGATTACTTGATATATCGTAGAGTTACTTTGAGGTTTTTGTTTTGAACTCGGAATGTAGCTAAAGTTTGTGACATAAATTGACACGTGGCAAAGGTGTGGCGCATTTGTTTTGGGATTATATATTTCTGTTTGTGAATATAAATTGTCTATACAAGTTACAATATGTGTTTTTATTTCTAAAGTTTATTTTTTTGAGTGAAGTTCTAGTTTTTGAATGGTTTATATTTGGGATAACCTTAGAGGTATGTTGTAACCTAGGCCTAAAAGCAAATTTTCTTATATGGAATGTTTTATTTGATTATACAAGTGTATATGTGTGTTATTCTTTGTAAAGTTTTAGTGAAATCTAGTGATTTTGTCTTAGGCCTAGCTTTAGATTGTTACTAGTTAGGTCTAAATCGTCGAGGTTTCAAGCCTAACCTCACTTTGTCGATTACTCTTTTTATGGGAAAACGGTATTTTTATTTTGAAAATTTTAGAATTTGATTTTTTTTTACCAATAGTTATTCACATTTATACTAGAAAACGTTTGTAATACTTGAAAAAAATGTTAAACAAAATTATCTATGCTCAATTGGACTTTGAAGTGAAATTTAGCTTTCGATTTGTGTGTGTGTGTGTTTTTTTTTTTTGTTCTTTGCCATACTGACTCCAAAATTATTTTTCAAACTTCTTTTTCATTACACTACTAAATTCTATGAACCTTTCTGAATATAATGATATATAGAAGTTGGTTTTCCATAAATATTACAATTTTTTTTGTGAATTTTTGAAAATAAATTCACTTTTTTCGTAAAGCAATTTCTGTATTTTTGAAAATGTAACAATTTTTTCCCCCTAAATATATTCACAAATATATTACAAATCTCCAGTAATACTTGAAAAAATTCAAAACAAAATTTTTATATGGTGTACATTACCATTTCTGTGAAATTCTTCCCTCCGTTACTTTCCGATTTTTGGATATTTGATTAATAACTCCAAATTTTTTACATCTTACATATTTATTCACTATAAAGCTAAATTATATGCACCTTTCTGAATATAATTATATATAGAAGTTGCGTTTTCCATAAATGTAACTATTTTTGGTGAATATTTGAAAATAAGCGTAACAAATTCCCTTTTTTCGTTAAATAATTTTTTTAACTTTTGAAATTGTATATAATTAATTTTTTTTCCCCTAAATATATTCACAAATATTTTACAAAACTTTTGTATATCTTGGAAAAAGGTGATAAGCTATTGATTTTGGATAATACAGGTTTTTCTGAAAAATGTTAACTTAATTTTTTGACATCTAACATACTTACTCCATAACCGTTTAAAAAAAAAACAAACAATTATTACATAGATGAATTCTATGCATCTTTCTGAGAAAAATGATGTCTTATAAATTAGGTTTTGTATAAAAATAATATTTTTTATTAATTTTTAAACAAACGAAGAAAATTAACATTGACAGTTGGAGGATTAACAATACAAAACAAATCAAAACATATAAGACATATAAGTTAAAACATTTAAATGGTTCATGAACGCTGCTCACTTTTTTAATCACGGAAAAGAATTAGTTATATTAGGTGTTCAGCTGGTAGTTTACTATAAAATGCATAAATATAGGCATCTTAACATTTTTTAAATTATGTATTTTATTTATTTTATATATATATATATATATATATATATATATATATATAAATGTTATTCCAATTATAAAAGAACTTAAATATTACTATTAACTTAGAAGATGATGTCGTAGTCATTGAAACATCGTCTAGTTACTAATTAATTGTTTGTTTATGGAAATTTTGTTGTTGTTTTTTTTTTCATTTGGTTTACACTACTACGTTACATATGGATGGAGTATTGCAAACTCCTAGGTAATTTCTAAACGAGTAGAGATGAAAACTTTTGAAATAAAAAAAGTGCCTAGAAAAGTCTCTACGATATCTCTAACCTGAATTATGGAGGTTAAAAGTCAAATTTTGAGTTTTATATTTGTCATATGTATATTTTTAAAACCAAAATATCAATTCAATATTTTAGCAACGGACTTATTTAACTAAATTAACAGACTTTTATGTATTTTTCTTATTTTAGCAAATTGACTCCAATATTTGATGCTAGGAGCCAATGGGTTTTTTTTTTTTTTACCTACATTTTAAAGGGAATTGTCAGAGGAAACTGATGACATATAGAATAAGTTTCAATAACTACTTTGACATAATGAATACCAAAAGTTTAATATTTAAAACTTTAGGATTTTATATAAAATCAGTAAGAATTATTAGGCACTGTAATATACACTAAGGAAAACTTACTTGATTTAATGAAGTGAATGTTCGAATTGGTATTTCGCAGTAGTCTGGCAATGATCTAAGCGTGTTTAAAAGCTGGAAATGGCATTTGAGAAGAACTCTGGAGGTATTGCTTAGGCTACTTGTGTAATTCTGTTTTGAAGATCCTGGAAGTTGGCTGGTTTAATTTCATAAATATTATTTTGCCTGGGTTCTCAGAAAAAGTAATCTAAGGGGTTTAGGTCAGGAGACCTAACAGGCCACTCCAAATCCCTCTCCTTCCAATCCATTACATTAAAAAAAAAATTATTATTTAAGTATTCTCTTATTTTGTTTCCATAGTGGGGTATTGAACTATCTTGTTGGAACTAGATACTGTCAGCTGCTTGATTGAACATATTTCGGATCGAAGGTGCAATGTGGTTTGTAAGCATTTCTAAATATGTCTCAGAATTAAATTCCTGTTAATAAAAAAAGGTTCAACTAAACGGTCACCAACAATAGCAGCCCACACAATGATGTTAGCGGAGTATTGCGTATAACTATCAACAAGTCAATTTAAAGTTTAAATCTCTCTAATATATCTTATATTCTAAATTATTTACATTTATTTAAAGTTAAATTTAATTTTGTTCTTGTTGCTACTTGTTATTTAATTACACTTATACAATTTTTTTTTCCTCTTCTATTTTTATATCTTTGTGTATTATTTTATTTATTACTTGTATATTATGTTGACTTGTCTTATACAAATGTAAATTTCTCTAAGGGACTATTAAAGAACAATACAATACAATACTCCAATATCGGCAGTTGTGTTGATTGATTGTACCATTTGTCATAAATGTAGTTTCATTAGAAAAGATAATTCTAATAAGAAATCCGGGATCAGCATCAAATTTACTCCTCATCGTCTCACAAAATTCAACTCGCCTATCAAAATCATCTTCAAAGAGCTCCTGTACTAAATGTACTTTAAATGGCTTCAATTTATTTTCTTTTTTTATAGTTTGTACCATACTATGACTTATGTCATGTTAGAGCTCAATTCTTTGAGCTGAGCTACGGAGATCTTCGACAAAAGATTGAATTACTTCTACAGCTTTTTCTTCATTATCAATTTTAGGTTTTTCTGGTCTTGGTTTGGCTCTCATACTATGTGTTTCTTTGAAACTTTATATAATTCTTGATATAGTGCTTTTTATGATTGTAAAAGAATGTTCTGGAAATTTAATATTTTAAGTAAATTCACAATGTCATTAAATGGCCTTTGAAGATCACCATACCCTCTTCTCAGTCAAATAGTTATCTCATATTCTGAGATTTCCAATATTAATCAATAAAACAAGTAAATTTAATTAGTATGTCACTGAAAACTCACTCATTACCTGTATAACTCCGTGGACAAGACTGAAAGGATAGAAGAGAAAGATGACGGTGAGTTATTTGTGCCAAGAAATAACAGGATTGGACAAGAAAGTGAATTCCAAAAGATAAGAGTGGGTGATTTGGGCCATGACATATAAAAAGAATTAGTTTATTCAAGCATCACTAATAACAAGAGTTTAACTTTATAATCTAATCCAACAAGAAAAAAAGTACAAGTAAGGCCAAAATTAAAACTAATTAATTTAAAGAAGTTCTATAGACTTATCCCATAAGTCTCAGTTTCTTCTGACAATTCTTTTAGAAATGATATGTCACATAATGGTTAAAAAAAAAAATGGCCCCATTGGTTTTCTTCTTCGAAAATTGGGGTCGGTTTGCTAAAAAAGGAACTATAATTAAAAGATGTGTTCATTCTACTGTTAAAAAATTTATTCAATTTATGTTTTTTTGTTTATTAATATCCATGACAAATATAAAACTTTCAACATTTGACTTGTAGCTCCCATAATTCCAGTTTGAGATAGCATAGAGACTCTTCAAAGACACTAAAAATTTTCTTCTATGTGCCCTTCAAAATGATGTTAGTTGCTATCTGAAAAATTAAGTTCCTCTATTAAACCCCATTTAAAAGGAGCATAAATGTTTTTACCCATACAAAAGTGAAAGGACTTACTCTACGAAGTTTCGTGAAAGTTAGAAGTTTTGATCTCTAATCATTCAGAAATTATCTTGGATTGCAAGACTTTTATTCCACAATGTATGTGAAAAGTATAGATACTCCAGAAATTAGTCTTTATTGTGGGTTATAAATATTAAACAACAAAAAATATTATAAACAAACTCAGAGTTGGACTGATATGGGTCAATGTAAACAAAAATATATTTGATTGAATTAAACAAAAACAAACAAACAAAAATTGTAACAAAAAGTTACCTTATCTTAAATATACTAAAATTAAACATAAAATATAAACCAATAACAATATTACTATGATAATAGTTACCAAATCCTCCATCAACATGATATAGAATGCTGATGATACTTTAATTAAAGCAGTACTTAATTCCAACTTTAATTTAAAAGTAACCACAATTTAAATATTAATTTAACATAACTTAAAATATTGACTAAATCGGTTGATAGGGTGTTGTAGGATTTGGTAACAGCATACAATGAATCTGAAATACTTAGGTCTTTTTTTAGGAGGTGGGGAAAATGCTTTATGCACCGAGTATGGGACTCCATGATCCAGATTATCCATTAAAAACTCAAAACCTCCACTTAAGGTAATTTCCATCCCGGAACTGCTTGAGTATTACTTCAGGGTGGTGCCTTAAAATACTCCTTCGGACTAGGGCAACAGAACTTAAGATTTAGTTATTGTATATCACCCTCTTTTTGCAACAAGATGATCTTCACGAAATTTGTCCCTGCCTGCCAGCATGTTTTATTCTCTAACATTTCATTAATCAGCACAAGCATGTCCTTTGTATACATTTGCTTCCTTTTCAAGTCGTACATAACCGTTGCCACGTGGGACAATGGAAGAACGTGTGGTATACGCATATTTTTCCCCTCAATACTCTCTCTAGCCTTGAACCTATTTAAATAGGTACCAAAATTTCAATGACCGGTGACTGCTTGAGTGAAGTAATAATCTTGTTCTCCGAACTTCCTTACCCATATCCTTATATCAGGAATTATTTACTTAGTCCAGTCTTAGAAAAACAAAATTTTCCTTACTCCTCCACTTTAGTGAGAAAAACTCCTCTCTTCATACTTCGTCTTTAAAAAACAATTCTTAAGATTTTATAACCATATAGATGTCACAAAGGTATAATATTTAAGAATCTGAAATTATCCAAAAGATGGTTCCTCTAGTTAGTTTCTTTAATATCACTTTATTGTTCTTTTATATAAATATTTCCTTTTTTATATCCAGTTATTTTAATATATTATTTTATTCTAGCTTATAACTTAGGAATGATGTAAATCTGTTAATAGTAAAAGAAAATTTGTTTTTTAATATGAGATTAAGTAATTATTTGTCCTACATTTTAAATCACATTTCGATATTGTATGTTTAAATTCCTTTTTATCTTTAAATAATGATCACAGAAACAAAAATAAAAACGCTTTAAATATCATTTATCTAAGATCAAATTAGTTGTACTCTAGATTTGGTAACCAACTGATATGTCAGTTCTCATCTACTTACATCATGAGGAATTTACTTCTGAAAAATAAATATTGAGCTTGACTTGTAAATTCAGGTTAGGGCTCTTTGATGTGTTAGAGTTGGGATTGTGATAGCAATTTTTGGGTATTTAAAATGCTAATTAGAGTTTCTTAATCATGTTTTAAGTGTACAGTATGAGCAAAAGTGAGTAAAATATTTAAAACTTTCTATTTTTAATATTCTGAAGGACTGAATGGTTGTCTACCATTGTATACACAATGTTACTTTATTTCTAGAACATGTTGATTCTACAACTGCTGTATATTAAAAAGCTTTTTGATAAAAGTTTATTGATACAAGTGTGATTTGTGTCTAAAAAATATATTTCTCAATATGTGTCACAGTTAAAAGAATGTAATTAGATTTTATTGTCACTGAAAGTATATGTCATATTTTTTATTATTGTTAACATTATTTTAAGAAGCGACGATATAATAAATAACACATGATTTTGGACTTTTGTAATGTACAATGTTTGAACTATCATTTTACAAATATGGTTTAACAAATTACACATAAAAGTAAACATATTTATGGTGTTAGTTACATTTCTGGAAGTGGTTTTAGATAATGGAGTGAAACAATTACTATATTTTCAAACCAGGTGGTTTTTGTTTTTACCATACACGTTTTTTATATGATCCACAGAGATATTGATAATTTTTGCTATAAAAATTTCACACAAGGGGTTTTGAATTTAGGAGAAATGTCGCAAATGAACCTTTATATATGCACGTTTCAGACAAGATAAGATAGAAACTACATCTTCATTCTGCTGTTGGAATGATTTTTAAGTATAATGTTGTTATTATTTGTCATATTGTACTTTTTTTTATATTTTTTATTTATTTATTTATTTATTTTTTGCATGTACTCAGTTGTAGTATAGTGAAAATTATGTGATATGTCAACAAAATCAATACCTAGTTTTTTGCTGATGTTGAAGTCCCTGAGTCCAAAAGAGTTGTTATTGAAATGGTATTTATCTGTCATATATGGACAGTTTTCTCTACATAGCAGGTTCATTTACCAATTTTCACCAAAGTTATTATGTAGGCTTATTTTCACCATATCTTGAGACTTTTTCCCCTTCATTTTTTTGATATCTCAATTTTGTGAAATTTTATAAGGAAAAATCACAAAATCATTATTTTTATGTGGTTTTGGGGTTGGATGAATGAGAAAGTTTGTGCAATGTTTTTGCACAGTTTATTTTAAAATGCTATAAAGCTAGTATTTATGAGCTTGGGAAACTAGTGCTGATATACCTGTGAAAATACCAAATATCAGTTATGGAAATACCTATAAATATTTTATTTATAAGCTTTTATAAATAAAGTTCATTCTCAGTTGTGTTATATATATATATTTGTTTTTATATTGGGAATATATTTTATTTTTCTTAATTTATGATTCCAAAAATGAGTAACCATTGTTTGATTTTTCTTTTCAACCGAGATGTCAACAGCACAAGTGAATATGAGTGGTTTAAAAAGAGGGAGAATTTTCTCTCTTGAGCGAATGGAAGTGAATTATTCACTTGATTAACATTCCATAACTCTCTCTCTCTTGTAAAAGAATACTTAAATTTGCTTCTCCCGTATGCATTAAGAGGGATACTTAGGGTTCATTTACACACTCTTTGGTTTATAAATGCATTATGTTTTATGCAAATAATAATTTTTTTTAATTTTTTTATGTTGCTCTAGTTTACTCCTTCAGCTTTACATTTACAATTCCAAGCTGAATTAAGCAAGTTGGACGTCTTTGATCACAGTATAGCTCAGGTGATGGCTACAGAAAGATTAAGGGCTCTCATGTCCCGTCCTCGAATGCCTCATCTTGTTCCAAAACTAATATCATCAAAGGTAAACTATAAACGTTTTCAATGTATTACAACAAGTTACAGTACTTTCATTGTGATCTCATTAAGACTTAGTTTAATCACAGTTATTACTTCCTCAATCCCACTACAGTACTTATAAAAATATATATCTATGAATAAAAACATTGCTTTGTCTAAATGAAATCCCATGTTCCATATTAATTCTTGAAAGAATTTTATGTTTCATTTGTTTGTAAGCCAAAAATATTTTTGCTTATAATATACTATAATACATTTAAAACAAAGAAATTTTGAGTACAGTAATTTTTAATTTTTGTTTCAATCCAAATGATAATAAATATTTCAGTAAAGATATTCACATTTACTTAATTCTTAATTTAATTGTACTAAAAGTATCTGTACATTCATTATTTACATACACTAGGCTATGATTGTAATTAATATAAACAATAAATAATGTAATTTACAACAATAAATTTTAATAATACATTCCATATTCATCTAAACATATATTATATAATCACAACTTTTAACAATATCTTAATGAAATTGGTACTTAGTTATTATTGAGCCATATAGTATAGATCTGTATAAATTCAATATAAAACATTTTTTAAGTATTTTTAAATCAGTTTTTATTTATATATGATTTATGTTATTGACTGAAGGTTCTTGGTAGAACTCCATTTTAAATAAAATACACGCACAATATTTTGTAAATTCTACAATTTTATTTCACCAAATACTACATTTATGAGGGAGCAAACAATTTATACGTATGTTTGTATTTTAATATTTAACCTTAGTCTGTGTTATGTTGCCTCGTAATTGCATAAGTGATAAAACTATGGTCAGCAAGATTTAATAAAATTGTAGAATTTATAAAATATTGTGTTTGTATCTCATTTTTATATTAATACAAAATAATTATTTCATAAGTTCTTGAATGAAATGTAAAACCTAGCAATCAAAGCTAATATAGCTAACTGTATATTTGAGAAAAGCATGGTTCAATTGTTAAAAATTACATATTTTATTATACAATATTTTTCATACTGGTATTATTTTGTGTTGATTTCTTCACCACTATTTTTCCTACAATTCCGGACTGGGATTAATTTTGTCTTTCATTGTTTCGAGGGTTGCCTGATACCAGAATTTCAGGAGGAGTTGTTCAGTTGTACAATATTCTTGGATGTATTCCCCCACTCTATGGCTGGTCAAGCCAACAGCATAGCGAATTGTTAAAAGCAGTTCTGTTTTGTGTCACGATTTTGGTACAACCAACTTCTGAATCTACATTTTCAGTTTTCCCTAGGGTGTACTCCCCCCCCCCCGAATATGGCACATTATCCGAATATGGGATGGGTTGCTAGACCCGGGGTTAAATGGTTAAATGGTGCGTTACTAAATGTACGACCGGGTTTTAATGTAAAACATAGATAATCAGCCATTTTGGCCCAACATCAACTTTTAGAACCACTAAATTAATAAATTCAATCCCTTTCCACTTGATTAGAGATAAGTATTAAAGTTAAGTTATAATTAACTAATAACCTAATATTAAGTAATTTAGTAATTAATCGCTCATGGTACTGGCTGACTGAGTTATATCAAATTGTGTTGTTGTAGGTCTGGGATGAGATACGGTATTACCGGTCATATTCTAAAATATCCACAGTACCCACCTTCCTATAATAACACCCTAAAATAAAAACCTAAATTTATAACTTAAACTGGCTTTACTCCTTTCCCATATAGGAACTATTCCATATGATAGCAGGGTAAAGTGAGAATTCTGAGTTTGGAATAGCAATATCGGCCTGGGACAGATATTTTCACGTTTTCTAACTCATTTTCGCAATCTCAGACAGGCTCGGTGGTCAAGCTACATTTCAAAATTTTTGTTTCTGGTTTATTAAAACTAAAATTCTAATTCTAATTCTGTATCATATCTTTAAATTTATCTTTAAACAAATTTATTAATAATATATTTTTTTCTTATTTAATATCCTCTAGTCCAAAACTTAAAGGGATGTAACTAAGTGATTAGCTTTTCCTTCACAATTTAGGCTGTACACTAAACAGATGTAATTTTTGTTATACCATATTCCATTACCAAAATATGCTTACAATACAAATTTGACTATTTTAGTCCACATGTTTTAGTTATTTTTGTATTATCTCGTTTCGCTATTTTCCTAAAAATTGAATGTTGAATTTTTAACAGTACTTTTACAATGTTCAGTAAGAAAAACGGAATTTCACAGAGTTGAATTTTAAATAAATGTTGCTTTGATTATTGTTATGGGTTTTAAAAGAAGTAACACTTGTAGTGTTTGCCACGGTGTGACAACTACTGTACTACAAACTATCAGTCTATCTATTCATGTATAGTTTGTGCTCATGGGAGGGGGGCGGTACTTTGGTGCACAGACAGCATGGTTTGATGGACGCTTAAAAATAAATCTTATCATAGACAATATACTAAATGTACTTTACAAAGGATATATATCCCCAGACTTTTTTAGCTTTTACAGTAAAAAAAAATGTATTTATATTCAACATGAAATATAAATTATGAACTTTTTTTGAGTTATAACCATTTGAACTTTATTTATTTTTAAATAAATATATTTCCATTACCTCACTCGGACTTTTTGTAAACGACGGAACAGCGGAGTGTCTGTTGTCACAATGTAGTGCAATTCCATATATAACAACTAATGCTACGAAAACTTTACACTCTACAGTGAATAAAACTATTAAAATAAATATAATTACAGTAGAACCCCTCTTAACCGGTCTAGTCGGGACTGACACCCGGGCCGGTTGCCCGTTTGGCCGGTTAATCAGAGGTTCCCCTGAAAAATCGGTTTTCATTGAAAGAAAGCTTACTTAATCAGGTTGCGCTAAGAATTATGCAATTAAGATGTTATTGCAACTCATTTTATTGTACATAAATGTATCTTATATATTATGTTATGTATATTATACATCAAACATGAAAAAATTAAACACTACAAAGCTCGTTTACAGATTCCCCTCTGTCAAGTCTTTTGACACATTTAACCGCGTCTCAAACGAAACCAACACCCGTTGTTTTCGTAACTCACTCATTTTTATTTACTGTAATATACCCGTCAAAGACAAGAAGAAAACTGAAAAGAAATGTTATATTTTTCATAATGTATACTAAAATGATTCGTGGAAATAAAGCGGCTCATCGAACGTTTTTGTGGGAGTATGTCTGCTATACCGACGGGTGCCAATGCCGCGGTGTTTTTACGGCGCCGACAATGGGATACCGCTATCGACAAAGTCGTTTGATATCGCCGCCGCTTTGGTGCCGTGGTGGTTTTACGTCGCCGACAATGGGATACTGCGATCAACAAAGTCGTTTGATATCGCCGCCGCGGTGTTTTTTCGGCGCCGACAATGGGATACCGCTATCCACAAAGTCCTTTGATATCGCCGCCGCTTTGGTGTTTCAATTACAATTTATTTTCGGAAACTCTCATCCAACCAGTACACTACGATATAGGCCGGTTAATCCGAGGACCGGTTAATCCGAGGCTGGTTAACAGAGGTTCTACTGTATATATATATATATAAAAGTTTTCTTATTTTAATTCGATTTGTATCCATTACCACACCCAGACTTTTTATAAACAGCAGAACAGGTTTTCAATTGTCGGGTGTTGAATTGTTATTTCCTTGAAGTCCGTATGATACCTTGTGCATACTTTATAGATTCAATATTCATATTAAACCTATATACTCTGAAATTATATATTTTGGTTTAAAAGTTATGAAAAACTACTGAGAATTTTCGGAAAAATAGACGAGAAAGCTGGAAAAATTGAGAATTTCAGTAGCAAATGTTGGTAGATACCCTGGCATTGAACCTTCTACGCAAACCTTCACACCTCCGATAAGCAGGTTAGGCCTATTACCTGACAGACGATCTATTCAATCCAATGTCATTCCGAATTATTCTTTCCTTATCATTGCTTCATTTTTATATGCAACATCAAATGTTGCCTACTCTATTACATATGCCATTTATGTTAGGTATGGTCTTTAAAGTTGGGTTAAATTATGTGTGGTTATTTAATATTACATAATCAATGATAAAAAATTCAAACTTTACATACTTATACTGTGTGACCTTGAAATTGTGTGGTATTTAACTTCCATTTTCTTCTAAATTATTTTTGATTCCAACATATTTAATCTTTTGAATTATCATTTAAAACTGTTTGACACAACATATATTCTTCAAATCAACAAGTAAATAGTAGGCTAATAGAACGTTTTGATTTTTACTTTTCAAATTCTCTTATGAAATTGTACATCCATTATACTTATCAAATGAAAATGTATCTATGAATGAAGTGTATTGCTTGTATACGATTTTCTTCTGATTGTATGTTATTATACAGGATAACCGAATACATTTTGAACCTAACTTAAAATGTTCAATTTTAATTTTAATTTTTTTAAATATAAATTTTTTATTCGAATTTCTCAAAGTATTATTTTCAAATAAAAAATAATAACTTCTATAATCATATTATTTTAAACATTAAAAAAAATTAATTTCAATTCTGTAATTAAAACAGAATTAATTTGTCAACGTTTTTTGAATTAATTTGTCAAGAGAGCCTTGAAGTTTTTTAATTTAAGCCTTGAAATCCTTGAATTATGCTTGAATTCTTTGAGCCCAGACCACTGGACACCCTGATACTGGTTGCAACCAATTTATTTTTTCCCTTTTCATAACTTTTTTTAAGCTGTTTCTTTACGAGATGAGGCATTGACCTGTGCTCTCCACATACCATTAAATTTTCAAGCTGGTGCAATCCAATAGTAGCTTTCGTTCAAAGCGACTTTACAATCTGAGCTCTGTTGGAGTAATGTGTAACAACAAAGCAATGTAAAATTCATTAATGAAACATTACATTTCTTATAGGAAGTTTAAGGTGATGAGTGTTTTTCACATACTCTGTTTTTTATTGGTTTAAAAAAGTTGAAAGAGGAAAGGTATGTAATTGTTCATATCCATGGATAACGGCAGTTAACATTCAGAAAGTTAATCAAATAGTTTGAAAAAAAAATCATTGTTTAGCATTAGATCAGTGTTGGAATTATTTGAGCATTAATTGTAACCATAATTCCAATATCCATGTAAATAAAGGAAACCTCAATAAAGATACTGTTTGACAAATTTTACAAAAAATTTAACAAGAAAAAGTTTGTGCCAAGACTTCTTGCACCTGAGCAGAGGAGGAAACTTGAGGGAACATTTTTTTGCTTACATTTTCAAAAAAGGTTGTAACTTTAAAAAAAATAATAAATCATGGTTTTTGCAGTATGGCCTAGAAATGAAGCACCAATCCATGCATTGAAAACTCCTAGTTAACCAATATAAAGAAAGCATGGATAGACAAGTCCAAATTTCATATAATGCTGAAAGTTTTCTCAATTTTGACCAGAACATTTTAGAATCGCCCTGCTATTCCAACGTGTGAAGAGATCTATTGAAGAGTAATGTATTTCCTGTTCTGTAGAATTTTTATCATTGAATGGATATCTTTTATATATCTTTATTTGATATTTTCAAATATCATTATTATAAATAAATATTGAGCTTGACTTGTGAGATAATATTAGATAGAATAAAACTCAGACACAAGATCTCGCAAAAATTATGTTTACTTGAGGATGGCGACTTTGATTAAGTAAACATAGTTTTTGTGAGATCTTGTGTTTGAGTTTTATTCTATCAAATATTATTATTGCTTATGTTGCTGCTCTAGATGTAGTCAGTATTACTATGTTTTTGTTTTTGTGGTACAAAATAGCTAAGAGAGCGTGTGAGATTTAACTTCTGCATTAAAATTTGTTTTATTTTTACCAACTGATAACGTTTCTTGTGTCGCACCATACATTAAACTGTATATGTCCTCTGAGTGGTGCAAATGAATAACCACACTGGCAAAAGGCATCTCAGTTTCTTAAGATAGATGTATTTATATATATATATATATTTTTTTTTGTAATTTTATAAATAAACTCATTATTATTATTATTATTATTAATGTTATTAATATAACTATTAATTTTTAGGTAATAGTATCACCTCAGATGAAAAATGACAAAGGAAATCAAGAAAAAGTACCTGCATCTTTAAATTCATTACAATCTCCTATCTCTGTATCACATTCAAAAAAATCATCTAGTTCTAGCCATATTTCCAATGACATAAAATCAAATAAAACATCAGCTTCAGAAAATATTTCTCGTTCTAAATCTAGTAAAAGATCAAAGTTAGAAAACATACCTCATTATATGAAATCAATATCAGAACATGTGACACATTATTCTGAGTCTGCTAAAACTCCATCATCAGATCATCATTCTGAATCTAATAAAACATCCATTTCAGAACATATTTCAGATTCTCAAACTAATAATACATCAATATCAGAACATATTTCACAATATAAACCATTGAGCCATGATGATCCGAAAGATGCAGAACTAGAGGAACTGAAAAGATCAAGATCAAATAAATCCATAGATGTGGAATCTGTAACTGCTTCTCTTAACTCTACGATTTTAGATAGTACTATAGGAGCTCTGTGTTCTATCAGTGAAGCTGTATCTGATCATGGTAATTAATTTGTTTTGTTTTTTAATTGGCTGTTTTTTCTGGTATATTTGTTTGTTCATTGTGAGAAATGTATTTTGTCTTAATATGTATCCGTGATATTAATTTTGAATGCATAATATATTTGTCTGTGAATCATTTTATAGAAGATAGTTTTAAACACCATTTGCATAGTTAAAATTTCACTAATTGTAAACTTTATTCACACTAAATAACAGAAACCAAAATCATTTCTCTGCTAGTTAGATGCACATATTAAAAGGAAGTTGACGTCCCTCATGGTCCCCAGTCAAACACTCACATATAATTATCAAATATTGTCTGTACATACATTTCACTTACCCTACACTTTTACCTTCTTTTAGAGTTCCTATTTTCGATGTACATCTCTTTCTTAGGCAGAATTTTTTTTCTTGGCAATCAAGTAATAAGACTGCCATTGTTTGCAGATGTTAAAACCATTTATAGGTATGAGATAATTTTCCATATATACATGAGTGACTAGTCAGTAGTATCCTAGGGGTGAGGAACCGTAACATTGTACCAAAACTCACCTTATGTTTAAGGGGGCCACTGAAGATATATATTTTGCATCCCTTAAATTTGTAACTCTCTTTAGTTCAAGTTGCCAGGGCTACTGATTATGCTAGGCATGCCCGATTATCGACTGTACGGTCCTTTTTCCAAGAAGTACCATGGCTGTTATTTTTTAATATAATAAAAAGACAATGTACGTAATGTAAGTCTCGAAAATAATGTTGTCTTGACAATTTTTGATTGACAAAGTATGTTTTTATTTACCAACAGTAAACCTCGATTTTAGACATATTTTCAAACATCTGTAGAGTCTGAGAAAGAGAATGCACTGTGCAGACTCCAATCTGAACGGCCCACACATGCCGAACGTGCTACTACCCTTTTAAAACATTGATCCTCCCACTCATAGGTTGTTGTTTGTCACAGTTTTATGACTAACTTAAACGTTGCTTGGTGTTGTTCTGTTGTGCTGGATTAATTTTGCATTTTATTTTATTTTTATTTATTTATTTAAATTTTATTTATATAGGCTAACAACAGTTGTTTTTAGAACTACAAAGTAGATTTTTGTTTTGCCTGTTATACTCTGTAAAATGACACCTTAAAATCAAAACAGATTTAATGTGATTTAAAATGATTTTGAGGAGATACAACTCCTAAATACTTAACTAAAATTAAACTTATATAGGGCCTACTTCATGTTATTTGGAAACTTAAAAAAGTAAAATTAATTTGTTTTTCTTATAAAATCTAGCAATCTACCTACCACACTGATAAAAATGTATAAAGAGAAATGAGTAAAATAATGTTGGTTAGAACAAAAATCTCATATATAAAATCCATATTTTTATTAGAAAGAGAGCGAAAATTTCCTAAAAAGTGAGGCCTAATTTCACATAACCTACACCTTGCTAGGTAGGGCTGAAACAAAATCACTGAAAAACCTAAAATTCACTCAAAAAAGAAACTCTAGAAATAATAACACACATATTATAACTTGTATAAACTAATTATAATAAATAAACCACTAAACTAATTATAATAAATAAACCACTAAACTAATTATAATAAATAAACCACTCTACATAACAAAATAAGTTTACAATAACAGAAATAAATCAAGCCACGCTTGCAAGATTGTGGACAATGCACGCATATTCTAGACACCGGGACACAAAACATGCCAGGCAACGGAATTTCAAGTCCAGAATGCTTATTTAAACTTAGGTCTATGACGTAATGGGTTGTATCAACTGTAAGATCTAAATTTCATCTTCCTAATGGTGTGCAGAACGGTTACGAAATATCAATGCAAGTAATCGACATTTCAAATTTCGTTACCGCACTGAAAAGAAAATGAGTCTGGTTTGGTTTGGTTACTATTTCGTAGAACGTAATATATCTCAAAAACTATGACAGCTATGATAATTTCGAATAAGTAGTCCGAATAGGATGAACCAATCTATAAAATATTGACAACTTATGCTATTTACCAGTAATAACATTTACAAAAAATATATGAACAAGAAGTTCATTTTTTGTTATATTGCAACCGACCGTCATATGATTCTCCCTAACGGGAAATCACATCAACTTCATCAAAATTTTTACAATTTCTCCTTTCGTTTTTGCACTATCTGTTGTTATATGAATATGCAAGCTTGAAAGATAAAGATTTCATCAGTATATTATTTATTACGAACGCATGTGTTTTACTAAGCTAAAAGTTCAATTTAAAAAAAAAAAGGTGATATTTCAGATGAATAAAGCTGTACAAAATTCTTAGTTTTGTTTTATTTTTATAGATCCAAAACTATAACAGTAGGAATAATTTGGAAAGCGCAGATAGAAAGAAGAAGAAACATACTACAAAGTAGTATTACTCTTAAGTCGTGAGACAGATATATGGACTTATGAAATTAGACGAATGGATAACATAATTTCTGTTTTGCTTTGCAGCGTAACTCGATCATGGTGAAATACGCAAACTTTATCAATTTTTTAAATATAATTGTTAACATTTTATGAACTTTTGGTTGTATGCATTTGAGTCTATGGAACATTAGCTTTAAAACAGTCAAAAAATTATTGGGGTACAATTTATTTCCAGTCACTTACAGAGTTGTTCCGCTCGTTTGAGCATTATACTTTGGTTTGAGTTAAACACTGTCTGTGAACTGTTAAATATACAACATTTTGTAATGTTGTTTAAAAATACATCTTTAATTAATTTTTTAGAATAGTTATTAAATTTATTCATATTTTATCTTAAATATTACAGAACCTTCATTAATTGAAGAAGTAAAAGAATCCAGCAATATCATTGTTGAAAGTCTAGAAGACAACAGACGTTTGAAACCTCAGAATTGGAATCCTAGTATGAATGAATATTCCCTGCAAGTGGTATGTAGTTTATTCCAAATTTTTACTAAAATAATTGCTCTACTTTATAAAACCTTTAACCTTCATAACCTTGTTTTTCTATGTAATACAATGTGCAATGTATAGATTGTTCTGGAAAAGAACTAACAAGTGTAGTATGATTACTGGACGTAAAAAAGTTGATCTAGTTCCATTTCCTGTGTACAAAACTTCCCCCTCATGAGGATTTACAGTTTTTATAGTTGGCCCTACAAATTTAAAAAAAGTTTAATTTGGTTGATGTAAAAAATTTTATTTTTGATATACTTCTGATAGTTATTAATACCTTAATTTAGAATTTATATAATTTGTTATATCATTTTGCTTAGAGTGTTGAAATAAATATTGAGTTTGACTTCTGAGATAATATTAGATAGACTAAAACTCGAAAACAAGATTTCAGCAAAATTACGTTTACTTAATCAAACACGTTTCAACGTCAAAGTAGCCATCTTTAGTGACATGAGCTACAATAACTAAACTATAACTCGTTTCAATGACAAAGTCGTCTTCCTCAGTGATACATGAGCTACAATAACTAAACTATAACTATATTGAGTTTAGTTATTGTAACTCATGTATCACTGTGGATGGCGACTTTGTTGTTGAAACACGTTTGATTAGGTAAACATAATTTTCTTGTGTTCGAGTTTTAGTCTATCTTAGAGTGATTGATTATACAATTTTAGAGTATAACCTTTCCTCTTCTCAAAAATAATGAGACCATATTTTAGGACATTACAAAATATATAAATTAGAGATTAATGGGTATTTCAAAAAGGACGGAAACTGAAGGTTAAGAAGGTATAAGTTACGCATAGGTAAATTTTTTCTTCCCCAAATATCAGTTGGCAAAACTGTTCTCATTTTTGACTCACCATGTGTTATTGTAATGCACTAGTGCTATTCCAGAATGCATTTGTCTTTGTAAGTGTGTGTATTTGTTCAATTATGTTTTTTTCCATGGATGAACATGTGTTTATTATTGAGACTTATTGCATGTATTAATCTGACAAACTAGTAAAAGACGAGTTCTAGTTACAATTTCCCAATTCTTCAGCACCTAATAAGTCAACAATATTGCGTCTGATTAATAAATTTCGTGAGACCTCAGTGTATATGATTGAAAAAGCACAGGACGACCATCACTGTTAACAGTGGAAGTTCTGTACAATCTGAAAGAACGTTTGAATCGCTCACTTAGCAAATCACTGAGAAAGTTATCTTCACAGGCTAGAGTTTCACTATCTACCACTTTTAGGGCTACTAAAAATTTAAACTGTGTGTTTACCGCATTAGTGTCATTCATGAACTGAAAGAAGTTGACCACAGCAAATGTCTACAGTTTTGCCGTTGGATGTGTTCTCTTGGTAATGACAAGGGTATTGAAATGTTGGATTGTGTTTTTTTAGTGACGAAGCATGGTTTCACTTGGATGGTTACATTAATAACAAAAATTCTGAATATGGAGCGCTGTAAATCCTCACTCGTTTCACGAATGACCATTACACGCACGTAAAATTGGTGGATGGTATGGAATCTCCCGGCGTTTTGTTATAGGGCCTTTATTTTTTGACAAATCTGCAAATGGTATGGTTTATCGCAACTTAATTGAACAATTTATAGCTTTGTTAGATTTACACAAATAACATGTAATACTTCTAAAGAAACGCTGAATATGTTATGAGAATTTTTTGGCCATCGTGTGATATCAAAAGGATTGTGGCCTCCAAGATCCCCAGTCTTACTCCTGCATACTTTTTCCTTTGGGGGTATTTAAACAGTAAGGTTTTTCAAAACAATCCTCATACTCTTGACAAATTGAAGGATAACATTTAACGTGAGATTTCAAACATTTCTGAGCAAACACTACGAAAAGTGGCTGCAAATGTTATGAAACTTGTCCAAACCTGGTTTGCAAACATAGGAAGTCATTTTGAACATTTATTATAAAATATTAAAGGCAATTTGAATATTTGTAATAGTTTTCATTTTTAGTTCTTTGATCTTAAACAAAATGGGATATATATTGAACTTAGATAGAATAGAGTATACGTCTAGACTTGATGAATCAAGCAGAAAACGTATTTTGTTTTTTGAGTAAAATTACTAAAAGATCAAAAAAGTAAATAGAATAATTGATACTAAATGATCAGAAAAATTTATTTTATGTATTTTAATAATTGAATCAATTATAAATTTTATGATTAAATTAGTGCAGTGTAAACGTTTTGTATACAAAGACCAGAAGCTTCACTTTAACCCCAAGTGGAAAATTATTTAGTCTGGAAAGAATCTTCAAGGCGAGAGCACGCAGCTCTAATAAACATGGTCGCTCCAGTAAAGTGGAAGTACAAAGAAAAAGTGTTTTATTAAGTAACTATTAATTGATAAACATATATTGTTATGAACTATTGTGAATCAGTTACGTTTGAGTTAACACATTGAAGCCTAAGCCCGAGTATAGGTCGGGCAGCGCTAGTCGCCGAACCCCGAGTATACATCGGACCTCGCTAAATAATTCTATACAATTGTGATGTCGGCATATATTCGGGTTTTGGCACTTTCGTATAGTTAATTGGTTATTTATCTTTGTATGTCTTTGATTTTCGGATAGTCTGTGCTGTTGATTTGGACTAAATAAAAATATTACGAAACTGGGCTCGCCGCCGAACCCTGAGTATACAACGAGCCGTACTAAATAATTCTATATGATTGCGATGTCGGCATACAATCGGGTTTCGGCACTTTTGTATAGCTAATTAGTTATTTATCTTTGTATGTCTTTGATTTTCGAATAGTCTGTTGATTTGGACTAAATAAAAATATTACAAAGCTGTTACTAGGCAACGTAACATGTCTACGAGGAACACACCAGACGTCTGTTTACTGCAAAGTGACTGACTGAGTAATCAAGATTTGTTACGTTTGTTTGTTGTTTTTCTTGAATACTAAATACTTTTTGAGTTATATAAGTAATCTTTTAGTTTATTTTAGTAGTTCGGCCCAGTATTTTAGTGTTTGTATATATAAATATTTTAGTTATAGTTTACAAAATATAGCAGACGATTTATTGAAAAGTGATTCAATTCGCGATCTTTTGTTTGATAAATCTGATGGCGAATCCGAGCCAGACATAGGCCAAGCTGATGGAAATAATTCAATTAGTGACATTTTGAGAGAAAATGTGAATGAAGCGATTTTTGATTCTGATTCTGAGAGCGAAATCGATGAAAATAACGATACAGACTTTTTAGTGTCAATCTTAGGCTTATTAGTGCTGTGTAGCTATTTTTGTTTGTGTGTGTATTTTACCCTTCAAGATTAAGGATTGTTTACTATGAGTAAAATATGTATTTACATGTATATATATTTAAAAAGGTAATTTTTTGGGTTTAAAATGATATATAATAAGTCATGTATAATAAATATAACATATACCACAATTTTTTTAAAACAAAAACCCCCAGGCACATTAGGAAAGCAGTGCGTTAGAGAGTTAGGCTTCAAAGTGTTAAATAACAAACTTTCAGAAGAATTGTTTAGTCTGAATAGAACTCTCGAAGCAAGAGCACATCGCTCGGACCGATGTGTCCAGTCTCGGACAAATGAAAAGTACAAATAAAAGTGTTTTCTTTAATAAGTAAGAGTATGTTGTCATGAACTATTGTGATTCAGTTATGTTTGAGTTAAAAAACAAACTTTCGGAAGTAAAAAGCATTCTATTTGATAATATTGTATAATAGACATTGTGTATGATGCAACCCGGAAAACATATATAAAAAGACTAAGTTTTTGGTTTTCAAAGTAAAATAAAGTAATTTGAACATCTTAATTCGAACTGATAGTGATGTGAACAATTGATGTGTTTCGTAAGAAAAAACAAGAATTTGAAAGATTAACTTTTAGTTTTTTTTAGTGAAAAGTTTATTTCAATCAAATACACATGTCTGGTAAAGTACGTATAAACTATTATTTATGTAAAATAAAATATAAATGTTTAATGACATAATTTTGTTGAATTTTAATTTTGTATTTGTAATTTTGTCAGATGTCTCTTTATTAAAAACATATAAGAGATTTTACTTGATAAAAATTTTTAGTTGGACATTTTTAATATGAATTCATAAATAAATGATATTTTTATAAAATTTAAAAGTACAGTAGAGTCCCGCAAACTCAGCGTAATGTGGACCGGAAGTGTGCCGAGTTTGTGAAATGCCGGGTTATCGGGAATAAGGGCAAAAAATAAATTGTAATTGAAACACCAAAGCGGCGGCAATATCAAACGACTTTGTCGATAGCGGTATCCCATTGTCGGCGGTGTAAAAACACCGCGGCACCAAAGCGGTGAGTCAAACGATTTTGTCAATAGCGGTATCCCATTGTCGGCAGGTTAAAAACACCGCGGCATTAGCACCCGTCAGAATAGCAGACATACACCTGCAAAAACATTTGATGGGCCGCTTTTTTTCCACGAATCAATTTAGTATACATTATGGAAAATATATCATTTCTTTTCAGTTTTCTTTGACTGGTTATGATCTACGCAAAGTATATATACAGTAAATAAAAATGAGCGAGTTACGAAAACGGAAGCGTGTGTTGGTTACGATTGAGACGCGGTTAAATGTGTTAAAAAGACTTGACAGAGGGGAATCTGTAAAAAAGCTTTGTGACGAGTTTAACGTGCGAAAAGTACCATCAACGATTCGAGTGATCGAAGTTAATGCCCGCTTTGGGATCTGCCGAACTTTTACAAACATCGCTGTTTTTAGCAATATATTTTTTCCCGTTGGGGTCGCCGAGTAATCCCCGGACTGCCGGGTTATCAAGTGCCGAGTTTGCGAGACTCTACTGTATATTAATTTTTCAAAACATTATTAAATTTTATTTCAAGAACGAGGTTGCAACCAAATTTTAATGAATTTAATAAATGATTTTTTAGATAAAAAATATATATGTAAGATGTTTTACATGTAATAATTTATTACAGATGTTTTTGTTTTATATATGTTCTCTTGCTATAAGTTTTTTAAATAAATAATATGCATTTCAGAATAAAAAAGAAGTCACTTCTTTATTTTTATCCACTATTCTATTTAGTACACTTTTTCTAAAGAATTCACGACCCTTGAGAAATTAGTATTCACTCTTAGAGTTATAATTTTTATTTTATATTTTTTTTTTTAATCAAAGCTTTACAAATGGCGCTCAAATGTCCTATTTTATTAAATTGTTACAATTGTCGCACAACGTGTGGCAATTTTTACAAAGTCAGTTACCCTTTTTTACTAATAGTTACATATTGTAAATTATATAATGTTATATTAATTTTTTTAAATAATAAATTCATGTCATCAAAAATAGTTGCATCTTTTTTGAAACACCCTGTACCATCTTATACTTTCTAGTATCAGCTATTTTATTTTTACAAAATGGGTTTAAAATTTTTTGTTTTATAGAATTGCATTTACAATTTTATAGGTAGTATGTAATTTTACAATTTCTTATGCAATGTGTTAACTAAAATAATTGAATATATTCTTTTCTTGTATTCTTTTTGAAAACAAGAAAAGAATCTATTCAATTATTTCTTAAATACAGTTGAAATTACAAGTAAATACAATATCAACCATTTCAGCCAAAACATATTTCAGCAGGTTTTCTTACAGTTAGAAACGGATACTGTTAAGGCTTTAGTTTTCCAAAGAAAGTAACAAGCATCACGGGTTGAAGAATATTCAATGTTCCTCAACATATTCTTATCTTTCATTCTTTTGGTTTTTGCTGCAATCCACTCATGAGTTGCTTTTGTTACATCACTAATGCTTAAAAACTTTTTCCCTTGAAGAATTTCATATGTTAATGAAACAGGTATAATCAGAAGGAGCGAAATCAGATGAGAATGTGATGTATTTAAACATTTCAAAATGTAGATCTGCCGATTTCTGTTGCACAATGGCCAATGTGTGTAGTGGAGCATTCTTTTGATGAAACAATATTCCGTTTCAAAGCTTGCTATAATGTTAAGAGACCAGGTGCTTTTTTATTTTTTGAAAAGTGGAATATAGTATTCGAGCTTGATGGTTCTATTTTGTTATAGGTATTCAATGAAAAAAATACCATCTTTCTCCTAATATCATCTTCTTTAATGACTTCTTCGCTTTGAACTTCTTTAGATGTGACATACCCTGCACTTGTATATTTCACAATGCAATGCGGTTGATTTGTATATGTTATTATAACTAATAAAATAGATGTAAATATTCCTCCTGACATAGGAGATAGATAGTCAAAGGTAGCCGGAGGACATGAAAACACCATCTCGTGAGTATTATTGGAAACAAGTCAGAGCTAAACACACGAATATATGACTTGCTCAGTAAGTCACTGTGATTTTGGGCCTTGAAACCAGTGACATGCTGAATATATCCATAATCCATAATGGGTTATCTATATAATTTTTATATTAAAAACTAACTTTAACGTAAACCTTGAGAAAGTTTAATTAATATGAAATGTGTTTTTACTATTTCATTGGTCTTTTTATAGTTTGAACAATTAATCAAAGATGAGGATTTGAGGATGGAACACCAGAAGACTGTGTTGAAATTAAGACAAAAAGCTCTTGTAGACCGTGCTAAAGCTGAAATTGCAATGATACAAATTCAGAAACAGTAAGTTAGACTGATTGTATTTCTAAATTCCATATCTAATTACTAACTTCAGTTGTATTTATTGAAATTTTAGAATTAGATTATATCTATTTATATTGGTTTTTCTATTATACGATTATGTTATATATATATTCTATTATAAGATGCTCTTGACTAACAACAATGTATGTTTTTACAGGAAATTACGAGACAAAGGCCATGCTGATTTAGTTACAAATTTGAAGAAAAAGCAGCGAGGTATTCTTTTAAAAATGAAACAAGATCAAGATGAAATTCACCGGTTAGTCATTAAATTTTTGTCATTTTATGTTTTCAGGCCCACTTAATGATAAATAATAGTGTTTAGTTATGCATAACATTATTCAATAGTAATATATAAGGTTTCTGACTTATCATACGTATCCATGTAGAGGTTAGCGTGTTTAGTTTTTGAACCATCTATAAACCACTACAGTTCTCCTAGAGGTATGGGTCTTCATCCCTCAGACCATTTCTCGCGTTCTGATATTATTACTACAAATTACTTTGAGAAGGAGTAACGTGTTTTCATATGGCAAGAGATCATGTCTAATACATAATCTCCTGTGATGATTGTTGTGATTTTAGAGTACCCCAACTTACCATGGGACTGTTTCT
The DNA here is from genome assembly GCA_963513935.1 of Aphrophora alni. Classification (NCBI taxonomy): domain Eukaryota; kingdom Metazoa; phylum Arthropoda; class Insecta; order Hemiptera; family Aphrophoridae; genus Aphrophora; species Aphrophora alni. Next base: position 100,552,358 of record OY740766.1, read on the forward strand.
ATAAAGCTTCACATTGTAATAGATAAAGGACTCTTCCTAGCCTCTGTCCTTATGAAGAGACAGGTCTATAGGAAGAATATTAAGGCAACAGTCCAAAGATGCTCCAGGGGCACTAAAAACAGCTCCTGTAACAGCAAGAAAGGAAAGTCTCTGAATTTCCACCAGTCGTACAGCTGTTCTCTGTAATTTTTACTTTAGGCCACCATACAATGGCACCATACGTAATGGCAGGTCTCACCACAGAGATGCCAAACATCAGCCAAAACATCAGCTTCGGCCTTATACCCCTTGTCCCACCAATCCATGCGCCTGCATGCCATAAGTGATTTTTTACCCCTATCGATTACACGGTTAATATGTGAAACCCAGTTTTATTATCTAGAACTATCCCTAAATACTTAACCTCAGTTCCCATTTTGTTTTCATTACCGAAGATAATTAGAGGTCCAAGACCCTCAAACTACCTTCATCTACTAAATGGAATAATTTCAGTCTTGGCCGAATTCACTGACAATCCAACCTTCTTGCACCAACGTTCAACTATCCTTAGTGCTAATCCAAGCAGTTCCGTGACAGTTGATATAAACTTCCCAAAAACAAGTATCAAATCATCATTTTCATAGACCTGAGAATACACCCCAATGTTGTTATAACTGCATTCACAAAGACAAAGGCATTAGTAAGGCAGAAAACATATTTTTCATGTTTTAAAATGAAATTCAAGTTCATGTTAGGCTTTGCACTTTTCAAGTAATTTCAAAGTTATATTACAAAAGATTTTAGATTAAGTTGTATTGCAAAATGTTTTTGTTATAAATTTGAATTACAATAAATTTTAAATTGAAGCAAACTAATTATTTAACAGACTTTAATTAATAAAAGAAAACTTAAATAAGATCTTACAGCATAATTCAAGATACAAAGCATATATGATAGTAAACTCAGAGTAGAAATTTCTTTCTCTTTCTATCTGTGGTTTACAAATTGTTCTATGTGTCATAGATTGCGAGATATTTCTGTCTACCCAAAGAAGTACCAAACGGAACGAATTTCACTTGGTATTCGGTGCATTTTACTAAGTAAGATAATCGATTATTCAATCGATATTTTGTAACCGATCTTTACAGTATGTTGTAGAGAAGATTTCATTCTACAAGTTGGTATTACTTGATATAATCTACAGTTACTTTCAGTTTCTTGTTTTTAACTCGGAATATAGCCAAGTTTGTGACAATCGTGAGCTAAATTTACATGGAAAGGCGTGACACTTATTGTTTTAGGATTATATATTTCTGTTATTCTGAAGGTTTGTGTATACAAATTGTATATAAATTGTCTATACAAGTTACAATATATGTGTTTTTATTTCTAAAGTTTATTTTTTTGAGTGAAGTTCTAGTTTTTGAATGGTTTATATTTGGGCTAACCTAGAAAAGGTTATCTTAGGCCTAAAAGCAAATTTTCTTATATGGAGTGTTTATTTGATTATACAAGTGTGTATATGTGTGTTATTCTTTGTAAAGTTTATTGTTTTAGTGAAATCTAGTGATTTTGTCTTAGGCCTAGCTTTAGATAGTTACTAGTTAAGCCTAGGTTGTGGAGGTTACAAACCTAACCTAACTTATGTCCATTTCCACTTTTACGGGAAAACATTATTTTTATTTTGAAAATTTTAGAATTTGATTTTTTTTACCAATTGTTATTCACATTTATACTAGAAAATGTTTGTAATACTTGAAAAAATGTAAAACAAAATTTTCTATGCTCAATTGGACTTTGAAGTGAAATTTAGTCTTCAATTTTTGTGTTTTTTTTTTTTTTTTTTTTTTTTTTTTTTTTTTTTTTTTTTTTTTTTTTTTTGTTCTTTGCCATACTGACTCCAAAATTATTTTTTAAACTTTTTTTTCATTACACTACTAAATTCTATGAACCTTTCTGAATATAATGATATATAGAAGTTGTGTTTTCCATAAGTATTGCTATTTTTGTTAAATTTTTGAAAATAAATTTAACAAATTCCCTTTTTTCGTAAACCTTTTTTTGAAAATGTAACAAATTAATTTTTTTTTCTATACATTTTACAAATATTTCACAATATTTATTTATTTTGTGAAATATTTTACAATATTTCACAAATATATTACAAATCTCTAGCAATTTGTGGTTATTTCTCTTTCTGTTTTTGTAGCATTATGAAACGGGAGCTAGTTGCATCACAGGAACGTAAACTGGCATTGATGCAACAATTGCAAATTATTAAGATGCATCTATCTACAAAAAATATGGTCCGCAAATTTAAATCATCTGGTGACTATTCATCTAAAGTAAGTATTCAATACAAATCCATTTGTTTTAAATAAGTCTAAATATAAAAATGATTAATACACGTTCATTATGTGTTTTTAGAAAAGAACAGTAGTTCGAAGTACTTCCATAACATCATTAAATGATAGCAGCTCACTTACTGACATCTCAACAAATTTCAAACATGCCATAGATGAGCAAAAGCGGTAAGTCATTTCTTAAAATTCAGTAAGGAAGTATTGTGAAAGGTAAACATTCATATTACCTTATTTTTGGTTCTCCTTGTTCTGATATCCATTAACATGTAATAGTTAATAATCATAATTATTTTATTTAAAGTAAAAGTTATTATTGTTATTTTTTTTATTTAAAAAAAAATTTTTTTAGACAGACATTTATAACTTTTAACCCATTCACACGCTTAAACAATTTTAATAACTTGCTAGTATCACCACTGATTATTTTCCTTCAAATTTCATGTAGGAAATTTTTTTTTTAATAATTCCGAAATGGCACTCCAAATTTTCAATTTTTTTTTTCTCAACCAATTTTGATCAACTCATATATTCTATGTATTTTAGGAACACAAATTTTATATAGAAATTAAATTTTTGGTGATGGGATAATATATATGTTTTAGTTTCAACCACTTAAATTTTCTAAAATTTTTATATAATTTCGACTTTGTTGCTAGAACTATAATTTCAACTCACAATATTCACTAGACATCACTCACTCAACTTCATACAGAATTGCAGACTAACCAGTTCAAGAATTTCAAGATGGATCCTTGCATACAAGAATTTAATTTCACAACTGAACATTGTAGCGTAGAGATAACCCTATGGCGCATGCATTGTGTAGGATAAAATGTGACTGTAGACACCACTGACACCTCACACAAAACATTTTACATAAACAAAATACAGAAGCAACCAACTAATCACAGACTTAAAAGAGTTCTCCCACCACCACCAAAGGTAAGATGACAAATTCAGCCCCATCATACACAATTTAGAAAACATTGATGACACCACTGACATACCTCTCACACAAAAATACCAACTTCATTCCAACACATTATTCAGAAAACACTGCAACAAATGGAAAATAATAATTCCAAAACACCTTAGTAACACGATCATTAAAAAAGTACACAACCACTATTTACATTGTGAGCATAACAAATTCATGCGACTATTACAAGAAGACTTCATTCAAAAACATGAATAGATGTATCAGACGGTTGCTAGCGACATGTGATATTTGCCAAAGATGTAAACACCCAAACCAGACTTGTTATGGGGAGACAAAAATTATCAAAACTGACAGACCTAACCAACAACTATCCATTGACTACTTTGGCAAAATACTGACTGGCAAGCGCGGCATGCAATACTTACTGGTGACAATTGACACATTTACAAAAGTCGTCAAAATTTATCCACTCAAGCATTCTACCACCCGCGCCACACTTCTTAGTTGCTCAGTGATTACTTTCCCAAATATGGAAAGCTCTTAGGGATTCAAAGTGTTCATGGCACACAATTTACCAGCCTTAAGTGGATCAACGAACTCAAGGAACAAAATATTACACCCGTGTTCTCACCAATCTAGACCACACAATAATCTGGTGGAAAAAACAAGCCAAGAAATAGGTCGTTGTCTACGAACTTATTTCAGCACACAACAGAAAAATTGGGTAGATTACATTCCAATAATAAATTAATTTTTAAACAACGTACACCACAGGATACACACCACTTGAATTACATTTATCCATTTCACCTACACATTTCTGGTCAAAATACTTTCCCAAACTTACACAAGACAGAATCCAAAAGATAGGAGAACAAAGAGACAAAAAGTACAACGACAAGTTAATCAAATTCCAAGTTGGAGATTTAGTGCTACTCAAGGTACACAAGTCATCCAACGGTGCAACAGAGATCACAAACAAATTATTTGAGTTGTATGAAGGACCATATGAGATTACTGAAAATTAGGTAAAACCACGAACAAATTGCTAAACAAAGAGGGAAAACCAATGGAAGGGATAGGCCTACACCACACCACAATGCTCAAAAAATACAACATACCACACTTAAAGCTCCATATCATCACAAAGTATAATAATTTTTAATAAAAAGGGAGGGATCAAAACTCCGAAAGTAATTTCATTGAAATTCAATATATTTTTTTATTAAATTTTTTTTTTTAATCAATTTTTTTAAATCAAAAAGAGGGTATTATTACGATATTGAATTTCAGCTATGTAAATAGACATATGAAAGTCACCTCAGGGCTCATATCATAAATTTCAAACCCTGACCTCACTAAATATAATCATAATCAAAAGAAGTCTATTAAATAGCCCATTTCACAAAGTATCTGCCATTTCAATCATTTTGTAAATAATTAAATAAAATTGAAGTGAAAGTGAATTTAAAATTAAAATAAGAAGAGAAAGGGTAAGAGGACTTAACCAGGTAGAGGAGGAGACAACAATAAGAGTCATCACTTTGACTCAGGACACCATTTAACCCTTTTATATGGACTGCGAAATTAGTGTTGAAAAATGCCAACGTCCGTATATACGAACGTCTCGAAAAAAAATTATTACACTTTTATTTTCTGTCAAATTTAAATAATATTACACCAAAATATTCTTAAAGAAACGTAGATTACAGAAAAATTAAGTTTTATATAGTATTCAATAATACTAATTGGCTGTTGTGAAGATAAACAAGGCTGTGACATTTGTGCGTCAGCTGATTAGTCAGGAATATTCCATGCACAGATGTTTGTTGTGTGTAATCTTACTAGTTTACTTAAATAATATTACTAATCTTGTGTTATTATCTTATGTGACTGTTACTTTATGTTATTGTTATATTGTGCAGTGTTATTGTTATATTGTGCGGTAAAACTATAAATAAATATGGATCGTTCACGTTCACCACTTAGTGAAAACACAACTCGTGCTATATTAGATGAAGATGATTTGAGTGATGGAATGTTGAGTGCCGATTCATATGATTTACTTTCGGTTGTGGATGATTCTGATGAAGATCCTAATTATGATCCTTCTTTTGACAGTTCTTTGCCTTCTACTTCAATGTTATTTCAAAATATGCCTATGAATAGAAATAGGCCTAGCTTTTCTAGTAGTAGTGAAAATGTAGTTGTAGGCCTAGGCCTAAATTCAGAAATGCCTGCTAGGTCTAGACCTAGAGGTTGTCCACCTGGTAGTCAGAGGCCTGTTGTTGGTCATAATAATAGTGATAGTGATGAGTCGGTGTCTGAAGAAATTATTTGGAATTCAGTGAATGCTCAGTCAGACCCAGAAGTAGAACACGAGTTTTCATATAATGAGCTGCCCTGGTATAAAACATTGCCCACCCAAAAATTCTCATCCTATTTTGTATTTTCATCTTTTTTTTACTGTCAGTTTGATTAGTGACTTTGTAAAATTTACAAATATATATGCAAAGAAGTTTGTTATGGACAACACTGATAGATTGCCAATTAAGAGTTGACTGCGAGAATGGAAAGACTAGCGGAAATGATTGCATTTGTTATGATTTTGCTAAATATGGGCATAAATAAATAAAAAACCCACACTGGCTAATTATTGGTCCATCACTTCTAGCCAAAACTATCCTTGGTTTGGGAAAATGATGCCCTGTAAAGGTTTCCAAGCAATCCTGACATTTTTTCATGTAGCAGATACCACAAATTTACCAAAACCAGGCGAGCCTGGTTACGACCCATGTTTAAGATTTCAACCTGTAGTTGATCACTTCAATAGATTAGCTAAACATTATTTCACACCAAACAAATTCATATGTGTAGATGAAAGCATGATTGCAACAAAAAAATCATATCCAGCTACTTCAGTATTTGCCAAAGAAACACTATCGCTGGGGAGTTAAGTTATGGATGTTGTGTTATTCTATAATGCACTATTGCATGAATTTATTGTCTATATAGGAGCTGCAAGGGGAGCTGAAAAAGCTGAAATTAAACAATGTGGTCTTGGTTTTGTTGTTGTTAAAAAACTATTAGAAATGTGTGGTTTGATGAAGAAAGGGTATCATTTGTTTATTGACAATTTTTTTCTTTCTATTCCTTTGGTCAAATATCTATATTAAAATGACACCTTTGTAACTGGTACGCTTAACAGAAATAGAAAATGAATTCCCAAAGAAATGTTGAATAAATTTGGTGTTGGTGAAACAAAATATATGAGAGGAAATGAACTACTGATGCTGGGATTCAGGGAAAAGAAATCACAAAAAAATCAAGTGTTACTTTTGTCTACTGATGGTAAGGCTGCAAGTGAAAGGCGATCAAAAAGGTCTGGAAATTATGTAAAAATAACCAACAAGCCTTCAATAATTAGAAACTACAATGATTATATGGGAGGGATTGATGTTTCTGATCAAATGTTATATCAGTATTTAGAAGAAAGAAGGACACTCAAGATGTGGAAAAAAGTGGTGTTAAATATAATCGGAAGAATGGTGTTGAACGTTTACATTCTGTATAAAGAGAGTCTGACAAACCCATAACTAGATTGAATTTTATTATTGCAGTGATTGAAGATCTGTCACAGGACTGACTTAAAAGCAGAAACGTATCAAGTTCTCCTACCGTTACAGCTGCAACTAACAGAGGAGCTGGAGATTGTAGTTCATCGACACCATTTCTAGTAAAACTTCCTATGAAAAGAGAAACAAATTGTTGCATTTGTATTGCTGAAAGCACAAAAAAAAAGGTGGGAAGAGGAAGAAAAGTACTTTTCAGTGCAATAAATGTAAGAAAGGGGTTCATCCTCTATGTTTAACACAACACTTGTGCTAACAGATGCCTCAAAAATTTAGGTCATCAACAATTGTGTAAATAATTAAATTAGTTACAGTTTTATCTTAAAAAACTAAAACAGTTTGTTTTTACTAAAAATAAGTATTTGATTGCTAAGGACTAAGTAAAATACATCCAGATACTTTAATTTTGAACGTGCTCACTGAAAATGTAGTGTTTATTTAAAAAATTGTGTTTCCATGTGTACTTTTAGTAGAAAATCCCAAATTTTAGTGCGTTTGAAAACATTTAGTTACTGTTTCTTGTGATATAAATTGTTATGAGCAAAGAATTTTTTTCAAGTGTTATTTATCATGACAAATTTTTAAAAAATTGGAAAATATTGGTGAGTAGAATTATATTTATATTTTTAAGTACTTTACAATTAACTAAAAGGCAATTGCATAAAATATAATAAGTGTAGGAAATTTAGTTCTAAGCAATATAATATATATATATATATATATATATATTTACGTCCATGCCATTCCTACCGCTTTTCACTCACGCGCACGACATTTCTGCCGTCCCAAGACCTTTCTGCCAGGCGGCAGAAATGTCGTGTTCATAAATGAATGATGCGTGAACATAACAATTTTTTTTAGTTTTTTTTTTTTAGAATGGTAATATTTTTTAAGCTATAATAATCTTTAATTATAATAATGTTACACATTAAATAGCAATTTTCCATTTATTTTTTCATTTTCTATAAACGCTTGTAAAAATATGAAATGTCAGGGATAAATCTGTGAAAGTCAATTCTTAAATAAAGCAATAAAACTTGTTCTTTATTATTAAAAAAAAACTTAAAATTGACGTTAAAATTTCATTAGTATTTTGTTATGATTTAGTTGTATATCATTATTTAAAGAATTTTTCAAAATAAAGTTAATAAATCAACTTAAATATAGAAAATGTAAGTAATATTTATCTTATAATGAATGATTTATAAATTTAATCTTCAAAACACATTTAATTTTGGTTTCTTCCTTATAAAAAGTAATGAGTTTAGTTATAAAATTGAGCAGGAATATAGGCCTACTAATAATTATTTGTTCTACATTTATTTTAAGACTTTTAAATAGATTCAATGTAAAAATTGATATTCGCATCAAAATATTAATTAACAGAATAGTTACTAATTTTTTTAAAACTACAATCAAACAATTATAATAACCTTTATAAAATTCTAAATTATTCAAGCTTTTTAGTGAAAAAAAAGTTATTTTTTGGCACATTATTTTCCGAGATTAAGTTAAAAATAAAACTTTGGTTATGGCATCTCTTTTTCAAATTCTAATCTCATGGGGACCTGATTATATTACTACAGCTATCAAATTGTTCATTTTCAATTTGCATTTAATTATTTTCACGTTTAGGGTTAAGGAAAATAGATTTATATATATTGTGTAGTATTATTTGTTATGGTAAACTATGTTATTGTTGTAGACTAGTTTCATAACCTCAATAATAAAACATAAATCTCATTTTCAGAAAGCATACTGTAAATGTATATTATATAAACTATGCAAGTATTGAATAAATAATTTTTAATTATGAACAAAAAAGTAAAATTTTAATTAACCTACTATTATGATATTTTTGAAAGAGTATTTACGATTAATTAAATTCTTTATTACTTCGGCTATTATTTTTACAGAGAATTTTGTAGGACTCTCCAATTGTAAATAAATACGCTGGATAGTTAGTACTTAGTGTAAACTTTTTTTTTTAAATTAAAGATGCATAGCCTACTATTTGAAAGTACAGTATACCTATTTTTAATTATTTTTTCTCAAATGTCCCTGAAATTATGAATTTTGTTTCAAACACAGATTTTGCCAAAAAATCATTTTCACAGCTTTTGCTTAATTAAATGATTTCATTATAATATTTTCCGAAAGTTTTTTAAATTTCTATAATAAAAGGTAAGACAACTTAATGTTTAAAAAAAAAAATTTTGATGACAAAATCTAAGATTTTAAATTGAGTTTATCTTTTATAGCCTATTTGTTTTTATCCATCTAAATAAATATAAATATATAAATATAAATGTTTCATATAACTTGAAAGTTACGATACTTTAAGGAATAGCTGACTAGAGCGTTTTAAAACATTTTGGATTTTTTTATAAAACTATTTCTATATGTTTTTAAAATTAAATCGCATCCACAGGAATTTTTTATATAAAATACCACAAAAATTATCATTTATTTGGATACAAACTGACTAAATTACCCTTTTGGCAGAAAAAAACTATCTTTTTAAAAAGATTTTAAAAGTCATAATTTCATGGTGGTTTGAAATAAAATGTGTTTTACTCCAATTGTTTACAATTATTGATAAGTACCAGCCATCCTGTAAATCATCAAAGGTTAAATTATATTTAATAAATAAATAATAATTTATAACTCACCTTCTGTGACTTAACTTTACAAACAATATGTAGTCCTATTGAAAATTCCTATACAGGTTTATTACAGGTAGAACTGAGTTTGGATATACTTTCAAACATTATATTTAAAAAAAATATATTAGTACCTTAAAATAAAAAAATTAAGACGTTTATTTTCATCAAGACTTCATTTTAATACCTTATAAGATAATATGCTCACAAATTTGATTGAACCGTTAATATTTTTAAATGACATTGAAAAAAAAATCTATTTATTAATCATGCACGGATATTTTTAGAATTTTTTACTTAATTAACATGTAATAGATATATAGTCCTACAAAAAAAATGTGAGCACTCTAGTTTGAAGGTGAATTGAAAAATAACCAAATGACCTAGCTTTATTTTGTGTCGGTAGTTATAATTTTTGAAGTTATGGCTCATAATAAAATTATTAAAAGAGGAAGAGCGTAAATAATGCATATTTTAGATATATTTCAAACATCTTAATGAAATTTTAATAAATTTGATTTTTATATTATGGTGTACAAGTTTGAGCTTGTGTTACAAGGGCGTACCCAGGATCAAAACTAGAGGGGGGCAAGCCGGTCATTCAATATAAAATTGATTATTAAAATAGTTATTTCAAGAATTGTATTAAATTCCAGCAACAAAATGTATAATAAAGATTTATTTTTGCTTCCAGGGGGGGCAGCTGCCCCCCCTGCCCCTCGCTGGGTACGCCCATGTTGTGTTATCCTTTCAAGGAAAATATATGTTTATTTGTTGAAACAACATTTTCTCCGGAGTGGAATGTTGTAAGATTACTTGTTTGGTCCTGTAGTGATTACAAGGCATGAAGATTAATCAGATTTAAATATGAGGATAATATAAAAGAAACCACTGGTTTGATTCATTGATATTTGTATCAGTTAAGTAAGGCTGCGCACAGCAACAAACGGTGTGCGAAAAGTTAAGAAACGAAGTAAGTATTTAAAATTAAATATTACATGCTGGTATTATTTATTGTTGGATGTAGACATTTGTTGTTAGGTGTGGTTATAGAACTAGGCTGTTTATAGAGATTTAAATCACACCAATGTATTTCGGATATGGACTTTGTTTAAAACTTACCATATGACTAAAGAGTAGGTACGGTGGATATTATAACTTCAGATATATTACTATAGTAGTTTATTTTATGTTTAGATAAATTATTATTGTACGTTTATTTATTTTTTTATGGGTGAGGTATTAGACCTACCAATAAGTAACTATACAATCGACTTATGATAATTAAATATGGATTTTAATCTATTAATGAAATTATTTTTATGAACTCCATCTGATTGTTCCAATGATTGCTTCCATCTACATCTTTTGTTAGCTAGTTTTGATAGTAGGCCCCTACCATTAAAATGTACAATTCAGTTAAAATTATTATATATCCCTTTGAAGTTTACATTATTATTTTGTTCCTTACTTTTCTATGATACATTTTCACCTTTCCATACATACCTCTTTCCACGTCTAGCACACAGTTTCTCTTTCTCATATTTCAGTAAACAATCTAAGAATTTTGTAAGTTATAATAAAATGATAATAAAACACATTTATTTTTATTTTTTAATATCCACTTTTAAAAAAAATTGTGTTTTATTATCTTTAAACACGGAATTCCACTAAGAACCATCGGTCTCAACAGCAATGAAAAAAAATAATAATAATAATAATAAAATGCATTCTCTCTCTCTCTTTTCTTACCCCTCCCCACTACTTCCCATCTACTGTCAGTTTTTTTATAGGCTTACTCACTTTTCTATCACTCACTCATATACTACCAGTGTTCTATTCTAATATTTTGCATTCCAAATCTTAATTCAAGATGCCTTATGTGAAAATCAATGCACTGTCACAGGTCAGAGGCGTCGGTGTGAGCTGATGGGCTAAGTGAACCCAATGAATTAAAAGATTTGATCACTTAGTTAAATAACATTGTGATATAAATTATTTCAGCAATATCATCTTCATAAAACTTCTAATATGTATTGGTTGTAAAGTACTTTTTATTTATTACAATTTAAAAAAAAATTTAAAAAAAACAAAGCACTGGTTTTGGTTTTATGACAATAGTAAAATTCCAATTCATAATATTTTGAATGTATGCAAACTATTTTAACTTTGAAATATAATATATATGATAGGATTACATTTCTATTAACACTTACAAGTATTTTTATAGAATGTAAAAATCACCTTTGGAAGTAGAATCAGAAGAAAAATGCATTCTAAATATTATTAACACATTTTTATTAACTCGCTTTCTTGTCTGTCTGTACAGGTGGAAATTTTAAACTAACTTCTAAATGAGCTAGAGACTTGAAATTTTAAACATAGCTCGGAACTGGATGACAATGCAATATTAACTCGTTTTCGGCCCCTAATTCTCTCTCAAATTCAATATTGTCTTATACAATGAATATTAGCTGTTGTTGAAATAAGTTATACATGGTTTAGGATATAAAAATAATAATTAGATTTTCTTAATGATCCCTCTAATTAAATATTGTCTTATACAATGAATATCAGCTGTTATTAAAATAAAATATACATGGTTTATGATATAAAAATAATAATTAGATTTTCTTAATTCTTCCTCAAATTAAATAGTGTCTAATACCATTAATATCAGCTGTTATTGAAATAGGTTATGTGCATTATTGACAGCTAGCTTAGCACTTATGGGATACGTTACGACATGGTTTAGGTTATAAAAATAATAATAATATTTTCTTTAAATGTTTTTTTTAATTTTTCATGGCACAATACAGATTTATAACACCATACAGTTTGTCCTGAAAATTTGTGTAAGTACAAAGTAATAAATTGAAATAATTAAACTATTGAAAAAGATAAACTAATATGAAAATTTGTGATTTTTAAGTACAAAGTTATAAAATGAAATAATTATACTGTTGAAAAAAAGATAAAACAATATGAAAATTTGTAATTTGTAAGTACAAAGTAATAAAATGAAATAATTAACAGATTTAAAAAAATAATAATCATAACATAGTATTTTTTTAAAAAGTATACTCATAACTAAGTAAACATAATCTCATTTCAATTATTGTTATGAATCTTACACCAAACTTGACACAATACCGCTAGCCCATCTAATGGTTTGAACAATGTTAAATTAAGTTGAGTTAAGTCGTGTGGGTTTTTAAAATACTTTTTACATGGCTACTTTCAAAATATAGGGCCTATTTAAGAACAACAAGGACTTAACCCAATTTAATCTAACACCTTTCTAGACCAAAATAAAGTACGCAAATACAACACTAAAAATCATAAAATAATAAAAAATCAATTTGCCATGTTTATAAAACGCACTAAAAAGTATTAAATAAATAATCATGCCCCATAAAGATTTTTAACTCTGTACAAATTGACCTGAAAATATGGGACTGTAAATTTTTAATGGTAGCTTTTAAAATAATTGTAAGATTTAAAATGAAAAACTTGGAGTGCATGGAATAGGTGAAAATTAAATTTATAAATCTGGATAGAATTTATATAGCACAGGGAGAAAATATTTAAATTTAAAAAAATTTAAATTAACTTCAATGTCCTATCTTACCAAAAAGGGTTAGCATGTTAACTAACTCTGTGGGTTCTTCCTGGAGTGGCGGAGGAGAGAAATTTTAACAACTATCTTACGATTATATATATTTATAAAAATAAAACATAATTTACAATACCAGAGCATCATATTATTATAATGAATAAAATTATCAACAATCTTCAAGGTCAATCTTGGTTTTAACAAAGAGAATAATCAGGAATTCGGAATGGAGCCTTTATCAGACTTTATTTATTTTGTATTGTCTGTTCTAGCTATTAATATGCTTCCATAACTGTTTAATAATTTGTTAGAAGAAACTTATGTAAATTAAAACAACAATTTTTTAGTATAAACCACAATATTTTAATTGAATTCTTGTATAAGTCCTTGACAATGCTTTAACTAGCGAATCCATGGTCGGCAAGTTTCAATTAAAATATTGTGGTTTATACTAAAAAAATATTGTTTTAATTTATTTAAAATGGAATACCACCAAGTACCTACGGTCTTTAGCATAAATAAATAGAAACTTAAGTTATTATTTTACACTATTGATTTCTGTGACACGTTTAGTTTTGTACAGATGTTCGGTTAATCTTGATTTTTCGGGTCTGTAGTATTTTAGATGGGCTAAATGTTCTTTAAACCTAGTGGTGATTTTTCTCTTTGTTTGACCAAGATAAGTCACAGTCATTAGGGCTACATTTAATTTCATAAATAACAGAAATAATAGAAGTTAAATTTAATATAGGCTAATATTTTATGATTTTTTTAATATTGAAGCTGACTTGTTTTTGTTTTATTTTTAATAGATTGTCAATGTAGGTCATCATACTACTAACAGATCTATTTTTATAAAAATGTTTATTTATTTTTTTTTTTGATAAAAATTATAATTTTATCTCTTAGAATTGTTTTTCCCCAAAATATCATTTCCGAACTCAGAAAAAAGACGTTCTTTCTCCAGCGGAGTCTACGTTTTGCTAGATATTTTAACACTTTTAACAACTTCATTATCTTCCGATGATTCTGAATCTTCTTTACACTCATAATTAGAATCAGAATCATCGGTTTCTAATGGATGTGCATTTTTCTTATTAGAAAGTGTTAAAGGAAGCAGGAAGTTCTTTTTTCTGAGTTTGTTTGCCAACCTATTAAAGTATTCAATTTTGGCTTTTTTTATAATGTGTACAACAAGGCTGCTCAAAAGCTCATCATACACATTATGTTTATCCTCAGCATTGTTATTAGCTTGAATTTATAAAAGTACAAAATTTGACTATGGCTTCTTCTAAAGGCATTTTTTGGAAAGTTTTTATTTTAAGATTTTTTTTTGGATTTAACAGCCAACCTTCCAATTTTACTTGACCAACGCTTCTCTAACAATGTGGCAAAATCGTCATACATTAATATAGTTTCTCTGTCATTTCCTTCCCCTTCGTAAACCTTTGAAATAGTCTGACTCCTAGCTAATTCAAGAATCGACTTTAGAGCTGGGAGGACCCTATAAGGTATTGACGGTTTTCCCAAAAGTCCTGTCTCATCATTACAACCCGAGATGTCCAATACAGCTTGTACAATTGTATTGAAGTACATCGGGTTTGAAATATTAGACATTGTTTTGGTACCACTTTGCTCGTTGGTCGATAGCTTATCATTAACTACTTTAAGGAGACGAGAAAGTAGTCTCATTTCACTACTGACTTGGTGTCTACTTTCTCGTCTGCTCATATGAAACTCGCTTATGTAATTCATAATTAAATTATCTGAAATGGCTCTCCTCCAAGTTTCATCTTGATTCATAGCTGGGAGCACTTCATTTTTTAAATGATCACTGACTTCTACCAATGCAGAAGCCGTGCTGTACACCCTAACAGCCTGAATCTTTGTTTGCCCTATACTTTGAGCCTTAAACTCGGAACAGCTATGTTTCAGGTGAAACCATAACTTATCTCTGCGGTACCTACCACCACAGTATTTACACAGTTTAGTGTTTGTGAAGGTAGGTACCCCAGAATGCCAAGTTTTAGGCAACAGTAAGGTGCATTGTCCCCCACTTTGTAATATTTGTTTAATTACAATTTCTAAATTCAAGTTTCTCATTTTTTTGGTAATTACCAACATTTGCTTCCTTTTTTCTGCTTTAGAAAAATTACTGTTGGTAATTAACAAAAGTTCTTATGTATTAGAGTGTTTGTTTTCAATATGCTTTGCAAAATCCCGAGGACACAAGTTACAATAAAGGCACTTGTGTCTCCTTCTCGGATGTTGCGGTGCTTCCGGTGAGGCTTCTGGTGGGGCTTGCGATGGGACGTCTGATGTGGTTTGTGCTGGGACTTCTAATGCTACAATCTATAAACAAAATTAGGTTTTATTAAAATGATATAAACTAAATAATTATCTTACTTACACCAATCCCCTTAATAGTAAGTATATATGAAACTTCAAACGACTAATGTCTTAAAATAATTGGGATTGGTAAAATAACAATAATAATAAGGCCATCAGAACCTTTGCTACCAAAAAAGTCATTGCATTCATAGTGAATGACTCAATTATTACATGTTGTCTTCACAAGAATATCAACTCGTATTTTGCTTAAAAGTCATATAATTACAATTTAAATTTCAATAGATTTAAGACATTTTTCACAAAGAAATTTTGTAATGAAATTTGTTATACTTTTTAAAATATAAATAAATAAAAACAACTAATCAAGTTTATTAAAATATTGTATTAAATGCTACAATATATTTTATTTTTACAAAAAAAAAAAAAAAAAATTGTTATAAAGATTACTACACTTGCACAACAGCACTAAAATACAAACAAATTGCTATGGATCTTTGGTCTCAAACCGCATAGAAGAATCTTACGTTTGAACCTTTGGTACCAAAAACAAAATCATTAAATTCGTAGTGCATGAAGTAGTCATGGAGAATAACTAATGCCTAGACCTTTAGGAGCTACGACCTACAGTACCTTTTGTATCGACACTCTAGTGCCTTGGATAAAATATCCGGTGGCCGCTATCGCCCGACACATTTAGTCTGTACGGTTTGCTCCATTTGGTTCGGCGCTTAATTTTTCTCTCGTAATCCTCATTATTATTTTCAATCTGCTATATTTTATGCTTAAATCACGGATTTCAGTTGTTTTTTTTTATTTATATATTTCTATATTTTAATTTTTGTTACAAAACAAATTCCTACTTAATTTTAATTGTTGATTTAATTAAAAATCAACAGTTTTTATATTAAAACATAACTTTCTTTATTGTAAACATCATCTAAATTATAGCTGTATTTTTCAATTTTTAAAGAACAATATCGAGTACTTACTAAAAAACTTCTATTGCCTGATGATAACGTGGAAATTACCTGGTTAGTCAAGCTGTCATTTTTATAAGGGTCACTGGGTATTTCAAATATATACCTTCACCCATCTTTGTCTTACTCTTTTTCTTTTATTACATGTTGTCTTCACAAGAATATCAACTCGTATTTTGCTTAAATGTCATATAATTACAATTTAAATTTCAATAGATATAAAACTTTTTTCACAAAGAAATTTTGTAATGAAATTTGTTATACTTTTTAAAATATAAATAAATAAAAACAACTAATCAAGTTTATTAAAATATTGTATTAAATGCTACAATATATTTTATTTTTACAAAAAAAAAAAAAATTGTTATAAAGATTACTACACTTGCACAACAGCACTAAAATACAAACAAATTGCTATGGACCTTTGGTCTCAAACCGCATAGAAGAATCTTACGTTTGAACCTTTGGTACCAAAAACAAAATCATTAAATTCGTAGCGCATGAAGTAGTCATGGAGAATAACTAATGCCTAGACCTTTAGGAGCGTACGACCTACAGTACCTTTTGTATCGACACTCCAGTGCCTTGGATAAAATATCCGGTGGCCGCTATCGCCCGACACATTTAGTCTGTACGGTCTGCTCCATTTGGTTCGGCGCTTAATTTTTCTCTCGTAATCCTCATTATTATTTTCAATCTGCTATATTTTATGCTTAAATCACGGATTTCAGTGGTTGTTTTTATTATTTATATATTTCTATATTGTAATTTTTGTTACAAAACAAATCCTACTTAATTTTAAATGTTGATTTAATTAAAAATCCACAGTTTTTATATTAAAACATAACTTTCTTTATTGTAAACATCATCTAAATTATAGCTGTATTACCTATAGCCTACATTTATATATAAGTAACATAAACATAAATAGTGAGTACCTGTAATAAATGAATAGTCTGACACAGCCATATTAAACAATAACCGTAAAATTAAATATATTCAAATACATATCGTTTCATAGTGCTACAAGTATAAAAAAATAAATTTTGATATTAAGAGAGAGGAAGGGAACCTATAAAGAAAAGATATGATAAGGAAGACATTGTGAACCTAAAATAAGAGTGTAAACAAAGACCAACTCCCATAACGCATAAACCGCAATTTTTGTAGATTTCGACCAACACGTTTTTTCGGGACTCTTGAGAAAAATTAGATCAAAATAATATTCTTGCAATAAATTATTGTTTTGCTTTGTCAAAATCTAATAATTTTAATTCTTACCTGATGACATTCTAGCCGTGGAGATTTCGTATGTTTCGGTGAAGATGGATTTTCATCATAAGATGTGTCTTGAAAAAGGCGTCGTGTGCAGGTTCCTTGTAAAAAGAAAAGACTTAGTGTAGTAAAATATATTTTAATTTAGGAAGTATTAAAAGCTAGGCTGTCGACAAATTGTACAAACACAACTAACCATTTATTAAATAGAGCAATAAATACGAATACCACTTTTAGCATCATATGGTGCTTTCCATCAGGGTCACGGGCAATTTAAATGCCAAGTGATGCTGTATCATTTTTATATGATAAAATAATATTATGTACGAGTAATTATTGAAACAAAATTTCAGTTTAAATCAAAACTTATACCCGATTCAACCGTCACTGAACACTTTATAATAAAGCTTTACATAGTATAAACATTTTCCAACACGAAAAGGAACTACTTTTATGCTGACGGTTTAAATGATTTGATTGATTTTATAAATATCAAAAGGTTTAAGGATAACGTATATTGTCTAACTTACAAAAAATTTGAGTTAACCATTTGGCGATTAGAAACATTAAGTCTATTTGTTTTATTTTCTCGTAGTGAAATTAATAAGTTAGAAAAAAAGCTTTATTATATTTTCATAATTTTTTACTGTCTTTTTCCCAAAACATTTATCATGCCTAAAAGTCTAAAGAAATGTTTAAAAGGGTTGGGTTACATTATTTTTCTTTGAAAAATTATCAAAACTCGTAATCGAACTTCAATTATCTAGTCTATATGTACACAAATCAAATTACTACAAAAAAAATAATAATAATAGTAATAAGCTTTAATAATAAAAACTTTAAGCTATGCAATTTGTAACAAATTTTAATTTTGCAGTGTCCATAGATCTTATTTGAAATGATTGAACAACATCGTCAGAGATATTAGGATTGAAAAGAAGGGGGTGAAATATGTAAACATGAAAGATATAATAATACAAATATATTAGGCTAAACACTACATCTAAAGCAATTGAAAATATTTCTTACCCTTTTTAGGGTTATGTTCCTTTGTACCCTTTTTAGACAGGCAGAAAATATTCAAGGAAAAACGGAACAAATGAAAATGGCAACTGTTAACATGTAACGAATACAAAACTAGTCGATAGTCCCATCACTAAACATAAACAAATTTACACACTTTCACGGTCAAGATCAAACAGTAGCTAGAAAAAAGGCCGCGTTATTAGTTCACACGTGCCAACCCCTGTCGTGAGATTTATAAATGGTTAATGATCTCTGGTTAAACAAAAATATTTCACTAATATCAGTATGTCAAAATATATCTTGCATACATACCTACTCTAAAATATATTTTTTAAATTTTTTTAATTTTATTTTTTTATTAGATAGGTTTATTTCAAATAAAAATTATTATTAATACATTTAATAAAATCAAGATACATTACTTAATTAATAATTGATTAAAGAACGAGAATAATTTAGGAGATAATAGCTATATTATATATTATTTTACTTACCTAGTAACGTATTACCGCTTCTAACTCTTCTACTGGCAAAACTAATCAGCAAAGCTATAAACAGCACTTATTTATAGGGTACGTTAAGAGTAGGGCTAAAGTTGTTTTCAGAGGAAAAGATATGTCTAAAAAAAGTTCTAAAATAATTTGTTTAAAGGCTACAAAATTTGTTAATATTAAAATAACGTTTTAATTGTTCACTTTCTTCAATAATTGACACAATCACAAAATGATGATTAATTAGTAAAGGCGCAATTCCACTAAGGCACTGTAACTGAGTCACTGCACAACTTTACTGTGAGTCAAGCCATTGAATACTTAGGAAGCACGGCTGGAGCTCGGCTCTACCTGCGAGAGACTAAAGAATCTGCTGGACCGGAAGCTAACCTTCCGGTCCATATGTTAGAACTACAAAAATAAAACGAAAATGTTATATTGCTAGTCTACAGTAATTTGTTTGGGATACCGATGAACTACCGGTAACAGAAATACAACACCGGGGGGGGTTAGGAAATAGGAGATACAAAATTATAGTTTATTCCCACGTTCTAATAATAGAACGGCCCAACGATTCCTAAAATTTGGAGAGTGAATCGCTCTCCCACTCTCAGTTATTCTCTCTCTCTCTCTCTCTCTCTCTCTCTCTCTCTCTCTCTCTCTCTCTCTCTCTCTCTCTCTCTCTCTCTCTCTCTCTCTCTCTCTCTCTCTCTCTCTCTCTCTCTCTCTCTCTCTCTCTCTCTCTCTCTCTCTCTCTCTCTCTCTCTCTCTCTCTCTTCCTCTCTCTCTCCCTCTCTCGCAAGCAAGCACACTCAAAAAATCAACGTTTTCAGAATATCTTTCCGATCATGAATCAAATTACTTCTTTCCATAAACAATACGTTTGCCAAATTTAGTCATAATCGGTCAAAAACTATGAAGAATGAAAAATACTCGTAGACGAAAAATCGGTTAAAAATAAGCAAACATTTGATAAAATCAAAAGAAATTGCCATCCAATATAATATTTTTAACCAGGGAACTTAATCATTTATAAAAATAACAATGGTTTTACCACATTTGCTAGGAATTTAACAATAAACATACGAGGTAGAATGAAAATGATGAAAAATTGGTCAAAAATCGAATAGAAAACAATCTTCCGATTACTCGGTTTTCTTGTGACAACAACAATTGGCTAGCTGACGAGTCAAATATTATCCATTTCTACTCCTTCCTTCCGTTCTAATGGTAGCTCACTGCCAGACAGTGTAGACTGTAGAGTATAAACGTTTACATAAGTTAAAAACATAAAACGTTTTATAAATGTTTTGTATCTTTTTTTAATGAATAATGTTTATCCCCTACTAACGGGGATTCTAACCGAAATTAGTATTTTAATTAAATAGTAGGTTTTCAATTACATTATTGTTTGTATGTAATCATATTTTTGAAAGAAATATATTTCAGAAACAGTTTACAAGTGTAGCCTACTTTCATAAGTTAGGTGTTTTATTTTCGTTGAATAGTTTAAATTCGATACTTTGGCGCACCTATATGTTTTAAAAAAAATTGAGTTGGAATATTGCAAACAGTATTGAAAGTAGTGCCTTTTACCTGTAAACCGTGGCGGATCCAGTGAGGGGCGATTGGATGGATCGCGCCCCCCCCCCCCCCGTTAGCAAAAAAAAAGTTAATATAGAAATTACAAGTAAGTAAAGTAAAATACGACTATGCTGCAATACTGTATACAAGGAAAACTAAAGACGTTCTAAAGTCGGTAGTATATTGTCAAATGAAGTACTCAGTGATCAGTGCCGGATCTACAAATTGAGGGCCTCCAGCAAAATTTCTCCAAGGGCCCCTTGAGCAGACATGGATAGAGGGAAGGAGGGAACCGTACACAATTTAAGTGTAAAACGTTTAGAAATTAACACTTAATCTCTTTTCTTACACTTATTTAAATTATAACTTTTGTGTTAAAAACCTTTTCTGCCACTGCTTGAACTCAATATTTTATATATATTTTTTATTTTAGCCTCATTTATTTTTTGAGTAGAGGACCTTTGGGCCCCTAAGGGCCCGCCCCCCCCCCGAATTGCGGGGTTTCGCGGGGTCTAGATCCGGCCATGTCAGTGATATGAAAGCTTATTTGCGAAATAGCGCTAAGGTACAGAGGTAGGCGAGCTAATGGCTAACCTGATATTCGTAGACATAGAACACGTAGGCCTACGAAAACGTCACGGAAGGTCGACGGCGCCGGTGGCGATAAGGCGGTCTGTTTGTGTTGAGTTGATTGAGTGACAGTACTTTTGTAGGCTTACATGTTCAGTGTTATGTTTCTTATATGATAACGTTTGTTTAGTTTGAGCATTAGACTGTCGTGCCTCATGATCGTTGAATTAATTGTTGATAAATTGTTGATTAGATAATACTTGATCATAATACTATGTAATCAATTTCGGGCACAAATCGGTAAAATAATGTACTAAATCCAAATTTGTTAACATTTCATTGCGATTCAGCCGATTTAATTTCATGATTTTTTTTATCTATGAAATAGACTATTTAAACTAACTATAAATGTTTATCTAGACAATCTCAAAACCAACCCCTCACTTCTCCAACCATCAAATGTCAACCGATTCTTACTTCATAGAGCACAAGTTTATTTGTTGTTAAAATTATATAATATTTGTAATGCAATTTTCCCTTTTCTGTTCAAATATATATTCTTTTAATGCCACAGTAAAAATATAAATACCATATTGTTCGTCATTAACAAATAAAAGTTTCACTCTCTTGTAATTGTTTTATAAGGTTAACAAGTTTTCAATATATACGACTTTAACATTTTAAAATGGAAATCATTTTCAAATCTCGTGTAAAAGTTACATGAAAAATGCGTTTATCAAATCTGAACTCAATATCATATATATTTCTAAAGTTATAATGTTATTTTATTTTTATAAAATGGTGGATATTCGAAAACTAAGCACGATAGGATTATCCTACATGTTATAATTATAGCATTTAATGTATATATTGTCGTACTTAATCTGTTCTATTGTACTGTACTATTGAACTTTTGATTGTTCTGAAATTTGATTAAGTAATTTCAACTTATTTGTCACAAACGTTTCTTTTGGATGAGTTCGATACAGTTGTCAAAGAATTCTGATGATATTTAACCGTTTTTTTAAATTCAATGTTTAATATAAATTACTAAATCCATAATAAATCGAGAAATCGGAAAAGCTTTGAACCGATTTTTGGGGTTTCAAAACTCTGGCGAATTGAGTAGCTCGCGTAATTTTTGTTCAGTTTTCTTCAAATTGTTTAACATATCTTAAAACGAAGTTAGATAAAATATATTTTGTTATTGACTGTTGGTCTCTTTAACTTCGATAAATAAAATATTTGTCAAAAAAAATCAACTATTTTAAGGCAAAATGTTTTTACGTTTTTCACAAATTGCAGAACAGTATTTTTTGTAAAGGTAAAATGTGTAAATATTTGATTAAACAATTCCTTGTAAACATCTTAGTTTAGTTCAGTTGAAGCTGGATGTGTTTTTTTTAGTAACACTCCTAACAAGCTCAGTGTGTTCCAATGAAGGAAGAACTACTTCCTGGCACAATTATTCAAATGTCGATGAGTAACCTATAGGCTTACATGTGAACAAACCAACTGTAGAACGGAAATATAGTTTATTCTCTGATGAGATGATAATTGTGAATAACATGCGTCCGTGATTCTGTTTTGGATGTGGGCTGGGGGGGGGGGTGTTTTTCTGTTCTTGTAAAACTGCAACCTCTATTATTTTCACGGTGTCTCATTATTGTATTTTCAACATTGTCCTATTTAACACGAATCTTAAAAACAACAAACGTACTTTCTTTGTTAAATCGTAATTAATTTAGTATTATAAATAGCCTTTCCTAAGTAAATTGAAATCTTTAGGCTTATTAAAAAAAAAATAACGAGATTTAGATTCGAACCAACTACCTAAGATTTAGAAAAACAAAGATTAATATAGTTCCTCTATATAATAAAAATAAAGTCTTCTTTAGACTTCACTCTGGCTGTCTATCTTTCCGTTTTCAGGATAATATTGTGAACTAGGGAAATTACCAAATTTGTGCTTTAACTAATAACTACAGTACTGTAATTCATTTATTGAAAAAATGAAATAAATATAAGACACCACAATTAAAGATCCTTTACGAAAGTGCTATCCTTCTGCGGCAAAGAAGCCTATAACTTTGACCATACATAGGTTATTAAAATAAGTTATTGGAATTTTTGAGTTCTCCAATATTCTGCTTGAGTTGTTGAATAGCTATATTACGATTTATTGTTTAAAAACTTTGAAATATTTTCCAGGACTTCTTCAACTTTAACGTGAGGTAATTTGTTGTGCCTCCCACCTCCCACTCATCCATTTTAAATTTAGTACTTTAAAAAAAATTCCTTACCTATATAACACTCTTAAAGTGTGCTTCAATATATACATACACACAAACTTTCTTATTTAACAAGAAACAGTTCTTAGACAAAGTTCGTTATTGTTTTGATCCATTCACTTGTTTACAATTAATATGTAACAGAAGTAATATTAATTATCTTAATTAAAAAATGGCATCGTTATTACTAAGAAAATCAAGATTCCTAAAATGTAAAAGGTATACTCTATTTTTAATTGTTGGCAATATGAATTGGGATAGTGTTCGCTTTCTTTAAGTCTAAAGGAATTTTAAAAACAATGATTTTCCCGAAAAGATAAAACGTCAGGCTCATTTAAAATATATTAAAAAATGTCTCTTAGTGTCATAAAACTAAGAGAGGCTAGGTTAGTCTTAACGCCCTGGCTACCTGTACCTCAACATAGCAGTTAAGACAAAATAATTCCTGATAATGAGAGAGCTGTAATGGTCAGTCGCAATATTTTTATAAAACATAAATTACAGACTACCGTAGAAACCTTTCTATCAAACCTTTCTATTTCCTAAAATAAATTTTAGTTTTATTTATGTTACAAATTCACACACATATAAAAGAAAACAAAGATATACATTTTCGGTTTAAAAGACAAATTTTTACGTCAGTCGTGAATTCTTTCCTAGCCATTTATAATTTTTAACAGTTTAAGAAGTCAGTTTCTTTCGATTGAGTACATCAATAACAGTTATTACAATCCACCTCAATGTAAATACGGTAAACGGTAATTTTTTGGCAAATTTTTGGCAATCTATAATCACAAATCCTTAATATTTTTAGTAAAAGGATATAGGTTTTAAATTCGATCCTGACCATTCTGTTCCGGTTAAACCAAAGTTCTGTGGAAAGAAGTATTTATTCCATAACAATAATAATTATAACCTTAAACGGTCCTAATGTGCGATAACTTTTAGTTGAAACTTAAGCGTTTTAAATATTGTGCTGAAATTTGATAATGTCTCAATAATATGTGTTTAAAATAATAATGAAATATAAATGTCCAAAATTTAAAAGATTAGGATTAAAATTGGATTTAATTTTTATTATCGAAATATTTTCATACTGATTGTATTGAATTTTTGTATAAATGTAATTGCACTGCATTATAGACAACAGATACTAGGCATTGGAGACATTAGTCTAAAACCGTTAACAAAACTTTTAGTTTCTTTTATAGATCAACACACTGTAGCCCCTTTGTTTTATTAGGGGCAGAGGCTACCTGAACGACTACTAGACTGCTAATTTTGCAGCTTGGTCAATTTTTATGTCTACAATCAATGAAACATGAAGTAATACAACAAAATATAATGTTAGGTAAACTCTAAACATATACTCAATAATAAACATAAACTCTTGATGTTAGATCAATTGGACGATGATCATAGATCATATCTGATTGACGTTTATGCAACCGGCCACTACATACCGGCCACCAAGTCAATGCTAAATATTACAAGGAAAGAAGATTTGTAGCATTATTTCGTAAAAATTTGGTATCTAGCCCTCATAATTAGTTATAGATTTGGTTGTTAATACATTTTCCTAAGTAGGCCTTTGTCGTTTAAAATAGAAATTTCAATATATTTATTAATTAATTTTATATTATATAAATGTTATACTAATCAATGTTATATAATATATTTTTAATATCTCCAAAAAGTTTACATTTCTACTGTGTCTTTAGAATATACACATTTTGCCTGAATAGAGATAAATTTATACGAAGAAAAACTACAATCTCAATCTCTCTTTTTTTAAAAGTAGAAATGTCTTTCAAATTTTTATTAATAGATTACCATAGGGCAAAAAAAGGATGTGATGTAATATTTATAGAGTGGGTTGGTTTTTATTTATTTATATTTTTAACTTAAATGATGTCAATGAATACGTATTCAAAGGTGACGATAGTCTTGCTTCCTTTTCACTAGATGCAAGGGATAAATCAGAAATAAAGTAAGTACTATACAGTATATACAGTTAAACCGTTAACTTTTTGCGAGATGACAACGTCAGACACAATTGTCACACATTAACAATAAGCCAGATAAACCATTAAGTTTAACTAGATGTAAGGGATAAATCAAAAATAAAGTAAACACTATACAGTATGTACAGTTAAACCGTTAACTTTTTTAAGATTATAAAGTCAGACCCAATTGTCACACATTAACAATAAGTCTGATAATCCATTAAGTTTTACAAGATGTAGTGGATAAATAAGAAATAAAGTAAAGACTTTAGAGTATGTAAAGTTACGCCGATAACTTTTGTAAGATTAAAAAGTCAGACCCATATATTACACATTAACAATAAGCCAGATAAACCATAGGGACAAACTTTAAAGTATTGCGGCATAAGTCTCAAAGATTCCTGTTTTTCTCACGGTCAATTATACGTAGCTTGATCTCGAGTATGAAATCCGAAAAATTTGTATAACTTACCCACAGATAACAAAAGGAAAAATGTTGTTTATAAACAAGAATTTTAAATAGTTAGAATTTTTTCAATAAAAAGCTTTTACCTCTTATATTTTGAGGTTTATCTCTTTATATTCCAACTACCACACAATACTATAGCACCGGATCTTCTGAAAAAAATTACTGTTACTGAGTAAATTTCTACTTTGTAAAAATACTTTATTTAACTTATTACTATCATTTTTAGGGTCTTGCGCATGATTCTTCAATTAGGTGCTAGCAGACGGGTTTGCGAATATTTTGAAATCAAGATCATATTCAACATTTATTGGTGAATAACATATGATAGAAGTCCCGGGCGAAGCCGGGTTAAACCAATAGTAATTCAATAAAAACCTTCTCCTTAAAATAATTCATGTGTGTGCCAATTTTCATGTTAATCGGTAAAACGGTGTCTTAGTATTAATGTTAGACTGGGTAAGTAACATGATGATGTTTATAATAATTAGATAAAAACCTTCTCCATGAAATAATACATGTGTGTGTGTGTCAATTTTCATGTTAATCGGTCAAACATTGTCTTAGTATTAATGTTAGACTGTGTAAGTAACATGATGATGTTTATAATAATTAGATTACAACCTTATACATGAAATAATACATGTGTGTGCCAATTTTCATGTTAATCGGTCAAACAGTGTCTTAGTATTAATGTTAGACTGGGTAAGTAACATGATGGCTTTTATAATAATTAGGTAAAATTCTTCTCCATGAAAAAAAACACGTATTTGCCAATTTTCATGGTGATCGGTCAAACGGTGTCTTAATATTAATGTTGCGCTGGGTAAATTGCGTAATAGCGTTTAATAGTTCGATAAATTATCTAATTTATTAAATATGGTATTAAAAAATCTAGATTGTTTTTTATCTATAGAAAAAAAGTCTAGTTAAAATATTATCTTGTGTTTCCACCCACAAGTCTATAGAAAAAATCGTCATACAAAATTTGATGTTAATTGTTTATTTTCCATCGATTTAAACTAAAATAAACCAAATGTTTTATGCCTATTGCAGATAGAGATTTAGGGAGATAACAAAAATGAGAGTATAGAAGAAGGGAAAATGTTGGGGACAAGACAATGTTGACAGCATTTGTTGCAAAAATCCGTGATATGTTAACTCATGTTAAGGGGACAGTAAGTTATATATACTGTACATTTAAATAAGAAATATTCAGGTGTGGCTACAACAACCTAAATTAAAACATAACAAGTTAGTCAAGAATTAACCCTAGATTACTACTCTTAGTTCATTGTTACGTGATCGCTATTCATTCGTAAATTTTACTACTTTCTGTTTTTATTTTTATTGTTTTTTTTTTTTACACTTACTCTTTGTCTCGCTGGGATAACATGTTAACTACTGATTTTACAATTACAAAAAACTCTTTTCTTCAACTAAAATTTAAAAATATAACATCATTATTATAAAAAAATATAAAATTACTTACAAAGCTCATCTATTTATTTCAAAATTACCTCTTTACAATTGTTTCATTTCTCAGTATCCTATCTTAAAATTATTTCCATCTTGTCTTTCATATTTTAATAATTCAAGTTGCATTAATCCCCAAA